>CM054115.1:10867905-11467905 GCA_028673005.1 Tanypteryx hageni | reverse complement strand
AACCGGAGTGCATTATTCTGCACTACCTGCAGCCTGTAGAGGGTGGTCTTGGACACTCCAGACCAGACCGGAGCTGCATAGGTGATGATGGGCCTCACGCAGCTCAGGTAGAGGCGTCTCTTAGTGTCGGCCGTCAAGACATCTGGGCGCAGAATCGGACGGATTCTTGATAACGCCCCGAATGCCTTGCGGCGGACACTCTCAACCTGAGGCTTCCAGAGAAGCTTCCGGTCCAGCACAACTCCCAGGTATGTGACCTCTGGGCTCCAGGGGACGAGCGTCCCCATCACCGACAGGTCGACTCCAGGCGGCGCTCCTATTCCAGGATGGAAGACGACGGTCCTGGTTTTGGGGGGATTAACCGCAATACGCAATCGACGATACCAGGAGGACAGATCGTCGAAGGAGCATTGTAACCTCTCCACAGCCGCGTACTTCTTGCTGGAACGCGACAGGAGCGCCGCGTCGTCAGCATACAGGGCAAGACTGGTGTTCCACCCAAAATCCCTGGGGGGATCCTGGGTGAAGATGTTGAAGAGTATCGGCCCCAGGACGGATCCCTACGGAACGCCGGCGCAGATGCGTCGCAGTTCCGATCCGACCCGGAGCCAAAACACCCGGAACGTCCTGCCCTGCAAGTACGACTCAATAAGTCGCACCATCCAAGCTGGGAACTGAAGTCGAACCATCTTCAACAGGAGTGCTGGATGCCACACGCGGTCGAAGGCCTTCGAGATGTCGAAGAAAGCCCCCGCGACCGCGTGGTTTCTATTGAAGGCGTCGGTGAACAATTCCCTTGCGCTTTAAAATCGGAAAATTA
This sequence comes from Tanypteryx hageni, assembly GCA_028673005.1. Lineage (NCBI taxonomy): Eukaryota > Metazoa > Arthropoda > Insecta > Odonata > Petaluridae > Tanypteryx > Tanypteryx hageni. The sequence continues at coordinate 11,467,085 of CM054115.1, read as the reverse complement.
CGGTGTATGTAAGGCACCAAAAGTTACCAAGAGCCGCATGCAGCTCCGGAATTACCGATTGGTAACCCTTGTCCTATACTCTGTATGGTGAAAGTAAAGGGGGATGCTTCCCGCCCCGACACTAGATTACGAGGTATCCCCATTTCACGCATGTCCTCTCTACGCGTCTTCTTATCTTATTCTTAGGGAATCGTATCGGTGTTAGCGCAAATCATTCCATGTCGGAGGAGTTGGCTATCACTCGAGCTGTTTGGAAATGGATTTTAGTACTTTTTTCACCAATAAAAATCAAATTCACTAGGCGCGATTCGTTTACGAAGTGAGCACATATTAGCTTCGTTCTGTCCGTCCGTCCGCATACTCATTCTCTGCTTCTACCGAAAGGATTTTCATGAAGTTTGGTATTATGCACCTAGACATAAACAAAATAAGAAGATAGCATAAATTGTTCGCATAATCCAATCGGGGGTACCTCATTACTCGTAAAAATAAACGGCGCAACATACATTGCACATACTTTCTCGTATACGTTTGGTCGACTGTGTACGTTTATAAAAGAAAAACGCTTATAAATCAAAGTTAACCGTAGTTTAGTGGATATTTTTATGTCACTGGTCAATATTTAGTAAATTCTTGTGTCATATGGCTTAGTAAGTATTATTTGTGACATCAGTCTGTACGATTAGATGGATTTTAATCAAAATTTGAGTAAATCGAATTGTTTCCAAATATCCAAGAATAAAGCACCCTTAATTGCTACGCAATATCGTTCATCTCTTCAGAGTGTCTTATATAAATGATATTATCCACAAATATGATATATCATTTTATTAATTTCTACCGTTTAGGGTGTAATAAGATTGCGGTGGAGGCGTGACGTCATAGAGCTTGGGTAAGGTAGCCTAGCGTATATTTCAATGCCACTGGACGCCAAATAGTGATTTCAAGAGATATTTGGCTTACGTAGCATTATTTGTGACATCTGGTTCTAAAACTGGATTGATTTTAACCATATTCTCTGTAGCTATTTTTGAGTAATTAAAAGTTTTCCAAAAATTGCCAAGAATAAACTACCCTTAATTTTTGCGCAATGTCATTTTTATGGGAAAATTATCTGCAAAAGATGATATCATTCTATATAGACGTTCCTTACAGAGGAGGAGGAGGATATAACATACTAGTAGTTGGTGCTTGCATACTGCAAGCATTTCATATCACCTTGAAAAAACATTCATTTTTCAGACAGACATTTCATCATTACAAATATTATTTTAATTCTAAAGATTTCAACACCGCAGCGATTTTCGTTTTTCCCACATGTAAAAATAATAGTTTAAAAAAATCCCCAAATGTTGCATATTAAAAAAGTTTACACTTGCTCCATTATGGGGTACTAATGCTACACATTTTAGCCAAATTTTAAAGTTGTAGCATTTCTAGAAGTAAAATAATATTTTTCTATATGTTCAAATTTAAATAATTTTTTACGGCCGCCTCATTTCATATATGGTAAAAGTGAAATTTTGATTAAACCAAATTCACTACTTCGTAATTAATTTGAAAATTTCAGCTTCCTAGCTCATACTGTAGTACCTAAACAGTTATCCATTTGTTTAAAATTTAAGAATTTTTAACTGCCAAACAAATTAAAATATCAAAATTTGTATAATCTCCATTTCGTTTTTTCTAGTCGGTTTTGCACATAATCCTACCTAAGAAAAAAATTTCGAATCTCCAGCTCATCTGGAAGTGCCTAAACATTAGTATCCTCCTGTTATCATTATATATAGACGACTCTTACAGAGGAGGATATAACATACTAGTAGTTGGTGCTTGCATACTGCAAGCATATCATCTCAACAAAAAAAGATTCATATTTCATCATTACAAATATTTTTAATTCTAAATTTTAAGAATCTTACTTAAAAAAAAACATTTCAGCTCCGTAGCACATGCAAAAATACATAAACCTTCAAAATTTGTTTAAACAATTGCGAATTTTTAGCGGACGTATTGTTGCACTTTTTTCTGATTTTCGTTTTTTCTACTCGGTTTTGCACAAACTTTTTTTATCCTCCTGTTATCATTATATATAGACGACTCTTACAGAGGAGGATATAACATACTAGTAGTTGGTGCTTGCATACTGCAAGCATATCATCTCAACAAAAAAAGATTCATATTTCATCATTACAAATATTTTTAATTCTAAATAATTCACACCCGGAGCGATTTTCGTTTTTCCCACATGAAAAAATAATATTTTAAAACAATCCTCAAATATTGCAATTTTAAAAATTTTAAACATTCTTCATTATGGGGTACTGATGCTACACATTTTAGCCAAATTTTAAAGTTGTAGCACTTCTAGAAATAAAATAATATTTTTCTAATTGTTTAAATTTAAATAATTTTAACGGCCGCCGCAATACATATGTGGTAAAATTGAAATGTTTATTTGTGCAAATTTACTATACTGTAAATAATTTGAAAATTTCAGCTTCCAAGGTATTCCCATAGTACCTAAACAGCTATCTATTTGTTTAAACTTTAAGAATTTTTAACTGCCAAACAAATTAAAATATCAAAACTTGTAAAAACCATATTTCGTTTTTTTAAGAATTCTACTTATAGAAAAAATTTCAACTCCGTGGCACATTCGGAAATACATAAACCTTGAAAATTTGTTTAAACAATTGCAAATTTTTAGCGGCCGCATTGTTGCACTTTTTCATGATTTTCGTTTTTTCTAGTCGGTTTTGCACAAAATTCTACCTAAGAAAAAATTTCGAATCTCCAGCAAATCTGGAAGTGCCTAAACATTAGTATCCTCCTGTTATATGTTATCATTATATATCGACGACTCTTACAGAGGAGGATATACCATACTAGTAGTTGGTGCTTGCATTCTGCAAGCATATCATCTCAACATAAAAAAACATTCATATTTCATCATTACAAATATTTTTAATTCTAAATAATTCACCCCCGGAGCGATTTTCGTTTTTCCCACATGTAAAAATAATAGTTTAAAACAATCCTCAAATGTTGCAATTTTAAAAATATTACACTTTCTTAGTTATAAGGTACTAATGCTTCACATTTTAGCCTAATTTTAAAGTTGTAGGATTTTTATAAGTAAAATAATATTTTTCTAATTGTATGAATTTAAATAATTTTTAACGGCCGCCGCAAGTAATATATGGTAAAATTGAAATGTAAATTTGTGCAAATTCACTACTTTGTAAATAATTTGAAAATTTCAGCTTCCTAGCTTATCCCATAGTACCTAAACAGCTATCTATTTGTTTAAACTTTAAGAATTTTTAACTGCCAAACAAATTAAAATATCAAAATTTGTATAATCCCTATTTCGTTTTTTTAAGAATCTTACTTAAAAAAAACATTTCAGCTCCGTAGCACATGCAAAAATACATAAACCTTCAAAATTTGTTTAAACAATTGCGAATTTTTAGCGGACGTATTGTTGCACTTTTTTCTGATTTTCGTTTTTTCTACTCGGTTTTGCACAAACTTTTTTTATCCTCCTGTTATCATTATATATAGACGACTCTTACAGAGGAGGATATAACATACTAGTAGTTGGTGCTTGCATACTGCAAGCATATCATCTCAACAAAAAAAGATTCATATTTCATCATTACAAATATTTTTAATTCTAAATAATTCACACCCGGAGCGATTTTCGTTTTTCCCACATGAAAAAATAATATTTTAAAACAATCCTCAAATATTGCAATTTTAAAAATTTTAAACATTCTTCATTATGGGGTACTGATGCTACACATTTTAGCCAAATTTTAAAGTTGTAGCACTTCTAGAAATAAAATAATATTTTTCTAATTGTTTAAATTTAAATAATTTTAACGGCCGCCGCAATACATATGTGGTAAAATTGAAATGTTTATTTGTGCAAATTTACTATACTGTAAATAATTTGAAAATTTCAGCTTCCAAGGTATTCCCATAGTACCTAAACAGCTATCTATTTGTTTAAACTTTAAGAATTTTTAACTGCCAAACAAATTAAAATATCAAAACTTGTAAAAACCATATTTCGTTTTTTTAAGAATTCTACTTATAGAAAAAATTTCAACTCCGTGGCACATTCGGAAATACATAAACCTTGAAAATTTGTTTAAACAATTGCAAATTTTTAGCGGCCGCATTGTTGCACTTTTTCATGATTTTCGTTTTTTCTAGTCGGTTTTGCACAAAATTCTACCTAAGAAAAAATTTCGAATCTCCAGCAAATCTGGAAGTGCCTAAACATTAGTATCCTCCTGTTATATGTTATCATTATATATCGACGACTCTTACAGAGGAGGATATACCATACTAGTAGTTGGTGCTTGCATTCTGCAAGCATATCATCTCAACATAAAAAAACATTCATATTTCATCATTACAAATATTTTTAATTCTAAATAATTCACCCCCGGAGCGATTTTCGTTTTTCCCACATGTAAAAATAATAGTTTAAAACAATCCTCAAATGTTGCAATTTTAAAAATATTACACTTTCTTAGTTATAAGGTACTAATGCTTCACATTTTAGCCTAATTTTAAAGTTGTAGGATTTTTATAAGTAAAATAATATTTTTCTAATTGTATGAATTTAAATAATTTTTAACGGCCGCCGCAAGTAATATATGGTAAAATTGAAATGTAAATTTGTGCAAATTCACTACTTTGTAAATAATTTGAAAATTTCAGCTTCCTAGCTTATCCCATAGTACCTAAACAGCTATCTATTTGTTTAAACTTTAAGAATTTTTAACTGCCAAACAAATTAAAATATCAAAATTTGTATAATCCCTATTTCGTTTTTTTAAGAATCTTACTTAAAAAAAACATTTCAGCTCCGTAGCACATGCAAAAATACATAAACCTTCAAAATTTGTTTAAACAATTGCGAATTTTTAGCGGACGTATTGTTGCACTTTTTTCTGATTTTCGTTTTTTCTACTCGGTTTTGCACAAACTTTTTTTATCCTCCTGTTATCATTATATATAGACGACTCTTACAGAGGAGGATATAACATACTAGTAGTTGGTGCTTGCATACTGCAAGCATATCATCTCAACAAAAAAAGATTCATATTTCATCATTACAAATATTTTTAATTCTAAATAATTCACACCCGGAGCGATTTTCGTTTTTCCCACATGAAAAAATAATATTTTAAAACAATCCTCAAATATTGCAATTTTAAAAATTTTAAACATTCTTCATTATGGGGTACTGATGCTACACATTTTAGCCAAATTTTAAAGTTGTAGCACTTCTAGAAATAAAATAATATTTTTCTAATTGTTTAAATTTAAATAATTTTAACGGCCGCCGCAATACATATGTGGTAAAATTGAAATGTTTATTTGTGCAAATTTACTATACTGTAAATAATTTGAAAATTTCAGCTTCCAAGGTATTCCCATAGTACCTAAACAGCTATCTATTTGTTTAAACTTTAAGAATTTTTAACTGCCAAACAAATTAAAATATCAAAACTTGTAAAAACCATATTTCGTTTTTTTAAGAATTCTACTTATAGAAAAAATTTCAACTCCGTGGCACATTCGGAAATACATAAACCTTGAAAATTTGTTTAAACAATTGCAAATTTTTAGCGGCCGCATTGTTGCACTTTTTCATGATTTTCGTTTTTTCTAGTCGGTTTTGCACAAAATTCTACCTAAGAAAAAATTTCGAATCTCCAGCAAATCTGGAAGTGCCTAAACATTAGTATCCTCCTGTTATATGTTATCATTATATATCGACGACTCTTACAGAGGAGGATATACCATACTAGTAGTTGGTGCTTGCATTCTGCAAGCATATCATCTCAACATAAAAAAACATTCATATTTCATCATTACAAATATTTTTAATTCTAAATAATTCACCCCCGGAGCGATTTTCGTTTTTCCCACATGTAAAAATAATAGTTTAAAACAATCCTCAAATGTTGCAATTTTAAAAATATTACACTTTCTTAGTTATAAGGTACTAATGCTTCACATTTTAGCCTAATTTTAAAGTTGTAGGATTTTTATAAGTAAAATAATATTTTTCTAATTGTATGAATTTAAATAATTTTTAACGGCCGCCGCAAGTAATATATGGTAAAATTGAAATGTAAATTTGTGCAAATTCACTACTTTGTAAATAATTTGAAAATTTCAGCTTCCTAGCTTATCCCATAGTACCTAAACAGCTATCTATTTGTTTAAACTTTAAGAATTTTTAACTGCCAAACAAATTAAAATATCAAAATTTGTATAATCCCTATTTCGTTTTTTTAAGAATCTTACTTAAAAAAAACATTTCAGCTCCGTAGCACATGCAAAAATACATAAACCTTCAAAATTTGTTTAAACAATTGCGAATTTTTAGCGGACGTATTGTTGCACTTTTTTCTGATTTTCGTTTTTTCTACTCGGTTTTGCACAAACTTTTTTTATCCTCCTGTTATCATTATATATAGACGACTCTTACAGAGGAGGATATAACATACTAGTAGTTGGTGCTTGCATACTGCAAGCATATCATCTCAACAAAAAAAGATTCATATTTCATCATTACAAATATTTTTAATTCTAAATAATTCACACCCGGAGCGATTTTCGTTTTTCCCACATGAAAAAATAATATTTTAAAACAATCCTCAAATATTGCAATTTTAAAAATTTTAAACATTCTTCATTATGGGGTACTGATGCTACACATTTTAGCCAAATTTTAAAGTTGTAGCACTTCTAGAAATAAAATAATATTTTTCTAATTGTTTAAATTTAAATAATTTTAACGGCCGCCGCAATACATATGTGGTAAAATTGAAATGTTTATTTGTGCAAATTTACTATACTGTAAATAATTTGAAAATTTCAGCTTCCAAGGTATTCCCATAGTACCTAAACAGCTATCTATTTGTTTAAACTTTAAGAATTTTTAACTGCCAAACAAATTAAAATATCAAAACTTGTAAAAACCATATTTCGTTTTTTTAAGAATTCTACTTATAGAAAAAATTTCAACTCCGTGGCACATTCGGAAATACATAAACCTTGAAAATTTGTTTAAACAATTGCAAATTTTTAGCGGCCGCATTGTTGCACTTTTTCATGATTTTCGTTTTTTCTAGTCGGTTTTGCACAAAATTCTACCTAAGAAAAAATTTCGAATCTCCAGCAAATCTGGAAGTGCCTAAACATTAGTATCCTCCTGTTATATGTTATCATTATATATCGACGACTCTTACAGAGGAGGATATACCATACTAGTAGTTGGTGCTTGCATTCTGCAAGCATATCATCTCAACATAAAAAAACATTCATATTTCATCATTACAAATATTTTTAATTCTAAATAATTCACCCCCGGAGCGATTTTCGTTTTTCCCACATGTAAAAATAATAGTTTAAAACAATCCTCAAATGTTGCAATTTTAAAAATATTACACTTTCTTAGTTATAAGGTACTAATGCTTCACATTTTAGCCTAATTTTAAAGTTGTAGGATTTTTATAAGTAAAATAATATTTTTCTAATTGTATGAATTTAAATAATTTTTAACGGCCGCCGCAAGTAATATATGGTAAAATTGAAATGTAAATTTGTGCAAATTCACTACTTTGTAAATAATTTGAAAATTTCAGCTTCCTAGCTTATCCCATAGTACCTAAACAGCTATCTATTTGTTTAAACTTTAAGAATTTTTAACTGCCAAACAAATTAAAATATCAAAATTTGTATAATCCCTATTTCGTTTTTTTAAGAATCTTACTTAAAAAAAACATTTCAGCTCCGTAGCACATGCAAAAATACATAAACCTTCAAAATTTGTTTAAACAATTGCGAATTTTTAGCGGACGTATTGTTGCACTTTTTTCTGATTTTCGTTTTTTCTACTCGGTTTTGCACAAACTTTTTTTATCCTCCTGTTATCATTATATATAGACGACTCTTACAGAGGAGGATATAACATACTAGTAGTTGGTGCTTGCATACTGCAAGCATATCATCTCAACAAAAAAAGATTCATATTTCATCATTACAAATATTTTTAATTCTGAATAATTCACACCCGGAGCGATTTTCGTTTTTCCCACATGAAAAAATAATATTTTAAAACAATCCTCAAATATTGCAATTTTAAACATTCTTCATAATGGGGTACTGATGCTACACATTTTAGCCAAATTTTAAAGTTGTAGCACTCCTAGAAGTAAAATAATATTTTTGTAATTGTTTAAATTTAAATAATTTTTAACGGCCGCTGCATATCGTATGTGGTAAAATTGAAATGTTTATTTATGCAAATTCACTACTTCGTAAATAATTTGAAAATTTCAGCTTCCTAGCTCACACCGTAGTACCTAAACAATTACCCAATTGTTTAAACTTTAAGAAATTTTAAATGCCAAACCAATTAAAATATCAAAATTTGTATAATCCGTATTTCGTGTTTTTAAGAATTCTACATAAAAAAAAAATTTCAACTCCGTAGCACATGCGGAAATGCATAAACCTTCAAAATTTGTTTAAACAATTGCGAATTTTTAGCGGACGTATTGTTGAACTTTTTCAAGATTTTCGTTTTTTCTAGTCGGTTTTGCACAAAATCCTACCTAAGAAAAAATTTCGAATCTCCAGCTTATCTGGAATTGCCTAAACATTAGTATCCTCCTGTTATATGTTATATATCATTATATATCGACGACTCTTACAGAGGAGGATATAACATAATAGTAGAAGGTGCTTGCATGCTGCAAGCATTTCATCTCACCTTGAAAAATCATTAATTTTTCACACAGATATTTCACCATTAATATTATTCTATTAATTCTAAAGATTTCACCTCTGCAGCGATTTTCGTTTTTCCCACATGTAAAGATAATAGTTCAAAACAATCCCCAAATATTGCAATTTTAAACATTTTACATTTTCTACATTATGGGGTACTAGTGCTACACATTTGAGCCAAATTTTAAAGTTGTAGCACTTCTAGAAGTAAAATAATATTTTTCTAATTGTTTAAAATTTAAACATTTTTAACGGTTGCCGCAATATATATATGGAGAGATTGAAATGTTTATTTGTGCAAATACACTGTTCTGTAAATAATTTGAAAATTGCAGCTTCCTAGCTCATCCCGTAGAACCTAAAAAATTATTAAACTTTAATGTTCAAATGGGGTTAAAACAACCCCTAAAAATTAACAATTTTAAAATTTTCCATTTTTATAGTTGGTTATGAGAAAAGTTCTATAATCTTGCAAAATTTCAGCTTCCTAAACTTATTAGATTAGTCTACACACTAGATTACGTTTTCCCATGCTAACTTATGGGAGATATTCCGGGGTCTCTGGAGTCGAACCCAAGACACTGTATGCAAAAGTAACAATAATTCCTAATAGATATTGCGGCCATCTAGCAACACTGATAATTTCATTTTTCTAGTTTACCGGTAAGTGCCCATAATTATTTTACAAAAATGGCGGAATGCTTTTCTTATGGGAAAGAACGCAACTTTCGGAATTTCTGGAGTCGAACACATGTCAAATTAGGTAAGAAGTCTCATTTTATCTGTAGGTTTTTCATCATATCTACAAAAACTGAAACTTTGAGCTTGAGTTTAAACAAATAGATAGCTGTTTAGGTACTATGGGAATACTTAGGAAGCTGAAATTTTTAAATTATTTACAGTATAGTAAATTTGCACAAATAAACATTTCAATTTTACCATATATGTATTGCGGCGGCCGTTAAAAATTATTAAAATTTAAACAATTAGAAAAATATTATTTTATTTCTAGAAGTGCTACAACTTTAAAATTTGGCTAAAATGTGTAGCATTAGAACCTTATAATGAAGAAGGTGTAAAAATTTTAAAATTGCGACATTTGTAGATTGTTTTAAACTATTATTCTTACATGTGGGAAAAACGAAAATCGCTGCAGAAATGAAATCTTTAGAATTAAAAGACTATTTGTAATGTTGAAATTTCTGTCTGAAAAATGAATGTTCTTTTAATGTGAGATGAAATGCTTGCATTATGCAAGCACCAACTACTAGTATGTTATATCCTCCTCTGTAAGAGTCGTCTATATATAATAATAACAGAAGGATACTAATGTTTAGGCACTTCCAGATGAGCTGGAGATTCGAAATGTTTTTCTTAGGTTGGATTATGTAGAATACCGACTAGAAAAAACGAAAATCATGAAAAAGTGCAACAATGCGGCAGCTAAAAATTCGCAATTGTTTAAACAAATTTTCATAGTTTACGTATTTCCGCATGTGCTACGGAGTTGAAATTTTTTTAATAAGCAGAATTCTTCAAAAAACGAAATAAAGATTATACAAATTTTGATATTTTCATTTGTTTGGCAGTTAAAAATTCTTAAAATTTAAACAAATAGATAACTGTTTAGGTGCTAAGGAATGAGCTAGGAAGCTGAAATTTTCAAATTATTTATAGAGTAGTAATCTTGCACAAATAAACATTTTAATTTTACAATATATGAATTTCGGCGGCCGTTATAAATTATTTAAATTTAAACAATTAGAAAAATATTATTTTTCTTATAGAAGTGCTACAGCTTTAAAATTAGGCTAAAATGTGTAGCATTAGAACCTTATATAATGATAACAGGAGGATACTAATATTTAGGCACTTCCAGATGAGCTGGAGATTCGAAATGTTTTTCATAGGTAGGATTATGTAGAAAACCTACTAGAAAAAACGAAAATCATGAAAAAGTGCAACAATGCGGCCGCAAAAAATTCGCAATTGTTTAAACAAATTTGCAAGGTTTATTTAGTTTCGCATATGCTACGGAGTAGAAATTTTTTTATAGGTAGAATTCCTAAAATAACGAAACAGGGATTATACAAATTTCGATATTTTCATTTGTTTGGCAGTTAAAAATTCTTAAAATTTAAACAAATAGATAACTGTTTAGGTGCTAAGGAATGAGCTAAGAAGCTGAAATTTTCAAATTATTTATAGAGTAGTAATCTTGCACAAATAAACATTTTAATTTTACAATATATGAATTTCGGCGGCCGTTATAAATTATTTAAATTTAAACAATTAGAAAAATATTATTTTTCTTATAGAAGTGCTACAGCTTTAAAATTAGGCTAAAATGTGTAGCATTAGAACCTTATATAATGATAACAGGAGGATACTAATATTTAGGCACTTCCAGATGAGCTGGAGATTCGAAATGTTTTTCATAGGTAGGATTATGTAGAAAACCGACTAGAAAAAACGAAAATCATGAAAAAGTGCAACAATGCGGCCGCAAAAAATTCGCAATTGTTTAAACAAATTTGCAAGGTTTATTTAGTTTCGCATATGCTACGGAGTAGAAATTTTTTTATAGGTAGAATTCCTAAAATAACGAAACAGGGATTATACAAATTTCGATATTTTAATTTGTTTGGCAGTTAAAAATTCTTAAATTTTAACAAATAGATAAATGTTTAGGTACTACGGGATGAGCTAGGAAGCTGCAATTTTCAAATTATTTACAGTATAGTAATTTTGCACAAATAAACATTTCAATTTTACCATATATGTATTGCGGCGGCCGTTAAAAATTATTTAAATTTAAACAATTAGAAAAATATTATTTTATTTCTAGAAGTGTTACAACTTTAAAATTTGGCTAAAATGTGTAGCATTATTACCCTATAATGGTGAAAGTGTAAAATTTTTAAAATTACAACATTTGGGGATTGTTTCAAACTTTTATTTTTACATGTGGGAAAATCGAAAATCGCTTCGGTGGTGAAATCTTTAGAATTAAAAGAACATTTATAATGATGAAATAACAGTCTGAAAAATTATGGTTTTTTTCAAGGTGAAATGAAATGTTTGCAGTATGCAAGCACCTTCTACTCATTATCATAGGTAGTCTGTCCTTAGACATGTCGTGATTATTCATGTTTAAACCTGGTTCTCCATATACTCCTATTTTCCGCTGTCCTTTTTATATCTTGATAACTCTCTTTCCCTTTCAAATCGTCTATCAGCTGAAACCTTTTCCTACCTCTTTCCCTTTTCCCATCTAGTTTTCCTTCTAACACGTCTTTAATCATACTCTCTCTCCTCAGGTAATGTCCAACCCAGTTAGCCTTCCTCTTTCTGATAGTCTGTATAATCATTCGCTCCTCTCCTATTCTTCGTAGCACTTCATCGTTTTTCATCCTATCTGTCCATTTTATCTTCAGCATTCTTCTCCAAGTCCACATTTCAAAGCTTTCCAAGTATTTGATGTCATTTTTCCTTAGCGTCCATGTTTCTGCCCCATACAATGCTATACTCCATACGTAGCATTTTATCAACTTCTTGCGGATATCTTCCCTTATATTCCCTGTAAGTAGTTGTTTCTTTCTCCTGAAAGCCGCTTTTGCTTTTCCTATTCTAGTTTTGATCTCATCCGTACATTTTGCCTCTCGTGTTATGATGCTTCCAAGGTATTTATATTCTGAAACTTGTTCTAATGGCTTTCCCCCAATAGTTATGTTCAGATTCTCTTCTTTACCCGATATTCGAATGACCTTGGATTTTTCTGTATTTATTTCCATACCGTATTTTCTACCTGTTATCACTAGTCTATTTATCATTTTTTGTAGCTCCTCTTCCTTTCTTGCTAGAAGTACTTGATCATCTGCGTATTTTACTGTTCTTATAATCCTTCCTCCAATTTTGAAATCCCCTGTGCCTTCTAAAGCTTCTTGCATTAGACTTTCTCCATATATATTGAATAGGGTTGGCGATAGGCAGCAGCCTTGTCTTACTCCTCTACCGATATTTATTCCGCAGGTGTCCACATTCTCAAACCTGACCTTTACAACTTGATTCTCATATAGATTCCTAATCAGTCTACTGTCTTTCCAGACTGGAAAGACCTTCTACTAGTATTGTATAAATACGAAATATCATTCGATTTCATGTACGCGTTTGGGCCCTAGAACAGCGAAAAGACGACAGACAGACAGACGGAGAGACAGGTGGCATGGCGAAAACCACTTTTATGGGTTCAGGTACAACTAAAACGTGTATTTCCAACAAAATCTCGAAGTCGAATTTTTTCACGATAATAATACTTTCTATATGAGAAAGTAAAAAAACAAACTTGAAGTCATAAAATATCATATAATTTCGTAAAATGTTATTTATACCGAAAAAGTCTTGAAATAAATTTTTAGAACTTGCAAATAAAATATTTTTTTTTCTGAAATACATTTTTATTATAGCTGTAGCTGTTATATAGAACATCCAATAAATATTTGTAATTCCCTTTGAACTTGGAAAATGTTTGCATGGATACCTAGTTGTTATTGTAAACAAACTTTGTTGTAATTGAAGTAAATAGGATCTGCTTTAATTACGAAAATACTTTTAATTTCTTTACGTGTGCAATCAGCATTTAGTTGTGGAAGAAAATGGATTATATACGACGAAGTAAAGAACGTAAACGTCAATGTTACAACTACTTAATTCAGTTGAGCTATGTTTAAAATAACTTTCGAATGTTTGATTAATTACAACTGATTAGAAAATAAATCTGTAAATAAAAATTTATTATTTCTTTGGCATTTTTTCTGGTATCATATCGTTTTTAAGTATTTATTTGTTATATTAAAATTACATAAATAGGTTCAATAAATAGGATGAATAGTTTAAGGTCCTCAACCTTTCATGCTTGAATGTTGGTGACGTATCGTCGAATAAGGGAGCAAAAATTTATTTTAGTTGAAGGAAAGTACATATTTAATAATTTTTCATCTTTTTATAAACTTATTATGATTTTAAAATTTCCAAAACACTCCAATTCAAACAAGTTTACCCGTGGAATGTATTTGATGCAGAACGTAATAAATCCATATTCCATTGTTTTCAATGGGAAAATTATTTTCGGTATGTGCGTTTTATCGCATTGCGCGAAGATTGCCCGGAAAATAAAGGGCAATAGGACCTGAAATATAAATCGCGGATGGCTAAACGCGCGTTCATAGATCTCGCGAAAATGGTGAACTACCAGTAAATTCGTATGGTGACTGATTTTTTTCGAGGTCACATAAAATTCAGATTTCAATTTTAATTCCACTTCGTCCAACGCTGAATAGTTTAGAGCAACGTCGTCTTCAGAAAATATGGTGTTATCCTAAGCATGGGATAAAAATTGAGTTATTTTCGAAAGTTGCGGGACTTGGTAAGCGTCTTGTATTGCAAACCAAACGTCGAGTGTCGACTGAATAAGTTATTTTTATTACAACATAAATTTTCCGTACTACTGTGAACACTATCAGAGATAAGCATTTCAATTGTCATCACGCCCATTTCTCCCTCCTAACTTTTCCCAGAGTGAATTTTGCCTTTTCGGTCCACTCAAAGGTACATTAAGCGAAATGCATTCCGTTTTGACGGTGGAGTTCGATTAGCGGTGCATAGTTAGGACAAAAAAAATTCTTTACGAAAAGAATATCGGAATTAGCTTTACTTTAGAAGGATCTCGGCAATTGTTGAAAAGTTTCATTAAATAATTTAATTTAAGATTTTTCTTTTTAATTTTAACTTAATTTATTTTTGTTTCTATTGATCTCTAGCTACGGTTAAGATAGCATAATTTTTTTTACATTTTCTGAAATAATCGTCTCCTGCTTACCATTAAACGATTTTATATTTAAATTTGTCTAATTGTTAAGTCATCATGTAATTCAAAAATTAAAGTAAATAAATCAGTGAAGATGTTAACGTGAACCATCTCGCTATGTGGATGCGAGAATGGGCAAAGAAGCGAGCATACTAGACGATTTTCTGCATTCCCCTTTGGAACTGACTATAAAATGTGATTCGGACTGAAAATATAACGCGTTGGTAGGAAATAAATGCGTCAGAGGAAGAGAAGAGCTTAATTAGAATAAATAAATAAATAAGGACGATATTAATGAGCAATGCGATCTAGAAAAGCAAGATGTCTTCTATGAGTGCCAAATAATGGAATATGGTTAGAAATTGCATGTTGGAAAGATTAAGGGAAGGATATAACGACTAGAAGAAGGGCATTCAGGAAGGGTAAGTTGGGAAAAGCGAGAAAAACATTTAGAAGGAAAGAAAGTTTGAATTGAATTACAATGCGAACAAATTTTTTTCCGGAAAAATAGTTGGTACACTCATTTCTATAAATTTTTGAAAATTATTAACTCTGGATTTTAGGGCTTAAAAAATTAAAATTTAATTCGAGATTTCCACTTTATGTTTAGGACTATGATCATATATGCATTATACTACAAAGAATATTGTGCAATTGACTCGGATTTCAAAATGCTGGAGAAAAATTTGTTAATAATATTATTTCGGTCCCCAGGATTGGGAACGTATTGTACGTGAACTATAAAAACGGTATTATACAATGTATTATACATTCATAATACACAGAAATTTTTTGCGCGTTTAAAACCAGCATAGTTTTAAATATATGTACTATAAAAATAAGAAATAAGTAAAAATATATTTTATCTCACCCAAATAGAGATTGATAGCAAATGAGGAATCAAGTGCTAGATTGGTTATCACGTTTTCTTAAAAGAAAAATAAAAACGTTCTGATGTGGTGTGGTAATCAACGGCTTGGTTTTAAGATATATTTGTAAAACTCTTTTTGAGCTAATCAATCGATCAATTTTCTGATTGTATTTTCCAAGTAGTTCATAAATAATCCGGTAGGTGGCTTCAAATTAGGAAACTCGAAAACTTTGAAATGGTATTGTAGCCAAACTGCTAAAGATATTTGAAGAGTAGTTTTTGAATTATAACACTTATTAACCCCCAAATAGTAACATCCGTCTCTCAGGCGTGCATGATACATATTCTGGCCACTGGAGGCAGCACTTGTTGATGTTCTAACTTGTAACGCATGATATGCATCAGTGAGCTGGGAAGAGTGTTGGCATTTTATCGTTCGTTGTGTTGGAGTGACTAAGCTGTACACAAATCTCACCCCGTCTCGTAAACGGATATTACTGTTTACGTAAGTGTTTTTATCCGTCTCACAGACGTATATTACTTTTGTCAGACTCATTTTCACTCTTTACCTTGTGTTCATTGTTATTATTTTGTTTCTTTTTAGTTTTATGAAGTCAATGAGTAGGAATGTGATCAACGCGTCAGAGAGAACAAAAAGGATAATCAAATTGGTTCTTGCTCCTTTTGATGATTCCTACGTACCTGAAGATGATCATTTATCATACTCAGATCATGATACACACTCAGAAGTTTGTGAAGAGGATGTTAAATCAGTTAAAGAGAGTGACGAAGAAGACAACTTAGACCCCATTCAATTGACAGGTGAAAACGAAGTAAGAACAAAATGAATTTATTATGGGAAAAATAAATATTTTGCTTGGAGTTCTATCTCACCCAGTTCAGTGATTAAAGCCCCGCAGAGAAATATTATAAAAGCAAAATTATCAACATTACTAGGACCCGCCCTTCCCTTAGGTATGCAACCAACTCCTGAAGAAGTGTGGCGTTTATTTTTTGGTGATGAAATTTTTACAGAAATTGTGATTCACTCAATCTCGAAGCTAGAAACATTGAGAAAAAACTAAAGAATCCTGAATCACCAAATTACAAAAATACGAATAGAGACGAAATAGAAGGACTTGTTGGCCTAATGATACTATGCTCTATATTCAAGTCAGAACGTGAAAACCTTGCGTCTCTTTATTCAACAGATACTACTGGCCGCCCAATTTTTCGAGGAGTCATGTCTCTGAAAAGTTGTGAATCTTTGATGTTAGCTCTCAGATATGATGAAGAAAGGAGAAAAAGTGATCCTGCAGCAGTGGTTTCTAAAATTTTCTATACATGTATTTCTAATTGTCAAAACATATATTCTATTGGGGCTCACGCGTGTTTGGATGAAACTATCATTCCATTTAGAGGTATATGTGCCTTTTGGGTATACATGTCAAAAAAACCTGCCCAATATAAGATGTGCATTATAGATGTTCAAAATTGGTATCACCTCAATTCCTACATTTATGTCGGTAAAACAGCGATGGCATGACATCAAGAGTACCAACTCAGTCCGTCTGTCGCCTTGCAAAGCTTTTGTACGGAAGTAACAGAAACATCACGACGGACAATTGGTTTTCCTCGATTGAGCTGGTACAAGAACTACAAAAAAACAACTTGACCTATGTTGTTGAGAGTAAACAAAAAAGAAATACCACCAGAATTTTTTTTGATAGAAAAAATTCTTGGCTCAAACATTTACGGCTTTACCATAGATCTTACATTACTTTCATATGTAACGAAAAAATCAAAAGCCGTAATTCTTATATCTTCAATGCACCATTTTGAATTCACTGATGTGTCAAATCATAAACCAGAGATTATCTCGTTTTATAATGCCACAAAGTCCGGGGTTGACATACTTGATATGAAGTTCAGCAACTACTAAGCCAACCGGCGAACTAGAAGACGGCCACTCGCAATATCTTATCACATGATATCCGTAAGCTGTGCAAATAGTAGAATTCTATATTCAACTTATCCTCGACCCGCTAAAATGAACAAAGTTGATTTTATGAAAAGCTTAGCGATGAGTTTAATAAAAAACACATGAAGAAAAGGTTGTTAAGTCCAAATTTGCCGCAAGATTTGAAAAAATTTTTGAAACTCTAGGAGATCAAAAGCAAGAATACAGCAGAGAGGAAAACCTACCACTACGAAGTGATAGATTATAAAAACGAAAAACTGCCGATATTGTCCTTATACTAAAAACAGAATGACAGCTTACAAGTGTGTAATGTGTGAAACACCATATTTTTTTGAGTGTTCAAGAAAAATTTGCAATGATTGTGTCAAAAAATTGTAACTGACCTTTTGCAATTCATGAATGGTAATTTCTGAATAATAAACTGTTGAGTTATTTTAAATAAAAATACTTTCAAAATGTAATTTGTTCATTAAAAATGAAGAGATTAAAAAATTATAAAAAATCTTTTAAAAATAAAAAATGTAATTGCGACTTCTACGATACGGCTTTATAACGCTGAGAAGAGGCATTTCTCGTCATAAAAACCGGTGCAAAAGATATAGGCTACGATTACATATGCTTTCTGACGTCTCTCTCTCTTAGGCAATTTATTTTCTCATGTGTCAACATTTATTAAGGAAGATTGTTTTGCTTTTTTGTGTATATTAAGTATATTTACTTGTTAAGTGAACCATGAGGTCTGTGTACACTGTTCAGGATCTAAAGGATGACGACTTGACTTCAATTACCGGTCGGTTCAGTAGTCAATACTTTAGGACTCCAATATCATTAGGAGCGCTACTGTCAAAAAGATTGCAACGTTAAGGCAGCAATACAAGGAGGCACGCTCCATAGCCAGAGTGTCAATACGTAATGCGTTTAACAATTACAAAAAGAAGGTTTTACAGGATAACTTGAAAGAGAACCCGAAAGCATTTTGGTCTTACGTCACTGAGATCGGAAACAAAAAATGTAGTTCACGATAGTGCAGAAAAAGCAAACCTATTAAATCCACACTTTTAAAAAGCTTTTACTCCTAATGACAATGAATGGAAAACCCCTATTCCTATGCATCAGGACGACTCGATGGAAGATTTGATATTTTCCGAAAATGGTATCGCGCTCCAACTTCATTCAGTTAAACCAAATAAATCTCCTGGGCCGGATAAATTCCCGCACGGGTATTGAAAGAGTGAGCTTATGAAATCGCGTCGTATTTGAAAATATATATTTGGGAAATCCATTACGGAAGGTTTCGTTCCCAAAGATTGGAAGGTGGCACACGTTACGCCCGTCCATAAGGGCAGGGACAAAGAGAACCCCGAAAATTATAGGCCAATTTCCCTAACTTCATTATCGTGCAAGATACTTGAGCACATAATCTTTAGTTCTGAAATGCGCTATTTAGATAGTCACTCATTGCTTAGCGAATGCCAGCACGGATTCCGGAGAGGTAGATCATACGAAACGCAGCTCGGCCTGTTCGTGGGTGATTTGTTGCGATGCGTAGAGAAAAATACTCAGTTCGATGCCATATTCATTTACTTCAGGAAGGCGTTTGATAAAGTATCTCATAAGAAATTAATTACAAAGTTAGGACAATATGGTATTAATCCAAAAATTATCAGTTATATCAGTGACTTCCTCTCGAATAGAGAACAGATAGTTTTCATTGATGGGAAATAGTCGTCCCTCGTTAAAGTTGCGACGGGTGTTCCTCAGAGAAGTGTATTGGGCCATCTACATTTCTAAATTTATGTGACTGATATCTTGCTGGGTAGTTCGTAGCAAAATTAGACTTTTTGCTGATGATACCATTATATATAAAGAGATAAATACCAGGAGGACCATCAGTCGCTGCGTGAAGACTTAAGAGCCATTTCAACGTGGTGCAAGGAATGGCAAATTGAAATTAATTACACTAAATGTGCCGCAGTTACGTTCTGGAAAAGTAGGTACATAGAAGTAGGTTTCGAGTATATAATAGATGGAATAAATATTCAAGCAGCCGAGTATGTAAAATATTTAGAAGTAACCATTTGTCGAGATCTTTCGTGGGACATGCACATTCGTCGAGTTATAGGCGCGGCCAACAAGAAACTGGCTTTCATAGGTAGAATATTACGGAAAACTAGAGAAAAAGTACGTGAAACATGTTACTTATCACTGGTTAGACCACAAGTGGAATACGCCTAATGCATATGGGATCTTACGAGAAGGGACATATAATTCAATTAGAAAGAGTGTAAAGCAGAGCAGCCAGATAAAGTACGAACATAAGGAAAGCGTCACCTCATTATTGAGTGATTTAACTTGGTACGACTGGAGGATCGTAGATAGAACTCAAGGTTGCGGCTTCTGGAGAAATATAGATCGGAACGTCTAAAAGACGAGGTTGTAGGAATAATTGAAGCACCAAAGTATATATGTAGGAACGACCGTGACGATAAGACACTTGAGATCGATTGTAGGACTGGGCGTTATCTAGGCTCGTTCTTTTCGAGGACAATACGAGATCACAATAGAAAATTTCAACCTGCGATGGACAATCTTTAGGTAGGTTTTGGTGCATTGCACCCCCTGCCACCCACCAATTAGATGAATTGCAGGGTAACATGTAGATGTAGATGAAGGTAAGTGTTTGTTTTCATATATAGGTACATATGTAGATTTTGGTTGACGTGAAGCCCCCCTTGTTTTCGACACCACGAGCCACTCCTGATGGCACATAGGATTTCATAGATCGTATTTATTCACTAGGGGACCATTCATGTATTACGACAGCAAATGTTTCACTATTTTTGACCACCTCGTCCCTCCATGTCAGCTACCGTTAGCCTTTCGGCGACCCTCTCCCCCTTCGATGTACCCCCCTTTATAATAAAAACTAGAAAATGCATAGTTATGCATGGCAATACTTTGTAATGTCTTCTTAGAGCGTTGCAATTAGTTTTGGGTTCCCGGCAAAATTTATTTTCCCGAGAAACGGGAATTAGATTTTCAAATATCCCGCTTATCTTGGGAACCCGGGAATAAGAACGATTTTGCATTTCTCATATATTTCATACACCACTTTTCATTCAAACATGATATTTATTATTGATACAACGTAAATACATAAGTCTGTAATAAATCCCAATGACATTTAACACATTATTTGCAACAGATTTTTAGCAGATTCATTATTCAGACACACTTTTACTTGCGCAATCGAGGTTTCCTCGATGTTGACTATGCGGAGATAACTAGACGCCAAGTACTAATGTATCCTATATTGGAATTCCTTTCAAGTTAAAACAGGGCGGAAAATGTATGAAAGAGGTTTAAAATCTATCTAAAATATATAAGAGCCTTCTTCTAACCTTTTGTGACTCCCTCCGTCACGCTATAAAAATGCAAATATGTAACTTGATAAAGGATCGAGATACATTCTTTAAATTTGGCAGGAATGCTCGATTTACATATGTTAAGGTGATGACAAATAAAACTCGAAAAAGTCCTGAGTTCGACTCCAAGGAAGACATTTCCAGTTCCCATAAAATAACAGGTAAACATCGACTTTTCAACGTGCAGGCTTTTTTTTCTTTTTGAGATCTAACGGTATGTTGCCTTGCAAACCAATTACATTGATAAACCTCGAAATCCTATTGTTATTCCATTCCTTGTGTGCCAAAGTGTTCTTTGAATGCTTTTAATACGAGAAAAAATGAAGTAAAGGCAAATAATTTTCTTAGCAATCAATGTAAACAACAGTCGTTACGTTATATGCGAGAAGGAATACATTTGAATGCAGAACGTTAATATATTAAAATCACTTAGAATCATCGTAGGAGTTCGAGACTTGAAACAAGGAACGCCTAAAAGAACAAACGTTTGTTTTCCGGCCATCGATTTTAGAATATGCGTCGAAGCGATCACCAGATAAGTTTTTAATGCGAGAATTTGATGCATTCTTAATGATTTGCATTGTTGCCGGTTTCCTGTAATTGGGTACAATTGATTTGGATAATAGCTTCGCGTCGCATCTATTCACGAAATTTCATAAAAAAAACTATCCCGTTGAATTTCAACCGGTATCTTCCTAGTTTATACATAATTCACTTGGTCAGAGTAACTAATTTGATCGATTAGGGGAGGAGGGTAGAAGGAAGGAAGAAGAATAGGTGGGGAAGGTAGTTCACTTCAGTTTCTAATTTCAGATACATGCAACCATTACCTTTGGACCTTTTTTTACTAACGACATTCACGGGCGCGAGAAAAAGCCATTTTGACATTGTATTAGCGCTACATTAAAATTGAATTAATAGCGAGAAACGCAACCTGATCCTTAATCTCAAACTCCTAATAACTCAGTTACTAAATAACACTCACTGAAAAAATATTCGTAATCATCTGAAATTCTATTGGATACAACACACGTAAAATAAAATATAATCAAAACGAATTTGATAGCTTAACATTTGGAGCTGAAATTCGGAGAAATGTCTAAGAAACAGATACGAAGGCAATTCTGGAAAATCTCGACTCGGTACAAAATTCAAACAAGCAATTCCTGAGAATCATTAAAAATTTTCCCGGGGATCGAGAATAAGAAATATCGAGTAAATTCCCGGGAACAGGGAACGGGAATTTCCGGTTCCAAAACTCTAGTTGTAATGCACTTTAAAACACAATGTGGAAAAATCTATCCGATTAAACAAGGTAAAGTTATGTTTTCCGAAAAATCAGTTAAATACGGCGAAAAGAATTCTAATGTCGGGTAACGAGCAGGTGGAAACTTGCTGTGGACGAGCTTTCTCTTAATATATAGGCAATTCAACTTGAATAATATTTTAGATTTACATAGTGGAAGCCCAAATTATAATTTGGGCCTCCACTAAGGACCATTCATCAGATGGCTATTTTTGCTTGACTAACATATCTGGAATTACATCTGTAAAATATCCAAATCTTCCATCAGCTATCAGACCTGTGTCCCACGGTTCAGAGCTTCCTGTATCTAAGCCACCAGAATCATGGACCTTAGATGAAGAAGATGATGGTGATGTCGAGACATGGAGTGACTCAGGAGATAAAATACAGAATGACCCAGAATTTATGGAAAGCCTGACTTCTTCTAACCCTCACTTGATAACTCAGTCTGAACTCAATGATTTGGTTCGTGATCTTAATTTATCTAAAAGTCAAGCAGATCTTTTAACTTCAAGATTAAAAGGATGGCATCTTCTTGATCAGGGCGCTAAAATATGTTTTTTCCGTAAACGGCAACAGCAATTTGAACATCTATTTTCTAAAGAGGGAGATCTAGTTTATTGCAATGACGTTGATTCTCTACTGGGGGCCTTGGGACAGCAGAACAATCCTCAGGAGTGGCGTTTGTTCATAGATTCCTCAAAGGTGAGTTTAAAAGCAGTCCTGCTCCACAATGGAAACAAGTACCCATCTGTTCCACTAGCCCATGCTGCTCACATGAAGGAATCGTATGAAAACATGAAACTCCTGCTAACCAGTATCCAGTATAAAAAGTATTCTTGTCATGTCTTTGGAGATCTAAAAGTGATTGCTCTGTTACTTGGGTTACAGCTTGGATACACCAAATTCTGTTGCTTCTTGTGAGAATGGGAGAGCAAAGATAAACAAAACCACTACATCAAAAAGCAATGGCAAAAAAGAGAACCACTCACTCCAGGAAAGAAAAATGTAGTTAGTCAGCCACTGGCTTTGAAAAAATCTATTTACCGCCATTGCACATTAAACTATGCTTGATGAAAAATTTTGTAAAAGCGATGGATCGTAATTGGACGTGGATTTCTCTTCTTGAAAAATAAAATTAGTGAGGCAAAAATCATAGAAGGAATATTTGTAGGTCCTCAAATAAGGGAACTGATAAAGGATGCTTCGTTTGAAAGCCATTTGAATGAAACTGAAGCAGCTGCATGGGCATCTTTCAAAAAAGTAGTCACCAACTTTCTGGGTAAGTACAAGGCAGAAAACTACAGGCAACTTGTGAGTGAGCTTCTTGTGGCATACAGAGCAATGGGGTGTAATATGTTTCTAAAAATACACTTTTTGGACCCCCATTTGGACTTTTTTTTCTGGAAAACCTCGGGACTGTGAGCAACGGACATTGAGAACGCTTTCATCAGGACATCTCTGCTATGGAAAAGCGCTTCCAGAGAAAATGGAGCCCAAAAATGTTGGCTGACTACTGCTGGGCACTTAAAATGGATATTCCTCAAGCAAAGTTCAG
Organism: Tanypteryx hageni; assembly: GCA_028673005.1. Taxonomy (NCBI): domain Eukaryota; kingdom Metazoa; phylum Arthropoda; class Insecta; order Odonata; family Petaluridae; genus Tanypteryx; species Tanypteryx hageni. The sequence goes on along the minus strand of CM054115.1, from coordinate 11,443,252 downwards.
CAGAAAATCCACAGCAACCACATTTTAGGTTAGGAAATATATACTAATTTTTTTATATGTAATAAAAATACCTTTAATTTGAATGACATACATCTTTCGATTACTTAAAAACCCTGGGCGTTAGAACAGTTTGGCAAACAGATTTGAAATCAGCGCAAAATCTTCTATAGGAATCATTATCTTCTTACCATGTAACAAAAAAGTTTTCTTTTGTTATCCAGTCTTATTTGCTGCGGGGGGACTCCCAGATTTTCCGGTACGCCGCTGGACTCCCGAAAATTTGACTCCAGGTCATTTTCACTCCCGGTAAATTCGCTGCCGCGAAATTTCACTCCTAGTAAATTCACTCCCATTGACTTCATTATTTTTGTAGACCAGAACTAAATGTTGCATTTATTTTAAACTAATGTAGGCGCAAATGAGTAACTGGTAACAATTTCGACATATTCCCATTTTTCTTAATACTAACCGCAAAACATCGCTTAAAAGACGCACACGGTCAGTTTGACACTACCAATATGTTGATTATTTATAATTTAACAAATTTTCAACAAAAAGGAAAGTTGCATTTCAATTGCTTATCATAAGTCGATGCCTTCGAACCCCCGCCGTCTACGGCCTGACCCTCACCCCGCCGTATTGCAACCTCCCTCACCGACGTAGGTGTGAGGATTAGAGATCAACTAATCAAGGGAAAAAGGTCATGGATATTGTATCTTCCACAATTTCACAGTTTCTCTGCCGTCGCGTCTGCTGCGTGAATGGCGTCATTGCGAATGATGCCCTCTGGCGTAACTTAATTTTTAGTCGGAAGTTCCCTCTCGCCATTTCATATTCAATAGCTGCTCTCTCATTTTCTATCCTTCTGAGAAAAATTACATTTATATAAATATTCGAATGTTAGCGTGTTGTTCTTGGGAGGGTTTTACTATCTGAAAATTGCGGCATTTCAGGTAATTTTTCCTTGGAGTCATTCCTACAGAAAGAGACGAACTTTTTCCTTCGTCCTCCATTTGTCTTAAAGGGGGTTCACTGGTAATTCTTCAACTTATTCCATTTATGCCTTTTTATTTCTTTAGCCCTTAACTGGTGAGTATGGGACAGATTGACTCAAGCGATTTTATTTAACATTGCAACCCATAGGCACTTCCCCGTATCTCCATCATTTTTAATAGTTTCGCTTCCAAACGCATCCTCTTTGGTTCGTATTCCCTTCATATCTTCCCTCTCTCCTTCCTCTCTCTCTCTCCTCCCTATCTCTCTCCTCCCTATCTCTCTCCTCCCTATCTCTCTCCTCCCTCTCTCTACCCTCCCTATCTCTCTCCTCCCTCTCTCTTCTTCCCCTATCTTTCTCCTTCCTCTCTGATCCCTTCCTCTCCTTTCTCTCTCCTTCACTTCCCTCTCCTTTTCCTCTCCATCTCTCTCCTTCCCCTATTTCCCCCCTCTCCCCTTTCTCTCTCTCCTCTCTCTCTCCCGCCCTCTCTCTCTCCTCTCTCCCGCCCTCTCTCTCTCCCTTTCTCTCTCCCTCTTTCTCTCTCCTTCTCCCCTCACTCTCCCTCCCTCCCTCTTCCTCTCTCTCCCTCTTACGACGAACGAGGACCCTCCCCTACCGCACACTTCTCTTTTGTTTAGTAGCGCTCGCATAGCGAATACATTCCATTTTGAGTCACGCGATCTTGTCATTGCGAAGGCAATACAGGTTTTTTTCCGTCCGCAGCAGAGGACTCTTCGTCCGTGATGCAAAAGGTTAATTTTCCCTTTCCTCTCTGGTTCCGTGGCTTCTGCAGACGAACTCTATTTGACCTCTGTCACGAGTGTGTGTGACCCTTTAGGAGTGGCGGGTGGGGTACTCTCTTACTTAGTCACGTCATCCCCTCGCCATCTCCTTCGGGATATGGTGTCGAAAGTAATGGATTTTAATTATTCCACTGTAACACGTAAAACCTTTTACATACACCTTAATTAACTTATATGAAAATTATATTGCTGCACACATGAGATGGTTTAGAATTACGTGACTATCTTTCTATAATAGAAATAATGGTTGGGATGGTTCGTGTACTTCCCAGCAAAAAAAAACTTGTTAAAGGAAGCACCCATCGATTAACCTACACGATAGATTTTACGATGTATTTGTTAATTCAACGTACCAGCGTTTCCCAAAGTGTGATCCGCAGCCCGGTCTTGGAAAAAACCGATCCTTAGAAAATCGCCCTTATAACAATAACGTGTTGTCGTTTGGTTGGTTTTTGTGTGTTTGTTTGTTTGGTTGGTTGGTTGGTAGGTTTGTTGGGTGGTTGGTGATCATCTACTCTAACTCCGCACGTTAGGTGTGTGAGAAATGAGAAAAAACGCAGCGCTTGTGTTTTGGTTATTTTTGTTTTGTTTACGTTGGCAACTGTTTCCGCATCGAAGTAGTTAGAGCTATTGATAATAATTCATTTTGTCTTATAAAGGTGATTATAGATACAGTAAATTGGATTGAAGTACGTAAAAAGTGACAAATGTTACGATTTTTATATAGGGAGACTCCGCAGTACTACGCCGTGAAACAAATAAATACTGGGTTAAATAAAATGTTTGTGGCTCAAACTTAGCATTCCTTCAAAGAATACATTTTATAATATACACTTAAAAACTATATATTTCTGTTGTTCATCGCTCTAAAGAAGAGACCATGCAGCGTAAAACCTCAAAATCGCTAAGAGACAGGATTTCCTAGCTATGGCTGTCACAAAGCATAGAATAAAGGTAGTAAAATAAAACCATTAAAAAGAGTTCTTAACAGCTTCAGCATCCATTTGTGCCTAAACATACCCAACTTTTGTTAGGAAATGTATCGGTAATTAATCAACGCTCCACTGTAACAAGTCCTAGCACTGTACCAAATTACAGCTTCATCGAGTTTGAAAAACTGACGTGAAAGGTCATATTATATGCAAGTTTCCCATTGAATAATTTCAACCGGCAATTATTCTAGTATACAAATAATCGCATGATCCTTTTATTATCGCTCTGCGTGGCGCAACAACGTACACGTTTTGTAAGGTAACTACTTAAGTTTTTTCGTTTATTTTTAATTAAATACCTTCTTGTTTTCATCTTGAACATGGATAAATGACTGAAGAATGTTATTAGAAACATTACTAATAAATATAATTAATGAGGTCAGGCTCAACTTTGTGGAATTTACTCATAATGAAACGAATACTTTGTGGTTTCCACAACTTTAATATAACACGACCGGTTTCACTACATCATACCTGATGATGCTACGATCGTAGTGAAACCGGTCGTGTTATATTAAAGTTGTGGAAACCACAAAGTATTCGTTTCATTATTACTAATAAACGTTCAAAAGATGTGCAGTCTAGTACTGGTGAGAATAAGAAGGTAAAAACTTCTTGGGCCCGCAAGTATTTGGATGAGTATTTGAAGTTTGGTTTCATGAGTAGCGATAATCACTTGCTATTACGTGTAATCTGCCACGCAGAATTATCAAATGAGTGCATGAAACCATCAAAACTGAAACGCCATTTGGAATGCAAACATCTAGAATACGCAAGTAAGCCCATAGATTTTTTATAAATAAGAAAAATGAATTATCTTCTGCTAAAAAAGCATGAAAAGCGCAATTTATATGTGTTCTTCCAATGAAAACTTTGTGTTGCCTTCATATGAAGTTTCCAAACTAATATAACAGGGAGAAATTATCCGCATACTATTGGCGAAAACGTAATACTTCCTGCATTGAACATTATTACATCCAGTGTTTTGGGAAGAAAAGGAGCAAATCAGTTGGATTCGTTGTCTTTATCCAACAATTCAGTGAAACGTAGAATTAAAGACATGGCGAAAAATATCGAGGGAGTTCTCATAGCATATGGAGAAAAAATGTTCATTTTTTTGCATTACAAGTGGATGAAAGTACCGATGTAGCAGACGCTGCCAATTTGATGTGTTTTGTTAGACATGGTCACCAAGATTCCATTCAAGAAGATCTTTTATTTTGTAAACCACGTCCAACAACAACAACGGCTGACGAAATTTTTAAGCTAATCAATGATTTTATTTTTCAAAGCGATATTGACTGGGAAAAATGTGTTGGACTGGGCAGTGATTGAACTCGAGCAATGGCAGGTTCCCGCACTGGGCGTGTCCCACGGGTTCAAGCAGTGGAGCTAGACTGTATATGGGTGTTCACAGAGAGGCACTTGCAGTGAAAACTATGCCCTCACTTTTGTGTTCCACTCTTCAAGAATGTGTAAAGTTTATAAATTATATAACATCTCTTCCTTTGAATTCCAGAATTTTTACTGCTTTGCGCAAAGAATTAGGAAATGAACACGAACACCTCTGTGAGGTTCGATGGCTATCAAAAGAAACATTTTGAAACGACTCTTTGAAATAAAAGTTTTATTCCTCTTTGAGCGACATCTTCTATCGGCAGAAGATGTTACATTTAAATTTGAAGACATGTTTCATGAATTTGATTGGTTAACAATAGTGGCTTACTTATGTGACGTATTTTATCTTTTAAATGAGTTAAATCAGAATTTACAAGGCACTAAAATTAATATTTTCAAAGTTCACGAAAAAGATGGAGCATCAATTAAAAAACTTCGTTTATGGACATGGTTGACAAGAGAAATTTTCAATCTTTTTAACTGAATTACAAGAAAAATATGCTGAAGATGAGATGCGATTTCTCTCGGTGCTGACATTAAGCTTAAATGAATATTTTCCTCCAACTGACGCCAGTAAAATTTGAATTAAGAACCCGTTTACTGTTCACACTGAAAATTAAGAAATATCACAATTTAATGCGTCAGAAGTGGATTTGTTAATTTCCTGTGACTGTGAACATTTTTATAAACTCTCCTTGATTGATTTTTGCTAATGAATATTCACAATTATCTGAGAAAGCACTTAAATTCCTAATGCCTTTCGTCACGATATATAAGTGTGAAACGGGTTTCCCGTCTTCGGTTTTCTTAAAAAACAAGTCTATAAATAGATTGTGTCGAACCAGATTTTAGGATAAAATTGTCTTCTTTTGCTCTTGACATAAAGATGCTATGTGAAGTAAAACAACATCATCCTTTACATTAGTTCTTTTCTTACTCATTTAAAAGCTATAAAGTGAACATATAATAAATGACATAAATTATAAGATTAAATAAAAAGTTAAAACTATTATTATTATTAGGTTTTTCATTGTATTTTATATGCGTTTATATTTTTGAGCCGCAATAAACGATCCCCAGCTATATCAACTTTGTGAAACCCTGCGTTGTACAACAGCATTTCTTGTTTTGATTGACCAAATAATTATTCACGTTTATGAATTAAACACGAAACATAGATAATGCATTTATTTTTATTATGAAATAGTCAAATTATTCATCAATGATTGACATATGAAGGACTGAAATGTTGTTTTTATTTTTTTAGTGATTGGCACAATATTAAATAATATAAATTAATACACACACCGCCTTTTATTAATATAGATTAAGTATTATGTTAAAATTGAAATATTAATTAATTGAAACCAACTTTTAAAAGCACTAAAAATTGAGCAATAATTATAAAATTCACATAATTGAGTGTTCTAGAGAGTAAAAATAGTTTTGGGCGAATGGAAATGGTATGAAAAAGATATACATGACTCTATACAATTCTTATATTCTCAAAATTAGTTTTAATTTACGGAACATTTAATTTTGTCCCTCTCTGTCTCTCTACTTCGTTCTTTCTCTCTCTCGCATTAAAGCATTCAAAGCACGCATTCCTTACCCATATATTATAAAGGTGCGTTTCCACTATGCGAGCACGAGAGAACGAAAACAAGCGAACGAATAGATTCGCTGTAATGTGAGTGAGTGAGAGCAAACGACCAAGTTCGTTTGCTCTCGCCGATGTTCGCTAGCAATGCGGTAAACCAGTGAATCATCAAGCGAGGGAATTCGTTCGCAGTAATGCTCGCTTAGTGTAAACGCTCCTTCCACGAACACGAGCAGTTGGGCCTGTATTCAAAATGACAACGCAAATCAACAATCCATAGAACTTTGTCAACATCTATCGGATCTTACCTAATAATCACCAGTTATAATTTGATGGCGAACTTTGATTGAAGTTTTTAAATAATTTTCCAGAGCTTTCCTTTGGACAATTTTACACAACCTAAAGATAAAGTTGAAAATAAAATCGGCTTTTTTGTTACCATGTGAACAAAAAACTAAATTGTGTACATAAATTGAGAAACGACACGGTGTATATTGCCATATAAACAAATTCTATTTTTGTAAAACAATAAAACAAAAGTGAAATTTTGAAAATAGAGATTTTTTTAATTCCGTGGCGAAGAAAAATTATTTCTTTCGTTACAACCTAAGGTGATTACCATACTGTTAACGCTCGTCCAAACAAAACAAAAACTCATTACAACTTAACTTTTTTAATTTTGGTTAACGCGTTCGATACCTAAATCCAATTTCGCATATTATCTCAGGAAGTTATCAGAAGTAGTCACCATGAACGACGGAGATTTTTCATAGTGACCGAATTACGTAAAAAGACTATTATTTTTATGTAGGAGTGGGCATTTTTGATAATTTAATATTATATTTTATTAAAAATTTTAAATTACCATTGTTGTTCAGAATATTTAACGATTTAAATAGAAAATGAGCACCTTTTTTATATTGAGGTCCGAATAGCTCGGTAGAGCTCTGACATTGAGAGTCAAACGTCCAGGGTTTGAATCCCTGTTCGGAGGCTTCTTTTAGGATATATAAACTCGAAAAGAACGTGTGACATGCAAGAGGTGAAATGAAAAAAACAAAGGCAACGGTTAACACGTTTTTATTTTTCAACATTTATTACCAAACATTCATCTTTTTTTAACAAACGGAATTTTTCTTGCCCAGCATTTAATTATTATCTCCTCGTCGGAGATTACGTTATATCTTCTGGGAAGGTATATTCCCGCCCTCCAAGATGGGCTCTTCCTATTCATAATTTCAGCAATCAATTTAACTCGTCGTTTTTTTAAACACAGAATGGGGTACATTTCCCCCTCATTTGTCTCCCACCTTTACAAATGGCAGCTGCTGCTGCAACGAAGATAACCTCTTCTTTAAAGATTCCATCTAAAAAGAGAGGAGAAGAATTAGGGCTTGAGTGAAAAAAATGCTAAATTAATTACCAATAAATTCCAACCTTATGTGGTGACAGTGACGGTAGCGATGACGGCGGTGTTGACGGAGACGGCGGTGGTAATGGAGATGGTGGTAGTAGCGGAGGTGAAGGTATTCTAAAGAAAATAGACTAACCATGAGGATAAAATCAAAGCTTTCTCAGAGTGAGAAGTGGTTAAAAAGTTATAAAAGAAATGAATGTTATGCTTACCGAATATCTGCTGCTGTTACAGCTCTTACTTGTAGTCGAAGAAGAGTGATTTTCAAAGATTTCACCGCGTCTTATATACTAAAATCTTGCGGAAGCTTCAAATCCTAGTAATCACGTGCTACCCTCATGACGGCGTAGAATAACCGAATGGAAAATCGCATATGAAAGCATAAAAAATAACCGCTAAGATAAAGCCAAGGATATCGTATGATGCTGATGCACGCTCCCGGATGTCCTTCACTAAGTGCATCCGAGTGATTGCATCAAGGTTACTTGGCAACTTCAAGGAGTATTCACGCGAACAGTTCATGATTAAGTTCCAATATACGCGAATTTGAAAAAATGGAAAGTTGTATATAAGGAGCTCGATCGTCTCCCCTCATCACCAACTGCGGTCCAACGAGGGAAAGCTTCAAGTAAACAATACGCTGCGCTTAGAAGACTTCGTTAGAAGAACATCAATACGTCATATTTCGGTGAGTCTTAATGCACCCAAAGTTTTAATGCTAGTTTCATATTTTCACTACATGTCAGATTGCCTGATTTCAGGTGGAAATTTTAATAAACATATCTTTTGCTTATTATTGATTCAATCTAAAAAAAAACGATTTAATTTTATTTAAGATTCAGACGTGCTTACGAGTACATCCAAGGGCTGAGAGAAGAAGAGGAACTTTCTTTTGAAAGTTCTGGAAAAATATTTCGCTTCAACAAAGGTAAGATGGCTTGGCTTAAAATTAGAAAAGATTGGCCTAAAAATATTTATTTATACGATGTGAGACGCAACTGTCTCATTTTACATTAATCTCTCGTAATCCTCAAAGTACTTGAAATGGAAAAACGATACGATACTCCTTCGGTGACACTGCTGCTGCCAACAGAAAATCAAATATAATGCACTGGGAAAATTAAAAGGAAATGCTAACAACTATATTGGAGTGACATAATACAAAGCAGAAATATAGTAAGATACTTAATAGAGATGTCCTCTTAGAGGGATCACAAACGATACGAAAAGTATTTGACTCGCAGGGAAATCTTCCACAGGCCCGGTTCAGGTGCACGTCTCTACAAGTCCTTCCTCGTACTCTCTCCCACTCCGTCTCTCTCTCTCGGCCGCCCATCCGCGACGTTGCCGGATCGAAAGTCCCCTAGTTCGCACTGTATTGCGAACAGAGAGCACTGCACTCGCAAAAGTCTTTTGGTTCTGGCTCACGATGGTTCTCTTCTGGGCTAATGTCTGTTGCTTTAAAAGGAGGAACTCTGTACGTACGCGCAAAGCCGAAGTACTCGCGTTTGCCGAAGTACGAGCGTATGCCGAAGTACTCGCGTTTGCCGAAGTACGAGCGTATGCCGAAGTACTCGCGTTTGCCGAAGTACGAGCGTATGCCGAAGTACTCGCGTTTGCCGAAGTACGAGCGTATGCCGAAGTACTCGCGTTTGCCGAAGTACGAGCGTATGCCGAAGTGTGTGCGTATGCAGGGGTGCGTCGTTTGCTGAAAAACTGATGGGGAACTCGATAAATTGTCAAGAGGGAAAAATGCTGCAGATGCTCTTGACCATCGTACTCACAAACTCTGGCTCGATCGCCTAAAAGACTGTAAGGTAGAATCCAATGGTGACGTTCAAATAATTTTAAATTGGTGGTACGATTTCGATTTAGATTTGCTCACTAAAATAAACAAATGAGCCTCAAATAGATGTTACTCATCGACCCAAAAGTTCTCGATAGAGAACGATCGAAAGCACGAATATCTAAATTAGACGAAGAAATGCAAAATGCCTTTAACAGTATGTAGATAAATGGCATCTATACAAACGTGCGTTGGATACACATTTAAACGTTGCGGAAGAGAAGAGAAAGTCCATTAGTATCCCGATCGTTAAAGAAAAAAGAGAGACCGGCGTTGAAGAGAACTCTTGGTAAGAGTTTAGAATCTCTAACCAAGCGCATAAAGTTCGATAGTGCAGCGTTAGACAAATCTTGGGAAGGTATGATGGAGAGATTAAACCGCGCAGAGGCGTTAAGCGAAAAAATAACATCAAATCGGGGAAGGAGCTTACCGCGGCGATGATCTCGGCTTCGAAAACCAAAGACACCGTAGACCCCGATCAAGTAATTGAAAGTATTTGCGGTGATCCTACAAATCCTGCGAGTTTTTCCAACGCAGATAAATTGTGGAAAGCTTTGAATAAAAAGGTATCGAAAAGTAAAGTTGAAAATTGGTTGTATTCGCAGGATGCGTATGCGCTGTATAGACCGTTACGAAAACGTTTTCAAAGAAATTTTTACGACGTCTCATAAATCTACAATACAATGCCATTTGAACGATATGCAAAATTTGAAAAAATACAATAAGGAATTTGGGTATATTTTGACCGTAATCGATTTGTCTTCAAATACACGTGGGCAGCTTCGCTGAAAGTAAGACTGGGGAAGACATTTTGGAGGCATTCAGGTTAATATTAAAGCAGAGCGGAAGAAAATCGTTTAAATTGCAAAGCGATAGGGGTACTGAATTCAAGAATAGAAAATTTCAGGAATTTCTAACAAAGGAAAATATAAAGTTTTATTACACTCATCATCCGGATATTAAAGCATCGGTTGTGGAAAGATTCAATAGAACGCTCAAGACTAAAATGTACAAATACTTCACCAATTATTCCACTCGTGATTTTTTTAGCATCTTACCTAAACTTATGAAGGGATATAACGATGACGTTCATTCTCCCATCGGAATATCTCCTTCCCGAGTAAACGGCTCGAATGCATTCGAGGTGGGGAAACGACTTGTCGAGAAACGTCTCAGAGAAAGGAAAAAAAAGAGATAGCCGAGATTTACCGTGGGAGATTACGTAAGAATCAACAAAGAGAGAATGCCGTTCGCTAAAGGATACACACCAAACTATACGACTGAAGTTTTTAAACTCAAATCTATCGTTTTGGGAAACATTGTTTCTGCGTACGAGTTGGAAGATATAAACGGGGCGAGTATCGAGGGATACGTTTACGAACCAGAACTAAAGAGAACAATCGTATCCGACGCCAACGAGTTTAAAATAGATAAAATATTGAGTCGTAGAGGAAAAGGTCGCAGTCTCGAATATAACGTCAAGTGGAAAGGATATTCGGATTCCTTTAATTCTTGTATTAAAGCTTCGAGCCTCCTTAGCGATAGCTCTCGCGAGTATTTCGAAGATAATACAATAGCTCAATTGTGGACAAAATTATCTCAACGAGTGGATTTAGGAAGCGGAGAATGGAGAGTGGATTTGGCCAAATTTTCGTATCCAAAGATTCGTGATAACAGGATCTATAGGGAGGAGATGAATAGGGATGGACGACAAGTCAATATTGAAATGGTAGATAGTACACCGATCACGATAGCTCCAGGAACTTATAAATCTATGAAACATATCCTAGAATCGTTACCTTTTGACATGAAAAAACGTGCGTTGAATGTATTGAAGGAATATATCGCTTGTCCTAAAGATAAAGTTCATATTGAAATTCCTGGCGATTTACACGTTACAATCCATCCTGAAACTTACAACTTGTTAGAGGATATGTTACGATAGCTGTGGACTGAAAAGAAAAGAACTTTGCTGAAATGCGATGAAAATGACTCTGATAAGTTATTGGACTTAGTCTTAGATTCTAAATCGATGATGGATGTTGAAGTAAATTCAAGGATGTCTTTAGGAACAAAAGCGATTAAGGAGATGGATAAATGAATAGGCGTCCATGTTGAAATTCCACGAGATTCATTGCTTATTGTACCTCCTGCGGGAAAATACGAATCTTTGCTGCAATATATTATCAGTATGAATTCACAAGATTTAAATGCTCGTTTGGACGATATTATTTTACAACTAATCTATTTTCTCTACAAGTACATCGATATACCTGAAAATTTGAAAAAAATTATAAATGTTTGCTAATGTATGCATCGAAATACAAGAGAATTCACCGATTAGATCATCTCCCGGCACTTACGATTCTGCTGCTGAATTAATATCTACAGTTTTAGAACCGAAGAAAACGGGTGAAATCGATTTCCGTGCAAGGATGATAAAAGCCATGGATAAACTCGTAAGTTTCTACATCAAAATACTACCGAATGGCTTGGTTGTGGATTTCCCCCAGGATCATACAGGACTTTGATGGAATTTTAGTGAGTATTATACGAGCTCCGTGAAAAAAAGATTTTTTGGGAAGTGAAGCTAAAGACAATGTAAGACAAATTATGGAGAAAATTAACGATGTCATATTTGTAAATCCAAATAAATCGATAGATGTCAACAAAGGAGTAGAATATAGGAAAAAGCGGGACATCGCAAGTATTAGTGGCATGCGATATATTTTCGTTTATACGGATTTAACCAAGCCGCAATTGATCGGTGATTCTCTCAGCAGATGTTTGCGAATTGTCAGCGTAAACGAAGAAAGACACCATTTTTTAAATCCCGTTTACTACTTTTCAGTAGAGAAAAAAGAAATCGAGAACGTCGAAGCATTACTCACAGGAAATTTTTGGCGAACCTTATCCGTTCTTCGGTGGAGCTACACTTTCTCTTTTAGTTTTACACTTTACAAAAATTTCGCAACAACCCAGAAAACAATCATTATCGTTCGAAATGTTAAAGAACGTGGATCGATATACGGCGTATTACGTCAATCAATGCGGGGGAGAAATTGGTCCCGTCTACCGCGCCAGTTATCGAGTACAGAGAGGTAGAAGATTAGGAAGCTTTCTCGCTGGTCTTTTTCGCTTCGCTAAACCTCTGATAAAAAGCGGTCTTAAAGCGGTAGGTAAGGAGGCGGCCAGTACAAGGGTAGGAATTCTCACGGATTTGGGAACGAAACCAATTATGGAAATATTTCCTAATCGATTGGGTGAGGCTGGAGCGAATTTGAAGAGAAAAGCGGAAGTAAAAATTAAAAATATGAGTGGATCGGGCTTACGCATAGGTAAAAGACCAAAGTTAATAGAAAGGAACATCAAACGCAAAAAAACTTCAATCGAGGAGAAAGAGACGTCGCGTCAATACGGACATATTTTCATCATAACCGAGATGGAACACATGCTATCCTCGCTAGACTTGTTTAGTTGGCAAGCTCTGCAAACGAATATTTTAGGCAAGCACCTCATTTCTTACAAACCGATCTCTTCTTTAGACAATCAATCAACCATTTTGTGAAAGATTTGGCAGAATCGTACAAAGAATTGACCAGTTTTTATTCACAAATCAGGGTGAAATTTGTCAAAGCTGATGGATCAGACTACGGGGTAGAGGAAAAAAATCAACCCGGGGTAGTGAATAATATCTTGCACTCGTTATTCGATCAATGTTACGTCTATTTCAACGGAAAGCAAGTTACGTCATTGGAAGATAATTATCACATTCGTAGCATTTTTGAAAATCCCCTTAGTTATCGTAGGGAGGCAGAAGAGACTCATTTGGCTTGCGATGGGTGCCTGCTCGATAATGGTGAGGATATCAATAAACAAGATAATACAAACGTAGGATTCATTACGAGAAAAGCTAAATTTGCTAACAGTAGGGTCGTGGAGCTATACGGAAAATTGCATGTGGACGTATTAAACCAAGAGCGTCTCTTACTTAATCGAGTCGACGTAGGAGTTATGTTATCGCTCGCAAAACCGAGTTTCTACATCATGGAGGAAGCTGCGGGTACTTCCGTGCTAAAAATCCTCGATGCTACTCTATACGTCGAGCATTTTGATATAAATCCCTCCAATATGTTGGCTCATTCCAGGGCGTTGGAAACAACCTACGCGGTATATCCTTTCAAGCGAGTGAAAGTTAAGACGTTCACCGTCCCCCGAGGCAATCAGACGATTTCTGTAGATAACGATATAACAGGACAACTCCCGAACAAAATAGTTTTTAGCATGGTCGATATCGATGCTTACGTTGGGAGGAGGGATAAAAATCCGTTCGCTTTCTCTCGTTATTCTTTGGCTAGTTTCTTTCTCTTCGTCAACGGTGTTTGAATTCCAACGCAAGGCATTTCCACAAATTTCACCTATCAAAATTGCTGGACGCAAGCATTTTTTCGGGAATCGGTGTGCATCACGGTGATAAAGGTAATCATATAACCTAGGACATGTTAACACATGGATATTTTATTTTAGCTTTCTATCTAACACCTGACGGTTCGGGTAACGAAGAATATGTCAGTTTGATGGATAGGGGTACCGTGAGAATCGAAGCTGGCTTCGAAAAACCGCTCGAAAAAACCATAACGTGCATCGTTTACGCGGAATACGACGCCTCTTTGGAAATAGATAAAAGTCGAAACGTCATCACCAATTTCGCGTAAACAATGAATACGTTAGATATATACAGCTTGCTTAGTCGGGATCCTCGCACGAGAAAAAGTTTTCGTGGGGTGTTCTCTTCCGATAGTTTACCCTCGCCCTCACCTGGAATTTATGTGATAAATTTAGACGCTTCTTCTCGATCGGGAAGCCATTGGGTCGCGGTGCACATTTTTAATAAGCAAAAGGAAGAATATTTCGATTCGTACGGTACCTCTCGTTCATTCAATATCAAAATTTCTAGAACCGTTCTCTCTAGCTTGAAACTCAGTTCAACTCCAAAGCTTTTGTTCGAACGTTTGCGAGGAATTCTGTTGTCTCTATGCACTCTACAAGTTCACTGGTAAAACCCTAATCCAATACCTCGACCTATTTTGCCTTCCCCAATTCAACGACCGCCGAGTCGCTCAACTCTTTTACCTACAGTTTGGGAGGACCAAAAAAGGAAGACGTTGCCATCCTCGGTCGCAGAATTGCTGTTCCAGAATAAATAGCATCGCTACCCGCGACATTCATCATTCGAGAATCTGAATTGAAACTGTCAAGATGCGTCTCATCATCGACTTCGAGTGGAGCACGGACCGAAAAGTGAAAGAGTTGGCTGCGGTGGAGGTGGATTCCGAAAGAGTTTTTTGGTGCAGTTTCCAAAGTCCGAACAGATGGATCGTTGGAGGCAGGAAGGTGAAATGGAGCAACGTTGTCCTGTGTAACGAGAAATCTTTTGCGATCGGATTCATCCCCTACACCTTATATCTCTCTTGCATGGAAATGATCGTTCAAGACGCCACCGCCCTCTGCGCCTTTCTCTCCGATCTCAGCGGACGCACTTTCATCAGCGTGAGGAAAGATGCCGAATGTTCCACCTCCTCACTCCCTTCCGCATCCTCCTAAAGCATATATCCAGGCATTCAACCAAGTTATCATCAGTTGTCATGCAGAAACCAGCAAGTGCAGAGTCTCCCATCCTTTCTAAACGCAGACGGGTAACTTCACGGCCACCACCATCCGGAAACTGCAACTCCCGAGAAGCGACCATCACCTCCATCAAGTCTGCAAACACCACCCACTTCAAAATCTAACAGACCGCCAAAAACTGTGCAGGAGAAGAAGAAAGTGTGTGATACCACCCATTTGTTACTAGAATCTGTGATTTTCTTGAACTCTGCTAAAACAAAATTTGTCAGCATCGGGTTAGATCCCGAGAGAGTCTGTGAAGTGATCGTACAGTTAACTCAAGTGAACAAGGGATCGGTTGAACTAAACTATACCGATTAGTGCGAATTTGTTAGCTAAGATAATCTAAAATCTGATTATTTTAATTTGGGACAAAAAAATATTTTGCTCAAATCTTCCGTGAGTTTAGTGAATTATTTTCGAAAAAGACGTGCTCATTAAAGGTGATCAATGCTCGGTGACCTTGAATGCCGAGGAATGGAATAATTTGTTACTATGTGTGAAATGTATAGCACTGGCTTTAGACAATCTTGACAACGAACAGATAAAAGTAGACTATTTTTACGAACAGTTTATTGAAGTGGGAGGTGTAATCGGTATCGAAAACTTCAAAAACTTGGAAAAGTCTGAGGGGAGCAAACTCGACTACGAACGTTTTAGACTTGAAATTCCCTTACATTGCTCGCTATCTAATATAATTATCGGGTGAATGTGAATGAGGTGACAGCCACTGGCATCGGGTTAAAACCGTGTAAACTGCTCATCTATGTGTGTATGTGGTTGATTCGGTCCCTGGGGTTGGGTTTAATTACCTCGCAAACCGTGAGTGTGAATTATGGACTCGGTCCTTGGCGATGGAAGTAAAACTCCCGTAAACCGCACTCCATTACAAGTGCTACGATTGAGTAAATGTATAGTGGATTTTCAAGCGTATCTCAATAACGATAAAGAATTCATAGTCAGAGAACTTGCAATTTGTGACATTGATCACAGTTGCTTTCAATCGTGGGTTTTTGATTGCCCAAAAGATTTATCATTCAAACGAGAAAACACTTGGTTAGCTCATAATCATCACAGAATTGCTTTAGATGATGAGGAAGTTCATCATGAGGATTTCCAAAGAGTTTTAAACAAATATATTTCATGACTGAGTCATCGATCTACAAGTTTTCGGATGCCCCTCGATTAAACAACTACCATCAATGGTATTCAAAGATGGCTCAAAAAACTTTTTGGCGTAAACTGAATGAAAGTTAAAAACTCCAGCCAAAAAACAAGTAGTAATAGCCCGATGCATTTCGCCCACTAAGTGGGCATCTTCAAAGGCGACGTTCCTTCGACAGCGACTAAAGTCGACTGTGCCGGAGTGGAGAGACCAAGGGTGGAGAAAGAACGAAAGGCAAAAGAAAGACAAAAAGCACGGGTGGTCTTTAACAAGACACTTTACAGACTTATTGACCAGAGATAATACACATGCGCCTCTGTTGTTTCGTTTTTCTTTTGTTCTCACTCCACCTGTGCTTTTTGTCTTTCTTTTGCCTGAATGAAAATGAATGAGAGACGAAAATGGAAAAACGTTAACAGTGAAGAAGGTAGAGCCAACTATAGGCGTATAAACAATGAGTTGAGAAGGGTAACAGATAAAGCTAGAGAAAATTGGATAAAAGGAAAATGTGATGAAATAGAACAAATGGAGAAGTTAGGACGGTACAATATGATGTACGCTAGGGCACTGGAATTAGAAGATAAGAAGTCTAATCGAATTTGTGGTAAAGGAATAATGAATACGGATGGGAAGATTATCTCAGAAACAAAGGATGTAGCACAGGTATGGGAAGAATACGTTAAGGAATTATACAGCAAACAGGCAGGAGCGGCAAAAATAGAACTGGAAAATGAGGAAAACATTGAAGAAAACAACTTAGGACCAAGTATTATGGAGAGCGAAGTAGAAAAGGCGACAGTGGAACTAAAGAAGGGGAAAGCCACGGGCAGCGATGGAATACCGGCTGAGATACTTAAAGTCATAGGATCAGAAGGACTAAAAGCGATCACGAAATTAATTAATAAGATTTACGACACGGGAGAGTGGCCGCGGGATTTCCTAGAAGTAACAATGATCCCTCTAAAGAAGAAGCCAAAGGCAATGCAGTGTAAAGATTGCAGAACGATAAGCCTTCTGTCACACACATCGAAGATCATCACGAGGATTCTTAATAAAAGGCTGGAGAAAAAGGCAGAAGAAATAATAGGGGAAGATCAATTCTGTTTCAGAAAAGGACGAGGAACTAGAGATGCTATAGGAGTAGTTAGAATCATATCAGAAAGGGCAATAGAATACAGTCAAGATATCTGCGCATGTTTCGTAGACTGGCAGAAGGCATTTGATAGAGTAAATTGGGTAAAGTTGATGAAGATATTAAAGGATATAGGTGTAGACTGGAAAGACAGGATACTGATCAGGAATCTATATGAGAATCAAGTTGTAAAGTTCAAGTTTGAGAATGTGGACACCTGCGGAATAAATATCGGTAGAGGAGTAAGACAAGGCTGCTGCCTATCGCCAACCCTATTCAATATATATGGAGAAAGTCTAATGCAAGAAGCTTTAGAAGGCACAGGGGATTTCAAAATTGGAGGAAGGATTATAAGAACAGTAAAATACGCAGATGATCTAGTACTTCTAGCAAGAAAGGAAGAGGAGCTACAAAAAATGATAAATAGACTAGTGATAACAGGTAGAAAATACGGTATGGAAATAAATACAGAAAAATCCAAGGTCATTCGAATATCGGGTAAAGAAGAGAATCTGAACATAACTATTGGGGGAAAGCCATTAGAACAAGTTTCAGAATATAAATACCTTGGAAGTATCATAACACGAGAGGCAAAATGTACGGATGAGATCAAAACTAGAATAGGAAAAGCAAAAGCGGCTTTCAGGAGAAAGAAACAACTACTTACAGGGAATATAAGGGAAGATATCCGCAAGAAGTTGATAAAATGCTACGTATGGAGTATAGCATTGTATGGGGCAGAAACATGGACGCTAAGGAAAAATGACATCAAATACTTGGAAAGCTTTGAAATGTGGACTTGGAGGAGAATGCTGAAGATAAAATGGACAGATAGGATGAAAAACGATGAAGTGCTACGAAGAATAGGAGAGGAGCGAATGATTATACAGACTATCAGAAAGAGGAAGGCTAACTGGGTTGGACATTACCTGAGGAGAGAGAGTATGATTAAAGACGTGTTAGAAGGAAAACTAGATGGGAAAAGGGAAAGAGGTAGGAAAAGGTTTCAGCTGATAGACGATTTGAAAGGGAAAGAGAGTTATCAAGATATAAAGAGGACAGCGGAAAATAGGAGTATATGGAGAACCATGTTTAACCAAGAATAATCACGGACCTGTCTACGGACAGACTACCTATGATGATGAAATACTTTGATCTCCTTTCTAATATCAAACAAGTAGGGATGTGCATGGGTTTCCCGTGGCACACAAGTGCTTTTCGTCAAATTCACCGTAGTATAATTGCATACTAATGTATTTGCTTTGAAATCAGAAAATTATTTTTCCCTTATGTAGTGATCCGTTCTAAAAATGTTCATTTCGTTTTTTCATTCTATACTCGCCCTACAAACAAAATTTCTTTTTGAAATCGGTTCAACCTTACTAATTGATAATTGCAGTAAATGGATGGACCTTGATATTACGGTAACCCTGTTTACTTGACTAGGTTGAAATATGATATTTTTGTTATTTATTTATATAAAGTACTATATTTAGTTAAAATCCATGAGGTCAGTTCTCTATAAATGCGTGCGAAAGAAATATTATTTTACTTTTTACTGAGGTAGCTCTGCTTTTTATTTCCGCTTTAAACATATTGATTTTATTATGGTAAGCTGTACAAATGCTATATATATAATAGAGCCGAAATCCGTTCAGCCAATCCTTTCCAAATCCATAATTACTGAAAGAGTTTAATTTATAATTGCGGCACCCGTTTAGCATATCCTGTCTAAATATGCTATTATGGTTTTGTATATGTGTACGTTATAAATATTAAATTTGGTCAAAATTGATATGGTCAGTTCAACACATATACTTAGCCTTCACTGCTGCACCACTAGTATTTTTAAAATTATTAAATATTGTCTTTAACGATTTCTCTAGTTCCCTAAATTGTTCTTCACGAATTTGTCTGTATATTCTGCATAGTTAGCAGCATGATATGTATCGTAATGTCTTTTAATGTTGTATTCTTTTAGAACTGCAACTATTTGTCAACAAATTATGCACAATGGTTTTCCTTTCGATTCCATTAATAAGTACGATAGTTTCCACCTACCTTTCGTTTGAGTGACACGGGTTAAAATCAAAGAGTCCTTTTGTTTTGCACAAAATGTCACTAGTCTCAGCAGATTAGCGGCATGACTTCATTAATGACAAAACTATGACACTGTAACTTGGGACCATGCGAGATAGGAAATTCGTCGTCAAAGAATGTGTAGAAAAGTTCAGGAAAAATATACTTTCTCGACTGCGTCCGAGTTGAATCTACTAGGGAGCTAAATTAAACTATAAAATGCAATTTATAGCTTGATTTAATTCAATAATTGGATCAAGTCTTACTGATGGGCAGGTGCGCCTCATGATATTTTAGGGTCCTAGGTGCTGAGTGAAGGCCAGCGTAACTACAATTTTGAGGCTCCCATGCCATGAATCTAACAATAAGAACAAAATTGTCCTGAATCGTATCTAGACTGGCGTCAGAGTCAGCTTTCGATATCTTTCGATGCTCTATAGATATCTTTCAAGTAATATTTGTAGTGAGAAATGATCTTCAAAAGAAGTAACTATCAGATGTTTACTATATTTATATTGCTTCCCCGCCCTTCTTATTTGATAAGTGACCCTTCGAGACACATTCCAGTTTGGGCCCTGTGTATAGGCACTTTTTAGGTACTTAACGCGGGCTGGATGGGACTGCCGCGCGGGCCGGAACCGGCCCATGGGCCGTATGTTTGACACCCCCTAGTTACGACATGTCGGCAACATTACCTTCGGATAAAAATTCATTGTTTCAGATTTTTAATATTTATAAATAGAGAAGCTATACTTTTTGTCCTTAAAGAAATTCTCATCACCATTTTTAGGCGTTATTTACCAGAAAAGCGGCAATAGCGAGGCGCCTTTTGGGTACGTCTCGTCCTTCCGTGTAACGTAGCTTTATCTCATGAAACGCTCTGCGGATTTTAATTTAATTAAATACGAGTGGTCATTGTTAAAATGTATCGCCCAATTGTGATTTTAGACTGCATCCTTCAATTAGATCTTCCTCTATAATTAAGCTCTTTTATGAACTTTTACTCGTATTTCGTTAAATGGCATCCGCCAAGCAACAACAAAATACCATATTTTTCTCTCCCTAGCTGTTATGTGATCTGTGAGGCATAGATTGAAAGGTTAATTGCAACAGAAGACATTTACCGCAAAAAAGTCCACGGGACCACAAAATTATGGCTTATAATTTCGGATATAAAAATTCAAGAGCAGCCCAATTTTTCGGTACCGCTTTAAACGCTTTTCCTATAAAGAACGCATTTGAAACCTCTGTTTATTTTATTCACGGAGTATACTATTCCAACTTCTTAAATGTTTAAACAATTTACTATTGTTGTCTTTTACGTAAAAAAAATTTTTTATGCACATTATTTGTAAATTGAAATTTTTTTATTTCTCATGTACATAGTATATAAAGCACTTAGATCGCAAAAAATTCAACTTCGTGATTTTAATGTAAATACATGTTTTATGCCACTCTTGGTCAAAAAATCAGTTTTCGCCAATCCTTGTCTGGAGGTGCACAGTTATAGGGTTCTACCGGTTTGACAAAATCGACTAATATTTCGTACTTAGGCATATTACAATCTAGAGCAAAACATTGAAGAGATGAACAGTATAGCGCAACAATGAAGGTTAGTTTATTCATGTTGATTTTCACAAAATGTTTATTTATTAAAAAAATGCTCTAACTATTTCGATTAAAATTTATTTACCGTTAGTTATAGAACTCGGAGTCATAAACAATAATTCATACGCCATATTTCTCAAAAAGAAACTATATTATATATCGTACAGCGACATAAGATATCGAGTTTTACGCTCAGATTTCCCTAGTCATCTGACATCTCTCAACAATCTTCACCCAGTGATAATGCTTCAGCCCCTATTTGCTTTCTTCAATCCACATGACACTTGATATTTACGTGTGATACTAGCTAACTACCCGGGCCTTGCCCCTTGGGGTTTACACTTTCGAATTTTTCATCCTCATTTCACTCACTAACATTTTCATTCGAACTGAAAGTGCTCTCGTGATGTGACCAATATTCCCCCTTAATTGGTATGGACAAATTAAATACAGATTCAAATTTGATATTTTGCTAAGAATATTCAAAGCCCATTTGCCCGAAAGCCGTTTTCCAGAATCCACATTTTCTTGAGCTGGACATTTTCTAGAAGAACTTATATTTCCAAAATTTTCATGTTGTTGTCAATTTGAATGGTTGAATTTGAAAATAGAAACTGAACAATAACGGCAATGTTTACGTTTATGAAACCATAACCTAATTTTCCCATACTCTCATTAACTTAATATGTTATTTGTTGGTAAGGCCTTTCACTTTCCAACCACAGCTTCCTAATTGTTCATACCTTTCGTATTGTTCCAAAGATATATCCTCAGTTAGAATTATGTGTGAAGTTGTTGAGGGGGATGCCAAACGTTTGCTGCCTCAGGTATTCGTTCTTTTGACAGGTAAGTAAAAGGAACTATATTCACGAATATTGGAGGAACTTGGTGATAAGGCAGGAGACGACGGAATTAAACTTTGTAAAGTACATTATTACTGACCTAAAATGACAGCTATTAGAGCAGTCAAAGAAAAATTACAATCAGTAACGTATAAAATCAGCAAATATCATCTAAGTCAGGTCATTGGGAGGCAGGTTTAGAAAGTCGGTCTTGCTGCCTTGTACGGTGAAGATGAGGAAATATGCCTCCTCATACGTAAGATCTCCGCTTTGGCATTTCTTCCATCATGTGAAATAAAAGCAGCTTATGAATTAATAGATGGAAGTAATTGGAGCTCAGGTAAAGGCAAGGTGTGTGGGAATGGTTCGAAGAATATTACGTTAAAGGCAGACTTCGAAGGCAAATACAAGAAGAAGGGAGTATTATTCCAAGCCGATGTTTGACCCATCTCTCTCTCTCTCTCTGGTCTGTATATGGAAATCAAAAATATTCGTTGCCAAGAACGCAAAATCATGTAGAGGCGTAGATGTAGAGAATTGCTATCGGGGAAAAGCCACGTTGAGTTTTATGCATTTATTAGTGGATTAAGAGAGAAGAAGAAAGATGAAATACATCAACAGACGTGAGAAAGCCAGAAAAAGGGGATAAAAATATTATGACTAAATCGATACCAAAAAGGTTGATCAAAAGAAGACTTGCTAACTGCTTTTGCCCACCATAGTTGTTATACTGTAAATGTACATGAAGGATATTGGGCGAAATAAATTTTTATGCAATATTAAACCATCGCTCTAATAATTCTTTTGAATTTCAACCAATGGTTAACGGTTTTTGTCCACATATCTTGGAATTCTGCTAATATACAGTATAAAGTATAATTTTTTTGTTGATTGAAGTAAACTTGTATGCAATATTAAAAGTCGCTCTAAACATTCCGTTGAATTTCAATTGATAGTCGTATTTCGAGAACAGGTTTTTCTGGAAAGTGGGTATTCGGGAACGTGGCATTCAGGAAAGTGACATTCGGGAAAATGGGCATGAGAAAAAATGAGCTGCTCTGGAAAGTGACATTCAGGAAAGATGCATTCGGGGAAGTGGCCCTATCCTCTTTGGTACCTGTACCAAGCTTTAGGTCTCTAAGTTTCTTGGTCTTCGATAAATGCTAAAGGGTAAGATATTTTATGGGACCTCTCTCCTAACCTTTCCTTCTAAATCAAAATTCCGACACCGAGATGCATATCCTCAAGATCTCATTAGTAAGTGTAACAAGTTTTAGGTCTCTAAGTTTCCTGGTTTTCGACGTATGTTTTCCACACACACACACACAAACAAACGTACGCGCACACACGCACGCACGCGCACACACACACGGATAGACACACACAGATAGACACACAGATAAACACACGCCGCTTTTTATTATTATAGATAACTATTTATCAAGTTTTATTTTTACATACACGAGGTAAACAGTACATTAATAACATTATTGTGCAGAAGACATTTTCAGAATGTGGTTTTGTGGCAGTAGGAGTTCTTTCTAGTTAGACAAGAGTGTAATGATATCAGTCGCTGGCGTATTATATGAGAAAGTTTGTGCTATGCATATTGTATCGATTTTTAAAATCATGAAAACGAGTAAATTTGGAAACAAAAATTCGTTGTCATTTAGTTGACATTTAAAGGTATAATGTAATAGGTATCAGGCATTTAATAAATATTAACCATTATTTATTCGTCCCTCTTAATGTTTAGCTTAGCATCGCTTAGTTGATATTTTTTGCTAAGTAAACGTTAAATTAGTAGTAGTTGTTTAGATTTCATTTATGACCACATCTTTTTGGTGGAGAGATACACTATTTAAATGCTGCATGGGATTCGTTTTTGAGCTAATCTGAGCTTTAAAAACGACATATTTCCTAATTATTCACACAGAGAGTATAGCGTAAATAACAATGGCGCTTCCTCCGGTTCTTTCTCCCTATCTTCCTCCCCTCTTCCTCTCTCCCTTTCTCTCCCCCTTCCTCTCTTCCTTCCTCTCTCCCTCTCTCCCTTTCTCTCTGCCTTCCTCTCTCCCTTCCTCTCTCCCTTCATCTCTCCCTTCATCTCTCCCTTCATCTCTCCCTTTCTCTATCCCTTTCTCTCTCCCTTCCTCTTCCCCTTCCTCTCTCCCTTTATCTCTCCCTCTTTCCCTTCTCTCACTCTTCCTCTCTCTCTTACTTTCTCTCTCGCACATAAATCACCTCATTATTAGGATCCGGACGTCTTTCTCAAAAGGTGAGGGAAATTGCGTTGGAGATGGTTTCCCAGGCAACTGACGCAGCCCAATGTTACTGTAATAAACGTAGGACTTCCACACTTGCCGCGACGGGAATCGCAATCGTGTTCCGACAATTGCTAATTCTCTGCACCCATTTCTTACACACACACACACACACACATACACGCGCCGCCCACATGCACGCGCAAGACAGTCACCGTGGCTAGTTGGAGTGTTATCTCCTTTCGAAAGCAACCAATCGGAAAGCTTAATGGAAGTTGAGGGGCGAAAGGGGGCGAGGTGAGGGCAAAGCGACCTCAGGAGCAGATTGGTTTTCATTAGTGTGATCAAGCCCTCTTAGGGTGCGGGAAGGGGTTTGTGCCTGTGGGAGGGGGGGCGCCAAGAGGGGAATGGGCAGGGATGATAAAATGGCTGGGAAGGGCGGGGAGCGAAACAGGGAGAAATAGGCAGAGGGAGAAATAGGCAGAGGGAGAAATAGGCAGAGGGAGAAATAGGCAGAGGGAGAAATAGGCAGGGGGAGAAATAGGCAGAGGGAGATAAATAGGCAGAGGGAGAAATAGGCAGAGGGAGAAATAGGCAGGGGGAGAAATAGGCAGAGGGAGATAAATAGGCAGAGGGAGATAAATAGGCAGGGGGAGAAATAGGCAGAGGGATATAAATAGGCAGAGGGAGAAATAGGCAGAGGGAGAAATAGGCAGAGGGAGAAATAGGCAGAGGGAGAAATAGGCAGAGGGAGAAATAGGCAGAGGGAGAAATAGGCAGGGGGAGAAATAGGCAGAGGGAGATAAATAGGCAGAGGGAGAAATAGGCAGAGGGAGAAATAGGCAGAGGGAGATAAATAGGCAGAGGGAGATAAATAGGCAGGGAGAGAAATAGGCAGGGGGAGAAATAGGCAGAGGGGGAGAAATAGGCATAGGGAGAGAAATAGGCAGAGGGGAAGAAATAGGCATAGGGAGAGAAATAGGCAGAGGGAGATAAATAGGCAGGGGGAGAAATAGGCAGAGGGATATAAATAGGCAGAGGGAGAAATAGGCAGAGGGAGAAATAGGCAGAGGGAGAAATAGGCAGAGGGAGAAATAGGCAGAGGGAGAAATAGGCAGGGGGAGAAATAGGCAGAGGGAGATAAATAGGCAGAGGGAGAAATAGGCAGAGGGAGAAATAAGCAGAGGGAGAAATAGGCAGAGGGAGAAATAGGCAGAGGGAGAAATGGGAAGAGGGAAAGTTCAGAAGGGTGAGATAGAATGGAGGGACGCCGATGCTCAATTGAGGGTACGCCGAGGACAGTTCTGTTTTCGGAGGGAATCCCGTATCTATGTGCGCTGGCAGCCCCCTATCCCCGATGTTCTGCTGTTAGTTATAGTTATAGGAAGCCACGACGAGCGAGCCTCCTCCACTATCTAAAGCGACGAAAGCGCACCCTGTCTGAATCACCGCTCGTCACGTGTTTCCCCTTCGACTGCCGCTAGGATGAGAATGTTGACGAATTGTTTCGAAACAGTTCTTTAAACTACATAAGGCCATGTAGATGCCATCGACAATAACATTGATCACGTTTATTAAGGTTAACCCACTCTTTCAGAATGTACCAGTCACGAATTCGTTACTGTAAACTCGATGATCTTCTTTGGCGGTGGCTGCATTGAAACGTAAAGTAGCAATAATATACGCACCTCAAAGTTGGCAGTTTGAGAGATACGTATGTCCGGATAGTGCATAAAATCTGTCTTTCTCTCTGTTTAGTCCATCTCCATTGCTGATAATATATCGTAATACGTATCTTCCCAATCGTCCAAATGACGCCGATCCAAGGCGAGGGAACTGCTTCGTCTCGATCGGATCTAATCGACAGACGACGGTAATTGCATCCACGGAATCTTCTAAAACTTCACACGAGAGAATTTCCATGAAACAAGTGCGTGCGAAAATTTCAGAAAACCCGACACAACGGACTGAGGATTTTGTGAAGGGGATGATGGCTCGTTTGGCCAACAACTACGCCAAGTATAAGCTGTAAAATACACACGAATATCCTGTGAGCCGCTAAAAGAGTAGAGTGGATGCCATTGCGCGATTCTTACATTAAATCTCTGCTAGCATTCGAATATTCACTCAAAATCTCTGAAAGCTAGTATCGTGTTAATAGTTACCCTTTAAAACCGAACCGTTCTAACCTTTATAGCTTCGAGGTCCCTCTGAAGCTCTCCTTGAAGAAGTCACAGATGGCGCAGCATTATTCGACGGTTGACCGTAATAGCGGAAAATACGCGATTGGCTTCACGCTGGTTGGATAATTACGTTGCATAGCCTTCGGGCATAAAAGTGATACTTCGAGAATGAGCGATTACGGAAGTGAGCATTAGTGTCTACGATATAAACCCCTCTCTTAGAGTTCGCGAGTGTTGAGCGTGATTACGTTCGAGTATTTTGGCGTACAGTGTGTCCAGTCTAGAAGCTGATTTGGGAGACAACGGAAACTTCCTGTAAACCTGGGCCAGTTTTCATATAATTTTTTAATGCTTCTATTTTTTATTATTTTTATTACTTAACCAATTCCAATTTAATCTGTTTTCGTTTTTTTATTTCACCAGACATCACAAATTTTGCTCGAGAAGGAATTGTTTTCGTTGTTTCTCGAATTAGGTTATAAGATGTTGGATGAATAAAGATAATTTTATACTTTTACTTTTTGAATTTGGGACGTCTTTCCGTAATGTGAAATACAGGTTGAGCATCCCCAATCCGAAATACTCCGAAATCCGTAAGTATTAACTCGCTTCTCAGTCCTGAGTTTATAAAAATATCTTTGGATCATATGGACATAGTGCTGCCCAGTGATTTAGAAATGATGAAACTATTCAATATTGTCTTAAGTGAAAAAATACCTTTTTAGTTCACTTCCATGTCCGTTGACTAATCGAATAGTTATTTGCCATTCGATCTCCCTTGTTTACAAATCGCATGTTTCGATTGTAGTCCTTAAAATGGCTGGCTTTACAGCATTTCCATTTTCATCACAGAAATTATCATTTACAGGTGGATTGTGCATGTTTTTTGGTAAATGTACGTTTCGTTTGCCGTCAAATCTTTTTTTACTTGAACACGTACACATGTCTTCAGATCATCAAATAAGTGAGGAGATGAGAAGAAATTATCCATAAAAAGTTTATGTCCAACTCTCCCAGTCAGTTTCTTTACAGTTGCGTGAATGGCAGTGCGAAAGCGGCGTAGCTCCTTAAAAAGCACAAGAAAAGGAAACTCACTTAGTTATTCCACAAATTGAAACGAAATAGCTGAAATGGTTTTAAATCGAGGAGATAGTGACGATGAAGATGAAATTGTTAAAACTGCAGTAAAAATGCCTATAAACGACATGGTAAAAAATGTGATGAACTTATTGGAGGACTGGAGCAGTGTGAATTTATTACAGAACAAGAAATAATGTCAATATATAAGATAAAAGAAAGACTTTAAAAAAAAACCTTCGGTAATGAGGCAAATGACACTACAGGAAATATTAAAAAAGGCCATCCAATACGATCATACCATTCCATTCCAAAATCCAGAAAAATCCAAAATCCTAAACAATCTTGGTCCCAAGCATTTCGGATTAGGGATACTCAACCTGTACTGTACTTTTTTCGCATTTAACTCCGAAAACCGCTTTTAGGGAACCGTATTCTGTAATTAATGGAACCCTAATATACAACAAAGTCAAAGGTGGAAGTTGCACAAAAGCTATAAAAACACTTTTAGGAGGAAATTATAAAAAACGGAGTCGATGTTCATGTATTATTTAATGCAAACATTCTTCAGCATTCAGTACATGAAACAATTCAGTCAATATTTGTAAAACTTGTATGGATTAAATAATTCATATTATAATTCACGATTCTTATATATGTGAATATATTTTTTCTCTACGGATATTTTACTCCGAAAATTGAAGTAAAATTGATAGCTTCACAAAACATAGAATATAAAATGAACGTTTCAATTTTTAAACGATTGGACGTTAAAAACCTCAACTCCAAGATAAACCGGCAGCTCGGAAACTAAATACTCAAAAAAGTAATCTCCCGCTGTCTAAGTTCTCTATTCCGGATCCCTGAAGACATCAGAAGATAATCCGGCGCAGAAGTGATTAAAAGGAAGTGGGACCCATTTTCCCCGAGAACAACCTTAGTGATATCTCATTCTCTACCCATGAGGCGTGGACCTCAGAGAAATTAAGTTTGGCCAATGTCCTCATCTTCCCCTCTATCACTTTATCCCTCACATTCTCCCCTCTAACCCATTCGTCACTTCATATTCTCTTCCCCCTCTCCCCTTCGTCATCCTATTATCTCCCTTCCTCTCTCTCTCTCTCTCCATACATACTCCTTTACTTCCCTGCAGTATTTCCCTGTCTTCTTTCCTCTAGATCTCTCTCTCTCCTTTCTCCTCCCAATTTTTCTCTCCCTTCATTCCTCCTCTCAATCTATCTCCCTTCTCTCCTCTTCTCAATCTCTCTCTTCTCTACTCCTCTCAATCTCTCTCTTTCTCTCCCTTCTCTCCTGTTCTCAATCTCTCTCCCTTCTCTCCTCCTCTCAATCTCTCTCTCCCTTCTCTCTTCCTCTCAATCTCTCTCTCCCTTCTCTCCTCTTCACAATCTCCCTCTCCCTTCTCTCCTCTCAATCTCTCTCTCTCTCTCCCTTCATTCCTCTTCCCAATTTCTCACATACTCTGCTGAATAGTGAGAGAAGAGATCGTATGCGTGTGTCTGTGCGTGTGAATGCGTGTGCGTGCAGCCATTTCACGCTCCTCGACTGTTGATTGTCTTTTGTCTCTTCCTCGACCATGGTGACACTGACGCTTGTGACACTTTCGCCACTACATGCTGAGTGAGTCTCCTCTGGCCTTTCACCTTTTCCTTGGCCTCATTTTCGCCCTTTCTAGCCCCCTCTCGGGTGCTTCGTTCAAAAGGAATCTATGAAGGATGCTGTCAGTGTTCCGCAAAAATGATGTAGTGGTGAGAGCAATTTATGCAGGGCTCTCCCTTTCACGCCTCTGTCCGCTGCGGTTTTTATCGGTCCCCTTTATGGGACCATAGATTTAAATTAGAGGATTTAATTAGCAAACATGATAAAATAAGCCTTGTTCTTTGGTTCTTCTTACACTTGGAGCTGATGATGCTGAGTGTTTGATATTCATTGATCTTTATAGAAACACTGTCAACATATTAAAATATTTCATTTTTTATGCATAAAGTTTTAAGAAACATTGATCCAAATATAATTATTGCTTGTTATTCTATCTCATGTGTTATATTTAACACGTAAGATATCTTTGTTAAAGCAGGAGGTGGAAGCGCGTTTTCTTAGAATTTGTCAGTGTTCTTGTTTTCCTCCTCCCATGTCATCTAGATCCTCATTAGAATTTTTTCTTGCGTAAAAACTTTCCTCTAGCTTCAGTACGTATTTTGGATACGATACCACTTCAAAATTTCGAATATTTAGAAATTGAAGCCATCTATCGGAAAATCTATGCACAACGTGGATAACATAATTGGTGGAAAATTCACATCGATAGGAACTACCAAATTCAAAAAGACACTCCCTAATACCCACAGTAGTTAGCCTTGAATACAATTTGAAAGTTTTGAAATTTCCGAATTTGAAGCCATCCAATGGAAAATCTATGTAATACCGCGAAAGCTAAATCGATGAAAACTTAGTATTTAAATGTGCTAACTAAATCAAAAATAACTTTTCAAATATCTCTTAAAATTAAAATTTTGTGTCCACAGACCGACAGACAGGCGGGCAGACAGATTGATCGCATAGGCACGTTTTTATGCGTTCTTTACAACAGGTAAAGAAATAACGCCTTATCATCAGATCGTGTCCGTTCGCATGTTTTATCTCAGAAACTACAGGGCAGATGTTGATGAAATTTGGTATTTAGGACATAGGGGTATTGAAACTAAGAAAATAATATAAATTGTTTGCGTGGTCTAATTAGGAGTAGCACTTTTCTGGTGACAGAAAATGAACTTATCTTTGTATCTCGTACAATATCACTCATAACAAAAAAGTCTTCAAACGACTTTGTAGAACTACTCAAATAGCATATGCTTTGCTCAGTAGAATTTTATAGAATGAATTTCCGATTTCAAGAAAATTAAACGAGAATGCCGTAAATCACTTTGAACTTAGAAAAATATTCCCGTGTTTTTTAACTGTCGTCAACGAAAACAATCTTTGCGGTAACTAAAATAAGCAATATATGCTGTAAATACCTTATTATTTCAAATTTATTTCGGGCGCATGCAACATTTGGGAAATAAAGGGACATATATTATCTAAGATGAAGAAATTAACGTAAATACGTCTATTTTCTTTACGTATACACAGCGTTTGTAAGAAAAAAGTGTGATTCACGACCAAGGAAAGAACGTGAACATAAGAAATATTACTACTATTCGAGTAAGGTATGTTTTAACTAATTGTTGATTGTTTTATCAATTACAGTTGATTAGGAAATAAGTCGGTGAATCAAAAATACGATATTTTCTTGGCATCACTATTAGAATTTCAGTTCGTAGATATTATACTAAGACATTAATACTTTAATCTTTTTTGACATGATTGCATAAATAGTAAAGAACGCCTGTCTCGCATGTATGCATGCATGATGGGTGCATCTTTCCAGCATTGATCTTTAAAAAAACGTTCTATTAGAAATATACGACATTGAAATATTCTCCAAATAATTTTCACTATTTTAGATTTCAAAATTGAGTTGTCCTAAAACCACATATTAAAATATGTCATCCTCGTTTAGCCCTTTACGAGACAGACGAATACTAAAGCGACTTGAAAGATGAAGGCATGCTCTCACACGATAAAATTCCCCCCATTACTTCGTATTTATCACGGCGCAGACGTTGTGACCGCTTTCGTCGTCAGGATACTAAAACAGTGGGACTTTCAGTAACAAATTTACCACAGATGTTAGGAGACAGAGGAAGGGAGAATATATGGAAGAAGGAGAAAAGGAGGGAGGAGAGAGGGAGTGAGGATAGAGGGAGAAGATATGAAGGAAGGAGGAAGGGAGGAGAGAGGAATAGAGATTAGAGAGGGTGGGAGGATAGAGGGAGAGAGAGGAAAGGGAAGGAAGTAGGAGGGAGGGAGGAGAGAGGAAGAGAGAGGAGAGAGAAAGAGAGGAGAGAGGAAGAGAAAAGAGAGAGGGAAGGAGAGAGGAAAGGGAAGGAAGTAGGAGGGAAGGAGGAGAGAGGAAGACAGATGACAGATGAAGAGAGAGGAGAGAAGAAGAGAGAGGAAGAGAAGGGAGATGAAGAGGGAGGGAGGGAGAGGAGTGAGAGATAGGGAGAGGGGGAGAGGGAGAGTGGGAGAGAGGGGGGAAGGAGGCGAGAGGGGGTAGGGAGGGAGAGAGATAGAGGGAGAGGGAGATGGAGGTGAGGAGGGGGGAGAGGGAGGCAGAGGGAGAGAGAAGGAGAGAGATGAGGGGAAAGAGGGAGGGAGGGAGAGGAGAGAGAAGAGAGAGAGGGAGGACGAGAGTAGTGAGAGAGAGGAAGAGAGGGTGAGGGAGGGAGGAGATAAGGAGAAAAGAAAGGGGGAAGTATGGAGGAGAGAGAACGAGAGAGAGTAGGGAGGTATGGAGTAGAAGGATAAGCTTTATTTCGGTTTGTGGCTTTTAACCATGAAGGGCAGTAAATAGCATATCCATGCTCTTATAGCATTTTAAAAATAATATGAGCCTATCAGAAGTTAACTGAATGCTTTTAGACTTAGATCACGTTCATTCAACTGTAATGCCGTAATTATAACGGCTTGTACTTTTTACATGCATTACCTTCTAGGTAGCTGTCATGTTTGCCCCACCCTTATAACATCTGAAGTAATTCCTACGAAAGTGGGATGCCAGTATCGTCGTGGAATTACTCCTTATAGCGATCCCCAATACAATAATATTCAATTGCAATGTTTTGACTACTATCACCGTAAACTTGCTGGTACGTGACTTTCATAGGTTTCCTGAAGTAACAACAGCAATATATAGGATATAAAGTTATCCTGTTTGATTGGCGTTTATAACATACTAACGTTAGCAAAATTACTTTCAATTATAATACAATGTTGATAATCCAGAAAAACGTTATCATAGGCGTTGCTAATAACTCTATTAGGAGAATGGTGTTTGCAAGTTCAGTAACAAGTCATTCACTGAATGTTCTTCCGTGTTCTTTAGCAGTAGTGTTGAGGAGAATTATCAAACGTACATATTTGTCATAGATATTATTTATTACATATTTTAAGAAATTATTTACCATTGCGAATAACTTATATTAAACATATAATTTATCTATATACACAAAACCCTTTTCAAGGCAGAATTATTATTGTCTTCCTTCTCCAGAATTTTTATACTTATAGATGATTTAACTGAAAATTTTTCAAATCCGTTTCAACTTCCAAAAGAATTACGTCTTTCCCATTCTCGGGCAAAAAAGAAAGGAAAAAATGATATCTTGAATTCATCTGGATAAATACAACTGACTAGTTTATTCCCAATAAAAAAAGACCATTCATTGGAGAGGACTAGATGAGAGCGTTGGCTAGCGCGTAAACGAAACAAGGAGTGACGCAACATTCTCTGCTCCGCCAGAGATGTTGTCGAAGAATTGTTTTCGAAAGATTTTTTTGATGAATTGTTTTTCTGCGAATTTTCCGCAAGTAGAGTTCGTTGGATTTTGCACTTCTTTAAATTGATTGGTTAGGTTTTTTATTAGACGCCAGTTGCATGATTGTTTCTCATTACAGTAATATTATTCTGTTTGAGAGAGCGTCATCGATGAGATTTATTGGTTCTGCTTTCTTAATTTCTTAAACTCAAGTTTCATTTTCAAATTGTCAAATATATAAGAAAATTTATATTGTGATATAAAATGAAAAAACATGAGCTACACTGGCTAATGTTAAAAGGTAAAGCGAAGGAAAATCTCCGCAATGTATCATAATCAATGATAAAATTGGTATACTTGCGTAACTTCTCTCCGAGTTTTGTCCCAGCAAACAAGACTACCGATTATTGAGGCCTTCGTTCTGTTTTCCTCCACTATTCCCCACTCATAATATCCCCTTCCCTCTCTCTCTCTCTCTCTTATTACCAGAAAGAACCACAGTTCGGAAACTCAATAAACAACTGCTCCCGAAAACCCGGAGATTCGATCCTGCTCAGTGGACCCAGTTTTACGCTAATGAACGGCTTCGAGTGAATCAAAGGTCTGAGAGACGGAAACTTCCTCTTCCGGATAAATGGGATAGCTTCCAAAGAGATTCCTCGCGATACTTATCGAACATATCGAGCGATCGATATAACCGCGGTCGAGTGCACGCACTCCGCTTCTCCCCTTTGGCTCCCAAGGCCCCCCTAGAGGGCCCTATTTGGAGCGGTTCGTGTCGAGAACGCGAGAGTCTTTTCATCGCATATTGTAGGAGGCGCTGCTTTCGACAAAATTATATCTTTCCCCAAAACTATTGTCGCAGGCGTTCTGATTGCTGGACGAACTGGAAGCGGTGAGGAGCCACGTATCCTAAATACACCGACGAACCTGTTTTCGGAACAAAGTAATAAGCTATTTACACGGCGATGCCTCCACGCATTCCTTATCAGTTATAAAGCTTTATCACCAACCACGTGCTCGTAAATTTTGTTGGCTGTCGAAAATTCGATCAGACAGAATGTTCCCGGAGTGCCGGTGGTGTAGTGGTTAGGACGCTGGCTGCTACTCGCCTGCTACTTGAAAAGGCAGCGGGCACGAATCCTGCGCAAGCAGGATTTTTCCAAGGTCGCCCGGCCCCCTGTTTGTATGGTTTGAGGAGAACGTGCAAATTCAGCTGTTCCATCCTTCGGAAGGGACGTTAAGCCGTTGGCCCCCCTGGTGTTCTTCGTAAGAGCAGGCAAATGCCGGCACCGGGTTTCTCTCATCCCTTCCCCGGCTATTCATTGCACTACCTCTGAGACACCCATTTGTGCAATAAGAGAGGCGAATTGGCTGGGCATTCAAACAAACAAACAAAATGTTCCCTGTGGCGTCAATTTGGAAAGTTTTTTATTACGGGAAAATTCCAATAAGCAAAACTATCCCCCTGGCTATATTAATATCCGTTGATATATTTCCAATTCTTTGCAGTTTACCTCTCTATCCTTTCTCGACCCACTCACCACTCCCTCTCTTTCTCTCTCTCCCCCTCTTTCTCTTATCAACAACACTCCTCCCTTTCTCTCCTCACATCAATCTCTCTCTCCTCCCTTTCTCTCCTTCCTTTTTCTCTTCTCCTTCTCTCTCCCCCACTCTTTCTCCTACCCACAATTCTATTCCCTTTCTCTCCTCACGCCAATCTATCACTCCCCATCCTTTCTCTCTTCTTTTTCTCTCTCTCCCACTCTCTTTTTCATCCCCATACCTCCCCTCCCTTTCTCTCCTAACTTAATCTCTCTCCTCCCATTCTCTCTTATCTTCCTCTCTCTTATTCCTACTCACAACTCTTCCATTTCTCTCCTCACTCCAATTTCTCTCTC
Source organism: Tanypteryx hageni (assembly GCA_028673005.1). Lineage (NCBI taxonomy): Eukaryota > Metazoa > Arthropoda > Insecta > Odonata > Petaluridae > Tanypteryx > Tanypteryx hageni. Next base: position 11,408,846 of record CM054115.1, on the reverse strand, counting down.
CTCCCGTTCTCTCCTCCCTTTATCGCTCTTCCTCTCTCTTTCTCCTTCCCACAACTCTTTATCTCTTTCTCTCCTCACTCCAATCTCTAAAAAATATCAATAAGGACTTAGAAACGCTTGAGGTTTGAAGTAATAAAAACTTTCTTAGTATCAATCCAGAAAAATCACAGCCTATCTTAATTGGTTACCCTAAGATATTAGCAGCCATTAATCAATCCCAAAGAATACCGATCAACATAGCAAATTCAACTACACCTTATTGTAAAGTGGTAAAATTCTAGGATTGCTTATAGATGAAACCCTCTCTTGGTCCCCATATGTTATAAATGTTTGTAGAACAGTAAACTCATCTCTTCACTCACTTAGGAAGTTAAGCATCAGTACTCCGGTTTCTCTAAAGAAGCATCTGGTAACTTCACTCATTATCCCGCATTTTGACTATGTTGATATAGCGTACCAAGATTTATCTCAAGAGTTGTCGTTAAAGATTCAAAGAAAACATAACGCGTAACCTATTAAGATGGCCTGTGACTTTTCTGGATCAATACTAAGAAAGTTTTTATTACTCCAGGCCTCTAGCATTTTAAGTCCTTATTGACATTCTTCAGGGTTCTCGCAAAGCCTCCTACAGGTTTTCCAGATGGACTGGTCCTCCAGGGAAAGCGTGGAAAGATGTAGTTCCCACGCGTCCGAGCGCACGTCTTTCAACATGTCCCGGACCGTCCTGTTGAGGGAGTCCATCTGGATCCTGAGGTTCAACGTACGGTGGCGCTGCCACATCCGCCGCACGCCGTTGCGCAGCGTAATCGTCTGCTTGACGACACGAGGCAAAGCAATGCGTATACCCCCGGCTACGACCACCTTCGGGATCGCAGCGTCCATGGCCTGCTGGACTGTGGTGGTGAGGTCGACCATACGGTCTGCCTCCTCGCACGTCCTAGACGGTGATGGGTCGACCGGCATTCTTTCCGCAATGAACTCGCAGAAGTGCTGCCAGTCGGCACGAGCTAGGTCCAGACGCTGCGAAGGTGGTACTCGCACTGGCAAGTTCCCCAGAAGTGGCAGGGTCGGATTATGGTCAGAGGACATATCGCAAACGGAATGCATGCTGAGGGACGCCCTGATGTTGTTGATGACAGCAACATCAAGGACGTCCCTCGAAGGAAGATAAGTGGGCTCGTTCGGCGCGAGCACCGTGAGCCCCTCTTCATTGGCAAGATCTTTCAGCCGCAGGCCCCTCGGGTTGGGGACTCTGGAATGCCAACTGGTGTGCTTGGCATTCAAGTCCCCAAGTGCGATCGAGGGGCAGCCATTCCCGACGACCTCCAAGACCTCATCCGGATCCCACGCCCTCCCCGGCGGATAATACACCGAGGAGACCCTGATCCATCCGGTACAGGTCCTGATGTCGACGGATACAGCTTCCATCGACCCGTAGTTCCGCGCCGGAAGCGGACGATGTTCTACGGATCGATGAACTAGCAGTGCCGAGCCGCCTCGCCCCGCCCCCCTAGCGGGCTGGTTGACCCTGTCTGCACGGTATATTGCCCATCCAGGTATCTTCCACGCATCCGCCGGGCGGAGGTGCGCCTCGTTCACGGCGGCGACGATGGCGTGCTTCTCTTGTAGGAACGCCCGAAGCTCTTCCGTCTTCTCCTTGACACCTCGGGCGTTACATTGTACTAGGATTCTGCACCCCCTAGTCCCCATTGTTGGGGACAGAGATGCGCTCCTTGACCAGCTCCTCCAGGAGAGAGAGGAGGAGCTGGCCGGACGTTGAGGAGATATAACTTCTCAGCGCCCCACAAATCATCGCCACCGTCCGCCAGAAGTCGGGGCCCTCCACGGACCGAACCGACTCTGGCGCACTGCTCTGCGGCTTGCTGGTCTTGACCGAAGCTTCGGGGCCCTTGGGAGGGACCACTTCTGCCGATGCGGTTGGCCGACTTACGACCACCCGCTTCTCTGATACGGCCTTTTCGACGGGAGGCGTCCACTTTTGCCGAGGGGGCAGTCTTCAATTTGAGGGTAGGTGCAGTCTTCGAAGCCTTCCCCGGTACCGACTTCCTTACCGACTTCTGCTGCCCCTCCTCATATCTTGCCAGCTCCTCCAAGAATGCCGGGCAATACCGGTGCGAGGCAGGGTGATCGCCCTCGCAGTTTGCGCATGTAGCAGGCTCAGAAAGCGGCTTTGGGCAGTCGTCCCCCTTGTGGGGATCGGCGCACCTGAAGCAGCGCGTGTCGCACCTGCAGGCAAGCGACACGTGGCCGAACCTCTGGCAGTTGAAACATATCAACGGCCCTCTGTTCCCTCTATACTGCTCGATCTTCACCGAGCAGTGACATAAGGTTTTAATAGCCGACGCTGGAGGGGCCCGTGGAGTCCTCTCCAGGTTGGCAACAAATCTCCTTATTGGGATCCGCTTCCCCCCCTCCATCGCAGTCATCTGCCGGACGCCACGGACAATAAATCCCTTTGCCGACAGAACTGCTGCGATGTCCTCAGGGGAGTAGCCCTTCCCTACATTTTAAATCAGCAGACGCGTCCCCTGGACCGTCTGCAGTAACTGAGTATGGTACTGGACCTTAGCATCGTCCAGTACCTTCGTCGCCGCCCGGTGGTGCTCGGGCGTGTGGACGACTATTCGAGAGGAGGCCCTGTGGACCTCCAGCTCAAACTCATCGCCGCACACCTTGCTGAGTTCAGCGGCTATGGTCTTGTGAGAAAGGATCCCATATACCGTGATCGGTGATACGGGGACCCTCTTTCGAGCTCCCTTGTCGGGACCTTGTCCCTCCGGAGCTGTATTCTTCTCCCCCCTGCAGGGGAACGGGAAGGTTTCTGCCTCTTGGCTCTCCTTTTCGTTACTTGGGTGAACTCACCATCCTCGTCCGTGCTGACGTCTGCATCAGCACCGAGAATGGGGGCGGACCGGTCTGCCAGAGAGGCAGTGGAGGGGGCTGGCGCTTGTCCCCCGGTCATTTTCCTCTTGCCGAGTACTCCGTCCGTCGAGTCCATAGACTCAACCGGAGTAACGGCGGGCTGATGGCCCTGAACAGGGCCTGAATTGCCGGCACTAGTGGCGGCGGTTGCGGGCATCGAACGACCAGAGGGGGGGAGCAGGGTTCCCTCCCGGGACGTCGAAGCGACGGATTTGCCTTCTTTCGAGGCGTTCTCCTTGGTAGGCATCGGTTTGGGTACTATCGCGGGTGTGACCCTACTGTCGCCTACCGAGGCTGTAAAGGGGGGAGCGGGGCTCCCTCCCGGGACGTCGAAGCGACCTATTTGCCTTTTTTCGAGGCGTTCTCCTTGGTAGGCCTCGGTTTGGGTACTATCGCGGGTGTGACCCCGCTGACGCCTACCGAGGCTGTAACGCGTTGGCCCTGGGCCGGAGTTGAGGGAAGGGCTTCGAAAGCAACCGGGGCAGCAGCATCCGGTGCCTTCTCTGCACACATCTCCCTGTACTCCGCTGGGGTAATTCTCCCAAAGGAGGAGTCGCTTGAAAGCGACGACGACCGGGGGCGAGCGGAACCGATATGGAGGCTCCCTTCCATAAGGGCAGCCGGCTCAACAGACCCTTTCGGGTCACTTTCCATGGTAGGGATTATCGTCTCCATGGGGAAATTTTCTAGGCCCTTTTCAGGGCCAAGAAAAACACAGGGAGACTGACCTCAGAAGGCCAGGCTCCACCGTAACCGTAGACGACAAGTGCAGGTGAGCAGAAGGGACTTGTTAGCCTTCCCCTGACTTGTCGACAACCGTACAAAGCGGAAAAACAAACCCGAAACCGGAGTTCTGCGGAATAGCAGAAGCGCCACAGTCGCGAGTGGTAGTCGCAAGTACTAAAAAGCACTTAATCGTGCGAAGAAACGATATGGATATGCCTAGGCTACCAGTATCGAATCAGGGCTCTCAGTGAGCATTGCATAAAGGTGATGATTGCAGTATTTAAGGGACAAGGAGCAGTCATCTATGTACAAAAAAATAGTATGGGACCCAACATTGAGCTCTGTGGGAAGCCTCTCTCATTAATAAGCCAATCAGAGGAAGAATTAATGAAAATCACTTGTTGGGAACGATCGCTTAAATATGAAGATCCAATTTAAAGCTGGCGGCGAGAAATTCATTGCGAGCAGTTTAGACAGCAGAACATCTTTGTCTATCGAGTCAAAAGCTTTACTGAAATCCAGTAGTAACTTTCCTTTTGTCCACTGCGCGGCGAATGTCATCGGTTATTTATACAAGAGTAGGGGTTGGGCTGTGAGATTTACGAAAGCCAGGTAAAAAGGGATCTAACAATTGATTTTCGTTAAGAAAGAGCGTGATTTGTTCATGTGCTAATTTTTCTAAGGGTTTTGATAAGGTTGGAAAAAAGCTAATTGGGCGAAAATCGTTAATTTCAGTCGATTTCGATTTCTTTGTTAATGGCCTTATGAAAGCGCGTTTCCATTGCACTGGAAATTTTTCTTGAGATAGGGAACAGTTAAATATATTAGTTATTATTGGTAAAATAATATGTATCAATTTCTTGATGAAGATAGCAGGAATGCCATCTGACCCTTGAGCTTTAGATTCAATTTTTCGAAATGCATGGAGCACTTGGAATTGAGTGACTGAGATGAAGCTGAACGGGTTAAAATCCTTGTTTGGTTTTTCGGCTGCGGCAGCAATCGATTTAATAACTTCCCTTTTTATTCTATCATTAATGACAATCGGGGGTGTAGAGAATTTAGCATTTAACGAGTCTAATGATATGTATGGAGGCAGTTTAAAGTCATTCTCTTTGCCAATACCAATCGACATAAGTTTTTCCAAATAATCGAAGGTGATTCGTTCGGACTAGCTATTGAATTAATAAATCTAATTTTTGCATTTATGATTTGCTGTTTCGTTTTGTTGCTAATGCGCTTATATTTGTCGAAAATATTATCGTTTTGAATCATTTTGAACGAACGAAAAACAGAATCGCGATGCGCCATCATTCTTTTAATTTTGTCAATAAGCCAGGGCGCGCGAGGTTTGGAAATGCGAACTGGTCAAGTAACTGAATTAATAAAGTGTTTAAGACTTCAACTTTTTTATCTATATCATCGATAAATTCAATGGTGTACTACGGAAGAGTAGAGGCTTCGTTCATTAATTCAAAGTCATCTATCCCTTTTATATCTCGGTGACGCATAAATGTTTGTTTAAATTTCGGCGAATTGAGTGAGTATGCTAAGAAGATTAGGTCATGAGAAGAAATTCCTGGAACTTACAATTGACCATGAGTTATTATTTTTTCAAGGTTTGTCGTAACGGCCAAATCAATACAGTTTGAAGCTGTTTGGGTATTATTAGTCGGATTCAGCGGAACTATATTGAGACTATGTGAATTAAATGAATGTTTTAAATAATCAATATCATGAGAACTAGCTGTGAAATTGGCATTAAAATCACCGGTGATTATAATATGTTCATAATTGGTAGTAAAATTCGAAAATGTCGTCTAAGTCTGATAGATGGGCTATTTTGGGAGGTCGATAAATTATTCCTAGTAAATGTTTTTTGGAATTGACTGAAGTTCCTAAGAAGAGGAATATATTAGCATATAAATAGCAAAATTTATTAAATTTGTTTATTAAAAATAAATACATGCTAAATATGTCAGAAATAGATTTTGACATTGCTTTTAGTATACTAAACCTGAAAATTTTTCTATTAAATTGTCTTCCAACTATTCTCTATCGCTGGTTAACTATGAATAACAAATAGTATTTATGCTATGAGAATTCCTTGGATTGACTAACACATACTGAAAAATTTCCTGTCAATATAATTAATAAATTCGGGACGTCAATTTTGGGAAACCAGCCTGCATTAGTCCTGATTTGGACTTATTGTTTTAATTATTGATTGTTAAGTAGTTTGTATCATTTTAACATAGAAAGAATCATTTTCTGATTTTCATCCATAAAGTGTTTTAAAATTCTTATTTACTCAAACTTATAAATAATAAGACGGCGCAGATGATAAAATTATCATGTTGTGCTAAGTAGAATGCTTCAACGTACTAAGAATCTCGCGTTTCTGAATTTTCCAATTAAAATTTTTTTATTTCCCATATCAATACAACCCCATAAACATGGCAGCGACTGCGTATCTCGTTTATATTGAAGTTGTTTTCTTAAAATTATCTTTACTTCAAAACACTCCCAATTTTTGATATAAATTGAAGTTGACTTTTCTATCGGGCGGGATAAAAATCCAGTGATCTTTCAAAGGACTAATAAATTCAGTGGCAAAGGTAAAGGAGTGCATTATGCATGTGTTGCGAAACGAGGTTAAGGCGATATAAGGCAGAAATTGTTGTACGGAGCAAAAGATGGATGGCAAAGAAAATAAAACGTAAGAGATTTCAGTGACTCTCTGTATTATTTCTGAATGAAATGAATCTCCCCAAAGGCCTAGAGAATATATCCAAGGTCTGAGAGAAAAGCATTATGAGGAGAAAGAGAGAACTAAAAAACCCGAGAAGTCCTTTGGCTCTCTCAGAGGAAAATACCGTTTCCGAGAATTTCTTGGAAAACATTTTGTCGGTGCTCTTTGCCCTTTGAAGGACATTATTTTCCATTCCATGAAAATATTTTATAAAAATCGTTACAGTTTGAGCATCGGCTGTAAATGTTCCTGATTTTTCGATGCGTCAAGTTAGATGCTATATGCAAATATATATATATATATATATATATATATATATATATATATATATATATATATATATATATATATATATATATATATAGCTGATGAAGGAATAATTCCGAAAGTTCCTACGTTTGTGATGTTTCTGTGTTTTAGTATGCTTTTACGTGTGTCGCTTCGACATCCCCGGGGCCTCGCCAACCTGAAGTCGTCTGATTGGTGAGTGTTCACTAGGTTTCCTCATCCCAACACCTTGTTGACATATATATATATATATATATATATATATATATATATATATATTAGGGTGGTCCTTATTTTTAAGTTTTGGAAAACTGGAGGGGGCACGTTTTGAATCTGTTCTATTACGAAAAAAAATAATTTTGGTAAAATTAGACTTGAAAATTGTGATGCAGCACCCATTGGTCAATGTTGCACAATGCTGCAATAGATATAACCTTTCAGATGTACCCCTCAGAAATCCTGCGTAAGTCCACTTGCAGGAGCACTCTTTGTGTTATGTACCTAATAGTCCATATCAGGTCGTTTGGAACAATCTAGAAGTGTGCAGAACGTTATAGAACCTTCATAAACAATCGTAAATCGTTCCTCAAATCGTGTAAGTCGCATTCAGCAAAGGAAAGCAACAGATAAACAAATAATCTCTCAATTTAATCCAACAGATCCGCTAGTTGTGCATTGGGGTGGCAAGCTGCTGCCAGATCTTACTGGAAAGGAAGTAGTTGATCGTCTTCCTATTTTAGTCACAGGTGATGGAGCAGAACAACTGCTCGGTGTTCCAAAAATTGCGGCTGGAACTGGATTAGAAATGGGCAAGGCTGTTGTTGAAACTTATGAACTGTGGAATCTAGCAGAGAAAGTGAAATGAATGTGTTATGACACTACTGCGTCAAATACTGGAAGAAAAAATGGAGCATGTCTTTGGATTGAACAGAAATTAGACAAGAACCTTCTCTAAATTCCCTGCAGGCACCACATATTGGAGCTGTCATCGTAAGTCCATCAGCGAACCCAGAAATACTAATCTTCAAGCGATTTCAAGCTCATTGGGTGTCACCGGATAAGTCCAAATACAGAACTGCACTTGATGATGAGTTCATGCCAGTGCTGTTGCCGATATTGGAGACGAAATAATCACTTTTGCTGCAGACCAACTGAACCAGCAGCAACCTCGCGATGATTACAGAGAACTCCTGGAAATCTCTATCACCTTTCTTGAAAGTGAACCTTCTCGTGGAATTAGATTTCTTGCTCCTGGTGCAATGCATCAGGCTCGTTGGATGGCCAAAGCCATTTATGCTATCAAACTGTGGATGTTCAAAGGATAGTTTCCATAGAAGACAAAAGAGGAAGCTGGGATAAGGGAGATAGCAATTTTTGTTGTGAGATTCTAATTGAAGGCGTGGTTTCAAGCTGCACTTCCAACTGCTGCGCCTTTAAATGACCTGATGCTGTTGAAGAACCTCCAACAGTACAAGACTACAAACTCAATAGTTGCCAACGCTGCTCTGAAGAAGCTTGCTCGTCATCTGTGGTACCTCAGCGAAAAGCTGTTTGCCCTTGCTTTCTTTGATAAAAAGTATCAATAGATACAAAAGGCAAATTGATTCAAGCTCTCCAAAATGATGGTAATGAGGACCATTCAAAGAGAGTGACTGTCGATCTGGTTAGCATCTTGGAGAAAAATTTGAACTATTTTGTGTCAGCCAACATTTTGAGGTTTTTCGACATATTTGGTCTTGACTCGAAATTCACAGAATTGAATCCCAAACTCTGGGCTACTGATGGAAACTATATTGCCACAGAAAAGTGCATCAGGTCCATCAATTGCATTAACGATACGGTAGAATTTGGAGTTGCCCTGATCGAAGAATACAATCGATTACACACCCAGGGTGAACAGCAAAAGCAATTTCTTCTGCAGGTTGTCAGCGATCATCGGAGGAGATATCCAGACTTTGCGAAGGGAACACTTGCCACAAACAATTAATATTCCACTGTGTCAGTATTATTATGTTCATCATGTGACAATGTGGCATGGAAATTACCAACTCTAAATTTTCTATGCTTTGTACTGTATTGCATTTTGTTTAAAATAAAGAAAACTTAATGTTTCAAACTTTGGTAGCAACCTCTAAATTTCATCTAAAATTTACCAAATTTTGAACCTTCAGCTCTACGCAGAATTAGGTGGTTCCTTTTTACAAACCCTAGGTACCAGTCCTTTTCTGCCATTTTTTGTTCTTCAGACCATGGATGAGAAATATAATTTTCTATAGCGTATTTGTAGGCGGCCATACGTAATTCTGAAGGTGTTACTCCAAATCCGCGCTCTTCTAAATACCTAACCCGATCGGCCAAGGATAATTTAATCTCTTTTTTGAACACTTTGGGATGATCTATTCCTTGGAATTTCTGCACTTTTACGAATCTGCTAACCTCATGTGCTGATTCCTCTTCTGTTGATTCTTTTGTAAAGACCTTGTATGGAACTTTATATAGTGAAGCAGCTCCAATAAGAGACAGGGTTTCCTCCAAAACACACCTTACAGCATCTTCCACCGTGTTTGCACTCCACTTAAGTCGAGCGTCCTTCTTCTTGTAGTGTTTAACAATATGAAAAAGAAACCAATATCGGTCGACTTGCTTTGTGCTTAAGCACCTAGCTATTTGAATAGCCCCAGCAATAAGTATTCAAATAGCCACACTTCAAGAAAAAAATTAACGCGACGTAGTTCCTAAATGCATTGAAAGAGCGCAGTACTCTACAAGCAGCGCATGAGAGAAAAACTAAGACGTAACAGTGCAAGTAAAAAACGTTGGTTACTCGAAAATCTTATAGCAGTACGTTCTAAAGTGTTGCCTTCAATACTAACGACAGAGAAATGCAGGTAGCGTATTAGTTTACCTTCGTATGTTAAACAAATTCCACAGAATCTCCTGCTAAGACCATTTCAACACGACACGAAACACAACGTGACAACATAACCGTATATCTAAAAATATACTGACTGGCCTCTTGGGGCTCTTTCTATCTTTCTGGTGAGCGTTAAAGTTAAACTTTATCCGAATAGCCCCGCTATCCAAATTACCCCTCTCTACCCTATATACCTTGTTGGTTGAACTCAACGGTATCATAATTTAGTCTATTAATTCCCATTACAAGCATTAAATCAATGATACTAAGTAATTATTTATTTATCAATTTTAAACAATTATAGAAATATTTATCTATTTAGTAAAGCAGAAAATTTTGTTGATGGATACAAAACAAACTACGACGGATCGGAAGTTATCAAGATTTCTTTAGTGAATAAAAATATAAAACATATCTTCCTACCCCTTAGCTTTTAAGTTATTTGTGGGGTACCGATTAAAGGAGGAATTGTTTCATTGAAACAAGCTCAAGCCTTCAGAGGAACAACCGGGAAGTTATTATTTCCCAGCAATGGAAATTATTTTGAGACTTCAGAATAATCAGGTAAGTTCGATCTCTTTCTTGCAAAACAAATCTCATTAATAAATAAAAGTTGTTCCCCCACGTACCACATTGCCGAGTAGCTGAAGCGTAGCCTCTTTCGCCAGCATTTGAAATTACTTAGACTCGTCGTAAAAACTGAAGGCTTGAACGAAATAACTCTGAAAGGAACTAAATTTAATTTTTCTTCCGTCAAATTTCGAATACGAGACGAATCAGTCCAAAAAGCAGTTTTAAGGTGAAAATTTGACGCATTTTTATGCAAAAAAAATTCATAAAATAAATAAAAACAATTATTGTAATTTCCTTTAAACGCAAATTTAATCTACCAGTTTTGCCTGTTAAAGCATTATAAGGCGTCGAAGGCTTTGCAAAATCTTTCACCAGCTGATGATGTTGTAATAGGTGAAATAGTTCGATTAAATCTTTGTCAAGTGGAAATTACTATAATTATTTTTATATTTATTACGAAATATTTTCACAATGTTCAGCTTTCCCAAGGGGAGTTTGGATTTATAAAATTGAGGCTTCAATTCCACAATACCACAAATAAGTAAGATGTGGACGCGGCACCATCGTATCATATGCCTCACGCTTTTGGTGACATGCGTATTAATAATGAAAATATAAATATAGAAGCAACGGCGTTAAATAGTTACCGTAATCTAACATTATTTCCTTGGAAGCAAGATAAAGTTTATTTCCGAGCATGCTCCATCGTCCGTCGGAAAAACACGTTCTTCAATCGAAGCGTCAAAAGAGGAGTAAGCGTAGAATGGAAAGAGACGAGGGAGAGTATAGCCCTTTAGCACCATTCGCCCATACTCCGCCTCCTCCTCCTTCCCTCTCTCTACTCTTTATTACCTCTCTACTCCATATTTACCTTCTCCTTCCATCTCTCCTCCTCTAACCATCTCTCCTCCTTCCTTCCCTCCTCCACAATCCCTCTCTCCACCTTCTTCCTTCTCCACTAAACTATCTCTCTCTCCTCCTCTATCCCTCTCTCCTCTCCTCTTCCCTCTCCTCTATCACTCTTCTCTTTTATCCTCCTCCACTCTCTCCTCTTTATCTCTCTCCTCCTTATTCGCTCCCCCCTCTTTCCCTAACTCCTCTTATTTCCGCCTCTCCTCTTCCTTCTCTTCTCCTTCCCTCTCTCCTCTTCTCTAACTTTCTCTCCTTTATTCCTCTACGCCTCCCTTTCTCCTTTTTATCCCTCTCTTTACCTTATTCACGCTTTCCTTCTCTTTTCCTCTCTCATCTTCTTTCCCTCCCTCTTGCTCTTTCACTCTCTCCTCCTCCCCCTCTCTTCCTCTCTCTCCTCCTTATCTCTCTCCTCCTTATCTCTATCTCCTTCTTATTCACTCTATCCTTCCCTTTCCCACTCTTCAATAAAGTATAGTCAAGATATCTGCGTATGTTTCGTATACTGGCAGAATGCCTTTGATAGAGTAAATTGGGTGATGCTGATGAAGATATTAATGGATATAGGTGTAGACTAGAAAGACAGGAGACTAGTTAGGAATCTATATGTGAATCAAGTTGTACAGGTCAGGTTTGAGAATGTGGACACCTGCGGAATAAATATCGGTAGAGGATTAAGACAAGGCTGCTGCCTATCGCCAACCTAATAAATATATATGGGGAAAGTCTAATGCAAGAAGCGTTAGAAGGCACAGGATATTTCAAAATTGGAGGAAGGATTATAAACACAGTAATATACGAGAATGATCAAGTACTTCTAGCAAGAAAGGAAGAGGAACTCCAAAAAATGATAAATAGACTAGTAATACCAGGTAGAAAATACGCTATGGAAATAACTACCGAATAATACAAGTTCATTCGAATAATGGGCAAAGAAGAGAATCTGAACATAAGTATTGTAGGAAAGCCTTTACACAAGTTTCAGACTATAAATACCTTGGAAGAATCATAACAAGAGAAGCAAAATGTATGAATGAGATCAGGACTAGAATAAGAAAAGCAAAAGCGGCTTTCAGAAGTAAGAAACACCTACTTACCGGGAATATAAGGGAAGATATCCGCAAAAAGTTCATAAAATGCTATTTATGGAGTATAGCTTTATACGGGGAATATATATAGACGGGAATATATATATATATATATATATATATATATATATATATATATATATATAGACTTAAGGAAATGAAAAGGTAGTGATGAGGGTGGCAACAAGGTGTTGAAGGAAGCCCAGCGGACACTTACCAAGTCGGAGACCAAGTTGGCAGGCTGCTGGGGGCGTCGAAGAGACACGTTGAACACACGAACACAAAAACAAAAAAACACGCAAGCTTATCGGGCCTATGCCCTTCTTCAGCAGTAGAGTAAATGAGAGTGACACACTGAGAGGGGAATGACAGGGTGATGTGGGGAGGTTGATGATCGGAGGAGGCGGGGAGTAGGAAGGGTGGATAGCCAATAAGGAGGGAATGTGATGAGGTAGATTGCGAATAGTTACAAAGTAACAACGAGACATTGTAAGGGGGCTAATAGGGTTAGCGGAGGTTGAGGCCAGGCGGAGAGAAAGAGTCAAGAAGATGTATGTGTACAAGTTCCCAGTGTCGGAGAAGGGGGGCAGGAGTGTCATTGGGTAAGGCGCGAATAACCCTTCCAAAGTAGCAACTATTGAAGGGGACGTTGTGGGCATTGGCGTGTAATGCAACTGGGAGGGGGCCAAAGTGTCACTTTACCACGGATTTGTTGAAATATGCATATCGTCTCACCATGAAAAAATATTCATTTTTCAGACAGATATTTCATCATAACAAATATCTTTTTATTCTAAAGATTTCACCTCCGTAGCGATTTTCGTTTTTCCCTTATGCAAAACTAATAGATTAAAACAATCCCCAAACTTTGCAATTTTACGAATTTTATACTTTCCCCATTATGGGGTACCAATGCTACACATTTCTGCCAAATTTTTTAATTATTCAAATTTTAAACATTTTTAACGTCCGTTACAATATATTTATGGAGAAATTAAAATATTTATTTGTGCAAATGAACTACTGTGTAAATAACTTGAAAATTTAAGCTTCCTAACTCATCCCGTAGTACCTAAACAGTTATCTATTTGTTTAAAATTTAAGAATTTTTAACTGCCAAACAAATTAAAATAACAAAATTTATAAAAATCCCTATTTCGTTTTTCTAAAAAATCTACCTACAAAATAAATTTCAACTCCGTAGCTCATGCGGAAATACATAAACCATGAAAATTTGTTTAAACAATTGCGAATTTTTAGCTGTCGCATTGTTGCACTTTTTGAAGATTTTCGTTTTTTCTGGTCGGTTTTGCACAAAATCCTACCTAAGAAAAAAATTTCGAATCTCCAGCACATCTGGAAGTGCGTAATGCGTAATGCAAGCACCTTCTACTACGTTATGTCCTCCTACTCCTCCTCTGTAAGGAACGTCTATATATATGATAACATATAACATATAGGAGGATACTGATGTTAAGGCACTTCCAGATGTGCTGGAGTTTCAAAATTTTTTTCATAGGTAGGATTTTGTGCAAAACCGACTAGGAAAAACGAAAATCTTGAAAAAGTGCAACAATGCGGCGGCTAAAAATTCGCAATTGTTTAAACAAATTTTCATGGTTTATGAATTTTCGCATGTGCTACGGAGTAGAATTCTTAAAAAAACGAAATAGGAATTATACAAATTTAGATATTTAATTTGTTTGGCAGTTAAAAATTCGTAAATTTTAAACAAATTGATAACTGTTTAGACATTACGGGATCAGCTATGGAGCTGAAATTTTGAAATTATGTTCAAAGTAGTGAACTAGCTCAAAAAACATTTCAATTTTACCATACGTGAATTTCGGCGGGCGCTAAAAATTATTTAAATTTAAACAATTAGAAAAATATTATTTTACTTTTACAATTGCTACAACTTTAAAATTTGGCTAAAATGTGTATCATTAGTACCCCATAATGGAGAAACTGTAAAATATTTAAATTTACAACATTTGGGGTTTGTTTTTAACTATTAGTTTTACATGTGGGAAAAACGAAAATCGCTGCGAAGGTGAAATCATTAGAATTAAAAGAATATTTGTAATGATGAAATTTCCGTCTGAAAAATGAATGTTTTTACAAGGTGAGATTAAATGCTTGCAGTATGCAAGCACCAACTACTAGTTATTCTATATAGACGTTCCTTACAGAGGAGGAGGAGAAGGATATAACATACTAGTAGTTGGTGCTTGCATTCTGCAAGCATATCATCTCAACATAAAAGAACATTCATTTTTCATATTTCATCATTATAAATATTTTTTTAATTCTAAATATTTCACCTCCGGAGCGATTTTCGTTTTTCCGTTATGTAATAATAATAGATTAAAACAATCCAAAAACTTTGCAATTTTAAGAATTTTATACTTTTTACATTATTGGGTACTAATACTACACATTTCTGCCAAATTTGAAAGTTGTAGTACTTCTAGAAGTGAAATAATATTTTTCCAATTGTTTAAAAATTAAATATTTTTAACGGCCGTCACAATATGCTGATGGAGAGATTCAAATGTTTATTTGTGCAAATTCACTACTGTGTATATAACTTGAAAATTTCAGCTTCCCAGCTTATTCCGTAAAGTCCAAACCGTTATCTTTTTGTTTAAACTTTAAGAATTTTTAACTCTCAAACAAAATAAAATATCAAAATTTCTATAATCCCTATTTCGTTTTTTTACGAATTCTACTTATTAAAAAAATTTCAACTCCGTAACACATGCGAAAATACATAAACCATGAAATTTTTTTTAAACAATTGCGAATTTTTAGCGTCCTCATAGTTGCACTTTTTCAAGATTTTCGTTTTTTTTAGTCGTTTTTGTACAAAATCCTACCAAAGTAAAATATTTCGAATCTCCAGGTCATATGGAAGTGCCTAAACATTAGTATCCTCCTATATCCTCCTTCTTCTCCTCTCTAAGAAACGTCTGTATATAACTAGTAGAAGGTGTTTGCATACTGCGAGCATTTTATCTCACCTTGAAAAACATTCATATTTCAGTGAGATGTTTCATCATGGGAAATATTTTTTTAATTCAAAAGATTTGTCCTAGGGACCAAATTTCCTTTTTTCCTGATGGAAAAATAATTGGAGTAAAAAATTGCTAATTTTAACAATTTTATGAATATTATACTTTTTCACATTGGGTTAATAATGCCACACATTTATGCCAAATTTTAAATTTGTAGCACACTTAGAAGTTAAATAACATTTATCTAATTGTTTAAATTAAAATAATTTTTAACGGCCGCAATAAGAATTTCATTGATACATTGAAATGTTTATTCGTTTAAATAGACTAAACTCTAATTAACTTGAAAATTTCAGCTCTCTAACTCGCTCCGTAGTTTCTAAACATTTACCTATTTGTTTAAACTTTAAATTTTAAAACGTTTAACTTTATCGAATCGCCAGGAAGAAAATTCCTCCAATGAAGCCGCCACCGAGATCGACTCCAGGCGAGAAGAAACTTATCATTAAATCCGACTAGATTCCGACGCATCGCTCGAGTTGCGTAACAATTACAACAAAGCGCACAAAATAAATAGTAGAAACTCCTTTTGGATTTGCGGCGTCGTCGTAGCAGCCGTTGCCTCGCCGACGAGCAAGTCGGAAATAGGTAAATCACACGACTTTTGGAATGGAACCGTCGAATGAATCCGTACACCCTCCTCCTAAAGGGCCACTAGCGCAATTCGAACGCTTTCCACTCCCCAGCGTATCGCGCAACAGTAGAACAATAGAACTCCCAATTTGGCACGTGAGGCTATTGCACAGCGCCAGCGTCGACCAAAGGGAGGGGAAACCATGGAGCAAATTGGGAGAGATGAGGCGGAAAGTGGAGAGAGAGAGAAAGAGTGCGAGTGTGTCCGATGGTTTGAGCACTCGGAGCGCGCGCTTTATGTGACCTCTTTGGCGCTTTTCATCTCACGGGTTCATTACCGGGATGAAGTGGACTTGGATGAGCCTTGGGCGCATACACACACGCAGGGTACTACTCAGGGTTCCTTTTTTATTTCTCTTGTCATGGTATAGAAAGAGGAGAGAAATAGGGAGGTGGTGACCGGGAACAGGATTGGGGAGGGTCGGGAGAATGATGGTTCTTTCTCACTCCCTATATATAACTCTCATTCTCTCTCTCTTTCCTTCTCCCGCTCTCCTCTCTTTGCCTCTCTTATCCTCTTTCTGTCTCTTTCTTTCTCTTTCCTCCTCTCCCTCTCTTTCCTTCTTTCTCTTTCCCTATCTTATCCTCTTTCTCCCTCTTCCTCTCTCTTTCCTTCTCTCCCTCTCTTTCCTTCTTTCTCTTTCCCTCTCCTCTCTTTCCCTCTCTTATCCTCTTTCTCCCTATTCCTCTCTCTTTCCTTCTCTCCCTCTCTTTCCTTCTTTCTCCTTCCCTCTCTCCTCTCTTTCCCTATCTTATCCTCTTTCTCCCTCTTCCTCTCTCTTTCCTTCTCTCCCTCCCTCCCCTTCTTTCTCTTTCCCTCTCTCCGTCACTCAGCCTTCCGAGGAGCGGGAGAGACGGCCCACTGGGAGAAGTTGTAAAAAATAGTAAATTGAGATAGAGGAAGAGAAGGAAGGAGAGGGGTCGACTGACTCATTTTGGATTTATAGAATTGAGGAAAAATGAGAATGTTTCGCAGAGGGCTTTCGTATCAAGGGGACAAAAAAGGCTTTTAAGCGAATAGCTACATTATATAGAAATGGTTGACAAAGCATTAGCTAAATTGAGAAATTTAAGAATGGAATAAATAGAGATAAGTGACAGGATTGAACTTTATTGCGGGTTTTAATATTTATTACCGAATCGTTTAATTCTGCGTTGAAGATGGCGCTTCCATTTACCAATCATATAACGAATATTCCTAAGACGTTTCTTACTCTCCCTATGCTCTCTCCGAATCTCCTCCGCCATTGCTCTCCCCTCCCTATCCAATCCTTCCCTATCCAATCCCTCCCTCTCCAATCCATCCCCATCCAATCCTCTCTCTCCAATCCCCCCATCCAATTTCCCCTCTTCAATCCTCCCATCCAATTCCTCCTTCTATTGTAGTGTTTTTCAAAGTACAGTTCGCGAACCAGAATTGCGCCAATCTTTTCGTATGGGTTACTTTTTATCAAGGGTTATTGTTAACTTAATTCCAAACATATTTTTGTACATATTGCCTTCGGTTCGACTGAGTTGCTAGACATTCCAATGGGTAGCGGCAGTCAAACTTGGAAAAACACTGCTCTATTCCACGCTCCCGAATCCCTCCTTCCGCTGAATTGCAGCCGACACCTCTTCTAGCTGCTCTTCCTTCGTTCCTCCCGTACTCTCACTTCTTCTATCTCCTCTCCCGAATAAATACACCAGTCTACTTGTATAGGAGCACACATTAATCCAGATATTCTAATTGTAATGGAGGCCTTTATTGCCATCTACTCTACGTCTTTGGCATCCGCCAAGTATACTTTGCCAGCGTCTTTCGAAAGGTTATTTGCCCGTCCTCTTGTAGTGAATCGAATCTTGAAGTAATCAAGATATGTCCTGCGGAAATGTGCTGCAAACTGTTCGGCGCCTTGCGCGCCCAAGAGTATGGTTTTGTTAATGATTGTTGCTCAAGACTGGTAAGAAGAATACAAAATTTTGCGATAGCGCGACTCGGACGAATATTGAGGCTTGATTCATGGCATGACACGAGGACCAATCGCTGCAAATCTCCTCTGCCATTTCCTATTTTATCAGTACCAAAAATATCCGAAAGTGGCGTATTGTTTTCTCCAAAAGTCGTTAAGAAATTCTCTCCGTGGCCTCAGCAGCTCTTGTTTTTGAAAAACTTTTCAAGTCTTGCAAGAAAATAGGGCAAGTGCGATCTCAAGACGCAATATTCCCTAAATTCTCATGTCAAGGACACACTTTCTCGGATTGGATTCCTCAAATCCGATGATGAACGCCTCGCATAAAACTGGTGGAGAAAAATAATATCTTGCAAGTTCATTTTTATGAGAATTACAGAATGTAGATGGAATTATTTCTCCATTACCCGCCGCGGGGAAATACAAATTCGTCGCCTTTTTCCAGGCGCGAGGGAAATGTAGAGGAAAAAACCACCACCTTTTAAAAATTCCTTTTTAATGGAAACGTCCGGTGGCTTTCTCTTTGACAACTATGTCTTGAAAGGAAATTTCCTTTTCGTGAGTGGTGCGATCGCTCTCAAAGCGTCTCAAAAGACAAATTAGATCCCATTCGACCTTTTGGCGTTTACTGATGGGTCTTTGATGAGATTTCCCAAAGGAAGTTTCTCCACATTAAAACACCTCTTTAAACGTCAGTAACGGCCAATAATCTACATCAATACATGCAGAATATCATTGCATAATAAGAAGGAAATTATTATTTAATATTTATTATTTAGGTGATTTTCCTTATTTCTGCGTTGTCTAGCATCTCCGTTAAAACTTATTGTCAGTTACGTGGGCGTACTCCTGCGTACGTGCATCGCTGGAATTTCACTTTGAATTTGAATGCCCAGCCGATTTGCCTCTGTCCTACGCACTGTGGTTATCTCAGAGGTAGTGCAATGAATAGCCGGGGAAGGGAGGAGGGAAACCCGGCCTGTTCTTACGAATGACACCAGGGGGGCCAACAGCTTAACGTCCCTTCCGAAGGACGGAACAGCTGAATTTGCGCGGTCTCCTCAAACCACACAAACAGGGGACCAGCGACCTTGGAAAAATCCTACTTGCGCAGGATTCGTACCCGATGCCTTTTCAAGCAGCAGGCGAGTAGCAGCCAGCGTCCTAACCACTACACCACCGACACCCCCTGCCTCGCTGGATGTTTTCACTTTCGAGGCAAGTGTAGTCTATTACGCCCTTTAACGGGGCAATCAGGACGGAATGAGAGGTGCCCCATTTCGTACCTCCAACCCGACCCCTCCCGTCTACGTCACTTGTCAGTGAATTTTAGCAGAAGAAATATATTTCTCGTCTCCTATTTTGTTTTCTCTTCCTGTGGAATATGTCGAATCGCTTCCAGAAATAGAACTCCTCAAAATAGACGAACGCACAATGGAATTCAAAGGTCGAACTTATATAATGGAAGGAAGAGGGGCGAAACAGACATCGAAAACTTTTAGATCTTAAAGTTTCGCACCGAATTTAATATAAAATCAGTTCGTGAAAACGTTGAAGAGGCGAACGTGGCGGCGCTTTCGAACGACCAGCGCAACTACACGAGTTAAAGGCCGACAAAAACGAAGCGCGAGGCGGCGTATCCCTCTTTCAGCGTCCAAGCACGTCGTCGAGAGACTTATCCCTTCCCCCTCATCCCCCCTCGCCATGTCCTCGCCCTGTCCTCGCCCCCCTCGCCTCTCCCCCGCCAAGTTCTCACCCTTTCTTTCCTCCCCTTCTCTCACTCTCCTCGGGAAAGTTCTTTCGGCGCGCCGCGTGTTTATTGGGAGGACCACGGGGAAGGGGTAGGGGGACACAGTCATCGCTTACGGTCGCCTTTAGAGGGGCAATCGGGTGCCAAGTGGCCCTCCTCGGCCGAACGGGGTCTCCTGTATCGACCGTCAATTTCGCCCCATCTTCGCCTCCCCTCTCTGCACTTTTGTAATTTGCTCTCCTAACTCACCCGAACACACCCTTAGGACCCATCGACAGTCGGTTGCCGAACTCTGATCTCAAAAACTCTCCCAAAAAAACGAGCGACGGTCGGGCGAGAGGCTAAGGCGGGTTTCCATGGCAACGGGATTGTCTTTGGATCGATTTACCGGAGGGGCTGTAGGTTTTTGCGAATGCGATTTATAGTGTTAATACGCGATGCATTTTATGCCTACCTTGATTGCTTCTTCTTCTTCTTTGTTGAATGACATGAGACCGGTTCCAACGACAACAGGGTAACTCCGCATGCAAATAGCACGATTTCGATCAGAAAAGGATAATGTTTTCAGGCTCAGCTCTAAAACGCGGATGGTGGTGAGCTACAAATACCAGGAATTTGGAAATTAGAAAGAAACGCCATTAAGTAAACTATGGTGCTAGAATTGTAAGAAAAGTATCCGGGGTAGAGGTGGTAACAAACTCAAATGGATCAAAGCAGGTCGCACAGACACGGAAGGAATGCACACAAGCTCCATACTGCCAGTATACTAGTATTGCCGGACTGAGGTTTGAAGCTGGGTATATGCGGTAAATCGTCCAATGTAGAGCTGCGTAAAACGATTCTTGTGGCCATCCCACTGTCATTATTCGAGTTTGGTGAGGCATATCACAAGAATACTTTTATTAAAAAGTCACATAAAAATATTATCTAAAGTTTATTTCTCACTTTTGTGACCACGCTTGATTTCCCGTTCAGAATTTGTACCGTTGAACAACTACAACCTACAAGGTGCCGCAGAAAAATATTTGTTGGAAAATGGTCTCAAATTAAATCGCCATCTCTAATCTAATAACAATGTTCAACCACTTATCCTCAGATTCACCGTTTCCCTATGTAGACATACCCAATAGTGATTGTGCTCGAAAATTCTCGTCTCGAGAATTCTTGAGAAATTCCCTTTCTTTCAAATTCTCATTTCTCGAGAATTTTTTTTCCAAAATTTGGGAATCTCGAGTCTCGAAAAATTCTTCTCGAGATTCTAGAGAAATTTTTTCGTTTTAAATCATTAAACATTTTACATTTTTCAGCCAACTTTCCGTAGGATGTCTGTTTGTGTGACCTCTCCTGTGATAAGTTTATAATGACGTAACAGTACAATCTCTAGCAGTTTATAAATTTTCACAGTCTCACAGCTTCGTTTGTTTTACGGTCGGATTCTTCACTTATCTGGCGCCATTCACGACGTTGTTATTACGTTGTTTATACGCATTGATTCTTTGTGTCTGTTGTGAACAGAATATAGCCCATCACGGCCGCTCATTCTATTCGAAGCGTTTTTGCGAACATGGGCGGCGAGATATCACACTTCTTTTCCCATCAACAAACTCAACTATTTTGTTTTCACCCTCCTCTGGACGCTCGCCTTCTATGAATTTAACAATAGGAACCTTTTATTCTTCTTAAGGCGTCTATTTTCCCCGATAGCACTCTCCCTCAATTCAGACGTAGTCATTATCTGAGGGACGTGGTTGAAAATTTTAATCAAAGAGCTATGAGCTCACGACCAATGTTTTGCTTACAGAGAGTGTAAATAGACTTGCTATGAACAAGTGGCTCATATTTCATACAGACAATGCAGTTTCTCTTATGGGATTCCGGGCTCTTTGGCCAGGGATGAGACATAAGAAGCCAGTCCGGTGTGGATTTTTACATACAGTGAAACTTGTGAAAGGCGGAATCTGTATAAGGCGGAAACCTACCAACGCCGGAAATCTAATAAGTATAATTGGCTCAATTGATACATACAAATGTTCGGTTAAAGAGAAAGCAAAGTGTACACATAGGTATTTAAGGGAGGAAGAAGTTAACGATTATATTTTGGTCGAAATTAAAGAATTTTTATAGAAGTTTTCTTGTTGTACCTTCTGTGATATATTTCTTTTTATTTATTTCAGATGTCAACGAAATATCAAATTATAGGAAACGAATACATACATTCCTATCGAATAAAAATACGGCAGGCAATGGAAATCGCCGATTTTATGGGAATACGTTGGATATTAGCCAAGATCGTATTCAATTGATAAGATATATTAGTAACACTAATTGCAGCTTTTTCTCCGAGTTCATTATTCGAGTGTAAACTATACTTAAAAATACTATTTGAAGATAACGACTCAAATATGATAAATTCCCATTACAAGCATTAAATCAATGGTATCGTAGCATATACGATATCAGTCCCTATTTAAAAGCATTGAGCTCTCACCATGATAATTAACCTTTTGCATTGTTGAAAACTGGAAAAAATAGCCTTTTTCTGAGAATAAAGCGAATTCATACTGAATTCGCTTTCATTTGAATTCTGCCTTCAAAAATTATAAACATCATTCTTTTAGCCATGGGACTGTTTCGTCCCGAGTTCGTTTCTCTATTTTAAGTATTTAAAAAAAAAGCGTTTTTAGACTGCATTTCACTGAATCCCGTGCTATTCTTATGGGATATTGAAATTGAACAATGGAGTAAAAAATACCCCCATACGAAAAAATGACGTTCACCAAACCAACAATTCGCTAAGTGAGGATGTAGGGATTATTGGCACCAAGTTCGGTTGCTCTGGCTTTTATCGTTTAGGAGGAGTTCTATGAAAAACCAAAAGCACAAACAACCAAACATCCAAACTCTTCAAGTATTCTAATAATAAAAGCATAGATGTTTGTTTGTGCACAACGCTGCCGTCATCAATGACACCTTTTAACGTTTTTAACAAACTTTCCTATTAGGTGGAAGGTTGAAATTTCGCAGGAACGTTTAATTCAGGTATAAAAATTAAATGACAAAAAAATACGAAAAAAAATTCGGGTTCGACTCCAGGTAGGCGATTTCCATTTTCCGTAAAAAGGGACTTTTTAAAGTGCAGGATTTTATTCTTTTGGAAATAAAAATAAAAATAATTGACTACGATCTACAAATTCAAACTTTGTTTTAGGTAAATTAATAATGTTTCTTATTCAAATTTTTTGCCTACCTTTCGAAATCTCTCATATTAAACATTTAAATCACAAATTTTGGGAAAATATCGGATTTTAAACGGGTTGTTGCCTTGCCGAACACGTCATTGTTAAATCTCGATAATTAATTGTTGACTCAACCAGCATACGCGTAATTTATGCGAGGGCACAGATTGCCTCAAATAAACGTAGGATTTTTCGCAAAATTACGTAATCCTAATGGGACTGGGATTTAGTTTGGAATCTTTTGCTTATCTAAACGACTGTATAGATGTAGAGTAAGATGGAGGGGGATATGGGGAGGGAGATAGGAAGGAAAGGAAGGAAGGTACATAGACAGTAAAGGAGGTATATTAATTAGAAAAGGACGGGAGGAATGAGATAAAGAAGGAGACGGAGAAAAAGAGGGAGAGCTATGGATTGGGACAGGAGGGAATGAGAGAGGCAGAGAGAGGGAGGCAGAGAGGGAGAGAGAGAGAGGGGGGAAGGAAAGAGAGAGGAAGGGAGGGAGCGAGGGACGACGAGAGGGAGTTTTTCAAGCATATAGTACGTAACTACTTTTTCACAGCTAAAATATTTAATATATCAAAAATTATATAATCCCCGTTCGGTTATTTTACCAATTCTACCTTTACAAAAAAATTCAGCTTCGTAACACATACAGAAATATCATAATCATCATCATGTTTCTGTCCGAAGACAGGTTTTAACTGAATCGCTGCCTCTATTTCTCTCTCTCCCTAGAAGCCTCTTTTATACTTCTATAAGTATTATATCCCTGCTTTATATTATCTAATATTCCTATTCTTTTTCTCCATCTTCCTCTTCTTCCGCAAATTTTGCCTTCTAAGATCGTCCTTTGTAAACACCGTCTTCTCAATATGTGCCCTATTCAATTTGTTTTTCTTTTCCTGATTTTTTTATTAGCATCCTTTCTTCTCCCACCATTTCTAATACTTCTTCGTTTCTCTTCCTCTCTGTCCATTTCACTTTCATCATCCTCCTCCATACCCACATCTCAAAACTTTCTAAATATTTTTCCTCCTTTCTCCTTACCGTCCACGTCTCTGCACCATAAAGAGCTATGGTATATATGTAGCATTTTGCTAATTTCTTCCTTGTTTCTAAATTTATTTTCTTGCTTGTGAGAAGCTCCTTCTTCTCATTAAATGCTGCTTTTGCCATTGCAATCCTACTTCTGATGTCCTGTGTACTACTTCCATCCTGCGCTAAAATACTGCCAAGATATTTGAAACTACTTACTTGTTCCAATTTTTGGCCATTTACCATTATATTTAATTCTTTATGTTCCTTTGAAACCACCATGCCTTTCGTTTTTTCTGCATTGATCTTCATTCCATATTGTTGGCCAACCTTCACTAGTCTGTCTGTCATCATCTGAAGCTCTTTCTCGTTTTCTGCTATTAAGCCCTGATCATCTGCATATTTAATGGTGGTAATACTTTCACCTCCTATCTTAAATCCTTTCTCGTCCATCAACACTTCTTCTGTTATTGTTTCTGCATAAATATTAAACATCGCTGGTGAAATAGGACATCCCTGCCTCACTCCCCTCCCTATTGAAGTACTTTCTGTTTCTTCTGCTTCAACCCTGACTCTAATCTTTTGATCAAAGCAAAGGTTTTTAAGTAGTCTTTTATCTTTCCAATCTATTCCAATTTTATTTAAAATACCCAACATTTTATCCCATTTCACTCGGTCAAAAGCTTTCTCCCAATCTACAAAACAAAAATACATACCTTTATTGACTTCTAGCACTCTTTCTATCATCATCCTCATACATCCTATAGCATCTCTTGTCCCTCTTCCTCTTCTGAAACCAAACTGATTATCTTGCAGCTCCTTTTCTATTTTACATTCAATTCAATACCTGCAGGCAAGACCATTTCATTTGTATACTGATAATGCTGCTCTCACCTGGCTGTTTAATCACCCTAAACAATTAGGGAAAATTGGTCGCATGGTTTTAAAGCTGTCTTGTTTTTGTTTCACAATTCACCATGTTTCTGCTTCTAAAAAAGGGCTGCTGATTGCTTGTCACGGGTTAGAATCTTGGATCACCATTCTGATCCAACCTCCGTTGAAATTTCCTGTCTATTGCAACATGTTCCATTGTCCTTCACTAATATTCGCCATCATCAGGCTTCGGACAGAGACTTGTGCAAAATAATAGAGCAAATCAGATCAGGGAAAACCATTCCGAATTATTATTTGCAAGGCGACTTATTACGTCACCATTCCCTGGGCTCTAGGAAGCCTCGAGTTGTAATTCTTCTTGCTTTAAGAGAGATGATCTTCCAATATTTTCATTCTTCTCCTATTGGTGGGCATCTGAGCAGTGCAAAGACTTGTGAAAAAATCTCCCGTGAATTTTGGTGGTTGGATATGAGAACAGATATTTCAAAAAGGGTTAAAAGCTGTCATGATTGTCAAGTAACTAAACCCAGAAATTGTTTACCTCCTGATCGTCACTCAGCTAAATTCGCAACTTATCCCTGGGAGAGAATATTTATTGATTTTGTTGGTCCATTGCCTAGGAGTTAATTTGGTTATGCCTATGCCTTAACCATAATTGATGGTTTTAGTAAATTTGTAATTATTCAACCCGTTAGAAACTCAACAAGTAAAGCTGTTGTTGATATCCTAACCAAGCTGGTATTTTCTAAATTTGGGGTTCCCAAATATATTGTCTCAGAAAACGCTTCCTCTTTCAAATTCAAATTATTTTATGACATGTGTTTTAGCCTAGGGATTAAACATATTTATACTGCCCCCTATTATCCCAGGCCCAACCATGCAGAAAGAGTTCACAGAAATCTGAAATATGCCTTATCTGTTTTCACACGTGATGCCCATGATAAATGGGATGCATTTCTACCCTTGCTGACCTTTGCTTTTAATTCTGCTAAACACTCTTCTACAGGTGTTTCACCTGCTAAGGTATTTTTGGGTCGTAAGCTTCCACACCCATTGTTACTTCAATGGGATTTGCCAAATGAGTTGGCGTCAGCTGATTGTAATTCAGCTTCAGGGCAGCAACTTTGGAATAAGGTGCTAAGTCACAACAGCGTGTTGCTAGCAAACATAATGCTAGACATTCTCCACAAGCCTTTTCACCAGGTGAACAGGTTGTGTTCAGAGCTGTGCGGAAAGTTTCCAAACTTAATAAAATGTCTGCCAAAATTTCCCCTCTATGGGAAGGACCCTTTGTGGTCAACAGGATAATCACTCCTGTAACCCTGTCTTTAAGGAAGCCAGACAACCCAAATTATTTTCGAATAGCAAATGTTAGTCAAGTTAAGAAATATTCTCCTTCGGGTAGACAATAATCAATTATTTTTAATATCATGTGTTAGTGTTATTTCTATTATGTAATGCTTTGGTTGACCAAAGGTTATATTGGCCATTCTCAATTACCACATACTATCGTAAATCAATTTAAGAAACTTTATGTGGCTATCAGATAACAGTTTGTTTTTTGGCTTTGAAAAATAAATCACCCATTGTATTTTAAAATGTTCAGAATTAGTTTGTTTTGTGAGCTTGTTTAGATATACAAGCGAGAGAGGGTCCTTGGGTGATTGCATTTTGGGTCTGGTTTTTCATTTTCACTTGGAGGTGTTTTTTCCTATCATGTTGACCGAGTCACTGATTCCTATGAATCATTATTGTTCTTTGGTAATGTTCCGGCGTAGAGAATTAGCGACATCATCGCCCGTTGATTTATAATCATCGCAATCATCCCCCAGGTGCAAATCTGGTAAAATAAATTGATATTTACTTGGCCAATTGCCACAATACTGCTCGGTTCAGTCAATTTTCAGACATCATAGATGGATCCAGATATCTATGTATGTCTCATGGCACAGAATTATTTTAATAACCTTGCCATGTTATATCCGTTGGTACTATTTACCACGGTTAGTGTACTCCAGCCCCAATTAAGCTAGGATACTTTAAAATGTTTATCTATGTAATATGTATCTATGTACTACCTTTCACAGTGATTTTTTTATATTTTTTATATACTGTTAATTTCTTGGCACTCTACTTAAACAATGTGAGGCAAGTTTAATCTATTTACTAGTTCTCCAATTATTAAATCTCTCTTGCATTTTCATAACGGTCGGACAATGCCAGGGTTGGCATTCCTTTTGTTCTCGTTCTCATCTAATGGTTGCTATTAATTTTCAATTTTGCCCTGTTGGCAAATAATATTTTCTCATTAATTTGTAACTTTGTAATAATAATATTGTGTTAATGTACCTTGGAACTTTTGTGATTATTTTTGGATTCGTATGCTGTGCTTCAAGATGGTGCGTCTGTAAACTCTGGAGTGTGACTTGGTTTGCTGAACTAAACAGTGAGTGAACTCATCGAAAGTGAGAGGGGATGCAGCATTTTTCTATTTTTGACAATTTATCGAGTTCCCCATCAGTTTTTCGTGTTTGCCAGAAGTTTTTGTGTTCGGACTCTATCAAACGACGAACTTTAACGATCGGGATACTAATGGTCTTTCTCTTCTCTTCCGCAACGTTTAAATGCGTATCCAACGCACGTTTGTATAGATGCCATTTATCTACAGATCTTTACTGTTTAAGGTATTTTGCATTTCTTCGTCTAATTTAGATATTCGTGCTTTCGATCGTTCTCTATCGAGAACTTTTGGGTCGATGAGTAACATCTTTTTGAGGCTCATTTGTTTATTTTAGTGAGTAAATCTAAATCGAAATCATACCACCAATTTAAAATTATTTGAACTTCTCCATTGGATTCTACCTTACAGTCTTTTAGGCGATCGAGCCAGAGTTTGTGAGTACGATGGTCAAGAGCATCTGCAGCATTTTTCCCTCTTGACAATTTATCGAGTTCCCCATTAGTTTTTCAAACGACGACCCCTGCGTACGTACGGTATGCCGTCTTTTATAGCAGCAGACATTAGCCCGGAAGAGGACACTAGTAGATCGAGGGTAGAACCAATTAGCGTTCGCGAGTGCAGTGCAATCTACCGGCACTTCACTGCGAACTGAACTAGTTCCCACCCGATAACGTCGCCACGAGCAGAGGCAGTGAGAGTGAGAGAGACGGAGAGTGGGGGAGAAGGAGAGCGGACGCAGAGCAAGCTGAACGCACCTGTGGAAAGATTATCTGCGAGGCGAACTCTTGCCGTATCATTTGTGATTCCTCAAGTGGACATTTCTACTAAGTATTTTACTATATTTGTGCTTTGTATTATGTCACTGCAATATAATTGTTAGTACATTTCGTGACATTTATCCAGTGTATGCTATTTGATTTGTGGTCGGCAGCAGCAGTGTCACCAAGGGGTATCGTATCGTTTAATTATTTTCAAGTACTTTTAGTATTACGAGAGCTTAATGTAAAATGAGACAGTTTCGTCTCAATCGGTTTACGTGCTTTTCTTATGGGGCAATAATGGAGCCAAAGCAGCCCCTTAAATATGAATTTTCCCAATTTCGAATTTTTTTGTTGTGACCAAAAACCTATAATCGTGCCAAATTTCAAGTCTCTAACTCATCCGGAAATGCCTAAACATTAGTATCCTCCTATATATATATATATATATATAGAACATTATATATATATTATAATATATATATATATATATATTATAATATATATATTATAACATATATATTAGAACATTAGAACAAGTTTCAGAATATAAATACCTTGGAAGTATCATAACACGAGAGGCAAAATGTACGGATGAGATCAAAACTAGAATAGGAAAAGCAAAAGCGGCTTTCAGGAGAAAGAAACAACTACTTACAGGGAATATAAGGGAAGATATCCGCAAGAAGTTGATAAAATGCTACGTATGGAGTATAGCATTGTATGGGGCAGAAACATGGACGCTAAGGAAAAATGACATCAAATACTTGGAAAGCTTTGAAATGTGGACTTGGAGGAGAATGCTGAAGATAAAATGGACAGATAGGATGAAAAACGATGAAGTGCTACAAAGAATAGGAGAGAAGCGAATGATTATACAGACTATCAGAAAGAGGAAGGCTAACTGGGTTGGACATTACATGAGGAGAGAGAGTATGATTAAAGATGTGTTAGAAGGAAAACTAGATGGGAAAAGGGAAAGAGGTAGGAAAAGGTATCAGCTAATAGACGATTTGAAAGGGAAAGAGAGTTATCAAGATATGAAGAGGACAGCGGAAAATAGGAGTATATGGAGAACCAGGTTTAACCATGAATAATCACGGACCTGTCTACGGACAGACTACCTATGATGATGATATATATATATATATATATATATATATATATATATATATATATATATATATATATATATATGATGACATGTCATAAGTAACAGGCGTTAATATAGTATAGATAGATATTTAGAAGTGCTACAGAGCTGAAATTTGCCATGATGATCGGTGATTAAGTACAACCTCTGGAAAAAATCCGAAATTTCAGAAAAGGATATATTTAACGGTTTTTTAGCCCAAAGCCCAATTTTAAACACCCATAAGAGAGATAGGTAAAGGTGGAGACTACGGTAAAATGGATGATAAATGAGAATTTAACTTCTTAACCGTATGGTTAAAAAATTAGAGACAAACAGGAAAAGGGCGGGGGAAAGAAGAAAGGAAGTAAAAAGTCAATGAAAAATACAAACTTTCAGGTTTAGGGGATGTTATTCCACGCCTGGGACACTCAATCGCACTGGCATTAATCCTAAAGATGGAAAACGAATTAAAAATGAGGCGGGTTTGCGAGAGACCCTAAAATCACACTTTTGCTAGAAGGTTTGTGAGTCTGTACCACTGCGACAGGGACTTATTAGGCAACCACAAACACGCAAACACGTGCACACCAAGAGGTAACGGGAAATAAAAGGAAAAAGGGGTGGGTAATAATACTAGGTTTACGGGAAATTAAACCTCGCCATGGACCTAATATCGCACACAGTTGTCTGTAGGTTTATGTGCCGTCAGGCAGCGACAGGGACTTATTAGACGAAGCAATCACGCACACAAGAGCTCGAATACACGCACATAAGGTCTCTAAAATAGAGGTAAACATACTAATACATAGTAAAGTAATAATTGCAAATTTCGCTACCAGGCAATAGGATTATGCCGAGATGGAGTGAACGTCGCCATTTGTTGTTTGGCGATAGAAGAGGAGGTTGGAGGGAGGAGAGAGGAGGAAAGGAGGGGGAGAGGCAGGTTGGAGGGAGTGAGGGCGATGGAGGAGGGAGGGGAGTGGAACTTGAGGGGAAATGAGAAGAGGAGGGAGTGAGATTTCGTAGGGAGAGAAGCGTGGTCTGGAGTGCTGGGTTGGGTCATAACTTAAGGGTCGGCGGAGGTCATGAGAGCTCATGTATGAAAGTAAATGGGCGATTGAGTCAATTACGGCCATTATAATGAAGAGTCGCCGCGCAAACGGGATCATTTGCATAATTTGATTTGAAGGACGGTAGATGGCGCTAGGCGTTGGCAATGGATCGAGATAAATGCGGAGTCGACGGTTTGGAAGGGAAAATTCGTAATGCGTTTCGGACAAAGATCCCGAAGAACAAAAGCCTTGAGAGGAACGCTTCATTATATCCAGTATTCGGCCAAATCTCGCAATTTAACTGTTGCGGCACGAATTCACACTTTTGTGAATGAATAAACGTCATAGGTATACATTATTTAAATTTTGGCTTTTATCGACATATTACTTGTCACTTCACCTGTATTCGCAGAATAAAGTATTGTTTTCGGGCAAAAAAAATCGATATCGAGATTTTAACATAAACAAGCTGGCCGCAGTGCGCAATAATTGCGCGTTATTACATGTTTACGCATGTAGTATAACAGTTTTCATTTTGTCATTTACAACCAAAATATTATTGTTCGTCGTTTGCTTTCAAAATTTCAAATAGTAATATCAGCAAAAATTTTTAAAACCTTATTTTAAACTATATCATTAGTTTACTATAATTTAAAATGAATTTTAAAGATGTTACAAACAATTCAAAAGATTAAACAATATGAATGTAAATTATTTAATAAGAAAACAAAATTAAATTATCAATTAAACGTATAATTATTGAAATGAAATGTATTGCATTTTCACAACCATTGAAATCGTAAATTACGAAAAGAATTTCCAGCTAAACCACATTTTCTGTCACTACCTTATACATAGGGGTGGTAAGAACGATTGGAGAAAGGTATTTAGAAGGGGGCAAGGGTATCAGTCTGTGCTTTGTGGACTTGGAGAAGGCTTTCGACTGTGTGAGGTGGGAAAGAATGATGGAGATATTGAGGGAGAAGAAAGTAGATGGGAGAGACAGAAGGTTGATAAGGAATCTATACATGAGACAGGAGGTGGCCATGAGGATAGGGGAAAGCAGGACGGAGTGGTTCGAGATTGGGAGAGGAGTTAGACAGGGCTGCTGTTTGTCACCAACCCTGTTTAACATCTATACTGAAGAAATGATAAAGGAGTGTTGGGAGACGAGCACATGAGTAAGCGTTGGAGGAAGAATTACATTAGGTTAGAATTAGGTTAGAATTAGGTTTGCTGACGACATGATACTGTTTGCTGAGAGGAAGGAAGACTTGAGGCAGATGCTACAAAATCTGGTGAGCGTGGAAGACAGATATGGGTTGAGAATAAATGGAAAGAAAACGAAAGTAGTGAGAATAGGGGGCGAGGAAAGGATGGAAGTGCAGGTGAGGGGGGAGATGATAGAGCAGGTGGAACAGTACAGGTATCTTGGTACGTTGTTGAGAGAGGACTGGAAATGTGAGAAGGAAATTAAGATGAGAATAGGTTTGGCAAAGGAAGCGTTCAATAGAAAAAGGAAGCTATTTAACAGCAAGATGGATTTGGGATTGAGGAAGAGATTGGTAAAGTGTTATGTTTGGAGTGTGATGCTATATGGGTCGGAGACATGGACATTGAAGAAGAGAGACAGGGAGAGGGTAGAGGCATATGAAATGTGGGTGTGGAGGAGGATGCTGAAGGTTAAATGGAATGACAGGATTACAAATGTGGAAGGGCTAAGAAGAGTAGAAGAGGAAAGGAGTTTGATGGACACGATAGTGACTAGGAAAAAGAAATGGATAGGACATGTTTTGAGAAGAGAGGGATTACCGAAGGATGTTATCGAAGGAACGGTGGAGGGAAGAAAGAAAAGAGGAAGAAGAAGAATTAAAATGTTGGATATTCTAAGGGAAGGAGGAGGGTATGGGGAGATGAAGACAAGGGCACAGAATAGAAAAAGGTGGAGGAGGAGCACCTGAACCTGCAGATATGCAGAACACTATTTATTATTACCTTATCATTAGCTGTCTTTTCCTGTCGATAAGTAGTTTGGATTTGAATTTTTCAACACTGAAATTCAATTTTACACACGATCTAAAACTGTATAATTAAAATCTACAAAAAATTTATAATGTTTTAAAATTGCCTTTTTTGAATTAAATCCTTTGAAATCAATCATAAAGGAATAAAGAATTTAAGGGAATTATTTACCATTAATTAAATTAAAGAGGAACTAAACTTAGCCAAAACTTTCTCTTCAATAAACGTAAAATTTCAGTCTTTAAGAACTAAATGGAGGGGCTGAGGAATTTTAAAAATTTCGAGATAGTTCTATTCTATTCAAACTATTTCCATCTTAATAAATTTTAAAAAGCAAATATGAAAGTCATGCATCACCATTGGTTGGCATTTACTATAAAGAGATATTATTTATTTGCCGCTTTGATGAGCTCTCTGTTCTAACGGGATATATCGGAAAAGTTAAATTACCAACAAACGGGTATTAAAAAAATTAAACAGTAAGGAAAATACAAATAAAATTAAAAGAATAAACATACGTGTTATAGACGTACTTAAGAATAGAAATGTAGATAACCTTCGGTATCAATGCAAATGCTTCTGAGTCGTATGTGCCCGTACACGTCACTACGTACAACATTAATAGTTTGTTTGTAGTTGTTGTTACAATAAAAGTTCTGAAAAGGTACATTAGAGTATTACAATATAGATCTGTTTGTTTGTATTAATTTTTAGTAGGTATTTACAGTGCAATTCAAATTTACAAAATATTTCCACCGTTTTATGGAAATAAAATTTATTCATCAACATAGCTTGAAATCAAAATCGAATTTAAACGACTTAATATCGTCCGTGGGCTCAATTTTAGCGTAATATACGTGAGCCGTCAGCTGGGGACAGTTTGAGCTGTTATGGTAACTAAGATTACTTACCGAAAAACTATCTAAATCGCGGCCGTTAATCGGCAAACTAACTAAAGTTTGGCGTGGATTCATATACTCTTTGATCAAAAATCAAGATATTTTAGTAGGCCTCATTTAAATCCATGTCCCAATGTCGTATCTTCCTTGCAACTAATTTTAATTTTCAATTTTAGAAAGGCTTGGTCTCAACGTTACATCTCTTCCATTAAATTAAAATGTAGGAGAGATAGGATCTTGTAATCTATCTATCTATCTCTCTCTCTATCTATCTCTCTCTATCTATCTCTCTCTCTCTCTCCCCCTCTCTCCCTCCCTCTCCCTCCCACTCCCTCTATCCTTCCCCCTCCCCCTATCCCTAACCCTCTCCCTTCCTCCTATACTTTCCTGTACATTTCATTGTATTTTATGTTGCTCATTATTTTATGTAACCTTTTAGTTTAATTTTATTACTTGTTACTATCTAATTGTATGTAACTGACAATGGGTAGATGGAAGAGGAGACTGTTTAGTTTCAATCTCGCCCTAATAAAGACGTATATCGATCTATCTATCTCTCTATTCTTTTCTTACCATTGCTTGCATCTTCGCAGTTCCTCCCTTTGACACCGCCACTCGGCCTCACTTTGTCTCTCGCAACAGAGCAATAATGGTCTTATCATCGTCTCCTTCGCAACTGCTGCCATCGCTGGTATTTACCTCATATATTTTCCACCGTTTTTTTATCCGCTTCTCTTTCCGCCCCTTTGTAATCTCTTTTGTTATGTGCGAGCGCGCATTCACATTTCACTCTTTTTCCGCAGCGGTTGCCGTCTTCGGTTGCCTTATTGCCCTTTGCGAAGGATCGTTTTCGAATGTCTCCATTTCGTGATATTGTGCCTCCTAGCATTCTGATGTTATTAAAAAAAGGGTCACACGACCCTTCTCTTTTTGTCTTCTCCTATCGTCCCCTTTCGCCTACGACGCCTTATTCGTCGGCGATCGTGCTGCTCTCGAGTGCTCTCGACGACATAATATTGCCTTTGCAATGATGGCCAAGGTTTTTGTTTTTCGAAACATTAGTAGTGACTTTTGAAATTAATTTATTTTCATTCTTTCCCGTGGAGTTTCTTCTGAGAGACCTGATACAATATAATCTCGAAAAAGAAATTATCCTCTTGAATTTTGAGAATCTTTCTTTGTGTGTTTCTGGTTAATCAACCTCTTGGATTATTATAGCCGTAACGCCTTCCACATCGAACACACAACGGAGAACCCGTTACTGGCATTAGCCTACTCTTTACGAAGATCACCAAGGGAGCCAACTGCTTAACGATTCTTTCGAATGACGGAGCGTTGACTTGTACTCTCTCCCACAAGTAGGGTCGAAAAATACGACCTTCGCCGGATGCGAACATTATACCGCTGCATTGAAGGCCAACGCTCTAACCATTCAGCCACCGCCATCCCTGAGAGTCTTTTTTTTTATTTTCAATTTATAATCTTTTGTATTTTATAAAAGCAATTTACATGCGTGATAAGTAATTTTCAACTACAGCGACATTTTTTTCATTTTCTCCCTCTCTCTCTCTCACTCTCTTACACAAACACACATTACTTAATTAAATAAGTTATCTGACAATTGACGTGATCATGAATGCCTCCGTTCAATCAAGTGCTTATATAAAATCTTTTGCGATAAATGTAATATCGTTATTTCCGAGGAATTGATTTCACTTTTTATGGTGGCTGAAATTATCGATATGAATTCTACTCATAATTTTACTCCATTACGGTTTTAAAATTTGCAATGATTATGAATGCTCTGGTCAGTCTAACGGCTGAGTCTCCTCTCTTTCCTTCTTTAAGCCGTTTGAGTTTATTGTTAACATTTGGATGCTTGAATCTGTAATTTTATAATTTCGTTGGATCATATTTTTACGCAAATACATTATAGTTAAGTAGTTAACGGAAAAGTAATTAAGGTATACTATTGTTAATAGAAACGAATTTAATTTTAACTTACTTTAATAGCATTAATATCACATATTATAAAAAAACAGAAATATTTTAATCGAAAACATTTTATTAAATTTTAAATTCAACCTATATTTGACGCAGTCACAGAAGAGGCAAAGACGTAGCAGACCCGCTGCATTGTTTCATTATTGCAACGTTTGGTCTGTTGACTTAGAAAAGCGTTTTCAGCGAAATATACTTCCGTTTTTGAAATACAAGAACAACGAAATAGTGTTTACTTAGGAGCTAATATTTAGGATTAACTTTCACATTTTTCCGGAATTGATTAGATGGTAACATCATCATCATAGTGTTTCAAACTTTAAGATAATTAAGTGCAGCTTTCCATTTTGTTCTATCCAGTGCTAACCCAATTCCTATAGCAAATATTTCAGGATTATCCGATAAAAATTTCTTTATTGAGTTTCTATAATATATATAAAATTCCTATGCTGTTTTATAAATAGTTTCTTGGCATATGCCAGTTTCACGTTTCTGGAAATTCAGAGTGACACACATAGCATACGCAATTTAGATGTTAATTAAAGAATAAATATTATAATAGGAAAGTTAATATGAATGCTTTTAAGGAAGTATGATAAAAGAAGAAAACTATAGTGGACCAAGTAATTATGCTGCTTCGTTGTATTGCTGAGATACGACTCATTCTTGCAATACAAAACATACGCGCAAATGCTCCGAAAGATGAGAAAAATAATAAATCCTAAGCCAGAAGTACGATAGGCCCACGTTATATATGAGCATCGTGTTTCTGAAGAAAACACCACGAATAGCAAAACTAGGAGTGTATGGGTACAAGTAAGGAAAAAACTGATGAATTGGATATTTAAGGGCTGGTTTTTCATAATAAAAGCTACACCTCAAAGCAGTGTTTCACAACCTTTTCTTGTTTGCGTCACCCCGTTTACTGTTCCGTTTCCTTCAAGACATTTTTGAAGATAAATTAGGCTTTATCTACAACATAAAGACCAAAATTTATGCCTTCAAAGAAGCAGAGACAAGTATTGTTCTGGTTTTGTTCATTTTTATAAGCCAGAATATGATGCACAGTGAATTTACGAAATATTTGCGTCACCCTTCAATAGCTCTCGCGTCACCCTGGAGTGTGATGTCACCCCGGTTGATAAACGCTCCATATACATAAACTACACCTGGAGTCGACAAATTTTAAACACGTAAACAACTTACTACCATAAACAATCTTTCAAAATTTGGCTGTTATAACATGAATGGTGTAGAAGTAGTTCACTGAACACGGAAGTGCGACAATTCTATCACAAGGTCTGAAATGTTCATGTGAATAACTATACCAGAATATTTAATTTTTATTCCCTTAACTGCTATGTGATCTATACATGTTTTAACCATTTTGTTGCCCTTAATCTCCTCTCTTGTATATTGTCTCATTCCTTGTCAAAAACAATTTTTAGTTAGGATTGTTTTGTACATTTCAGTAATCTTATCATCGGTGTCTTTTAGATCACTATTTACATCTCCTATCATTATTACAAGTTTATCTTTTACGTTTTGTAAAACATTTGATAGGCATTCAATAAATTTCCTTTTATTTTTATCTGGGGGTCTATAGATACTTATAATTAACCATTCCTTGTCACTTATTCTACATTTAATCCCAAGACATTGTTTCATCAAGAATTATGTCTACACAGCTGTACTGTATATCAATTTGAATATAACATGCAATTCTTCCACCTTGTCTGCCAATTCTACTTTTGAGTATAAGGTTATAATTTTGAAATGTGTAGAGGCATTTTTCTTCTTCTTGAATATTAACTTCACTTAATACAAATAAAGGTATGTTCATCTTATCTAACAGAAGACTATTTAGTATCAACAGCTCGTTATACTTTTTCCTTAATGATCTTACATTCAAGTGATAATTTAAAAAATTATTTTTGTTAATTGTGGAGTTATCTAGACAATCATTTAGGCTGTCATATGCTTTACAATTTATATTTTTTAATTTTATAACTTCTAAATTATTTGTACCCATAATTAGATGACTTGTGTCTTAAGTAGATTTTTGATACTTATTTTATTTAGACTTGATTAGCTTACATCAGTTTATTCAAATCTATTTCACTCCTTATTATTTGAGTATTTTCATTTTTTAAACAATTATGGCAGTATTCTTATACCATATATATATTTAATTTAGCTCTCTCCCTTTAGACTTCACTTTCCAAAGAAGGTCCTTATAATAATTGGTGGGGGCTTTGTTGATATATATTTTATTTTCACTTTTGGAGCTGAATATATTTTTATTATATAGGATTTTCCTATTTTTAATCCAGCCATCTCTATAACTTTTATCATTAAAGGTAAGCAATATTTTATTTGTTTTATTTTGATGTGGATTTTTAATGAAATACGCCTCTTCTATGTCTCCTACATTTGGTTCATCTACATTTAGTTCTATGGCTTTAATGTATCATTAATCTCCTTTTCTGAGCTTAAGTTTACTTCTATACCAGTAATTTATATTGACGTGTTAAGATTTTTTTTGCTCTATTATATTGAGTTTGTTTTGCATGTTTGATGTAACATTATCTTTAATTCTTAGTTCATTTTGGAGGGAGCCAATATTTTTTGTTAATTTTTTCACTTGTCCTCCATATTCGTTACTTTATTTACTATAGTATCGTACTTCTCACAGAGAAAACTCAGACTTAACTTAATATCCTCTATGTCCTTTTTCAACCCGGTCTCAACATCCATCTGGGTTCCTCCTTCTTTTGGAACCAGAAGTCTGTTAAATAATCTTCTTGTTCCTTCTTTCTTTGCTCCAGCTATGGGAGATGCTGACAATGAGTCCTGTGAACGTTTGTTGGTCCTGCAAGTCACACCTCCAGTTTTCTTTTTTCTGCCTAGACATACTTTTGCAAGTCCCCTCCCTTAATCCTGCACAATTATAGTAATATCTCCACTGCACCCATGACAGGTGACAAAATCCCCATCGGCAGGCAGGGAATCACCACAGCGTTGACATAGCATGGTTCTCCTTGATGCCCGAGTTTTTTAGTTCCAAGAATCACCGCTAGGTACGGCGCCACAGGTGTATCTATACTCGACAACATGGGTGCACAAACATTTTGGCTCCCGGGCCATATTTCATCCAGGATTGCTTCCGCGGGCCGTATAATAGCTAAATAACTTATTTGAGCGCCAAATTTTGTTATTGTTCAAATATTCATTCTTCAGTTGATTTCTGGTTTTGTTTTTATTTAAATTCATAGTAGTGAAAGTTTACTCGCAAGAATAGATAAAAAGAGATACTATAATTAATAAATTTCTACCACACTGAAGTATTTTTATTTATTAATTCTACGGCATGTGATATACTTTTTCAGAAATAGAATAGATACTTTTATCTAGTATCATACTAAGTTGTAACAGTTACCTATACAATATATCTACACCAAATATTTATTCTTGTTCTTTAATATATTTTAGAATTGATATAATGACACAAATATCGTAAAAGAAATATTCTTTCAATTATAAAAGAAAACTCTGGTTTATTAATAATAATTATTGAAAAATTACATCAAAAGATGTAATGTAGTACATTTAATGCAAGACAATAAAATGAATCAGGTTTAATATTACTGTAATACCATCAATAGAACAGCAATTTATCATTAATATAACACAAATTACAGATATTGTGTACAGAACAAAGAATTCTGTATTTATTAATTCACAATATTAATGTTCATATTCAAATGTAAAAACGTTTCATTAAAAAATGGATGGTGCACCATCTGTCCATATGCATGACTGTTTATCTAAATTTAAATTTGAGTTATTACATACTTCTAACACAGCTTCAAATAAATCGGACCCTTTTGTTTCTTCATTTAGCGAACACATTCCTAATAACTCTTCAGTTATTTCGAAGCCTTTCGAAACTCCACGAATGAAAACTAATAGTTGTGCTGTTGATGAAATGTCCATTGACTCATCAATTGCAAGAGAGAAATAAAGACAATTTTTTGCTTTTTCTACAATTTGTTTGTTAGTATCCTAAGCTATTTCTGAAATACGCCATTGTATTGTAATTCTGTTTAAACTTATATTCTGAAATTTAATTATTGCTTCAGGGCATATTTTCTGTGATGCCAGAATTAAGCACTGTTTCACAAAATCACCATCTGTAAAGGTCTTACTTGATTTAGCTATCATCAGAGCTATATCATAACTAACTTCAACTGCAATATCTAGTTCAGATGTATGTTTCAGAAATAAGTTCCTCTGTAAGCAAACAGAACGCTGAAGATCTGCTACTTACTTTTTCTATCATCTCCAGAAATCTGAGCAAATGAAGGATGTTTAGGTTCATGATGCCGTTTTAAGTTGAATGCTTTTGAAACAGCCACAGTGGAATTACACAGAAGACACACTATGTTATTGTTCACTTGTGTAAAGCAATACTTTTCTGTCCATTATTCATTAAATGTTCTGTTCCCTCTGTCAACTTTACGTTTTCTTGTTTCCATTTAACATAAGGGTTATACTGAAAATCAGTATAAACACGCAAACTTAAATTGTATTACTAAGAACAGTTCATGTTAGCCACCAGCCAAAAACCATAACGTAATTGCTCCATTCTTTGTGGCATCGAACATGAGAATAACGAAAAGAGTTTGCATTTTGTTTTTGTTTCAGATAACCGAGAATTGAGTGGGAATAGTCATAGTTTAACTAAAAAGTAAAAAAGTAGATAAAAAACTTAAAAGTAGTTATCAGACTTAGCTTAATAATCTATTCAGCGTTTGGTCGAATGTTGAGGGGTCAGTTCCACTTGAAGCACTTATGCCACTGTAATTACAAAGCGTGAATTTCATATTACGTAGTTATAGAGCATTATAATGTTGGAAAAAAATTTCAAAGCTTTGCGGACCGGATAGAATATGAAAATGGGCCGGATTGGCCCGCGGACCGGACTTTGTGCACCCTTGCTCTACAAGCTCAAGGAAGCAAACTGTTAACTTAAAATAGAGATTTTAATTCTGTTTTTAACAGAGATTCCTATCGCCCACACTTCCACAGTTTCTTTATGCACTAAATCACGTAATAGAGTCAATAGTTTGATTCAACAAGTTATTTTATCACATGAAAAGCACATTAAAATAGAGAACAGGTAACCACAGAGAAACATTTTCTACTTCACCTAAATTAAACCAATTATAAGTATTAAAGTAGATATCATTTGTTCGTTTCAGCGCAGTCCGCCATTTTGAATGTGACGTCATAACAAAAGACGATTGAAAAGCAGTAGCGCCACCACTCGGAGAATGATGGAACTAAAAAAAAGCCGATCGTAATGCGCAATGTTAGGTTAGTATCTTGGAAGGCGGTAAATTTGAATCGAGTTAAAATTTTGCTGTTGTTATCTTGGAAGGCGGCGGATTTGAATCGAGTTAAAATTTTGCAGTTGGTATTTTGGATGGCGGCGGATTCGAATCGAATTAAACTTTCTGGGTTGGTATTTTGGATGGCGGCGGATTTGAGTACGTTAAAATGAAGCGAAATATTGAGCAGGTTGATCAAGTTTTTTTAATTCCAATAAAATACAATCATTATTACTTTATAAATACGCACAACAAAAATAACAATATTTTTTCAAAGGAGGTGGTCCATCGATATGAATTTCTCCTTTATTGCAGTGTTCCAGGCATGGCTGATATCGTTTCGTCTTATTCCAATCTTCTAATTCTTGTAAATCGGTAAATGTGGCGGCTATCTGATGGATGTCACGTGGATGATACAGTTCAATATAATCAATAGGTATAAATTTCAGATCCTCTAATTTCATCGTCTTCCAGCCATGTTCATGATAGGTCCGAATGGCCGACCCAACATTATGTATAATTGCGGGTTGATTTAAGTCCATAACTGAAAATTAATTATTTTCAAATCAATGATTGCTTAGATTTATAATATTATAATAATTTTAAATACAAATTAAATTACCTTTGGAAAGCGATCTTATGCGTGGAGTATTCTGGATGCGTCTTTCTTCGAGAAACTCACTTATGCACGCATCCGTCCTCTGCCGAGTCTCAAAACAGAATGAAACCTTCTATGTGCAAGATTGCAAAAATGCTGAGGCTGTACGGCCGCGAGACTCTGCGTAGCGATTTTGAGTCAGCGAACCGGACGTGATCACTGCAAAGTGCCGAGTTCGTGCATACACCGGATGTGATCTGGAGAGTGGGGCTTAACGTAAAAGTATCACGTCAACACTTTCCCAACTTGCGATTTGAAGAAAGAGTACACGCCATAA
Source organism: Tanypteryx hageni (assembly GCA_028673005.1). Classification (NCBI taxonomy): domain Eukaryota; kingdom Metazoa; phylum Arthropoda; class Insecta; order Odonata; family Petaluridae; genus Tanypteryx; species Tanypteryx hageni. The sequence continues at coordinate 11,367,417 of CM054115.1, read as the reverse complement.
CGCTTAGAGTCTTCGACTTGATGTGACGTTTTCTCAGCATCGGACCTCGTGTCATATATTTTGCTGCAGCAGTATTCAGATACAAAATCGTTTCCAAAGAATACCTTCAATACCTACGCCATCTGGTAAGCATATTTTCATTCAAAATACTTAATCGTTGAGGAATAATTCTTTTAAAAATTGAGTTTATTTAATAAGTTCTGAAAATCATCACATCCTTGAAAAATGTGTTCGATGAGGGCTAAACGTAACCTCTCAAGATTTTATAATTGACGATTTTAGTAATAGCAGTGATATAAGGGATAGTGATTATTTCTTTACGAAAAAATTAGTGATAATATTTCTTGATGTGATGTTTTCTCAGCATCGGACCTCGTGTCATATATTTTGCTGCAGCGGTATTCACAAACAAAATCGTATCCAAAGAATATCCTCACCATCGATTTCAAATCAGCAAATTGTGTGAAATATTTCTACGCCATCTCTTAAAATTGAGCTTATTTCATAACTTCCGCCGTCTCCACCGACTTGAAGTAAGTTGTATTCGATTCCATTCATTGGTTTTACGCTTATTTTGAGAAACGATTGAAATATTTTTTTTAGTATGTCTAGCCCCAGAAGCCTTCAGAGCTATACCATTGAAGTCATAGTTGAAAATGCTATTGATATTAAAATTTTACCAAAAATTATACAAGAAATAATTACGTCGTATAAAAATCATAGCGATTTAATATTAACTATTTTGGAAGGGAGATTGATTTGCGAACCAAACTCACCACCATGAGTGAAAAAGTGGATTCATGAACGGAAAATAGCACGGGATAAAAAACTCGGAATAAGTAAGTTTTTTCAATCGTTTCTCATCATTTACTTCTAATTAATTTTATTCCTGTTCCCGATGCGTGTATACGTTTTTGACAAACACACATTCTCTAATTATATGTTTCATTATCTGATTTATATGAAATAGATTCATATTATATGGAATTTTGATTTAAATCTATATATTTTTTATTATCTGATTTAACTGATGAGGAGAATTACTTCATATGTTAAAAAATATATTAAAAATAATACTTATCATCATTTACGTCTAATTAATTTCATTCCTGTTCTTGATGTCCGTATGCATTTTTTCATAACGCATTCTCTAATTTTTTGTTTCATTATCTGATTTATATGTAATAGATTTTTTTATGGAATTTGATTTAAAATCTATATATTTTATTGTCTGACTTAACTAATGAGAAAAATTACTTCATATGTTTTTAAATTAATAAAAACTTTCCTTCGACAGCGACTTTGGTCGCTGTAGAAGGAAAGTCGCCTTTGAAGATGCCCACTTAGTGGGCGAAATGCATCGGGCTATTACTACTTGTTTTTTGGCATGGAGTTTTTAACTTTCATTGACTGTACAATGTTCAGTCATGGGTTGGAAATGTCCTTCACACCACGGTCACGATCAAGTGGCGAACAGCAGCTCGGACCTGTCTCGCGTTCGGCGGGGTTATTCTGTTTCCCAGTGTCACGTGATACGACAATGTAACAATGCCTTTAATCTGATGTTGCGTTTATTTCTCGTTGTTACATTGTCATATCGTGCGACACGGGAAAACGAGAATAACCCCGCAGTCCATCTCCAGACTGCAGAGGGTAAAGGTGAGAAGTGTGAACGTGAAAATTCTGAAAATGCAATACCTAAAGTATCAAGTTCGAAAGCTTATTTAATACGTCAGTGGTTACAAGAGTTCCCGTACTTCACAACGGATGGAAAAATTATCTTCTGTCAAGCATGCAACAAGGAGGTAAGTACATTATAATGCTGGCTTGCAACGAATTATTGGCCGTGAATTGCTTGTCATCTTTGAGGCAAAAACCATCCACATCTTTTGTTTATACGAGCCATTTTATGGTAACTATAGAAGTGGTTATTCAAAATGTCCAGCAATCCAGCTGCGGACCTTCGCAGCTGTAAAGTAAATTTTATATTTTTGTCCCATTTCCATATTTATTAGATTATTTCCATATTTTTAAGGTTAATAATTTCTTCATAATTTTTCTTTATAGGTTTCAAGTGATAAAAAATCCCACCTAACTCAGCTCATCCAAGGAGTGCTACATAAGGCAAATGTTGAACGCAAATCTAAGATGAAACAAATGCTTTTAACAAAAACTTCTGAGGAATCCAGCAAGAAGAATCAGTTTTATGCAGATTTGTGTCACGCAATTGTGGCAGCCAACATTCCATTCAGAACACTGGAAAATCCAACATTCAAGGAGTTCCTAGAACGATACTGCCATCAGTCGGTACCTTCCGAGTCAACGCTACGCAAGAATTACGTGCAACCCACGTACGATGACGCAATGCGCAGGATACGGGAGGACATTGGAGATTCACATATTTGGATATCGGTCGATGAAACCACTGATGCTCTTGGCAGATACATGGCCAACTTGGTTGTTGGGAAATTGGACCCAGACGCGCCATCCAGAGCCTACCTCATCTGCACGAAGCAACTTGCCAAAACAAACCAGGAAAGAATAGCACACTTCGTGAACAACGGAATGAAAGTGCTGTATCCCAAAAATCTAGACAAAGAGAAAGTGCTGCTCCTATACACAGATGCTGCATCGTACAGGGTTGCTGCCATGCAGTTGCTCAAGGAGTTCTATCTCTCCCTTGTGCATGTGACATGCCTTGCCCATGGTTTGAACCGCGTAGCAGAGCAAATAAGACTGGAATTCCCCAAGGTGAACAAATTGATCTCCACCGTGAAGAAGGTCTTCGTCAAGGCACCAACAAGAATACAGGCTTTTCGAGAAAAACTGCCCGATGTCCCTCTGCCACCTGAGCCTGTGCTCATCCGCTGGGGCACATGGCTGAAAGCAGCTGAATATTACAGCGAGCATATCCTTCATGTCAAGGAAGTTGTGACAAATCTAGCCGAGGATGCTGCCTGCGTCACTTCGGCAAAACTGTTGCTAGATGATCCCTCCATTCCCAAGGATTTGGCGTATATTAGATCCCACTATACATCCCTTGTGCAGATTATTGCTGAATTAGAGGGCTCAGGAAAACCCATCTTCGAAAAAACTGCTATGCTGAATGAAGTGAAACAAAAAATAAAGGAAGCTCCAGGTGAAGTGGGGGAAAAAGTAAAAGCAAAACTAGAAAAGTTGCTACAAAAAAACTCAGGACTGCAGAGCCTATGTACAGCAGCAGATATACTGGCAGGAAAATCCAGTGAAGTTGAGTGCAAAATTCCATTTCAACATGTACCCAAGTTGAAGTTCGCCCCCGTCACGTCAGTTGATGTCGAACGTTCTTTTTCTGCTTACAAAATGATATTAACTGACAAACGCCATAGTTTTGTGGTAGAAAACTTAGAAAAGGTGCTTGTTATTTGTTGTGAGGCCAATTACGGGAAATTTGTGAAATAATCACAAAGAGGTGACAAATTCATTATGGGAATTTCGAATGAAACACTTTGTCAAACACTCTGCGTACTACTTAAATATATACTTGAATAGTGTTTTCAGTCAGTATTACTATATGTAATGTAGATAGTATTTTCTCGGTAACGCATGGGATATTAACCATAAGAATAAGTTTCAATGCATAGTAGTAAAATATTTTTCTTCTTTGAAAACACAAATCAATAAAGTTTCATTGACGGGCAATTTTTGCGTGCGTGCATGTTTCAGTCTTTTTTCGTGAATTAAAGTTGCAAGTTGACAGAAATGATGTTGTGTTTTACTGGACATAGTTTTTGGAAGTAGTTTTTAGAGCCTACTTTACGTTTTATAAAGCCTAATTAAGGTACTTAAAGAGCTTATTTTAGTCGCCTAAAATATAATTTTTAGAACCTAAAAATCCGCGGTCTAGTTATCATTCTATATAGACGTTCCTTATAGAGGAGGAGGATATAACATACTAGTAGAAGGTGCTTGCATACTGCAAGCATTTTATCTCACCTTGAAAAAACATCAATTTTTCAGGCAGATATTTCATCATTACAAATGTTCTTTTAATTCTAAAGATATCACCTCCGCAGCGATTTCCGTTTTCCCGAAATGTAAAAATAATAGTTTTAAACAATCCCCAAATATTGCAATTTAAAAATTTTTACACTTTCTCAATTATGGGGTACTATTGCTACACAATTTAGCAAAATTTTAAAGTTGTAGCACTTCTAGAAGTATAATAATATTTTCTAAATGTTTAAATTTAAATAATTTTTGAAGGCCGCCGCAATTCATATATGGTGAAAATGAAATGTTTATTTGTGCTAGTTTACTACTTTGTACATAACTTCAAAATTTCAGCTCCATAGCTCATCCCGTAATGTCTAAACAGTTATCTAATTGTTTAAATTTTAAGAATTTTTAACTGCCAAACAAATTAAAATATCGAAATTTATAAAATCCCCATTTCGTTTTTCTAAAATTCTACATATAAAAAACAATTTCAAATCCGTAGCACATACGAAAGTACATAAACCATGAAAATTTGTTTAAACAATTGTGAATTTTTAGCGGTCGCATTGTTGCACTTTTTCAAGATTTTCGTTTTTTCTACTCGGTTTTGTACAAAATCCTATCTAAGAAAAAAATTTCGAATATCCAGCATTCTGGAAGTGCCTAAACATTAGTATCCACTTATATGTTATCATTATATATAGACGTTCCCTACAGAGGAGAAGTATATAATATACTAGTAGTTGGTGCTTGTATACTGCAAGCATTTCTTCTCACATTGAAAAAACAATTATTTTTCAGAGACATTTCATCATTACAAATATTCTTTTTATTCTGAAGATTTCGACTCGGCAGCGATTTTCGTTTTCCCACATGTAATAGTTATATTTTACAATAAACCCCAAATGTTGCAATTTTAAAAATTTTACACTTTCTCCATTATGGGGTACTAATGCTACACATTTCCGCCAGATTTTAAAATTGTAGCACTTCTAGAAGTGAAATAATATTTTTCTAATTGTTTAAATTTAAATAATTTTTAACGGCCGCCGCAATTCATATATGGTAAAATTGAAATGCTTATTTGTGCAAATTTACTATATTGTAAATAATTTGAAAATTTCAGCTTACTAGCTTATCCCGTAGTACCTAAACAGTTATCTATTTGTTTAAATTTTAAGAATTTTTATCTGCCAAACTAATTAAAATATCAAAATTAGTATAATCACTATTTCTTTTTTTTACAAATTCTACATATAAAAAAAATTTCAACTCCGTAGCATATGTGAAATTTGTCTAAACAATTGCGAATTTTTAGCCACCTCATTGTTGCACTTTTTCATGATTTTCGTTTTTTCTAGACGTTTTTTCACAAAATCCTACCTACAAAAAAAATTTCGAATCTCCAGCACATCTGGTAGTGCCTAAACATTAGTATCCTCCTATGTACTCCTCCTTCTCTGTAAGACGTCGATATATAATAACTAGTAGTTGGTGCTTGCATACTGGAAGCATTTCATCTTACATTAATCTAGTATTAGAAATTTTGAAAAAAAAATTAAGCATCGGCTTTTTTTATAAAATTTCTTCGTAATACATGATCTGAAAAAAGATTCCCCAAACGAATTTTGACATAAGTTAATCTAGTAATAGAAATTTTGAAAAAAAAATTAAGCATCGGCTTTTTTTTATAAAATTTCTTCGTAATACATGATCTGAAAAATGATTCCCCAAACGAATTTTGACATAAGTTAATCTAGTAATAGAAATTTTGAAAAAAAAATTAAGCATCGGCTTTTTTTTATAAAATTTCTTCGTAATACATGATCTGAAAAATGATTCCCCAAACGAATTTTGACAATAGTTAATCTAGTAATAGAAATTTTGAAAAAAATATTAAGCATCGCCTTTTTTTTATAAAATTTCTTCGTAATACATGATCTGAAAAATGATTCCCCAAACGAATTTTGACAATAGTTAATCTAGTAATAGAAATTTTGAAAAAAATATTAAGCATCGCCGTTTTTTATAAAATTTCTTCGTAATACATGATCTGAAAAATGATTCCCCAAACGAATTTTGACAAAAGTTAATCTAGTAATAGAAATTTAAAAAAAAAAAATTAAGCATTGGCTTTTTTTTATAAAATTTCTTCGTAATACATGATCTGAAAAATTATTCCCCAAACGGATTTTGACAAAAGTTAATCTAGTAATAGAAATTAAAAAAAAAAAATTAAACCGGCTTTTTTTAAATAAAATTTTTTCGTAATACATGATCTGAAAAATGATTCCCCAAACGAATTTTGACAAAAGTTAATCTAGTAATAGAAATTAAAAAAAAAAATTAAGCATCGGCTTTTTTTATAAAATTTCTTCGTAATACATGATCTGAAAAATGATTCCCCAAACGAATTTTGACAAAAGTTAATCTAGTAATAGAAATTAAAAAAAAAATTAAGCATTGGCTTTTTTTTATAAAATTTCTTCGTAATACATGATCTGAAAAATTATTCCCCAAACGGAGTTTGACAAAAGTTAATCTAGTAATAGAAATTAAAAAAAAAAATTAAACATCGGCTTTTTTTAAATAAAATTTTTTCGTAATACATGATCTGAAAAATGATTCCCCAAACGAATTTTGACAAAAGTTAATCTAGTAATAGAAATTAAAAAAAAAATTAAGCATTGGCTTTTTTTTATAAAATTTCTTCGTAATACATGATCTGAAAAATTATTCCCCAAACGGATTTTGACAAAAGTTAATCTAGTAATAGAAATTAAAAAAAAAAAATTAAACCGGCTTTTTTTAAATAAAATTTCTTCGTAATACATGATCTGAAAAATTATTCCCCAAACGAATTTTGACAAAAGTTAATCTAGTAATAGAAATTTAAAAAAAAAATTAAGCATTGGCTTTTTTTTATAAAATTTCTTCGTAATACATGATCTGAAAAATTATTCCCCAAACGGATTTTGACAAAAGTTAATCTAGTAATAGAAATTTTGAAAAAAAAATTAAGCATTGGCTTTTTTTTATAAAATTTCTTCGTAATACATGATCTGAAAAATGATTCCCCAAACGAATTTTGACATAAGTTAATCTAGTAATAGAAATTTTGAAAAAAAAATTAAGCATCGGCTTTTTTTTATAAAATTTCTTCGTAATACATGATCTGAAAAATGATTCCCCAAACGAATTTTGACAATAGTTAATCTAGTAATAGAAATTTTGAAAAAAATATTAAGCATCGCCTTTTTTTTATAAAATTTCTTCGTAATACATGATCTGAAAAATGATTCCCCAAACGAATTTTGACAATAGTTAATCTAGTAATAGAAATTAAAAAAAAAAAAATTAAGCATTGGCTTTTTTTTATAAAATTTCTTCGTAATACATGATCTGAAAAATGATTCCCCAAACGAATTTTGACAATAGTTAATCTAGTAATAGAAATTTTGAAAAAAATATTAAGCATCGGCTTTATTTAAATAAAATTTTTTCGTAATACATGATCTGAAAAATGATTCCCCAAACGAATTTTGACAAAAGTTAATCTAGTAATAGAAATTTAAAAAAAAATTAAGCATTGGCTTTTTTTTATAAAATTTCTTCGTAATACATGATCTGAAAAATTATTCCCCAAACGGATTTTGACAAAAGTTAATCTAGTAATAGAAATTTAAAAAAAAATTAAACATCGGCTTTTTTTAAATAAAATTTTTTCGTAATACATGATCTGAAAAATGATTCCCCAAACGAATTTTGACAAAAGTTAATCTAGTAATAGAAATTAAAAAAAAAATTAAGCATTGGCTTTTTTTTATAAAATTTCTTCGTAATACATGATCTGAAAAATTATTCCCCAAACGGATTTTGACAAAAGTTAATCTAGTAATAGAAATTAAAAAAAAAAAATTAAACCGGCTTTTTTTAAATAAAATTTCTTCGTTATACATGATCTGAAAAATGATTCCCCAAACGAATTTTGACAAAAGTTAATCTAGTAATAGAAATTTAAAAAAAAAAATTAAGCATTGGCTTTTTTTTATAAAATTTCTTCGTAATACATGATCTGAAAAATTATTCCCCAAACGGATTTTGACAAAAGTTAATCTAGTAATAGAAATTAAAAAAAAAAAATTAAACATCGGCTTTTTTTAAATAAAATTTTTTCGTAATACATGATCTGAAAAATGATTCCCCAAACGAATTTTGACAAAAATTAATCTAGTAATAGAAATTTAAAAAAAAATTAAGCATCGGCTTTTTTTATAAAATTTCTTCGTAATACATGATCTGAAAAATGATTCCCCAAACGAATTTTGACAAAAGTTAATCTAGTAATAGAAATTAAAAAAAAATTAAGCATTGGCTTTTTTTTATAAAATTTCTTCGTAATACATGATCTGAAAAATTATTCCCCAAACGGATTTTGACAAAAGTTAATCTAGTAATAGAAATTAAAAAAAAAATTAAACATCGGCTTTTTTTAAATAAAATTTTTTCGTAATACATGATCTGAAAAATGATTCCCCAAACGAATTTTGACAAAAGTTAATCTAGTAATAGAAATTAAAAAAAAAAATTAAGCATCGGCTTTTTTTATAAAATTTCTTCGTAATACATGATCTGAAAAATGATTCCCCAAACGAATTTTGACAAAAGTTAATCTAGTAATAGGAATTTAAAAAAAAATTAAGCATTGGCTTTTTTTTATAAAATTTCTTCGTAATACATGATCTGAAAAATTATTCCCCAAACGGATTTTGACAAAAGTTAATCTAGTAATAGAAATTAAAAAAAAAAAATTAAACCGGCTTTTTTTAAATAAAATTTTTTCGTAATACATGATCTGAAAAATGATTCCCAAAACGAATTTTGACAAAAGTTAATCTAGTAATAGAAATTAAAAAAAAATTAAGCATTGGCTTTTTTTTATAAAATTTCTTCGTAATACATGATCTGAAAAATTATTCCCCAAACGGATTTTGACAAAAGTTAATCTAGTAATAGAAATTTAAAAAAAAAATTAAACCGGCTTTTTTTAAATAAAATTTCTTCGTAATACATGATCTGAAAATTGATTCCCCAAACGAATTTTGACAAAAGTTAATCTAGTAATAGAAATTAAAAAAGAAAATTAAGCATCGGCTTTTTTTATAAAATTTCTTCGTAATACATGATCTGAAAAATGATTCCCCAAACGATTTTTGACAAAATTTAATCTAGTAATAGAAATTAAAAAAAAATTAAGCATCGGCTTTTTTTATAAAATTTCTTCGTAATACATGATCTGAAAAATTATTCCCCAAACGGATTTTGACAAAAGTTAATCTAGTAATAGAAATTAAAAAAAAAAATTAAACCGGCTTTTTTTAAATAAAATTTCTTCGTAATACATGATCTGAAAAATGATTCCCCAAACGAATTTTGACAAAAGTTAATCTAGTAATAGAAATTTAAAAAAAAAAAATAAGCATCGGCTTTTTTTATAAAATTTCTTCGTAATACATGATCTGAAAAATGATTCCCCAAACGAATTTTGACAAAAGTTAATCTAGTAATAGAAATTAAAAAAAAAAAAATAAGTATCGGCTTTTTTTATAAAATTTCTTCGTAATACATGATCTGAAAAATGATTCCCCAAACGAATTTTGACAAAAGTTAATCTAGTAATAGAAATTAAAATAAAAATTAAGCATCGGCTTTTTTTATAAAATTTCTTCGTAATACATGATCTGAAAAAAGATTCCCCAAACGAATTTTGACATAAGTTAATCTAGTAATAGAAATTTTGAAAAAAAAATTAAGCATCGGCTTTTTTTTATAAAATTTCTTCGTAATACATGATCTATAACTGATTCCCCAAACGAATTTTGACATAAGTTAATCTAGTAATAGAAATTTTGAAAAAAAAATTAAGCATCGGCTTTTTTTTATAAAATTTCTTCGTAATACATGATCTGAAAAATGATTCCCCAAACGAATTTTGACATAAGTTAATCTAGTAATAGAAATTTTGAAAAAAAAATTAAGCATCGGCTTTTTTTTATAAAATTTCTTCGTAATACATGATCTGAAAAATGATTCCCCAAACGAATTTTGACATAAGTTAATCTAGTAATAGAAATTTTGAAAAAAAAATTAAGCATCGGCTTTTTTTTATAAAATTTCTTCGTAATACATGATCTGAAAAATGATTCCCCAAACGAATTTTGACATAAGTTAATCTAGTAATAGAAATTTTGAAAAAAAAATTAAGCATCGGCTTTTTTTATAAAATTTCTTCGTAATACATGATCTGAAAAATGATTCCCCAAACGAATTTTGACATAAGTTAATCTAGTAATAGAAATTTTGAAAAAAAAATTAAGCATCGGCTTTTTTTTATAAAATTTCTTCGTAATACATGATCTGAAAAATGATTCCCCAAACGAATTTTGACATAAGTTAATCTAGTAATAGAAAGTTTGAAAAAAAAATTAAGCATCGGCTTTTTTTTATAAAATTTCTTCGTAATACATGATCTGAAAAATGATTCCCCAAACGAATTTTGACATAAGTTAATCTGGTAATAGAAAATTTGAAAAAAAAATTAAGCATCGGCTTTTTTTTATAAAATTTCTTCGTAATACATGATCTGAAAAATGATTCCCCAAACGAATTTTGACATAAGTTAATCTAGTAATAGAAATTTTGAAAAAAAAATTAAGCATCGGCTTTTTTTTATAAAATTTCTTCGTAATACATGATCTGAAAAATGATTCCCCAAACGAATTTTGACATAAGTTAATCTGGTAATAGAAATTTTGAAAAAAAAATTAAGCATCGGCTTTTTTTTATAAAATTTCTTCGTAATACATGATCTGAAAAATGATTCCCCAAACGAATTTTGACATAAGTTAATCTAGTAATAGAAATTTTGAAAAAAAAATTAAGCATCGGCTTTTTTTTATAAAATTTCTTCGTAATACATGATCTGAAAAATGATTCCCCAAACGAATTTTGACATAAGTTAATTTAGTAATAGAAATTTTGAAAAAAAAATTAAGCATCGGCTTTTTTTTATAAAATTTCTTCGTAATACATGATCTGAAAAATGATTCCCCAAACGAATTTTGACATAAGTTAATCTAGTAATAGAAATTTTGAAAAAAAATTAAGCATCGGCTTTTTTTTATAAAATTTCTTCGTAATACATGATCTGAAAAATGATTCCCCAAACGAATTTTGACAATAGTTAATCTAGTAATAGAAATTTTAAAAAAATATTAAGCATCGCCTTTTTTTTATAAAATTTCTTCGTAATACATGATCTGAAAAATGATTCCCCAAACGAATTTTGACAAAAGTTAATCTAGTAATAGAAATTTAAAAAAAAAAAATTAAGCATCGGCTTTTTTTTATAAAATTTCTTCGTAATACATGATCTGAAAAATTATTCCCCAAACGGATTTTGACAAAAGTTAATCTAGTAATAGAAATTTAAAAAAAAAAATTAAACATCGGCTTTTTTTATAAAATTTCTTCGTAATACATGATCTGAAAAATGATTCCCCAAACGAATTTTGACAAAAGTTAATCTAGTAATAGAAATTTAAAAAAAAATTAAGCATTGGCTTTTTTTTATAAAATTTCTTCGTAATACATGATCTGAAAAATTATTCCCCAAACGGATTTTGACAAAAGTTAATCTAGTAATAGAAATTAAAAAAAAAAAATTAAACATCGGCTTTTTTTAAATAAAATTTTTTCGTAATACATGATCTGAAAAATGATTCCCCAAACGAATTTTGACAAAAGTTAATCTAGTAATAGAAATTAAAAAAAAAATATTAAGCATCGGCTTTTTTTATAAAATTTCTTCGTAATACATGATCTGAAAAATGATTCCCCAAACGAATTTTGACAAAAGTTAATCTAGTAATAGAAATTAAAAAAAAAATTAAGCATTGGCTTTTTTTTATAAAATTTCTTCGTAATACATGATCTGAAAAATTATTCCCCAAACGGATTTTGACAAAAGTTAATCTAGTAATAGAAATTAAAAAAAAAAATTAAGCATCGGCTTTTTTTAAATAAAATTTTTTCGTAATACATGATCTGAAAAATGATTCCCCAAACGAATTTTGACAAAAGTTAATCTAGTAATAGAAATTTAAAAAAAAATTAAGCATCGGCTTTTTTTATAAAATTTCTTCGTAATACATGATCTGAAAAATGATTCCCCAAACGAATTTTGACAAAAGTTAATCTAGTAATAGAAATTAAAAAAAAAATTAAGCATTGGCTTTTTTTTATAAAATTTCTTCGTAATACATGATCTGAAAAGTTATTCCCCAAACGAATTTTGACAAAAGTTAATCTAGTAATAGAAATTAAAAAAAAAAAATTAAGCATCGGCTTTTTTTTTATAAAATTTCTTCGTAATACATGATCTGAAAAATGATTCCCCAAACGAATTTTCACAAAAGTTAATCTAGTAATAGAAATTAAAAAAAAAAAATTAAGCATCGGCTTTTTTTATAAAATTTCTTCGTAATACATGATCTGAAAAATTATTCCCCAAACGGATTTTGACAAAAGTTAATCTAGTAATAGAAATTAAAAAAAAAATTAAGCATCGGCTTTTTTTATAAAATTTCTTCGTAATACATGATCTGAAAAATGATTCCCCAAACGAATTTTGACAATAGTTAATCTAGTAATAGAAATTTTGAAAAAAAAATTAAGCATCGGCTTTTTTTTATAAAATTTCTTCGTAATACATGATCTGAAAAATGATTCCCCAAACGAATTTTGACATAAGTTAATCTAGTAATAGAAATTTTGAAAAAAAATTAAGCATCGGCTTTTTTTTATAAAATTTTTTCGTAATACATGATCTGAAAAATGATTCCCCAAACGAATTTTGACAAAAGTTAATCTAGTAATAGAAATTTAAAAAAAAAATTAAGCATCGGCTTTTTTTATAAAATTTCTTCGTAATACATGATCTAAAAAATGATTCCCCAAACGAATTTTGACAAAAGTTAATCTAGTAATAGAAATTAAAAAAAAAATTAATCATCGGCTTTTTTTATAAAATTTCTTCGTAATACATGATCTGAAAAATTATTCCCCAAACGGATTTTGACAAAAGTTAATCTAGTAATAGAAATTTAAAAAAAAAAATTAAACATCGGCTTTTTTTAAATAAAATTTCTTCGTAATACATGATCTGAAAAATTATTCCCCAAACGAATTTTGACAAAAGTTAATCTAGTAATAGAAATTTTAAAAAAAATTAAGCATTGGCTTTTATTATAAAATTTCTTCGTAATACATGATCTGAAAAATTATTCCCCAAACGGATTTTGACAAAAGTTAATCTAGTAATAGAAATTAAAAAAAAAATTAAACATCGGCTTTTTTTAAATAAAATTTTTTCGTAATACATGATCTGAAAAATGATTCCCCAAACGAATTTTGACAAAAGTTAATCTAGTAATAGAAATTAAAAAAAAAATTAAGCATCGGCTTTTTTTATAAAATTTCTTCGTAATACATGATCTGAAAAATGATTCCCCAAACGAATTTTGACAAAAGTTAATCTAGTAATAGAAATTTAAAAAAAAATTAAGCATTGGCTTTTTTTTATAAAATTTCTTCGTAATACATGATCTGAAAAATTATTCCCCAAACGGATTTTGACAAAAGTTAATCTAGTAATAGAAATTAAAAAAAAAAATTAAACATCGGCTTTTTTTAAATAAAATTTCTTCGTAATACATGATCTGAAAAATTATTCCCCAAACGAATTTTGACAAAAGTTAATCTAGTAATAGAAATTAAAAAAAAAATTAAGCATTGGCTTTTTTTTATAAAATTTCTTCGTAATACATGATCTGAAAAATTATTCCCCAAACGGATTTTGACAAAAGTTAATCTAGTAATAGAAATTAAAAAAAAAAAATTAAACAGCGGCCTTTTTTAAATAAAATTTCTTCGTAATACATGATCTGAAAAATGATTCCCCAAACGAATTTTGACAAAAGTTAATCTAGTAATAGAAATTAAAAAAAAAAAATTAAGCATCGGCTTTTTTTATAAAATTTCTTCGTAATACATGATCTGAAAAATTATTCCCCAAACGGATATTGACAAAAGTTAATCTAGTAATAGAAATTAAAAAAAAAATTAAGCATTGGCTTTTTTTTATAAAATTTCTTCGTAATACATGATCTGAAAAATTATTCCCCAAACGGATTTTGACAAAAGTTAATCTAGTAATAGAAATTAAAAAAAAAAAAATTAAGCATCGGCTTTTTTTATAAAATTTCTTCGTAATACATGATCTGAAAAATGATTCCCCAAACGAATTTTGACAAAAGTTAATCTAGTAATAGAAATTTTAAAAAAAATTAAGCATTTGCTTTTTTTTATAAAATTTCTTCGTAATACATGATCTGAAAAATTATTCCCCAAACGGATTTTGACAAAAGTTAATCTAGTAATAGAAATTTTGAAAAAAAAATTAAGCAATGGCTTTTTAAAATAAAATTTCTTCGTAATACATGATCTGAAAAATGATTCCCCAAACGAATTTTGACAAAAGTTAATCTAGTAATAGAAATTAAAAAAAAAATTAAGCATCGGCTTTTTTTATAAAATTTCTTCGTAATACATGATCTGAAAAATGATTCCCCAAACGAATTTTGACATAAGTTAATCTAGTAATAGAAATTAAAAAAAAAATTAAGCATCGGCTTTTTTTATAAAAGATTTCTTCCCCCGTCTTGCACTTCAAAGAAACTGCCCAAGCATATTTTGAAAATAAATCTATAATGGTTAGAATATATGCAAATTCACTATTATACTTTTTCAAATTTCGCATATCTTTTAAGTCACTTTGTCAAGTTTCGTCGATATAATCAACATCGTAAAAATTTCCTTGGAAGCGTTTTCTTAAAGGGCTTTGTAATGTATAAGCTTCCTGTGAATTCAGCCAATCCTGAACGCATCTCTTCAATAACTTATTTTTACCCAGTGCTTTATACAATTTATCGGTTGTTGAAAATCCTGCCGGGTTAGAGGGATCGTAATAAATGGATTTTAAAATTTCATCCGACTCCAAACTATTGTTTTAAATAACGTATTTCTTGTTAAAATTCGTCCGGGGAATCATTTTTTAGATCATGTATTACGAAGAAATTTTATTAAAAAAAGCCGATGCTTAATTTTTATTTCAAAATTTCTATTACTAGATTAACTTTCCACAAACCCTAAATATCTTTTAACCAAAAATACATTTGCCAAATAAATTTGAATATACCTAAAATTAATAAAATTCAGTAATATATAAAATAATTAATTTATCAAATCTCACTTACGATTATTGATATAATCAAAGAAATATGTTTTTAAAAAACTTATTTTTGTCAAAATTCGTTTGGGAAAACATTTTGTCTCTCATGAATTACGAAGAAATTTTCTAAAAAAGTCGATGCTTGATTTTTTTTCAAAATATCTATTACTAGAATAACAAGTTATGACTTGTTAAATCATATAAGTAAGACGAGTTAGGAACAAAATATTTGTTTCATTTTGACGTATTTAAAATCACCGCCGAGCATCAAATTTTAACTCGATTCAAATATACCGCAAGTTGTGAAATTGTTCACGTTAAATCCCACTCTCCAGATCGCATCCGGTGTATGCACGAACTCGGCATTTCGCAGTGATCACGTCCGGTTTACTGACTCAAGATCGCTACGCAGATTCTCGCGGCCGTGCAGCTTCAGCATTTTTGCAACCTTGCACCTAGAAGTTTTCATTTGGATTTTTTCTCGAAGAAAGACGCATCCAGAATACTCCACGCATAAGATCGGTCTCAAAAGGTAATTTAATTTATATTTAAAGTTATTATTATATTATAAATCTAAGCATTCATTGATTTGAAAATAATTAACTTTCAGTTATGGACTTAAATCAACCCGCAATTATACATAATGTTGGGTCGGCCATTCGGACCTATCATGAACATGGTTGGAAGACGATGAAATTAGAGGATCTGAAATTTATACCTATTGATTATATTGATCTGTATCATCCACGTGACATCCATCAGATAGCCGCCACATTTACCGATTTACAAGAATTAGAAGATTGGAATAAGACGAAACGATATCAGCCATGCCTGGAACACTGCAATAAAGGAGAAATTCATATCGATGGACCACCTCCTTTGAAAAAATATTGTTATTTTTGTTGTGCGTATTTATAAAGTAATAATGATTGTATTTTATTGGAATTAAAAAAACTTGATCAACCTGCTCAATATTTCGCTTCATTTTAACGTACTCAAATCCGCCGCCATCCAAAATACCAACCCAGAAAGTTTAATTCGATTCGAATCCGCCGCCATCCAAAATACCAACTGCAAAATTTTAACTCGATTCAAATCCGCCGCCTTCCAAGATAACAACAGCAAAATTTTAACTCGATTCAAATTTACCGCCTTCCAAGATACTAACCTAACATTGCGCATTACGATCGGCTTTTTTTTAGTTCCATCATTCTCCGAGTGGTGGCGCTACTGCTTTTCAATCGTCTTTTGTTATGACGTCACATTCAAAATGGCGGACTGCGCTGAAACGAACAAATGATATCTACTTATGATGCCTACTTTCCATTTAAGCATTTATTTAATACTTATGTTAGCTCCAATAGCTTTAAAAACACCGCGGATATCTTGCTCTTTGTGTTCCTAAATTTTATAATCTAGCATTATAAAATATTAAAAATACATTCGAACGTAATATTAAATTGATCACGCGTATTTGTGCGGCAAAAATAACTCGTGTATGTATTAGACCAGGACCCCCAGGGTACATTTCTGCGGCTCGCAAAGTAAGCTAGTTTACAGTAGACGGCCAAAACTGAGTGTACTTATAAAATAATTCATGTAAACCTAAGAAATTTAAGAAGCATGTTAAAGCAGCTCTTTTAAAATATACGCAGGTAAATGCACATTTCGATTTACAACAATTCTGCGCAGGCGTGGTACTAAGTATGTTCTTTCGGCTGCAAGCGCGTTTCTTGCGGGTCCGATGAACTTAACCCTCGACGCCGAATCTATTACTATTTTTGGAATGAATGAGCCGAATCAAAGGATTGGGACGATTTATTTCTTGTGAAAGGGGAGAGTGAATGTCCAAGAATATGAAACGGCGTGAGGACTAGTAAAGTATGCGGTCAGTTTGAGACCCTTGTATACCGTATCCGAGTCCAAGAATAGTTGTTGCTATTGCAACACTCTCGTAATGAGTGATAAAATCTGCAAAAACGCTAGTATTTATGCGAAATTCTAAGAAATACTATCTATAAGCAAAAATTATAAAAAAATAAAAATGAATAAAATTTATAATCTTCATTCCTTTCCTTAGAGAATAGAACATACAAATCGCGCTCCGATATTACAATTATAAGATATTTTAATGTGCATAAGAAAATGACTCTTCACGATGGATTTCAGATTTCCCATGTAAATCAAATTGAAAGGATAGTTCCTGGAATCGAACCCGGGACTTTCATTTTTCGCAACAAATACTATCCTCGTGAGCTTGGCCTCAGTAGCAAGATATTGCCACCAAGTGCCATGAAAATCGGTCTAGTGGTGCAAAAGTTAATAATAGTGTGTACGTACAGACAGAAACAAAGACGGACAGACAGACTCAACGGCGAAACTATAGGCTTATTTCCATTCTGGAAAGTAGGCTGAAAACGATTGATCGTCATAATTAAGTAGTAACTAGTAGGTAAGTAGGTACTAGTGCTACGCGCTCCGTGGCCTTCCTCTATTCGCTTCGGGAGGAATATTTTTTCGAGATTGCCCTTATTGAGAAGCATATTTTTCGTTGAAAACCTTAATATCTATTCAAAAACAAATATAATTTATAATGAAATGTAATATTTACTTATCCTTATTAATCACAATAGTTATCACAGAATCTATCCACCCTGAGATTAACAGTACTATAACGATCATATTCTTAACGCAATTCTTCCTTAAATAATTTATTTATATAAATAATATATCTTCAATAGTGTATCAAAGAACTAGGTAATCATTGCACGTTATATTGCAGAAGGCTACATAAATACTTTTTATATCGGTTATATATTTAACTTTATTGATTAAATTTTCTGAAAAAATGGAAAATCTGTCCCCGATGAAGTTTAATCGACATAAACACGGAATGAAGTTTTTTAATTTGAAGAAAACGTCGCATCGCATTGTCGCGTCTCCATAGTTTTTTTCCGGGAAAGCGACTTACGCGCCTTTTCGAAATAAGCATTTCCCGAGTAATAACGCATGTATACATTCGTGCCATTTCAACACTCTCGACTGATCCACGTTAGCTCTGGAAAATACGACGGAAACCGTTCGTCATCTGCTTTCTTTCCGTCACATTCTCCCCTCCCCTCCTCTCCACAATTTCCTCCGCCGACCCACTTCAGACAGCGCCGAAAGGAGTGTGGAGGAAGTAACGCGCGCTTCCAAGAGGTTGTACACAGCGGAAGGGAGAAAGAGGTAGAGAGAGAAAGGAGAGAGCGGTGGAGGGAGAGGATGTCTCAGCGAGAGAGAAAATAAAACTTTTCCATTTCATTTTCGAGTCACACACGGATGACTTTCCTGCTGGCTCATTTCAGTTATGTAGCTTTACATAGCCACCAACACTCGAGTGCGGTGAGCGAATATCGTTTGGAATGCGATTGCTGAATTTGCAGATCAATCTTTCGCATAGAAAAAACCTCTCTTTTGGTCTGTCGTGTGGATTACAATTTTTGCAAATATTCTATTGATGTGGTGATGCTGTTTTATAGGTTGTAAATGTTTACTAAGTGATTTGAATGTAATAACATTTAGCCGTTGCAGTAATTGCGCCTAACTGTAATGGAAAAACAATCATTGGCAATTATTCTCTTCCAAATGCTTCATAAAAATTTTTGAAAATCATTTGTTACCTCATGTAATTATGTGTTTCGATCATTTATTATATTAAAATACTAAAAAATAGTAAATATGGAGACTACGGCGAAATTGATGTTAAATAGAAATTAACTCATTAACCGTAAAATTCAAAATTAGGGACACGCAATGAAAAAGGGGGAGGAAAGGAAGGAAAAGGCAAAATACAATAAAAATTATAAATTTACAGGTTTAGGGGTTGTTACTCCACGCCAGGGACCTGATGTGATTCACATATTCATTCACTCAATCGCACAAGCACTAATCCCAAAGGTGGAAAAGGAAACGGGAACGGGTCGCGACAGGGACCTACTAAGCAACCACAAACACACGCACACGTACACGCCAAGAGGTAAAGGAAAAAAAGGCGGAAGGAATGGGGAAATAATACTAGGTTTACGGGAGATTAAACCACGCCAGGGACCTAGTATCACACACAGCTGCCTGTAGGTGTATGTGCCATCCGGCAACGACAGGGACCTAACAGGCGAAACAATCACACACGCAAGCACTCGAATACACGTACACAAGATCTCTAAAAATGAGTTTAACGTACTAAATACGTATTTCGAGAGCAATGCTCTCATCATCAGTAGCTGATGTGTAATGAGGGGTGGGAGTGTTGTAGGCGGTATTTATATGTGTATGTGCTGAAGTGAAAGGACGGGAAAGAGGTTCAGCCGTTACAGCGTACAGAGGTGAAAGGGGGATCGGGCCGCGGTCTTTATTCATAACGGAATTTTTGTTTCTGTTTATGTGTATGCTTTCGTATGCGTCTAGTTTATATTGGTTCGTTACAGATTTTACAAGTGTTAGGTTTTCTATCGTGATTGGATGGTGGTGTTCTTGGATATGTGTTGCTACATTACAGTTGTTTAATCTGTTGTGTTGAAAATGAGCTGTGTTCTTTGAAGCGTGTTTCTATCTTACGTTTTGTTTGTCCTATATATACTTTCTCGCATCTTCCACAAGATATTTTGATTATGCCGGATTTGTGTAAAGAAGGAATTGTGTCTTTTGGGTTGTGTAATAAATTGGAGAGTTTATTGTCGTTAACAAATACTGTCTTATAATTGAATTTTGAGAAGATGTTGTGTAGTTTGTTGGAGAGCCCAGGAGCGAAGGGGATTTTTCTTCCCCCCTTTTTCATTGTTTGTCTCTAATTTTGAATTTTATGGTTAAGGAGTTAATTTCTATTTAACATAATAAAAACCTTTGAAAATTTGATAAATAAATCTAATTTGCATCATCGAAACTTTTAATAGAGAACATATACTGATTGGAGGCTTAGTTCATATAGCTACTCACTCAAAGTATTAACCACTCCTTCAGCCATAAATTTATTGGTAAAGCCAATGCATTTCACCCACTATGTGGGCATCATCAGGGCGAACCTGCTTCGACAGTGAAGCGTGGCCGAGTGTCGAAGCAGGTTCGCCCTGATGATACCCACATAGTGGTGAAATGCATTGGCTTTACCAATAAATCTATGACTGACGGAGTGATTATACCTTGAGAGAACATATACACTTGATCTACAGATGAATATTTACATAGAAATGGGTAATTAGCTGCATGAAAAATGTATGTTAAAAAACCGACTGCGACTTTTCTGTTACTAAATCGTATGTCGAGTGAAAGATATCTGCAAATAAATTGGAGAACTGTAAGGCAATGGAGAGGCATCGCATCAAAAGGGAGAAAGTAAACAAGGGGTACAGAAGTGCTTTTCGTCAAATTCAACGTAGTATTATTGTATACTAATGTATTTGCTTAAACGTATTTAGCGAACATCTTGTTTATTTCAGATGCTAAGAAGATTGACCACATTTAAGAAACGAGGAAAATTTTCAAATTCTAAGTGAATTACGACTTTCTCTTTTGATTTTCTCGAAAACGGTTACTCTCCCGATAAAAATGAATTGAAAAAACATTTCATTAGACTAGTTCTACAAAATTTGTATTAGGTGTTTTTGATGTTAAAAAACATTTAAAGGGATATGATTGAAAGTTCTCATTTGCTGAAATCTGTAAAGTGGCACTCCTGACTATGCTGTGGAAACCATTTGTCTCATTTTCATTGCCCTAAAGTCATAAATACCTAATTTTATGCACATCCGCCAAGTAGTTTTGGAGATTACACATGCAGACGGACGGACGAAATGACGTAGGAGACTACTATAGCTTTGCTGGCAAAGAACGCCTAAAATGGATCCAACTGTAGGAATTTTTGATCGTTAGCTCCTCTGAGAGCATGTTTTAAGCGTCTTCAGATGATGGTCTGTGCTGAACTAATTAATCCGATTATCAGAAACGAAATGTGGAAATATGTTCGGAGCAGGGATCGCCGAACTACCGCCAGTGAATCATATATCCCTAATTTGTCAATTTCTTTAATACATGCGCCCACGTATCTTTGCAATCAGTGGGTTTCATCATATATCATTTATGAAATCTACTTAAACGATATTTTTAATTACGTGTATGGAGTGTAATTTTATTGTGAAGCATTATGTACACAGTTAAAAAGATTCTCTTTAAAATTTACTGACGTCGTTCGAAAAGTCATTTGTGGCCCGCGCAGTGTTATCTAAAGCCTCATGTGACCCTTTTAGTAAAAGGTTTGGTGACTTCTGGTTTAGAGTGTACAGCTGAGATGTCCTCAAATCTGAATAGAAAAGCGACCCTTTTTGGAGTTTCGTGAGGGAGTTGGTCTAACTTTCGTCTGCGATTACTCTTTCGTAAAAAAAACATCCATTCCGGTTAGTCTTTTCATTTTTCGAATAATGGATTAAAATGCCATCCCAAAGATCTTTGTAATTCGATTGCATCCTCGCCATCAATTCTCGCAAGAGACGTAGAATACATTGGCCTCGTTACGCCCTGGAGATTCAGGAATTTCCATTTCTTTTAATAAGGCAGAGAAACACGATTCTATTCAGTTTTATCTTACTGTTTTTTTATTTTTAATACATAACGTGGATGATATCTATTAAACTCTAGCGAGCCGAAAAACGCTTTTCTGCGAGATGTATATAAAATATTTAGCCGCAAAGTTCATAAAATCTTGGGAAATTAATTATATCAGAGCTTTTTACCTTAAAAGCGCATTTGGTTATCACAAACATTCTATATCGCTATTGGAGTTACCTAATCATTCAAATTAGATTCTAGTCATAAGAACAGATCGAAACCTGTAACAGCAAACAACTAAAAATCTCTTCAATAATAATGTTTCCACGAATTTTAAATTCTTTCTTTAATACTAGATGCCTCTTTTGATTGTTTATGTATGATTCAAAAGAACATATTACAGTTAAAAATAACTTAATAAAACCTGTACTTTGAGGTGCTTTTTAGAATTTAAACTAGTCGTTGCAGTTTTTTTAGAGGACCCATTTGTACTGATCAGCTATAAAAATTCAAATATTCATTTTCAAAATTTCTAAATTTTAATTTACGTAACTTATTTAAATTGGCATAAAAATGACAGCGATTCCGATCACAGAGGCAAGAATCAACAGGCAGTTTGCTCCAGACTTCCTCTAGAGAACAGATAGTTGTCATTGATGGGAAACAGTCGTCCCCCGTTAAAGCTGCGTCGGGTGTTCCTCAGGGAAGTGTATTAGGCCCTCTACTTTTCTTAATTTATGTGAATGATATCTGCTAGGTAGTTCGTGGTAAAATAAGACTTTTTGCCTATGATACCGTTTTATATAATGAAATAAAAACCAGGAGGACCATCAGTCGCTGCGTGAAGACTTAAGAGCTATTTCAACGTGGTGCAAAGAATGGAAAATTGAAATTAATTACACTAAATGTGCCACAGTTACGTTCTGGAAAAGTAAGAACATAGAAGTAGGTTTCGAGTATAAAATAGATGGAATAAATATTCAAGCAGCCGATTATGTAAAATATTTAGGAGTAACCATTTGTCGAGATCTTTCGTGGGACATGCACATTCGTCGAGTTATAGGCGCGGCCAACAAGAAACTGGCTTTCATAGGTAGAATAGCACGGAACACTGGAGAAAAAGTACGTGAAACATGTTACATATCACTGGTTAGACCACAAGTGAAATACGCCTCATGCATATGGGATCCATATGAGAAGGGACATATAATTCAATTAGAAAGAGTGCAGCGCAGAGCAGCCAGATTTATATTCTTAGCTACCACCACCGAACCACCTACCGACGGCTATTTTTAACAACTGACGCTTAGTTACGTCTTAGTAACGCTCCTTTTTATTTTCTTAATTGTTGGCGCATTGTGGATATATACAATATCAGAAGGTTATGGTTTTTCCTGTTCTTTGTAATATTTAAAATTTTCTCAGTTTCTTTAAATATTTGTTATTACGTAATCTTATTAGATGTAAAGTACTCCTTTAGCCAAAAAATTAGAGGGGATTACAACACTCAATGCATTTCGCCCACAAAGTTATTGTGACCTACCAACGATATTACGCAATCTATTTTGAAATTTTTAGAAGTATTATAGATATGGAGAAAGTCATGTGGTGGCCACATCAGATTTTTTTTCGTGGATTTCTGTGCCTGAATTACGATTTATTTTTAAAAAATCGCTAAATACAAAATCACATATTTCTGGAGAACTTAGTAAACAATCAAGTTGAAATTTTACATTTTGTTAGAATAATACATATTAATTACATTTATGTAGGTAGTGTTGTCTAAAAATGTATAAATAAACAATAATGTCAACAATAGTGAAAAATTAATAATTTTAAACAAATTGTATAAAATTGCAATCTTATCAGATTTTCCGAAAGTGTTTGTATACGATGTTTGCTTTATCATCTCGATTTTGTAATAAAGAAAAAAAGACTAATATAAGTTCATCATCAAAGATTGGAGTTTGAATACGCCATCGCCTGGCATCTTTGCCTGACACAAAATGAGCTAACGCGGCAAAGTACTGTTTATTTTTTCATTAGAATGAAAATTGATTTTTTTCATCTAAACAAACCTGCAATCAAATTAAAGCTTGACTTCTTATCTTTGTAATAAAGAAAGACGCAGAGCGTTATCTGCTTTCGTTTACAAGATATATGAGTCAGAAGGAGATGCTGCGCGGAACCGGCGATTCGCCGGCTGTTTACGTTAAGGACATTTTCAACCGGCCGGCGAATCGCCGTCTCTTTAAAGCCAATGGTTTAAGGGCATCTGCATCTGAAGAGTTAACAATTTTATGGAGATATTGAAATGTTTATTCGTATATATAGGGTAATGTCTAAACGACCTGAAAGCTCGACCCATAGTATCTAAATATTTACCTATTTGTTTAAATTTTAAGAATTTTTGAAAGCCAAACAAATTATAATATAAAAATTTCTATAATCCATATTTTTTCTTTTTACAAATTCTACCTATATAAAAAATTTCAACATCGTAGCACATAAATCGTGAAAATCTGTTTAAATATATATATAATAGATATTACTTATATGATATGGAAGAACTATGTGTTTATGTTTAAAAAGTGAAAGATTCATTTAATTGAAAGCAATGTATTTAGGGGATTTTCACTTATTGTATCTGATGCATGTGGCACAATAAATTTTTTATTATCCCTAAGTATTTTCATTACCACTTTATTGAAGCTTATTTAAATTAATAATTGATCATTAAGTTTTTGTAAATACGTAAAATAAGTACGCGAACCAACAGTTGTAGAAGCATTATAAATTATACTTGTATCGGAAGGAGCATTCTCCGGTAGGTAGTACCAGAACCTGCTCCGTAAACTGATATATCAGTAACAGGTATTTGGAACAGATACTGTCTCGTAACAGATACCAAGATATTAGGTACCGGTAAATATCAATTTAGCTCATCCCTAGAAGATGGTCTTCCAGTGTGACGTGCCTTGGCGATGGAATTTGAGGATTCTAGATAAACTAATTTCCAGTGCCGGTTAGTGAAATGAATATTTGTATTGAGTTTATGAGAAATACGCCGGTTAATGCAGCATCCCGGTTAGTAAAGTGCCAGATAACAGAGCTTTGGTTATATATTGAAATATATCAATAAAAATCCTGTTCCTATATTTACTCCGCTCGTATCAACTTGCTCTAATCTAACTTTAACCGAATTCTTCAGGCATAAATTCTTTATATAAATGAACAAATTAAGTCAAACTCACTTTAATATATTTTCGTATAGTGATTAGCTTGTAGAAAAAGAAAGTAAATTTATCTTGAAAGGAAATTTAACGGGACGCTTTATTTTTGAGAAAATGGGAATTAAATATTTTTTATTCCGTAAGTATCTGTAATGAAGTAATAGAGACATTTTAGCGTTTTATCTGTAAGGTATTTATTAAAATGTTTGACGAAAAACACAATTCAGTGTCATCCCACTCAATCTGCTCTGCCAATTTACTGGGGAAAACTGTTACCATTAATTCCTGAAGAACTATTATGCCATTTCTTTAAAATACTCATTTAGAAATTTTGGGTAATATAAGGTGGCATGAGCTTATTCGAGTCTTGCAGCTCTATCCGAATCTCCCACAGGAGAGGGAGAGGGAGAGGGGGGGTGCAGCCAGTCCAAAAAACCGGGCCCGGGCTAAAGGGGGGCCCGCGCCCAGGAAAAGTCTTCTGAGAATTTGAATCATCGCTTAACGTTTCTTAACAAAGTTTCAAAAGTATTATTTTTAACGACCTCGCATTTTCAGCAACGTTTCTTCATTTTCTACATTGTCGTTTTAGAATGACATAATCATTACATTGTGGTCCTTCACCCAGCTCTCATTTCGGTGTAGTGGTGTCTCCTTTGCTTTATTTCACGAAGAGAAGATAGAGAAGGAAAGTTTCTTCCCCGGCCGTAACGGGTATAGAGATTTTCATCCCATCCAGTATCTGCAAATTGAATTTTTATTTCAAAGGTAAGATGATACTTTTTAACTCATAAAGTTATTGATATAGACTGTACTGCAAGATTTATTGAAAAATTGGGAAAGAAATTGAATACCTACCTACTAATAACTTTTAAAGTTTCGTACTTCTTATTTCATGCTACATACACCAGGATATATTATTATGGGTGGGAGATCTATGGCATAATTTTGGCTTACACTTTAATTTAGCTATCAGCAAGCATTATGTTTTTTTAAACGATGAAAGGATTCTAGTCTATAGTATAATTTATACAGTTATGTTTTGCATGTTAAAGTTAATGTTTGTTATAATCTGTCCAATAACGAACAACATTTAATATTATATTTTTTAATATAAAGTTTGAACTAACCTAATCAAGTAGTAAATCACAGTTTTTTGGAATATCCACAGCTGCTAGCAATCACAAAACTGATAAGGTTTTTCCTTTAGTTGTTCAATATTTTTGTAATCAAAAAGGAATTAAGATAAAGATACTAAAAATTGAATCCTTAACTAACGAAACCTCCGACAGCATTGTCAATTTTATTGCTAGAACATTCTGTGAGTACGGCGTAGATACAAAAAATGCGTTGCTTATGGTGCAGATAATGGTCACGATGAATAGTGTGGGGATTCCCAGCATGTTACTATCGTAAACACAAAAGTTTACAGAAATATAACATTGTAAACAAATAATATACATGAAATGAGGAAGAAACTAAATTTTCTTACAGTTAAAATTAAAAAAATGTCTATAGTCGCACCCCTCACATCATTTGTCACACCCCCTAGTTTGTGCAGGTGATGATGCTATAACTGGAAAGATTTTCAGGGAAGAAGTATTTTACAAGGTTCTAGACAAAATTACAGACGGTATAAGTCATCGCTACAAGACTACATTTAATATATACCACAAGTTTGGATTTTTATGGTCATATCTTGATAGAACTGACGAAATGATAGCAAATGACTGCAAGCAATTTTCTGCAGAGTATAAAGTTGATGTCTCTGGAGAAATGTTGTTAGACAAACTTTTGCATCTAAAGACGATTCACAAGGCTAACTTGAGTGATGAGTCACTGCCTCCTCTTTCTCTTCTCAATGCCATAATAAAGCTTAAGCTGGAAGATTTGTTTTCTAATGTTTGCATTGCTTTGCACTGGCACTTCCAGTTACAATAGGGTCAGCAGAGAGATCTTTTAGCAAACTAAAGTTAATTAAGAATCGTTTAAGAAGTACAATGTACCAAGAGAGACTAGTTGATTTGTCAATTTTAAGCATCGAAAGTAAACTGACAAGAAGTATAAATTTTGACGATGTAATTGATTCATATGCTTCTATGAAAGCTAAGAAATGTAAATTGCCTAAGTAAAAACCCATGAGTTCACAAAAATATAGTATTGTTTAATATGTGTATGCTATTAATGTCACTTCGTCAATTTCATGCGTATTTATATTCTATAAATTCTTATTAAATGTCTCCATAAAACCATTTCCATTTTTAATACTTGTATTAATTTTAATGTCATTTCCTCAATTTCATATTCATTTATGTTCTTTAAATTCTCATTAAATGTATTCACGAAGCCATATTACTGTTTAATAATTTCAGTGTTGTTAAGGTCACTTCGTCAATTTCTTGGCTATTTATATTGTTAAACATTAAATAAATGCAATTAATTACATAAAATTTACAGCTGTATTTGTTCATTTGCTGAGAAAAAGTACTGCACTTAATATTCTCTCATATATAGTTAAAAATTGTACTTGATTAAAGTTGAGGAATGGGGCCCGGCATAAACATGATTATGGCGTGGGAACGTGGTGGTAAGGGGCCCGGGAGCAGGAGAAGCACCAGGGCCCAGGATTTCTCTCCCGAGCCCTGAATGGGCCACGCAGAATATGCTGCGCTTTGAGACGGTGTTTTTATTCGGTCCTTGAATGTTAATCTATCCGCACTTTCCACCATGCTTTCACGGCGAAATATGAAGAATTACATAAATTTTAAAAAATTACAATTCCTGTAAATGATTTTCAAGGATTGTTGAAAGGCAGAAATTTACTAAAAATCCAGTCTCAAAATATGAAAGAAGCTAGAAAAATTATGAAATTAATTAATTTCGGTAGAGTAGTAGCTGATAGGACTATCATCTTAATGAATCGTATCATTTGTCTAAAGAATTTCATTATTTGTTGAGAATATTTCTCATCTTATGACAGTCACACGTTTTGGTAAATCTTTTTCTGATTGATAGGCAAACGACTGTCCGCTAAAGTATAATTGCAACAGAGACATAACATAGTAGATGACGCAAGAGTCAAGAAAAAAACTGCGCCAAGAATATTTAGATAATCAGATAACAGTTTGGAATCTCCATGAACTTTTTAACTTTAACTTAACTTTAACTTTTTGTAAAAATGTAAACTACGAAGGAATAAGTTTATTTTTTAAATCCAAATGAAATTAACATTTAAATGTGATCATTATTTGTCCGTTTCAATGGGCCGCTTTATTAATAATATGCTATAGGTACTTAAAATATATTCATTAATTAAATGAAAATTCAACGTCCCTACAGTGACATCCTGGACTACTTACTAAATTTAAAGGACGAGGCCGAGACTTAATGAAATTCCATAATCAAATGAAATTAACAATACGAGATAGTGTTTGTTTTAATTATATTTGACTTTTGCTAATATACGCAAAATACTATATGTCAAGCACGACCGGTTTCGGCGAGTAACCACCATCATCAGATGGTTCTAACAATTTAAATTAATTTTAAACTCAGTGATCGTAGTAATTAATAGGTCATGGAATCCCTTCATTTGTCGTTTCTAACATAAATCAATTAATTACCGTTGAAATTCATATAATAATAATAAAGATCGCTTCAATAAAGAAAACGATTGGAAAAACGTCAAGACTTGCCGTCTGCTATAATTATGCTACTTTTAAAAAAAGGTCTACTCTATTTCACCCGATGAAAATTTTGCCTTTTTAAAAAGATACCAATTGCATAACGCTCATCCGCTCTATTTACCATGAAATGAGCTTTGCAAGTGCCGCCATTAACGCAAGTCATTGTTAAGATATACTTCATACTCACGAGCTGCACTTGACAAGGAAGTATGTACTGTCAATTTCAGTTTTAACGGGGACTCTGAGAGTGGGATTTTTATATAGTTAAATCAGCTCATCGCTAGATCCAGGAAGAGGTAATGTTAAATAAGATCACTTTCTGAATGAAGCGCTTAAATATCTTTAAAATATTATGCAAGTTCGTCTTCAGACAACAATTTGTGGACGAGAAATACATCTCTTATACTCTCACGTAAGCTTCAATCTTTTTAAACCGAATATTTATATTGGAAGTGTTCAAGTGCTTCAAATGTAATCATGAAAAATTAATATATTTCATTTTGTTTGTTTATATTTTAAAAAAATTAACGTTTCTCGATGTAGCAATGGAGTTTCTAAATGTCAATAACAGCTTCAACTAAAATTGAAACCGCTGTTTAAAACGATAAGAAATCTTTGTTTAGTAACAAGAATATCATTTTTATAACTTACTAGCTTTAAGTACTCGGCGTTGTTGGGGCTTCTAATAACAGTTTATAGAAACTTAGAGCATCGCGATTTCTGAAAATTTTAAAATCAAACTACGATATTATGACTAATTCATATTGTTTATTCTTTTAATTCACATAAGTAAAAGGAAACAAATCGATATATGAGAACTCGCTGTATATCCGTCTGTCTGTCTGTGCGGGGGCAACATCGTCATAAAGAAAACAAATCGATATATGATGCCCCTATGTATATCCGTTTGTCTGTGCGGGGTGGTTGTCGGGGTTCCCGGGTACCCTATGTTACCCGTAGGGTCATAGGAAGTCACTTTGCAAAGTTTGGTCCCGATAGGTCAAAGGGTGTGGGAATGTATATGGAACAGACAGACAAACAGACATTCAATTTTATATATTAGATTTGAGCATATAAATTAATTGAAAACAAATATTATTCTGAAATTTTAGAATTATGAAAATATTTTTGTTTAGACCATCTAATTACCGAGCAAAGTTCTTTTGCTGCAACTACACTTCATCAAAGTATACAAAAATTAAAATTTATTGATAAAATTTGTTTAATCTATGGTTAAAAGTAGATAGAAAACTTTGCTTCTCTCACCAACACACTCAACAGCTAATATGGAAGTGGTAAATCTTAGTGGGGATGCAGAGTAATTAATTTTATGCATCAAGTTCTTATTATGTGCAAATTTAAGAGTTATGTATTTAAGGGTGATTCCATGCGCTGCCCAAATACTATATGTACTGTACAATACTGTATTTTTGAGTTCCTAATTTTTCCTGCAATTCCCAAGTGCTTCTCAAAAAATTAAGAGGCGTCTTTTCATGTAGTTGATGAAAACATTTACATAATACGCACTTAATATATAGATTGGTAATTATCATTTACTGTTTTATCAATGTTAAATACCAGTTCTATTGTTTATTTTACGATTTTATGAATAATAAGCGTTCTGTTAACTGAAATATTTTATTAATCAGCACCTACCATTCCCTTTGGGTGACCGCTAACGGAACCTTTACCGTATTTGGAGAAAGACTAATGCAAAAAGTGTTAAGGGGCACCAGAGTTCTGAATATTGGAAGACGCACTAACTGGTCAATAAGGCATTCGGATGACCAAGTAATTCTTGCAAGAAAGGGAAAGGAACTCTTGCAAATGATCAATAGCTTGGCGACAGTCAGCAGAAGGTTTGGAATGAAAATAGAGAAAAACTAAAGCTATATGAATAAAGTTAGTATAGCCCATTTCAAGCATTCGGAAATTTCACAGATTCGGCGTAACAAATATAATAATTGGTGGAAAGCCACGGGAATAGGTTGTGCTGCTTCAATAACTTGGAAGAATTATAACAGGACACGTAAAAAGCCCAATGAACCCTCATATACTTCTATATACAAAAACATTGCTTGTGGCGTTTTGTCACAATTGGGTAATATTTAGGAGTGGACCCAGAGCCCCAAATATTTGTAAAATCCTACGAAAAATATTCTATAAAGGGGCAATCTGTTTATTTCAGGGGTTAGGAAATAAGAAAAGTGTAATATTCTAATTGATTATTGGTGATAAAGTGCACGTTTTCTTTTTAATATAATAAAGTAGGCTATATTGGCATAATTACATTATTTTGCGTCGCAATGGAATTTGAAGTTCAGTGCGCATTGTAAAATAGACAACACGCATAACACATGTGAAAGCATAGGAGACGACATGAACGAAATTAAAATTGTAATAACGCTTGCTATTTTATAAATTAAAACGCTTGTTATAGGAAATTTTGGGTATAAGACCCTTAATAGTAGCAATATTTTTCGTCCAATTCGCACAATAGTTAGATCACCTTCCTGGCTCTTGAATATTTTGGTCGTACAAAAAGGGTCTGCCTATTTAGGTAGCTATGGTAGAAAACTATGGAAATACGTTAATTTATTTTTGAGAGCATATTATGAAGATCCATAACAATTGGTTTGCTTATTAACTGCACTTTTAATTGCTGATGGGGAGCCAAAGCTAACATTTAGCCCAGAAAATCACGAGGATCGAAATTTAAAACTTGAAGAGCGTTGATTCCACTCTATTTATTACTAGTTTTTTGTATATTTTTATGATAAGAGTAAGTACTGAATTTATCCGATAGATGTTTGTGTTAAAATATTTAAAGATGAGCTGCTTACATATTCAAGTTTAACATTCGTCCGTGGGAGCTCCTCCAGTTTTACATGCGGTATGAGTGTGACTTATGTTATGATGCACACTGAAATGCAAACAGCGTTGGGAGGAGAAGTAGTACTGCTAAACTAAAACAGCCATTGTAGTATATGTTAGGACAGCGTTTCCCAAACTTACAATAATCGCGTACCTCTTTTGAGACTTAAGTCTTACTAGTGTACCCCTTCTTACGCGAAGATAATTTGAGGATAGTAATCCACGAGCTAGACTAAATAAATGTATGGTATTCATTAATAGGTGTAAAGGTTATACATACATATCATATACATAGAAATAATTTTAAAAAATAACAATTAAAATAATAAAAACAAATATTCTTCAAGGGTAGAATATGTTGAATTCGTACCGGTCTGAAATTGAAGCATGCATGTTAACTAATGAATAAAAGCACGTTTTTAATACTTACCATTTTGGTATTGAAGCTGTTCAGTGCGAGGGGTGAAACTGCTTTTGATCAGACACCGATGCAGGAATATCCGGGTCGATGTTTGTGATTTTCAGACGAAGATGGGGTTCCAAGTCAATAAGACGTTTTCGTTTTTTTGTTTCGATGCCAACCAGCGCAGAGAATCCGACTTCGCATAAATACGAAGTGGGGAAGGGTAAAAGATACTTAATAGTAATGAGGTCAGGCTCAACTCGGTGGCATTTACTCATATTGAAAAAAGAACTTTGTGATTTCCACAATTTTTAATTTAAAAACGACCGGTTTCACTACGATCGTAGCATCATCAGGTTCACCTAATGATGCTACGATCGTAGTGAAACCGGTCGTGTTTAAATTAAAATTTGTGGAAATAACAAAGTTCTTTTTTCAATATGATACTTAATAGCATTGTCAGATATTGTTGAATATTCAGAATTAACGCCCACCCGAAATTTTTAGTGTGTTTTGCTCAAATTTTCTTTTCAAGAAATCATCTGCAGCCAATTCCTAGAACTGTTCTTCTTCTAAATTTGTCAAGTTATTTGGCAATGTTTGAACAGTGATAATGAAAGGGTTCCTTATCCATTCAAAATTGTTTTCCAATTAAGGGAAATAGTTAGGTAGATTTTTATGCAAACTCTCCAAATGTTGTTTTATAGTTTTTAACATCGCATCGCCAAGTTTGTTACCTGATTGTATTACTAAATCGTAAAGAGATGGAAAGGAAATCTAATTCTCCACGATCAAGGCGTTTATGCCATTTGCAATTTTTCAATCATGAAGTTCAATTTTTCATGAACATGAAATATAGTTATTATTTTTCCATGCATAGATTGACTGAGATTGTTTAAATGGGCAAATGCTAGTTTACATAGCCATCTCCATTCATGTAAACGGTCCTGCAGATTAAAGGTGTCGTCTAGAAAATTTTTAAGTTCATCTCGCAGCTCAAACAGGTGATTGAGGACTTTTCCACGAGAAAGCCATCGCACTTCAATATGAAATTAAGTTGTGTATGATCACTGCCCATTTCATCACAAAGCTGAGAGTAAGGTCTTTTACATAATTAATAATTTTAATAGATTCATCAAGCACTAATTTTAGAACTGCAGGAATATTCTGGGTGGCAAGTATGTATACAGCAATGTGTGGATTTTGCTTCTGTCGCAACATTTTGAATACGTGCAACAACTCCTTTCTTAAAACCAATCATGCTTATTCCAACACAACGATTCCAATCTAAGCTATTGTCTTTAATAAAGTCATCAATAACTTTAAAAATTGCTTCCCCAGTTGTATGTGTTGGCAAACTTGGGCAGAAGAAAATGTCATTATGGATTTCATTATTTAGCTCGTATCTGACAAACAATAAAAGATGAGCAAAATTCACAATATCTGTAGATTCATCAGCTTGCAGTGCATAGTAACGACCCTGACGAACTCGTGACAATATTGGCTGATTTACATTTTTGGCCATATCTATGATTCTATGATGAACAGTGTTATTTGAGAGGGGAACACGGTCTGTAGCTTTCTTTGCTTTGTCTCCAATCATCACTTGCACCATTTCTTTGGCTGCAGGTTTTACTAATGTTTCGCCAATTACTTCGGGAGCTTTGGATTTTACTATTAAGTGCGCCACTCTATATGAAGCTTCATAAGCTTTCATACTTTCACCTCCTGTCACACTGCGCATTACTTTCTGTGAATTTTGAAGATATTTGCTACTATTATCGAAGAATTCTACAGGCTTTCCATGGTACTCTTTATGTTTTGTATCGAAATGATGTTTAATGTTTCACGGTTTCATACTTTCATTTGTGTCTCGTAACAGATCACACATAGTGAAACAGGCTCTATCTCATCACCAGTCCATGAAAATCCCAGTTTAAGATAATCTTCATCATATTTGCGGACTTTTTTCACTTTCTTTGTATTTGATGGTTCACACACACCACTTATTTTATCACCAGATATGTCTGCTGCAGGTATATTGCTGCGTTTTTCCTCAAAATTGTAATCAACACGTTCAGTTTCATCATTATTTTCACTTTTGCGTTTCACACATCCAGTTTTAGCCAATACTAAAGTATTAAATAAAAAATTTAATCAAAAACAGAGAAATTATGTCAATTAATATACTGGACAAAATCCGATTTGAAGAGCATTCCTTTTTATGAAAATTAATTTGTATTAAATTATAATAATACAAATTAATATAAATTATTTTTCCTAAAAAATCGAATTTTGCCCAGTGCACTTTAAGTCAGTAATAATTGTCAGTATAGTTGTTACGTATATCCTGTAAAAGCAAGTGTATCACCCACACAGCTCACGATTTTCGGTTCAGCTTCACTACTAACGCATGCGTTGCAATCAAGAACACTATGCCGCCGACGACACATGCGTTGTCGCCGACTTTCGGGCGATCGCCGGTTACAATGTTATATTTTTAGTGTAAATATAAGTTGACATGGGAGAAAACAGACAGAAATTACATACATAAATTACTGCAATGGGCACTCATTTCGAAGGGCACAAAATTTTAAGTCTGCGTCCCACGTAAACATGACCGGGGTGGAGCGAACGAGGCGAGAGACTAATTGTAAGCGAAAAAACAAACTGGCTTTCGTGAACTATCAGCGTAATGTTTCTCTACTTGAAATACAATGTATATATATATATATATATATATATATATATATATATATATATATCTCCCGCATTGAAGCAGCAGCTATGTATCTTTCTTATGTGTTCAAAGTATTACATTCTACATCCTGATTGGTGAGAGAGGGGTGTTCCCATGCTTCAGTAGATACAATGCGGCGTCTATTGGTTACTATGTATTACATAGTAACAAATTTTGTCTGGCATAAATTCGTAATGATAGGTTCTTTCCTTCAATTTCTTGGTTTTTTTTATTACGTCCTATGCGATCGACCACAATAAGCTTCGCGATCAACCGTTTGCCGACCCCTGAATACATAATTAATATTTATTAAATTTTAATCAATTGTTTTTTAAAATCTGAAATAACTATTGTTAAGTAAAATAAAAAATTCTTCCGAGTACTCCTTGGGGTACGCGTATCACACTTTGGGAAACATTGTGTTAGAAGAAAAATATATTATACACTAGGCTGTGCGGAAATTTTGAATTGCCTCTACTATTCGCTTATTCTGTGCTTCCACACAAAAACATTGCTTGTGGAGCTCGTGAAGGAGTGTACATTGTGTACCTGGTATTATCTCGATTATAAAAGCTTTAATGTAATGACTGTAATGCCGTTTATTGCGGAAGGACCGGACGTAATTTATATAAAAGCATATATTAACATAAATGGTACTACGTATATGTGGGAATTGCGGGTAACAACAGGGACAAGCACATAATAACACCACTCACTGGCGTAAAAAACAAACTTTAATATTAATTAAGGTCGTCACTACATTAAGTCCTTACACTTCACGGTCCGCCTCGGAAGTCTCGACCATATCCTCAAACCCCCGTGGGCTCTTCCACCGAGCGTCCTTTCCCCCTCCTCCATACCCTCGCTCCGTGGCACGGCCATTGCCCAAGACCCTCCCTTTCTCCCTCTCTCTTTCTCTCTCTCTCTCTCTCACACACACACATATTCCAACACACTCTCTCTCATACTCTCACTTTTCTGTTACACTCGTCACACTCCCACATATATCAATAAACAACTAACCTCCCTCTTTGCCAAACATGTCATTTAGATCAATCACATATCTGACTTCACCCCAATTAGCCTTCATTTTCAAAAGAATAGTAGGAATTCTTACGCTTTAGAAGAATTAGATGCCGTCCACAACTGCAATCATCTAAATGTATCAATTGTCAACATATATAACTTTCCCCTCTCCATCCTTATTAACGTCCGTGTTCCACACCACCTCCCACTCCTCCCCACCCACCAACTTCACCTGCCCACCACTCACCAACATAACACCCATACATCGCGTAAAAGACGCATGGTAACTTCCATTCATTCTAGAGAGTGTTCGGACGAGCCACCACAGCGCCTGCGCATTGTTGCTTTGAAAACTCGGGCCCATTGCAAAATAGAAGATTTTGTCGCAAAGCATACGACAGTTTTCTTTCAAATTCTGAGAATTTCTCCTACTTTTTACATTCAGATCTGAGGATTGGCAGCAAAGAGAAGACTCCTAGAGAGGTCTTCAAATAGTTCGAGAACTTCCTGGGGAATAGCTCTTATCAAAGAATATAGTGAGAATTTAAAAAGAGATATAGAACAGCTTCAGTTCCTTCTTTCTGGAGGAGGAATAGGCTGTCTGGTTGCAACAAGAAAACAATCAGCGAATTTTTCAAGTAGTAAAGCGGGAATGTATCAAAAACTTAATATTTGTTACAAATTTGAATTATTAAATATTTCATTAAAATAAACTTAAAGTGATGAATATCCTTTTTATACTCATTTGTTTATTTACCTTAATCACAGCCCACTTATAATTTCTAAACTAAGTTAAGGACGTAATGCCGTTTAAATAAGAATAGCACGCTTTTCTCACGCAAATGAGATTCACCGCACTCTTTTTAATCGAGGGAAAATCCCTTGAAATGGCATTTTTAATCATTAGATAACGACTAAAGTATTTCAGGGCGGAGAGAGCAAACACTGCTCCCAAGCTTAATGAAATGGGTTTTACGATACTGAGAAAAATATTTGATTGATATGGCGAATTTTCCAAGTATTTAGTACCCTGGATCCACTCTTAAGTATTATCCAATGGTGGATAAACTTCAGATGCAATACTTTTATAGGTAGTGTGTATTATCTGAAAAACAAATTATCATACTTCCATAGTTTGATGCTCTAGCCTGCTAAATAAACAAAACATTATTTGTCTGACCATACATTCAAGGGCCAGGAAAGCAATTTGAATATTGGGCGAATTGGACAAAATCTAAAATGGTTGTTAAAGAGCCTATTCCCAACATTTCCTATAACAGGCGTTTTAATAATAATATAATAGCAATTGTTATTACAATTTTAATGCCGCGCATGTCGTCTCCTATGCTTTTACATGTGTTGTGCATGTTGCCTATATTACGACGCGCACCTAACTTCAAACTGCGTTGTGACACAAAGTAATGTGACTAGACCAATACAATCTTTTATATTATATTGAAGAACAAACTTGAAATATATCCTCAGAAAACCATTTTCTTACTCTGATATTTGTTTTTCCTAGCCACCGAAATATACAGACCGCCCCTTTTTCAGAAATTACCAAATTTTTGGGGCCCTCTGATTGTCTCGTGGCAATGTATTGTTTCCCTAACAATAACAGATGTTGGATGGGAAATAGTCGTCCCCCATTAAACACCCGACGTTCCTCAGGGAAGTGTATTTGGCCCTTTACTTTTCTTAATTCATGTAAATGATATCTGCTAGGTAGTTCTTAGTAAAATTAGACTTTTTGCCAATGATACCGTTCTAAATAAAAAAATAAAAACCAGGAGAACTATCAGTCGCTGCGTAAAGACTTCAGAGACACTTCAGCGTGGTGCGAAGGATGGCAAATTGAAATTAATTACACTAAATGTGCCGCAGTTACGTTCTGGAAAAGTAAGAACATAGAAGTAGGTTTCGAGTATAAAATAGACGGAATAAATATTCAAGCAGTCGAGTATGTAAAATATTTAGGAGTAACCATTTGTCGAGATCTTTCATGGGGCATGCACATTCGTCGAGTTATAGGCGCGGCCAACAAGAAACTGGCTTTCATAGGTAGAATATTACGGAACACTAGAGAAAAAGTACATGAAACATGTTACTTATCGCTAGTTAGACAAGTGGAATACGCCTAATGCATATGGGATCATACGAGAAGGGACATATAATTCAATTAGAAAGAGTGTAAAGCATAGCAGCCAGATAAAGTACGAACATAAGGAAAGCGTCACCTCATTATTGAGTGATTTAACTGGGTACCACTGGAGGATCGTAGATTGAACTGAAGGTTGAGACTTCTGGAGAAATATAGATCGGAATGTCTAAAAGGCGAGATTGTAGTAATAATTGAAGCACCAAAGTGTATATGTAGGAAGGGCCATGACGATAAGATAGGTGAGATCGACTGTAGGACAGAGCGTTATCTAGACCCGTTCTTTCTGAGGACAATACGAGATCACAATAGAAAATTTCAACCTGCGATAGAGAATCTTTAGGTAGGTGTTGGTGCATTGCACCCCCTGCTACCCACTAATTAGTTAAATTACAGGGTAACATGTAGATGGAGATGTAGAAGTAAATCTCATGGTAATTGGAATGAGAACACAACGGTGTCATGTCGCCTCGTGATCTATATCATCATCATCATCAAAGGTAGTCTGTCCGTAGACAGGTCCGTGATTATTCATGGTAAACCTGGTTCTCCATATTGTACTTCGTTTTTCCGCTGTCCTCTTCATATCTTGATAACTCTTTCCCTTTTAAATCGTCAATCAGCTGAAACCTTTTCCTACCGCTTTCCCTTTTTCCATCTTGTTTTCCTTCTAAAACGTCTTTAGTCATACCGACTCTCCTCAGGTAATGTCCAACCCAGTTTGCCTTCTTTCTAATAGTCTGTATAATCATTCGTTTCTCGCCTACTCTTCGTAGCACTCCATCTTTTTTCATCCTATTTGTCCATTTTATCTTCAGCATTCTCCTTTAAGTCCACATTTCAAAGCTTCCAAGTATTTCATGTCATTTTTCCTTAGCGTCCATGTTTCTGCCCCGTACAAAGCTATACTCCATACATAGCATTTTATGAACCCATAGCGGATATCTTCCCTTATATTCCCCATACATAGTTGCTTCCTTCTTCTGAAAGCCTCTTTTGCTTCTCCAATTCTAGTTCTGAGCTCATCCGTACATTTTGCTTCTCTTGTTATGATGCTTCCAAGGTATTTATATTCTGAAACCTGTTCTAAAGACTTTCCTCTAATATTTACGATCAGATTCTCTTCTTTGCTCGATATTTGAATGACCTAGAATATTTCTGTATTTATTGCCATACCGTATTTTCTACGTATTATTTCTAGTCTATCATTTTCTGGAGTTCCTCTTCCTTTCTTTCTACAAGTACTTGATCATCCGCGTATTATACTGTTCTTATTATCCTTCCACCAATTTTTAAATTTCCTTTGATATATAAAATAGCGTTTAAATGTGGCATAAACCGTGGGAAACAAACCCACTGGGGGTATCTTTGAGCAAAAAATATCAACTTCCTTAATCTTTGCCATAGAAAGCCGTTTAAAAGTCGTGCATTGTCGAGAAACTACGTACAGTGTTAAACAGGGATGAATTATCATCTGGAATGTACTAAAAGGTTTTGATTAATTCGTGCTTAATCATCCCTGCGGTCAGAGGATACCCCGCTGGGAAGGGGGAGCTTGAGCGCGATGGATGGATGATCCTGAAGAAAATGGCGGAGTCAGTCGTCGAAACGTCGATCCTAGACCAAACTTTGACCCGGTTGTGCACCCGAGAAAAATTTCAACAGTATTTTGCCGTCTAATTACCGCACTATTTATAAAAATAAATTATTTTAATGCTGAGGCACACAATATGCAAGAAGTTTTTCCCAATGCCTTGATATTACTAGGAAGATGTAAATAAGCAATACTACTATACATAATAAATAACTCTTATGGTACTGAATATTTATTTACAAATTATTAATCAAAACAATATTTATACAATGCTATGCGAAAAATGATTTATAAATTACGCAAGGAAAATAAAAATTTATCTTATGTGTTTATCTTATCGCAAAGTAGGGTTGGAAATTACATGATTGCGAAAATTATCTGGCAAATATGGTAGAGTACAAAGAATTACCACTTGGATTTCAGATACTGTATATACGTGCAGATAGTTTTCCGTTCTTATCAACAAAGGAAAGAATTATACTGACAAATCACTTTCCTTCCTCTTTTCACACGAGGAAGCGAGCTATTGTATTAGTTTGACGACTTCCCAAAACAAAGTGATTTTAAGATTTTCGCCTTACAGTCGTAACTAAAGAAACTATGGAAGACAATGCAGGAGGTTGGGTGCCAGCGACCTAACACTCATGCATTTACACCATCTGGGTTTCCATTGGAAACTAATTGTGTGTTTTCGTTCAAAGAAGTTCATGAATAAATTGGCCAAAAAAAGGTGAAAGTGGGTTCCCAATGGCTGTGCAATCCTGATGTTTGTAAAAATTCTTATTAAATAGGAAAAAATTTTGTCCCATGCAGAGTTTAGAAAGCTTGATTTATTCAATGGATATGTCGGGGAAAACCCTATATTAGTGAGCCACTCTTCAATAAAACTAAGTTTAGTATTTATTGGAATGCTAGGAAAGAGAGACAAGACATCAGAAGAAACTAACGCTTGGGAATCAGCAAGTATTAAATTTCTGGCATTTTCAATTAATCTTCAGCATTTTTAGTTAGGTTTTTAAATACGCCAACTATCCATACAGAAATGAGATAAGTGTGGAAATCAATATATGACACAATAGGTGTCAGATATTTCAGGTTTGTGGACTTAAGGTAAACAATGGAATATTGAGATGGTAGGATTTGAAACCGTAAACTTATAACGTAAGACCTCTTTTAAGTTTTGGGCAGTTTTTCTATTTTAAGGTATCCTTGGTAGAAAAAATCATTTAATTAAAATAATTTCTTTTGAGAAGTGAGTAAGGTCCATTTTCAAATACTTTATCAACTTTATCAAAATAATCACGCTGATTCATGACACGATGGCAACGGAATTTCCTTTATTGGCTTTTAAATTAAAAGTCTTTTAATTGTAAAATTTTGATGAGTGTGTTGTTTTTATAGTTTGTTCCAGTTGTATCTTTGA
Source organism: Tanypteryx hageni (assembly GCA_028673005.1). Taxonomy (NCBI): domain Eukaryota; kingdom Metazoa; phylum Arthropoda; class Insecta; order Odonata; family Petaluridae; genus Tanypteryx; species Tanypteryx hageni. The sequence goes on along the minus strand of CM054115.1, from coordinate 11,326,376 downwards.
AACAGCTCTTACGTGATTTTTGGTGGTATCATTTAGTTTTTAATGGATGATTCAATCCTTATAATATCGTTTAGATGAGGTTCTATGTAAGGCAGACAAAAGTTAAGTCCTTTGCTCAAGAGATTGAGTTCTTGTGTAGTAAATGTTTCTTCAGACAAGTTATGGACAATATTGATATCATCAAAGTGTTTCATGTGGTCACTAAAGGATTTATGTTCTGTGCATGTGTTATAAAAAGTCACTAGCATGGAGTAGTTTCCCCTAAACCCGGAGTGTGTGTGAGATTGCGTGTGCTAGGTCCATGGCATGGAGTAATTTCTCCTAAACCGGCGTGTGAGTACCTCCTTTTTATTATTTTTATGGTTATTAGGAGGTTTCTCCATTTTGCATTATTTGTAATTAATCATAGGGCTCTGATATTACTTTCTATTCGAACTAAAGATTTATTTCTGAAAATATAACTTCAAGGTAATTTTTCCTCAAATATAAGATTATCGATAGTGAAAATTCGGAAAATACGCTTTGTATTTTCAAAGAAAATAATTAGTGAGGAAGTAGAAGATGTTCCCTTGTTACGCGAGGGTGCTGCAGTAGATCCCTTTTTGAGAAAGGTATGAAAAGTGCGCTAACAGCGGGAATGGGTGTGAAATTTTTTAAGGAAGATATTCAGCTGATTTGGTAATAACAATTTTGCCTATCGAGGCTCTATAAACTTTGTGGACAAGGGCCTTGCGGCCCGTTTTCAACATTTCGCGGTCCACACTCTGCAAAACCCTGGTCTAGTGGACATCTTTGTGGTAAATGAAGTCCGCTATCCTAATAATTTTTTTAATCTATACCTTACAGATCATATAAGAGATAGGGAGATATATTTATTGTTTTTAATTGTTACTTGACTGATGCTATTTAACCCATTAGTGCAAGGAAAAGTTATTATGATAAATGTTTTTTTATATAGTTTACATTAATTATATCTAATGGCAAAAAAATTGTTTTGAAATTATTGCATATTAATGATTTTGACATGCAGGTAAAGCTGCTCGTGGGCCCTTATGGGGTCAAAAATTCCCATAAACAACAATTTTCGATGACTTTGCAATAAGAAAAGAAAAAACATTACTTGAGTTGTTACTGTTTATTTACTGAAGATATTTATTTAATAAAAATAAATTATTAAAAGATTTATGTAACAGGAAATTTTAAATTTTAATCATGTTTTGATATATAAGCTAAACTACAAAAATACAAGTATTATCCCACAAAGTTTTATCCCACACTAAAAAATATCTTTCATTTATAATACAAATTTATTTCTCGTCAAATTAAATAATGCAGTCCGGGGGAAGGGACACATTACATTGTCGGCACAAATATACTGTTCTTGCTTTGCACTGGGCACGTGCTTATAGGTGCGCCGCGTTCAAAATAACCTTTTGTGTGTACTGTGGGCGTGACTTAAGCTTCAGCGAGAATCTATTAAGGTCCCCCACCCCACTTGGCACCATCCCCCCAGTTTCTATATTTATCCTGATTATGATGATTTTGTCGTTTAAGTGAAATTAAGACCTTCAATCGTAGTAAATTTTACGCTGAATCTGATTATGTGTATTATAATTTTCTAAAAATTTGGTAACATTATTAAAATAGAGAGAAACTAAAAATGTGGACTCGGTAAGTTTTTTGCCAATCCTTATACATACAACGTCATATCTCGATTCCACTTATCCAATAAGGGCTATTTTATTTTATTTTAAAGTCTTTATGACGATTATATAAATGATAAATATATAATACCAATCAAACGCCTTTATAAAATTTAATAACCTTGTTCTTTCTCCAAAAATTTTTCTTGGGACATGAAAAAGCGGCCTGCGGGAAACTTTTTCCCTAACTGATTTAGAGGGATATATTGAGCGAACGGAATGTGCAGAAATGTTGAAATTTATTTTTGGAAAAGACTCCAATCCAATGACATCTGTAGTTCTCATGATACGGATATTTAAACGAAAGCGCGGTACAGCGCTGAGAAATAGACTGGCGCGCCGTGGGAGTCAGCAGGGGATAGGGACGCTGCGTAGTGGAGACAGTCAACTGTAAACATTGAGAACTAACATCGTAGTTATGAAAAGGTTGGGTTAGTTAGTGGTGGGGTGGTGGTAGTCAAGGTGACGGAGGGAAAGTTCCCCTCCGTGCGCGGCGGCGATCCGCACAGGTCATTTTGAATGCGACAGACATAATAGATGCACCTTTGGGTATGAGGTGCTCAAAGTAGTCTTCTCTTACGTCTTCCAGAGCCGTTGTTGAGTGTTTATAACCTCTCCCTGCGAAAGATGTATCATAATGTTTCATAAGATACAATGCACATTCCCTTCTAAACTGCAAATAAGTAATGGAATTTTCCAATCGCCTGTGAAGCAACCAGCCATGTACGCAAGAGACGTCAATCCCCAAAGCGAAAAACGCCCGCCACCAATTTTTTGTCCTTATAGTTGTTCTATATGTGGACAAAAATTGTTCAATGAGATCCAGACCTACCATGTAACTGTTATATTCGGAAATTGTTAGGGATAATGGGACACAGCCATGATTTTCGTAATAAGGGATAATGGATTCGTTCTCATATTGAACGCATTTAAAATTTTTATTCGGGAAATCAAAAAGTGGTCTTATTTTATAAAATCTGTCGGATTTTGAATTATCCGCCAAATGCTAATAAAGCAAAATTTCATCGAACCTGTTTCTTTGCATTGTATTTCGAACTATTTCAATATTGCACTCTTAATCAGGATATTCCAATACATGCGTCGCTTTGGCAGAAAATAATATTCCGAAAATAGCATTATTCCAGCTGTTAAATTGATTTCATTAGAAGTTACATTAATCGAGTGATTACCCCGGGCCCTTGCGTACAAGTTAGTTAGCTCTGTTATATAATTTACCAACATATCACAAAGAACACCCGAAATGGCTGAAATGGCGATTGCCGATTGGAAAAAGTTGAAGAAAGGCTAGGAGAGACAAATTCGGGAATTGTGAATTGTACTTTTTGACATTTTCTTAGGGAGAGAGGACGTTCCCGTTTGCTTGTAACGTTTCCTGCTTTTTTGAATGTTGTCTGTCGCTTCATCAACTTCCCTGCTATCTCAATTTCTACTTCAGCATCTAATATGGGACGTAAAAGATGAACAGGATCTCCAGTCACCCCTGCATCAGAAACATCGGAATCTTCATCTGTAACAACATCTGAGTTTTCTTCTGGACCTGTTATTATAACTGTGCGAATACACATTTCACGGTTCACACCTTATACGTAACTTATGGAATCGTTCAAAGTCAAATTTTTCCTAGCCCTAAAAACAGAAAATATTTTTTTAAAACAAAGAATATTAAAAATACTTGTTGAATCGACTTTGTTTACTATTCTTAAATAACTTACACTTCGAGCTTCAAAACTGTAAAATCCCGAGATGTTTTAGATGAATGCTATTCGTTTAGAATTCTCCAAAGTTAGAAAGAATGAAAGTTTGTTAACATTTTAATTTGATTATTCATGCAAATGTTAAGATTTTGTAATAAAAATAATGAGTGACAATCACCTTTCCAAAGATAAACTTGAATATCAAGTAGAAAAGAATTCCTAATTCGGCAATAACGGTGAAAACAGAAAATCTGAAAAAGGTAAAAAATTAGTACTGCTAGTGCGAACGAGCAGCTTTAGCTGCATTCAAACTTTCACAGGGAATAAAACCACTTGTTCAACAGCTTTGAAACTTTCACGTATTTAAGATAGATACACATTTCCTATAACAAATGCAAAGATAAAATAAAATATATCTACAGAAGAACACAAGATACGTCTGCACAGAACGAGGTCTACCGCGTGACTGAAGAGCTCAGAGGGTCGGTCATAAATAGGCCGTTACTTCCCTCGCTGTTAGAATTCACACGTTTTCTCTTTAGAGGGATATCTCTTCTTCGTCAAGCAGCCAAAACAAATTCTTTAACTCGTATAAACTCTACGTTACCATTTTTAAATGTCTGCTGCTGCTGCTCGTGGACACTAATAGGCTCCCATTGGTCTTGGACCCAATTTGGTCTTGGACCCAATTTGGTCTTGGATCCAATTTGGTATTGGGTCGCGTGTCCCTCCGCCATGCGCGGGTGCCCGCCTCCGAATAGACTCGACGAGTGTAACTCTTTGTAATGAAAGACCAGTTGATTGATTGCCACTGAGAACGGATTTTTCTTTAAATATCCGTCTTTTTGAGGTTGATGATCAAATGGAATCCCATTAAATGGGGGGGGATATGGGGAGTTGGGGAAATTGTGATCCGGATTAAAACTGATTAGAGAGAATGGAGAGAGAGAGTATCTGGTACGGCAGTTCGGCCTGGAATAAAATGCAGGGAGATATGATATCCTAAGGACGGATGTCGGAAGGAAGGAGTGCGTAGAAGAAAGTCTTGAAGGGAAATAGGGAGGATATGGATCGTGGGATAATTCAGAATTCCAAATTATGGAAAATCGACGTTTTCCTGACGTATACGTAAATTTCATCAATAGAGCACCCGCAGAAAATTGCACGTAGTCTAGAAATCCGTGTAACGTGGAGTCAGAAAAATCTAAAAAAGAAATACATCGACAAACAATAATTCATAATGTTAGTTAGCGGCGATTGAATTTTTCGACATTAAGCACTTCGTTTTGTTGAACTCAAAAGTATCTCAATTTTTATTTATTTCTCCTGTAAAACCCCCGAAACTTGCGAAACGCATTCCAATGAGAATATATATATATATATATATATATATATATATATATATATATATATATATATATATATCTTTATATAATCGATCGTATTCCAGATTAAAGAGCTGGGCTCAATCGAAAAAATTTGCTCGATAAATAAAATGTCATCTCAGCTCTATTGGCGCTGAGGAACGAACTCCGCCGCCGCCTACGTATCTAAGAAAACGACTTCCCAGTGAGTGTGACAGGAAGCAATGCCGAAGCAAACATCCGGACGCGAGATAATTGGACCTCTCTCACCGCGTTCGCTGGAATCGAGTGACGTCACTCGTGTCTCCGTGAATCACGGCCGCCCTTCGCCCTCCTTAGAACCGGTTGGCGCGCTCGAGGACGGTAATCGCACCGCGGACCGGACGAAGGAGCGATGACGTGCCAAGAGCGGGCGATGCGTGCGCCGCCAAACGGTCCGAGGTTCGTTCTGCGGCGTCTTCCTTTCCTTTCCCTCTGGCGGAGGAAGATGGAACGAGAGGAACGGAGGGAGGGGAATGGAGGCCCTCACTTCGCATCCTGCCCCTCTATATTAATTTTTTTAGTCTTTATTGGGAAAGACAGAACCGACAGCATTGAGAATATCAATGTTCCGATTCATCAAATCTAGGAAATCATACCGCATGTTAGAGAGAAAAGGTCGATAAACCGGGATAGTACATATTGAATATACAGTCGAGTCTCGATTATCCAAGGAAAAGTGGATCAAGCCAACCTCGGATAATCATACACTCGGATAAAATGGAAGTTTCATTTTTAGGTATTAAAAATAGGCCCATGTATGTAATTTATTGATATTACTTAAACAAACCCTAAATTGTCAGCTACTTTCTTTAGGGTTTCACCACCATCTAATCGTTGAATAGCCTATAATTTGTTCTCTGGAGACACCACAACACGCTTTCTTTTCACGTTCATTATTTGGTGGAGTCAAGAAACGTCTAACTATTGCAGGGTAAAAAAATGATGAATGTCAAGGATGGACAAGTCCATGGGTATCGAAGTGTAATTTAATGTCTCCTTTTTACTGAGGTTCGTCGACGACTGACTCGGCGATCGGAGCCTCCGTCGAGAGGGCCATGCCTCGGTTGCATACATTGTTGCGGCTGAATGCAGCCGCATGCTTCGTGAATCTTACACTATGTATCAACTGAAAACTGAAATCGTGAGGAGTCACGATTTACGTGAGGTAAATAACCTGTGGCCTTGACCGCAAACTAAAAACAACAATGTATTTGGAGGTGGCCGCCTCGGTTAACACGAAAGCTCGGATAAGAGGGTCTCGGATAATCGAGACTCTACTGTACTTTAAAAAGGAAAAGGTGACGAAAAAGATCAAATCTTCGTGAGGAATAAAGGAATTCAGGAAATGATGATGGCATAAGTCTTACTGGTACCGAGACGTTCATCAGACTCGATCCGTTGTCTTTCCGAACCTAAATATTTTCACAAATAAAATACGGTCGCATATCAAAATAAAGCATTACAGTGATTTCTTTCACGAAGTGCGCGAAAAGAAGTTTTCAATTTCCATCCGATTCGATTAAAACTACTTTAGAAATAAATTATTTCGTGAGAATGGTATTCCCTCGATTCTTCTTCTGGAATGTTTCCTGTAATAGTCGGAAATTTGCTCTCCCAGCTGGATAGCTAGTTCCCGTAAATATTTCCTCCCGTTTCCTTAATTTAAAGGCACCCTAAATCCACAGATACAGACAGTCGTCGTAAAATCGCAAATACGCCTTCGGGAAGACGCTCACTTCCGTCCTCCGGTGCCGCTCCAGGACACAAGATGCCCAGAAAGACCTCCCGCGATATCATAGAGGTTCGCTACTCGCGCAGTTAGAATAAAAACTATTTATATAGAGGAAAATTTGGACGGTGCGGGTCTAAAAATGCATGGAATCCGTGTGTCGCATCTCATCAACGCCACCTGTGGATTGCGCAGCCGCGAAAATAATCTCCTATTTTTCGTGGCGATAAAAATGACTTTTTTGTTTCCAAAAGTTGCACGTGAGAGGAAATTTGAAAGGGACGGAGAAAAGGAAGGAAGCGAGGAGAAGAAAGGGAACTTTTTGAGCGAAATGTTTACGCGGAGATGGAAGTGGGGGAGGGATATCATTCTATATAGACGTTCCTTACAGAGGAGGAGGAGGAGGATATAACATACTAGTAGAAGGTGCTTGCATACTGCAAGCATTTCATCTCACCTTGATAAAACATTCATTTTTCAGACAGACATTTCATCTTTACAAATATTCTTTTAATTCTAAAGATTTCACCTCCGCAGCGATTTTCGTTTTTCCCACATGTAAAAATATTAGTTTAAAACAATCCCCAAATGTTGCAATTTTAAAAATTTTAAGCTTTCTTCATTATGGGGTACTGATGCTACACATTTTAGCCAAATTTTAAAGTTGTAGCACTTATAGAAGTAAAATAATATTTTTCTAATTCTTTAAATTTAAATAATTTTTAACGGCCGTCGCAATTCATATATGGTAAAATTGAAATGTAAGTTTGTGCAAATTCACTACTCTGTAAATAATTTGAAAATTTCAGCTTATCATTATATATCGACGTTTCTTACAGAGGAGGAGGAGATAACATATAACAGGAGGATACTAATGTTTAGGCACTTCCAGATAAGCTGGAGATTCGAAATTTTTTTCATAGGTAGAATTTTGTGGAAAACCTACTAGAAAAAACGAAAATCTTTAAAAAGTGCAACAATGCGGCCGCTAAAAATTCGCAATTGTTTAAACAAATTTTCAAGGTTTATATATTTCCGAATATGCCACGGAGTTAAAAATTTTTTTATAATTAGAATTCTTAAAAAAAGGAAATAAGAATTATACAAATTTTGATATTTTAATTTGTTTGGCAGTTAAAAATTCTTAAAGTTTAAAAAAATAGATAACTGTTTAGGGACTACGGGATGAGTTAGGAAGCTGAAATTTTCAAATTATTTACAGAGTAGTAAATTTGCATAAATAAACATTTCAATTTTATCACATATGATATGCGGCGGCCGTTAAAAATTATTTAAATTTAAAAAATTAGAAAAATATTATTTTACTTCTAGGAGTGCTACAATTTTAAAATTTAGCTAAAATGTGTAGCATCAGTACCCCATAATGAAGAAAGTGTAAAATGTTTTAAATTGCAACATTTGGAGATTGTTTAAAACTATTATTTTTACATGAGGGAAATACGAAAATCGGTGCGGATGTGAAATATTTAGAATTAAAAATATATGTGTAATGATGAAATATGAATAATGAATGTTTTTTTATGTTGAGATGAAATGCTTGCAGTATGCAAGCACCAACTACTAGTATGTTATATCCTCCTCTGTAAGAGTCGTCGATATATAATGATATATAACAGGAGGATACTAATGTTTAGGCACTTCCAGATGTGCTGGAGATTCGTAATTTTTTTCTTAGGTAGGATTTTGTGTAAAACCGACTAGAAAAAACTAAAATCTTTAAAAAGTGCAACAATGCGGCCGCTATAAATTCGCAATATTTCAAACAAATTTTCAAGGTTTATATATTTCCAAATGTGCCACGGAGTTGAAATTTTTTTTATAAGTAGTATTCTTAAAAAAACGAAATAGGTATTATACAAATTTTGATATTTTAATTTGTTTGGCAGTTAAAAATTCTTAAAATTTAAACAAATAGATAGCTGTTTAGGTACTATGGGATAAGCTAGGAAGCTGATATTTTCAAATTATTTACAGTATAGTAAATTTGCACAAATAAACATTTCAATTTTTACCATATATTTATTGCAGCGGCCGTTAAAAATTATTTAAATTTAAACAATTAGAAAAATATTATTTTATTTCTAGAAGTGTTACAACTTTAAAATTTGGCTAAAATGTGTAGCATTAGAACCTTATAATGAAGAAAGTGTAGATTTTTAAAATTGCGACATTTGGAGATTGTTTTAAACTATTATTCTTACATGTGGGAAAATCGAAAATGCTGCAGAAATGAAATCTTTAGAATTAAAAGACCATTTGTAATGTTGAAATTTTTGTCTGAAAAATGAATGTTCTTTTAATGTGAGATGAAATGCTTGCAGTATGCAAGCACCAACTACTAGTATATATATATATATATTTATAGAGAGAGAGAGAGAGTGTCGTTGGAGAGAAACGCGTGGAAAACGTATGGTTTAGGAAATGGCGAGAAGATTCGGAAGAGGACAGCGGGGCGAGAGGGTAAGGAAGAGCGGGAATGATGAAGGGAGGGAAGTTGAGAGAGGGAGGGAGGGCGTGTTATTTAGGGCGGGAGGGAGAGAGTACCGGTGGGTAAGGGAGGGAGGGAGTGAAAGAGAGGGAGGAAGGGAGGGTAAGGGAAGGTAAGAGAGGGAGGGAGGGAGGAAGGGAGGGTATGGAAAGCGCGCGTCAACTCCCCGTGCCTCGGGGTCTGCTGCCCGTGTGCAAACCTGAACCTCCTCCTTTGGCATATATTTATGGTACAAAATTATATCTAGCCCTATTTTCGGGCTTCTCTCTCCCTTCATCCTATTCCACTCCCTCTCTCTACCTCTCTCTAGCCCTCTCACCAAACCTCCCGCTTTCCCAAACTTTCGCTTTCCCTCATTCTCTCCCTTCCCCTTTCCCTCTCTTTCTGCTCTCTCCCTCTCTCCTTCCTCTCTCTTTCAGTCTCCCCTTTCCCCATACACTCACCTTTCTCCGTTATGCCAATTCGGTCCTATTTAATTTTATGAATATGGCAATAATGCTGGTTGTTCTTGGCAACGAAATATTTTATTCACAAAAAACATTTTCGTCTGCAAAAAAGTTTTCTGGTTAATTCGAATTGTATTTAAAAATCAACTGTAGGAAAATGAATTAAATTATTTTGCTCGTAATATGGTTCAAGTTAAAGTAATTTTAAGAAGTAAAGAAGATGGGAATAATTTTGAATCGAGAAAAAGTCTGCTATTACCGAGAATCGAACCCGGGTCTTCCACTGGCCGGGCGGATATTCTACCACTGAACTATCTTAGCAGATCAATTTTCTCGTTTCTGAACGCCGATGTTTTCTTGGTTGGGACGGAACTAGCCAAGCTAGTATCAAAACTGCCCTCGTCCCAACCAAGAAAACATCGGCGTTCAGAAACGAGAAAATTGATCTGCTAAGAAAGTTCAGTGGTAGAATATCCGCCCGGCCAGTGGAAGACCCGGGTTCGATTCCCGGTCATATTATACTTTTTTCTCGTTTCAAAATTATTCCCAACTTCACAGCTTATGCCTGTCTGCATAGGATCTTCGGATCACTTATTCCATCACTTATAGTAATTCATTATAACTGTTTAACAGCTAAAATTTCCGATGACTTGCACGCACCGCCCTTTGTTGTATTGATTCTCATGGTAAACTCGCTTCGATATACGCTGATTTGATCTACGTCGTGATTTTCAGGTGCGTATCCTCGACGTAAATCGGCGTATTACTCTACAATGTTTATTAACCTGAAAATCGTTAAGTCAAGCTTATATTATTTGGTCACGATGCTGGTAAAATTGTAGTTTTATGTTGTGCGATTGAAGCGAAATCAAGCGCGGTTGTTTTGATTCAGAAATGCACAGTAAGTTTAAACATAGGTAAAATCGAAATTTCCCCCTGGTTTGTCAAAGGAGTAGTTACTTTTTTCTTGATTAAATTGTTGGTTTTTAAACATAATAGTAATATTGAACTCTTTATAATTAAAGCATTGTCGTTATTTGGTATAGCCAAATTGTGGATTTGTCGTAACATCGTTTATTCACGATCTAGTGAGATTATTTCTTTTGTCGTAATTTGCTACAATTGTAAGTTTTTACATTGTATCTTTTTCTCATTGCAGTTAAACCCTTCATAAAAGTGAACATTGAACCACCAATGAGTGGAAAGACGAATTCTTGCTCATCGTGGCTAAAGATGTACAGAAGGCACGTGCTTAATTTGTCACGCAAGTGTTGCAGAAATTATAAGAGATAAAATTGAGAGACATTTTAATACAATTCATAAAAACTTTTCTGTGAGTTTTCCTGCTAAATCTGAAATTAGGAGAATGAAAGAGCAAGAACTTATTTCGAACTTACAGAAGCAACAACCATTGTTCAAATTACCCACTGTTAAGTCTATAGCCGTCACTGTTGCTTCTTTCCGTGTGTTTTACAGTATTGCTAAACAAGAAATTTCTTGAAGACGGTGAAATGATTAAAGAGGCTTTCCTTAAAGTTAGTGACTCATTATTTGACAGTTGCAGTAATAAGAGTGCAATAATGAAGGCTATTAGAGATGTCCAGTTATCTAGAAATACTCTTACCAGAAGGACTGAGACAATGGGAAACGATAACACAAGGATGCTGCAGCAGGACGTGTCCACTTGTGAATATTTCCCCCTGAAAATTGATGAATCAATCGATAATGTTGACACAGCACAAATGTGTATATGCGTTTGAATGGTTTTCAAAAATTATAGCACTAAAGAGGAATATTTATAATTAGTTCCATTGAAGGGTAGAACTCGAGGACAAGATATATATTCCGCTTTTAAGAAATTTGCAAAAACAGAAAACTTGCCACTTCAAAAACTTGTTTCCATTACTACCAGATCCTCAGTTTCCAAAATTTTAACCATACCACTGTATTATACATCAACAAATTGTGTGCGGAAAGCCGGCAAAAATGCAAGAGGTAATGAGTCTTGTCTTAAAAATTGTCAACTCGTTCATGGCTAAAGCTTTGCATCAACCTCTATTTAGAACTTTTCTAGAAGATGCACATTCAGAACATGGTGATTTATTTACAAATACATTTTGCAGTTTTCTGACTAAGTAAAGGGCCTGTTTTAGAAAGGTATCTTGAGCTTATAAGAGAAATTAAAAGTTTTTTAAATGAAAGGGGGATGTCTATAAAGAAATTGATGATGTTGATTGGCTTTTGGATTTAGCTTTTCTAACTGAATTTTTTAACGGACAATTTTATGGAACAAATTACTTCAATTTGGAGCTCCAAAGAAAAAATAAAACGTTCCCGAAATGATAATCTTTGTGAACAGCTTTAAAAGTAAGTTAAAAGTCATCATTCATCAATAAAAAAAGAATTATGCAAAACATTTTAAATATTTAACAAAAGAAATTACTAAACAGGAAGTAAGTGAAAATTTATTATCAATGAAATCAGAAATTTACATTGATTTGTTAGTAAAATTAGAAACAGAATTTGAAGAGCATTTCAAGATTTTAGAGAGCTGGAACCCATTGCTACATGTTGTCTAAATTCTTCCATAATCAACATTGAAAGTATTTCAAGCAAAATAAACATAGAAGAAACAGACTTGGAAGATGGCATCATTATGATGCAAAATGATATAGAGTTGAAAGCAAGGTATAAAGATTCAACCTTTTGAAAACTTGTTTCATCTGACAAATTTCCGAATATAATAAATATTGCATCAATTTTGAATATAAATATGCGTAATTCAAGAAGTATCTGTATAACGATTATAAATTATATCCTGAGAGAAATATGAAAATGTAAAAAGTGAAAATACACATTTACAAGGCTAGTAAGAGATCTTTTAAGAAGGGCTGAAGCCCGTCAGCCCCCCTCACGGTGCGTCCCTGATGAAACGAAAGACACTATCAAACTTCTTACTGCTTATGTACCAAACATTCTTGCGTTTGTCACTGAGTTCTCTACTTCTGTCTACCATTCTCACAACTGTAAAAAGACTAAAGTTTAAATAGAGAGACCCCCACATCACTCAAGAGCTGGTAGACACTTTTGCAATTTTATACGCCCATGCAAGCAGAAAGGTTATCATAATTATATTATAGAGTTTATTCATATTAAAGTATTAACTATATAAAAGTTGGTTATAAAAATTCATTTTTATATCTTCACTTGTTATATATTGAAATGTAAGTAGCCCGCAAGACCAGGCTGAAACTAGCCCATGATATGAAAAAGTTTTGGCAGCCCTGCGTATAACCTAAACTTAACTACCTTCAATTGCCCGACTTTGTCCAGCGAAGACAAACTTCAGGAGCTTCAAGAAGAATAAGAAAAGATCAGCTAAGGTATTTTAGGCCACAGTGAGGTAAGAAAAAAAGCAGAAGGCCTTCTGGAACTGAAGAGTGAAAACCTTTTTTATCACGGGGTAACTAACGCAGGAAGAACAGCAGGAGTTGGATTCATCATAAACAAAATATTGAAAAGCAACATCCTGGAAATAGATAGCTCATCCGAGCGATCAGCATGACGAGTGATTCGAATAAATAAGAGGTATCAACTGCAAATAGTCCAAGTCCATGCGACAACTTCAAAATATTCGGACGAGGAAGTGGAAGACTTATACCAAGAAATGGGAGAGTTGCATGACAAAAGAAGCTGCTATCTAGAAATGGTCATGGGTGATTTAAACGCAAAAGGAAGATGACAGCGCAGTTGGAAAATGGGGCTATCGAGACGGAAAAAACGGGGAGACCGACTTGTGGACTTTTCCGAATCTACCAGCCTCTACATAATGAACTACTCCTTTAAGAAGAGCCCTAAGAGAAAATGGCCCAGGAAGGGACTCAATGGCATAAAAAATGAAATTGACTACATACTTGTCAATAAAAGGCATGTGGTAGAAGACTGCTCAGTCCTCAGTCAGTTTAAAATTGGAAGCGACCATCGATTAGTGCGATGCAGAATAACATTCAATTGTAAGTTGGAAAGATGGAAGCTGATAAGGAGGACTAAGCTCATCATCGACGTAAAAGTGCTAAAAGAGAAAAGAAGAATTTCAGCTTGAACTCCGCAATCGATTCAATGTGCTAGAAGACCAAAAGGCGGAATTAAATTTAACGGAGGAACTCAGAGAAACCGCATTAGAAATAGACGGAACTGTTTAAGTAAAACCAGATAAAAAGTTATCTCAAAAACTACACCGCTGAGAAAGAATAGAAGAGAAATGAAGATGATTAATGACCCTAAGGAAATGATCCACTCCGCTGAGCTAAACGAAACTATAAGGGAATCCATCAAAGAAAATGTGAAGAAATATAATTATGAACTAATCGAGAAAACTATAGAAAACATTACAAGTAATAAGAAAATGAAAATCATAATAATCATAATCATATTTATTTACCATCAAATTTACATGGCAAGTCAAGAATAATACACGAGTCATTTACAACAATGCATAAAATATTAAGACAAATCAGTATGCAAGAGTCGTACAGAAGTTACATAGAGAAATAAAAACATAATCAGTTGAGTTTGTGCTGCTTAAATAGGTGTATTATATGTAACTTGATACTCAGGAGAATGGATTTTCGCACATAAATTCATTTAAATCGTAATTTGCTTTTTGTAACGGTTGATTTTATTTTATTTTTAAACTTAATAATGTCTGGAATTCCACTGATCTTAGGAGGTAGTTTATTGTATAGTTTTAGTCCTACATATTGTATACTTCTTTCGAAGGAGGTTGTTTTATGCTCTATTAAGTTAAATTGGATTTTCTGACTTGTATTGTGCAGATATTGAATATTTTTAATTGTCGTAAATTTGTGGGTCTTGTTTAACAAATAATAATACCTCCAAAATGTAAAGAGAAGCCACAGTCAGTATTTTTTCTGAGATAAAATATGGCTTGCAGCTTTATTTTAAGGTAAGATCGTTGGGTGCCCTTATGGTGGATTTCTGTAGCATAAATACTCTGTTTATATGTGATTTGCTAGAGTTGCTCCAGAAGACTATACCATGTTGTAGAATACTTTGAATGTATCCATAGTAAGCAAACTTAGCAGCTTTTATTGAGCAGGTCTTATTTATTACCCAGACAACATATGAGGCTTTTGCCAGTCTTTTACAAATGGTATTTATGTGTATAATCCAATTAAGGTTTTCGTCAATGATGGGTCCAAGATATTTTGCAGTATTCGACAATCCATAGGGAAGTTGGAGAATATTATTCAGAGTAGTAGTCTGTCTGAAGTGGATTATTTATGTTTTTGTTTCATTTAAAATTGTCATTTCCTGCAAACCAAGTTACTGAGTTTCTAGTGATATTCATTACTTGGGAAATAGCAGAACTGAGATTGTCAGATTCGATGACTACAGTGGTATCGTCTGCAAAGAGTGTGCAGTGTGTTTCCTTGATGTGATCTAGATAGTCATTGCATATAATATGGGTCCTAAAACAGAACCTGTGGAACTCCTTCTAAGACATCAGTGAAAGAAGATTTGCCTACACCATATGAGTTTCTTATATATACTACTTTCTTGCGATTATTCAGAAATGACTGAAAAAGACAGTGTGAGACCTCTAATGACATATTATTCTAGTTTTTGTAGTGATTTTTATGAATGACACAATCAAAAGCCTTACACAAATCAAGGAAAATTCCTACTGGTATTTTATCATTGTTTAAGATTTCATATATACGATTAAGGACATAAAATATTGCGGTGTTTGTGGATTTGTATTTGCGAAATCCATGCTGATGTTTAGTAAGTAGGCTATTCTTTTCCAGGTAGTTTAAGTCTTCTGTGGATTAATTTCTCAAATATTTTTGATAGCACAGGTAAAATTGAAATGGATCAATAATTGTTCGCATCCTTAGGGTTGCCACTTTTTAAAATTGGTATAATCTTACTTAGTTTTAGCTCAGAAAGAAAAGTTCTTCCATGCAACATTTTGAAAGGGTTAAGGGTTTAATTATATAGGGTACAGTTGCTTTTATTATTTCTGCATTTATATTATAGATGTTAAAAGAGAGAGAATGTTTTAGACCTGTTATAACTGTAAGAACTTCCTTTTCTGTTATATCTTCAAAAAACATTGAATTTGCCACTTGCAATATCTGGAGAGGGGCTATATTTTTTGTTAGGCCATTTTTTAATAATGTGACTATGCTTTGAAAATGTTTGCTAAAGGTTTCAGTAATTAGCATCTCTCGATTGGTAAGATACAGCTGGTGGCATTGATGTTAGAAGATGGCTCGATTACCCATAGCAAGGAGTTAATTATAAAATGAGTAGAAGATCTCTACAAGGAACTGCATGGAGATCTATTTAACGATGAGGAAGTAAATGAAAAAGGAAACATGGCCAAAGAAGAAGTTTCAGATATTCTTCCATAAGAAGTGAGACATGCAATCAAAAGCATGAAGAATGAAAAAGCGCCTAGCAAAAGATGGATTCACAGCAGAAATATTCAAGGCAACAGGTAACTGTATGGTCAAGTTCCTCTCTAAAATTTGTACGTCTTTCTTAAGGAAGAGAACAATACCAGAGTCGTGGAACACTCTTGCATAAGCAAGGTTTTAATAATTATCGACCAATCAGCCTGCTCCTATCAGTCTACAAAATATTCACAAACGCGCCTTCAAAAGCATCTTGATTTTGCCCAATCCAGAGAACAAGCTAGATTTAACAGTGGATATAATACGATGGACCACATTCAAGTTCTCAGAGAGATAATTAGCCAGGCTAATAAGTACCAGTCGCCCCTCCGTATGTGAGTTATCGACTACGAGAAAGCAGTCGACTCTATTCGATCTTCGTCGGTGCTAAATACATCAAAGAAACAAAGGGTAGAAGAGACGTACTTTACTTTAATCGGGAATATCTATAAAAACGCGACATCGTCTGTCCAGCTGGATGAAGAAACAGGTATCTTCTAAATTATTTATAGCAGCTCTTGAGGAAGTACATATTAAATATGCTACATTTGGAAGAAAAGGGTACAAAGGTAAATGGAGAATATCTGAGTCACTTGCGATCCACTGAAGACTGTTCGCAAGAAACCCAGAAGAGCTCCGTAAAAGAACTGAGAAACTGAAGCATGCAAGCCAAGAAGATTAGAATGAATCTTAATAAAATCACACAATCACAAATCCTAAGAAGATATCGATTAAAGGAGCAGAACTCGACGAAGTAACCAATTACGTTTATTTTGGTCAATTCATTACTACCAACGGATCACTTCTTGGAGAAATCAACCGGTGTGTGATGATGGAATGAAGTACTTTTGGCAGGAATGGAAGTATCTTTAAATCACGTATCCCAGTATTTCTGAAGAGGAGATTATACGACCAATATTGTTCTGCATTTTTGTGACCTATGGATGCCAAACATGGACCATGAACGCTAGAAAAGTCCAGCGCCTGCAAACAACACAGAGGAACATGAAGAGATGTATGCTTGGTATCACCTAAAGAGACCGCAAAAGGAACGAGTTGGTAAGAAAGAATTTGAGTAAAGGTGCTTAAGTGGAAGTGGGCGGGTAATATTGCTAGAACAAATGATCGGACGTGTAGTGTCATAGAATAGAGATCCCAAGAAAAATCAAGGGACCGAAAAGAAGACCGAAAAACAGATGGGACAGAGAGCTTGTGAAGTTCTTAGGGCCAGCTTCGGGTAGAACGCAGTTGATAGGGAAAACTGGAAGAGTCTATATATATCATCATTTTCATGCTGCTGTCCGGAGACAGGTTTTAGCTGAATCGCTGCCTCCATCTCTCTCTCTCTCTCCCTAGAAGCCTCTTTTCTACCTCTATAAGTACTATACTCCGGCTTTATATTCTCTAATATTCCAATTCTTTTTCTCCCTCTTCATCTTCTTCCGCTAATTTTGCCTTCTAAGATCGTCCTTTGTAAACGCCGTCTTCTCAATATATGCCCTATTCAATTTGTTTTTCTTTTCCTGATTTTTTTTATTAGCATCCTTTCTTCTCCCACCATTTCTAATGCTTCTTCGTTTCTCTTCCTCTCTGTCCATTTCACTTTCATCACCCTCCTCCATACCCACATCTCAAAACTTTCTAAATATACGCGTATTTAACTATCACCTCCTTTTCAATTTGGTTCCAAGATGTGATGATCCATTCGCATATCTGCTTCCTTATCCTACCCGTCGCCATCCATTCCGTGTATTGCATCTTCATATGATTTTGAATGGACGATTGATGCAAACATCCAGTGCCTGAAACACGGACGTCATTCCTGCTGGAATGATCACCTGGTCAGTTTTTCTCTTTTTAAGGCGTTCCTTCACGTCTTCAGTCAGGTGGCCACGAAAACTGTCCAGCAACAGGATATTGGGGAGATTGAGAAGGGCACCTGGACGATATTCCCACACACACTTGATCCAGTCTAAAACTAGATCACTGTTCATCCAACCCATTTCATGTGCCCTTACTAAAATTCCTGCTGGGAACTTTTCATTTTTTGGAAGAGTTTTTCTTTTAAATATGATGTATGGTGGTAGTTTCTTTCCGTCCGCCGACACTGCAAGCATGAAAGTGCATCGTTGTTTATCTCCCCCACCAGGGATCACTTGAACCGTTTTTGTACCCATATCAGCAACTGTCGTATCATATAGCATTTCGAAATACACAGGTTTTTGATCAGCGTTTCCTATTTGGCCTAATAAGTGTGAGTACTTTTCTTGCAGGCGTATAACATATCGCTGAAAACTTAACAGTTTCTCCTCATAAGTATCGGGGAGGCGTTGAGAAATCGCTGTTCTCCTTATTGAAAGGCCGTTCCGACGAAAAAACTTATGCGCCCATCCCTTGCAAGCTTTAAACTCAGCTTGTCTAACACCCAACTCTCTGGCTATCTGTAGCGCTTTTATGACACACATTTCTGTCGACACTGCATAGCCAAATTGCCGTCTATGCCTTATATACTCGGCTAGTTGTTCTTCTATGACAGAATATCTGGGGGATTTCCCCTAAAGGCTCTTCTGTCCCTGTTTGTAATGAGAAGTTTATCTATTTTCTTCCTTCAATCCCTTATGCATGTTTCTGACACATCATACTTTGGTCCTGCAGCACGGTTTCCTATATCTTTTGCCTCTCTGATCACTTTCAGCTTTTCGCTTGCAGTAAAAGATCGCAATCTTTTATTACCATTCATTTTAGGGGCTATAAGGCAAGAGAAGATAACCTGAATTTGTGGCCACCAGAAAAATCAAATGTTACGCGCACGCACAAACCAAATACGACGTACTGAGTAAAAGGAGCGAAGGGTGCAAAGGAATCAGGAACAGAGATTTTGTATCTTCTTAGAAAAGACTGTAACTGATACGTATACTGTTTCAGAGGATAGGCATTAACGTTTAGAAATTTGATCTGGCAGTGCCAAACATTCGAAAGATAACTACTATGTAGACACGTGCTTTCAACGTATCACCCAGTTTTTTGACGGGGATTTAAGGGAAAAAAGGTGCGCGTGGTAGAAGTGAACATACGGTAATACAAATTTTTAAAATAGATGTGTTTGCAAATCGGGAAAATAAATTATAATATG
This sequence comes from Tanypteryx hageni, assembly GCA_028673005.1. NCBI lineage: Eukaryota > Metazoa > Arthropoda > Insecta > Odonata > Petaluridae > Tanypteryx > Tanypteryx hageni. The sequence goes on along the minus strand of CM054115.1, from coordinate 11,307,253 downwards.
ATATATTGAATTTTTCAAATTTTCTGTGTATTTACTCTGGTTTAATAGATATTTTGTAAATGAATGAGTGAATAAACATGTTTTTTTCTGTACACAGATTATTTTTAACCATTGGTTTTCATTTGGTTTTTCATGTTAATTGTATATTTACAATCGTAGTTACTGTAGTTTAATGTCTATCAATCAAAATCAATCAAATATATCTGTAACACTTCCTTGGATTTTTATTTGAGTCAATGGTTTCCACTGTATTTTTGATTGCTGTTTGAATGATATTGGTTTACTTGACTATCGTTTAAAGTTTATGGTCAAAAGTATTTTCTGTGATAAAATGAATAAACAGACGACTTCTTTAAAACCTAAATTGAACTTTTATTGTAGCTACACATTACCCCACCATAGGCATGTGGGAGGGAATATGAGGACACCAGCCATTTAAAACAATAAGTTTTCCCCACAGATGGCCAACAGGGGAGAGGATAACAAAGATTTAATATATTCTGAGTCATTCACTTTAACCACCCTCCATCTCTCTTATTGAAAATGTGTCTGACACCTTTTACTAAGATCGTTTTCCTATAATTCAAAAAGTACGCCTAAATCCCTGTCTGTAAAGACTTAATTGAATGTTTAATGACAATATAGTAAGAGTTTTCTTCACATTTTTACATTAAATTATGATTCAATTCTGAACACAACGAATCTTTACCTTGTGTTTGAACCTATAGTCCTTAATATTGTAACATATGTATAATTTTAAAAAACATCAACTGGAAGTTTAAGTTACTTAAATAGTAATTTCATTTTGCTATTAATATGAAACAATTACTGTAAAAGTATTTATGTCTCTTTAAAATGAACGAGATTTGTGAAAACAATGAATCTCCCGTTTCTTTAAAAGAGTACTTAATTAAAGTTCGATAAAGAATAAATATTATGTCATCAACAAGCCGTGTTTAACACATTTATATTGCCGCTAATCCATTAATAAAGATAACAGACATACGTTATGAGAAATAAACATATACACTAACTAGTTCTATATCTGACCACTCAAGGCGCCTTAAGCCCCCTAAAATACAACATTACCTAAAGTTATTTATAATGAGATGAAATGCTTGCAAAATGCAAGCGCAAACTACTAGTTTATATATGTATATATATAGCACTGGTGGTGTAGTGGTTAGCGTGTCGGCTTTCTATTGCAAAGTTCGGGGGTTCAAACCCCTCGAATGGAGGTTTTATTTAAAAAAAAAAAAAAAAACTATCATCAGTGCCTGGCAGTAGGCAGCAGTACTGTCAGTATGGTATAGAGCCGAAAACAAATGATGTTGGTTGGGTCTATATCCAATACAGCTGTAGGCGTGATCAGGACGATTTGAACGGCTACAGTACTGCGATGTGGAAAGCAAGAGGGAAACTACCACATTACAATCCCTAGTAAAGATTATATGGTTGGACAATATGAGTTCTCTCGAGGTAAAACAATCCGGAGGTAAAATAGTCCCCCAATCGGATCTCCGGGCGGGGACTGCCTTGAGGAAAACATTTGTCGAAAGTAAATTACGAATAGGGACTTGGAACGTAAGAACTATGAGAAAGGCAGGAAAGCTAGAGAACTTGAAAGAAGAAATGAGAAGAAATAGAGTTGACATTATAGGGCTAAGCGAAACTAGATGGGAGGGAGAAGGACAGTTCGACTCGGAAGAATTCACGGTAGTTTATTCTGGAGGAAATAGTGGGGAAAGGGGAATAGCTCTGGTACTTAGGAAAGATATGATGAAAAGCGTGACAAAGATAATAGCAACGAACGATAGACTGATGGCAATAAAGCTAAAAGCAGTCCCAGTGGACATGCTGATAATCCAGGTATATATGCCAACGTCAGCTCATGACGATGAAGAAATAGATGAGATCTATGAGCAAATTAATGAAATTTACGAAGAAGACGGAAGAGGAAAGGTAAACTGCATAATAATGGGAGATTGGAACAGCATAGTCGGAGAAGGACAGGAAGAAAATGTTGTCGGGCAATACGGACTTGGGAAGAGAAATCGAGGAGGGGAGAAACTCGTAGAATTCTGCATCAATAATGACCTTGTAGTGACTAATACATGGTTCAAAAACCATAAACGAAGGTTATACACATGGAAAAGCCCAGGAGATAGAATGAGATGCCAAATAGATTACATCCTTGTAAAACAAAGATTCAGGAACAGCATAAAGAACGCCAAGGCATTTCAAGGAGCAGACATTGATTCAGATCACAGCCTTCTAATAGTGGACGTGAGTACAAAGCTCAAACAAATAAGAAAAACGAGAAGAGAAAGACAGACCTGGGACCTAGAAAAACTGAAAGAAAGGCAGGATGTAGTCAGCATGAAGTTGGAAGATAACCTAAGAAAGTTGGAAAACAAACCGAAGACCGTTGATATAGAATGGGATGAAATTAAAACCAGTATCAAGGATACCTTGGATAAAGAGATTGGAAAACAAGAGAAGAAAATCAGAAAACCATGGATCACGAAGGAAATGCTGGAGAAAATGGATGAGAGACGAAAATGGAAAAACGTTAACAGTGAAGAAGGTAGAGCCAACTATAGGCGTATAAACAATGAGTTGAGAAGGGTAACAGATAAAGCTAGAGAAAATTGGATAAAAGGAGAATGTGATGAAATAGAACAAATGGAGAAGTTAGGACGGTACGATATGATGTACGCTAGGGCACTGGAATTAGAAGATAAGAAGTCTAATGGAATTTGTGGTAAAGGAATTATGAATACGGATGGGAAGATAGTCTCAGAAACAAAGGATGTAGCACAGGTATGGGAAGAATACATTAAGGAATTATACAGCAAACAGGCAGGAGCGGCAAAAATAGAACTGGAAAATGAGGAAAACATTGAAGAAGACAACTTAGGACCAAGTATTATGGAGAGCGAAGTAGAAAAAGCGATAGTGGAACTAAAGAAGGGGAAAGCCACGGGCAGCGATGGAATACCGGCTGAGATACTTAAAGTCATAGGATCAGAAGGGCTAAAAGCGATCACGAAATTAATTAATCAAATTTACGACACGGGAGAGTGGCCTCAGGATTTCCTAGAAGTAACAATGATCCCTCTAAAGAAGAAGCCAAAGGCAATGCAGTGTAAAGATTACAGAACTATAAGCCTTCTGTCACACACATCGAAGATCATCACGAGGATTCTTAATAAAAGGCTGGAGAAAAAGGCAGAAGAAATAATAGGGGAAGATCAATTCGGTTTCAGAAAAGGACGAGGAACTAGAGATGCTATAGGAGTAGTTAGAATCATATCAGAAAGGGCAATAGAATACAGTCAAGATATCTGCGCATGTTTCATAGACTGGCAGAAGGCCTTTGATAGAGTAAATTGGGTAAAGTTGATGAAGATATTAAAGGATATAGGTGTAGACTGGAAAGACAGGAGACTGATTAGGAATCTATATGAGAATCAAGTTGTAAAGGTCAGGTTTGAGAATGTGGACACCTGCGGAATAAATATCGGTAGAGGAGTAAGACAAGGCTGCTGCCTATCGCCAACCCTATTCAATATATATGGAGAAAGTCTAATGCAAGAAGCTTTAGATGGCACAGGGGATTTTAAAATTGGAGGAAGGATTATAAGAACAGTAAAATACGCAGATGATCAAGTACTTCTAGCAAGAAAGGAAGAGGAACTACAAAAAATGATAAATAGACTAGTGATAACAGGTAGAAAATACGGTATGGAAATAAATACAGAAAAATCCAAGGTCATTCGAATATCGGGTAAAGAAGAGAATCTGAACATAACTATTGGGGGAAAGCCATTAGAACAAGTTTCAGAATATAAATACCTTGGAAGTATCATAACACGAGAGGCAAAATGTACGGATGAGATCAAAACTAGAATAGGAAAAGCAAAAGCGGCTTTCAGGAGAAAGAAACAACTACTTACAGGGAATATAAGGGAAGATATCCGCAAGAAGTTGATAAAATGCTACGTATGGAGTATAGCATTGTATGGGGCAGAAACATGGACGCTAAGGAAAAATGACATCAAATACTTGGAAAGCTTTGAAATGTGGACTTGGAGGAGAATGTTGAAAATAAAATGGACGGATAGGATGAAAAACGATGAAGTGCTACAAAGAATAGGAGAGAAGCGAATGATTATACAGACTATCAGAAAGAGGAAGGCTAACTGGGTTGGACATTACATGAGGAGAGAGAGTATGATTAAAGATGTGTTAGAAGGAAAACTAGATGGGAAAAGGGAAAGAGGTAGGAAAAGGTATCAGCTAATAGACGATTTGAAAGGGAAAGAGAGTTATCAAGATATGAAGAGGACAGCGGAAAATAGGAGTATATGGAGAACCAGGTTTAACCATGAATAATCACGGACCTGTCTACGGACAGACTACCTATGATGATGATATATATATATACACACACACACACACACACATATATATACATATACTAGTAGAAGGTGCTTGCATTCTGCAAGCATTTCTTCTCACCTTGAAAAACATTCATTTTTCAGACAGATATTTCATCTTGAGAAATATTTCTTTAGTTCATAAGATTTCTCCTTGGGACCGATTTTTGTTTTTCCTTATGGAACAATAATGGAGTAAAACAATCGCTAATTTTTGCAATTTTAGAAATATTATACTTTTTCCACATTGGGTTAAAAATGCCACACATTTCTGCTAAATTTTAAATTTGTAGCACATACAACAACAACACACCTTGACGCTTTCCCTTGCAGGGTAAGCCATGCCATATGTCTGCCAATTACCAACCAATCACCACATGCTTCCTCCACACACTTCTATCCTTGCACACTTCTTTTGCTTCACTTACACTCATATACTGAGTCACACATTTCCTTTTATTCCTCATACTTTTCACGTCCCTTTTTCTCAGAGTCTCACTAACCACATCCAACCAAGTATTGAGCGGTCTGCCTCTCCCTCTCTCGCCATTCACTCTTCCTTCATATATCTGCTTGGTGATTCTACTCTCCTCCATTCTTTCTACATTCCCGAACCACCTCAGCAGACCTCTCTCATACAAATCTGTCACATTAGCTTTCATACCACATTCGTTCATCACCCAAATATTCCTTGCTTTGTCCCTCCTAGATTTTCCACAAACTCTTCTTATGTATTCCATCCCAACCGCACTAAAACTACTTTTATGCTTCTCCTGACACACCCATGTTTCACTGCCATACAGCAAGGTAGGCATTAAAACACTCTTGTATACATTTTCGCTTCTTTTGACAACCATTCATTCTTTGCAATCGACCACACACTCCCTGCCACCTTTCTACCAGCATTCACTCTCCTTTTGATTTCCCCATCTACTCTACCATTTTTACTAAACATTCTACCAAGGTATACAAATTCCTCCACTACTTCAACCGTTCCACCATTTACGCTAAATTGACAGTCGTTCACCTCATTCTCCCGATCGAACACAACTGCCTTGGTTTTGGCCACATTTATCCTTAAGTCCATTCTCCCTGTCGTATCATGCAGGCTATCTAACATTCTCTGCAATTCTCCTGGGTTCTCAGCCATTAACACAGCATCATCAGCATACAAAAGTACACGAACATTCTCTCCACCAACCTTAACACCCACCATATCCATACATGCCTGTCCCACACATTATTCATGAACACATAACACATCCTTGTCGTACACCTTGCTCAACTCTAAACCAATCACTCATCATGCCATTCACCCTTACACATGCCCTACTTCCAGTATACACTACCTTTATAGCATTCAGCAACGAACCATTCACTCCATACTCGCTCAGAACATTCCACAATTCATTACGATTCACTCTGTCATATGCTTTCTCTAGATCAACAAATGCACAGTACACTTTCTTTCTTACATCCATGCACTTCTCAACCACTTGCTGTAGGGCAAATATTTGGTCGGTGCAACCCCTTCCAGGCATGAAGCCACATTGCACTCCCCACATTTTATCCATAGTTACCTTTTGTACTCTTTCAATCAAAACTTTCCCATACACCTTTCCAGGTATACTCAGCAAACTAATCGCTCTATAATTCTTACATTCAGTCCTATCTCCCTTACCCTTGTAGAACGGTACAATTACACCATCCTTCCATTCAGCAGGCACTCTCGAACTCCTTGCACACAGATTGCACAGATCCCACATCCAACACATAAGCAAATCACCTCCATACTTCAGCATCTCTCCCGTTATGCCATCCACACCTGCAGCTTTTCCATTTTTCAACATATTCACTGCTTTAACTACCTCGTTCTTATTAATCCCCTCATATTCATAAATATTCACTCCAACAGATTCACTCAGTTTTTTAGACCCATTCACAACATTTCCATACAACTCTTCAAAATACTTTTTCCAACTCACCCTTACATCACTCTCATTCCACACCATATCACCATTCTTTCCTTCAATTCCGCTCACACCCTTACTCACTCCTTGCCTTGCTCTCTTCACCCATTTCCAAAACAACTTCTTATTCCCCTCAAAATCATTCTGCATTTTCTCAGCTTCATTCATCCGCAATTGTTCTTTACTCTCTTTCACAATATTTTCTGCAGCTCTCCTTTTCTCTTTATACATTTCATACAGTGCCTTTCGCTCATTTTCATTCTTAGCAGCAATCATTCTCACATATGCCTCATTTTTCTCATTCACAGCCACTTTAACTCTCTCATTCCACCATGCATCACCTCTCATTCTTCCAACAACTTCAGTCCCACACACCTTAGTAGCACACTGCAAGATAATACCTTTCAATCTGTTCCAAGCCTTCTCCACATTCTCTTATCTCATTTCCTCCTTCCATTCACTCTCTTCGGCCATTAGCCGTTCTTTTAGCACACTTTCATATTCCCACCTATTCATTTGCTCTTGCAATCTTTCCACTCTCGTATCATTCACAAGCTCCATCAACCGTCCATCATACACAACAAAATCTATCACACTCTTCGCTTCCCTTCTTGTCCATGTATACAAGTGGATTGACTTGTGCTTGAACCATGTGTTCGAGACAAACAATTCCATTTCCATGCATACATTCACCAGGCTTTCACCATTATCATTCACTCTTGGGTCACCAAATGGTCCAAGGACCCTTTCCGTGCCTTCTCGTTTTACTCCCACACATCCATTCATATCTTCGAGCATAATTACTCTTTCTCCTGGTTCACACTCACTCAAAATATCTCTCAATTCTTCCCAAAATTTATTCTTATCATATTCATTCTCACCGTCAACCGGAGCATAACATGTAACAAGCATAATCCTGCGCACACCCACTTTCATCCGCACCCACAACAGCCTTGGTGACACTAATTCATGCTTTCTCACATGCATCTTAGCCCTTTCGTTCAGTATCAATCCCACACCTTGACTACCTTGCACGCATTAATCTACTCCAGACCAAAGGGCCAAACTACCGTTATTTACATCCCTCCCTTTACGCTTAGTTTCAATCACACACAAAACATCTATCCTACATTTATCCATTTCATTCATCAATTCACTCTCTTTCCGATACACACCTCTTACATTCCATGTTGCAATCTTCCATACCGAATCATCATCAGATGGGCCAACCTGCTTCGACCTACGCCACCCATCATGGTTTCGGTCGTCCGAGGCATTCTTATAGCACATTGTAGTAACGTTAAAAATAGGGTAAGCAAGGTTACTAGCCTAGACTGTACCCGTGCCACATGCAGCATTCCCTACTAACGGTAAGGGCACAATTTAGCCGTCATGCTACAAGCTAAACCAACACCCAGTATTACCCCAGGTATGCTTACGCTATTCTACACAAGCTAGGATCTCTACTCTAGAGACTACCTTGTGAGCCAACATTCCGTTGCCCGTGTCCTACCAACAAGGAGGTACGTGCAGTTTACTGACACACTTTGGACACTGTAGCTCATTTAGAGGTGAAATAACATTTATGTAATTGTTTAAATTTAAATAGTTTTTAACTGCCGCAATAAGAATTTCATGGATACATTGAAATGTTTATTCCTTTATATAGACTAAACACTAAATAACATTAAAATTTCAGCTCTCTATCTTGCCCCTTAGTATCTAAACATATAAATAATTATTTAAATTTTAAGAATTTTTAACTGCCAAACAAATTAAAATATCAAAATTTCTATAATCCCTAGTTCGTTTTTTTACAAATACTACCTCTAAAAAATATTTCAGCTCCGTAGCACATATGGAAATACATAAATATTGAAAATTTGTTTAAAGAATTGCAAATTTTTAGCGGCCACATTGTTGCACTATTTTAAGATTAATGGTTTTTTCTAATTGGTTTTGCAGAAAATCCTACCAATGGAAATAATTTCGAATCTCCAGAGTATCCGAAAGTACCTAAACATTAGTATCCTTCTATAGATTGTATGATATACTAGTAATTGGTGCTTCCATACAGCAAGCATTTCATCTCACCTTGAAAAAACATTCATTTTTCCGACAGACATTTCATCATTACAAATAGTCTTTTAATTCTAATGATTTCACCTCCGCAGCGATTTTCGATTTTCCCACATGTAAAAATAAGATTTTAAAACAATCCCCAAATGTTGAAATTTAAAAATTTTACATTTTCTTCATTATGGAGTACAAATGCTATACATTTTAGCAAATTTTAAATTTCTAGCACTTCTAGAAGTAAAATAATATTTTTCTAATTGTTTAAATTTAATTAATTTTTAATTTTAATTTTTAATATGGTAAAATTGAAATGTTTATTTGTGCAAATTTATTACTTTCTAAATAATTTGAAAATTTCAGCTTCCTAGCTCTTCCCATAACACCTAAACAGTTATCTATTTGTTTTAAATTTAAGAATTTTTAACTACCAAAAAAATTAAAATATCAAAATTTCTATAATCCCTATTTCGTTATTTTAAGAATTCCACTTATTAAAAAAATTTCAACTATGCAGCACATTTGAAAATACATGAACCTTGAAAATTTGTTTAAACAAATGCGAATTTTTATCGGCCGCATTGTTTCACTTATTCAATATTTTCGTTTTTTTTAGACGGATTTGCAGAAAATTCTACCTAAGAAAAAATTTCGAATCTCCAGCTCATCTGAAAGTACCTAAACATTAGTATCCTACTATATCTATGTTATATGTTATCTCCTCCTCTGTAAGGAACGTCTATATATAATGACTAGTAGTTGGTGCTTGCATACTGCAAGAATTTCATCTCATCTTGAAAAGACATTCATTTTTCAGACAGACATTTCATCATTCCAAATAGTCGTTTAATTCTAAAAATTACATCTCCGCTGCGATTTTCGTTTTTCCCACATGTAAAAATAAAAGTTTAAAACAATCCCCAAATGTTACAATTTTAACAATTTTACACTATCTTCATTATGGGGTACTAATGCTATACATTTTAGCAAATTTTAAATTTGTAGCATTTCTAGAAGTAAAATATTATTTTTCTAATTGTTTAAATTTAAATAATTTTTAACGGCCGCCGCAATTGATATATGGTAAAATTGAAATGTTTATTAGTGCAAATTCACTACTCTGTAACTAATTTGAAAATTTCAGCATCCTAACTCCCCTGTAGTACCTAAACAGTTATCTATTTGTTTAAAGTTTAAGAATTTTTAACTGCCAAACAAATCAAAATATCAAAATTTGTATAATAACTATTTCTTTTTTAAGAATTATACTTATAAAAAAATTTCAACACCGTAGCACATTTGGAAATACATAAACCTTGAAAATTCGTTTAAACAATTCCGAATTTTTATAGGCCGCATTGTTGTAGTTTTTCAAGATTTTCGTTTTTTCTAGTCGGTTTTGCAAAAAATCCTACCTAAGAAAAAAATTTCGAATCTCCAGCTCATCTGGAAGTGCCTAAACATTAGTATACTCCTGTTATATGTATGTTATATCCTCCTCTGTAAGGAACGTCTATATATAATGACTAGTAGAAGGTGATTGCATACTGCAAGCATTTAATCGCACCTTGAAAAAAACATTAATTTTCAGAGAGATATTTCATCATGAGGAATATTTCCTTAATTCTAAAGATTTCTCCTCTGCACAGGTTTTTGTTTTTTCATTATGGACAAAAATGTAGTAAAACAAGTTATAATTTTTAAAATTTTCGAAATATTATACTTTTTCCACATTGAGTTAATAATGCCACACATTTCTGCCAAATTTTAAATTTATAGTACATTTAAAATTGAAATAACATTTATCTAATTGTTTAAGTTTAAATAATTTATAACGGCCAAAATAATATTATATCGATAAATTGAAATAATTATTCGTTTACCTAAATTAACATATAAATAATTTAAAAATTTCAGCTCCATAACTTACGGCATAGTGTCTAAGCATCTACTTATTTGTTTAAATTTTAAGAATTTTTAACTGCCAAACAAATAAAATATCAAAATTTGTATAATCCCTAATTCGTTTTTTTAAGAACTCTACTTATTAAAAAAATTCCAACTCCGTAGCATATTTGGGAATACATAAACCTTGAAAATTTGTTTAATCAATTGCGAATTTTTAGCGGCCGCATTGTTGCACATTTTCAAGATTTTCGTTTTTTCTAGTCGGTTTTGCGCAAAATCCTATCTTTAAAAAAAATTTCCAATCTCCAGCACATCTGGAAGTGCCTAAACATTAGTATCCTCCTATATGTTATATGTTATCATTAGACCGCGGATCTTTAGGTAAAAACCTATTTTATCCTGAGTAGATATCTCAATATACAATTGTATATATACGTTTCATGAATAATTAACCCCGAAAACGTATATTTTATAGTGCCTAAAAATGCCTATTTTGACATTAATGTCTAAAAATGCCTATTTCGACGTTAATGCTTATTTTTGCCATTTTCATGCAAAAAAGCCTAAAAAAGGCTAATTTTCTAAAATAATCGACTATAAAAGCAGATTTTGGTATTATTCATATTTTTTAAACTGACTGTACAATATTCAAAGATGGCTCAAAAAACTTTTTGGCGTAAACTGAATGAAAGTTAAAAACTCCAGCCAAAAAACAAGTAGTAATAACCCGATGCATTTCGCCCACTAAGAGGGCATCTTCAAAGGCGACTTTCCTTCGACAGCGACTTTGGTCGCTGTCGAAGGAAAGTCGCCTTTGAAGATGCCTACTTAGTGGGCGAAATGCATCGGGCTATTACTACTTGTTTTTTGGCATGGAGTTTTTAACTTTCATTGACTGTACAATGTTCAGTCATGGGTTGGAAATGTCCTTCACACCACGGTCACGATCAAGTGGCGAACAGCAGCTCGGACCTGTCTCGCGTTCGGCGGGGTTATTCTGTTTCCCAGTGTCACGTGATACGACAATGTAACAATGCCTTTAATCTGATGTTGCGTTTATTTCTCGTTGTTACATTGTCATATCGTGCGACACGGGAAAACGAGAATAACCCCGCAGTCCATCTCCAGACTGCAGAGGGTAAAGGTGAGAAGTGTGAACGTGAAAATTCTGAAAATGCAATACCTAAAGTATCAAGTTCGAAAGCTTATTTAATACGTCAGTGGTTACAAGAGTTCCCGTACTTCACAACGGATGGAAAAATTATCTTCTGTCAAGCATGCAACAAGGAGGTAAGTACATTATAATGCTGGCTTGCAACGAATTATTGGCCGTGAATTGCTTGTCATCTTTGAGGCAAAAACCATCCACATCTTTTGTTTATACGAGCCATTTTATGGTAACTATAGAAGTGGTTATTCAAAATGTCCAGCAATCCAGCTGCGGACCTTCGCAGCTGTAAAGTAAATTTTATATTTTTGTCCCATTTCCATATTTATTAGATTATTTCCATATTTTTAAGGTTAATAATTTCTTCATAATTTTTCTTTATAGGTTTCAAGTGATAAAAAATCCCACCTAACTCAGCTCATCCAAGGAGTGCTACATAAGGCAAATGTTGAACGCAAATCTAAGATGAAACAAATGCTTTTAACAAAAACTTCTGAGGAATCCAGCAAGAAGAATCAGTTTTATGCAGATTTGTGTCACGCAATTGTGGCAGCCAACATTCCATTCAGAACACTGGAAAATCCAACATTCAAGGAGTTCCTAGAACGATACTGCCATCAGTCGGTACCTTCCGAGTCAACGCTACGCAAGAATTACGTGCAACCCACGTACGATGACGCAATGCGCAGGATACGGGAGGACATTGGAGATTCACATATTTGGATATCGGTCGATGAAACCACTGATGCTCTTGGCAGATACATGGCCAACTTGGTTGTTGGGAAATTGGACCCAGACGCGCCATCCAGAGCCTACCTCATCTGCACGAAGCAACTTGCCAAAACAAACCAGGAAAGAATAGCACACTTCGTGAACAACGGAATGAAAGTGCTGTATCCCAAAAATCTAGACAAAGAGAAAGTGCTGCTCCTATACACAGATGCTGCATCGTACAGGGTTGCTGCCATGCAGTTGCTCAAGGAGTTCTATCTCTCCCTTGTGCATGTGACATGCCTTGCCCATGGTTTGAACCGCGTAGCAGAGCAAATAAGACTGGAATTCCCCAAGGTGAACAAATTGATCTCCACCGTGAAGAAGGTCTTCGTCAAGGCACCAACAAGAATACAGGCTTTTCGAGAAAAACTGCCCGATGTCCCTCTGCCACCTGAGCCTGTGCTCATCCGCTGGGGCACATGGCTGAAAGCAGCTGAATATTACAGCGAGCATATCCTTCATGTCAAGGAAGTTGTGACAAATCTAGCCGAGGATGCTGCCTGCGTCACTTCGGCAAAACTGTTGCTAGATGATCCCTCCATTCCCAAGGATTTGGCGTATATTAGATCCCACTATACATCCCTTGTGCAGATTATTGCTGAATTAGAGGGCTCAGGAAAACCCATCTTCGAAAAAACTGCTATGCTGAATGAAGTGAAACAAAAAATAAAGGAAGCTCCAGGTGAAGTGGGGGAAAAAGTAAAAGCAAAACTAGAAAAGTTGCTACAAAAAAACTCAGGACTGCAGAGCCTATGTACAGCAGCAGATATACTGGCAGGAAAATCCAGTGAAGTTGAGTGCAAAATTCCATTTCAACATGTACCCAAGTTGAAGTTCGCCCCCGTCACGTCAGTTGATGTCGAACGTTCTTTTTCTGCTTACAAAATGATATTAACTGACAAACGCCATAGTTTTGTGGTAGAAAACTTAGAAAAGGTGCTTGTTATTTGTTGTGAGGCCAATTACGGGAAATTTGTGAAATAATCACAAAGAGGTGACAAATTCATTATGGGAATTTCGAATGAAACACTTTGTCAAACACTCTGCGTACTACTTAAATATATACTTGAATAGTGTTTTCAGTCAGTATTACTATATGTAATGTAGATAGTATTTTCTCGGTAACGCATGGGATATTAACCATAAGAATAAGTTTCAATGCATAGTAGTAAAATATTTTTCTTCTTTGAAAACACAAATCAATAAAGTTTCATTGACGGGCAATTTTTGCGTGCGTGCATGTTTCAGTCTTTTTTCGTGAATTAAAGTTGCAAGTTGACAGAAATGATGTTGTGTTTTACTGGACATAGTTTTTGGAAGTAGTTTTTAGAGCCTACTTTACGTTTTATAAAGCCTAATTAAGGTACTTAAAGAGCTTATTTTAGTCGCCTAAAATATAATTTTTAGAACCTAAAAATCCGCGGTCTAGTTATCATTCTATATAGACGTTCCTTATAGAGGAGGAGGATATAACATACTAGTAGAAGGTGCTTGCATACTGCAAGCATTTTATCTCACCTTGAAAAAACATCAATTTTTCAGGCAGATATTTCATCATTACAAATGTTCTTTTAATTCTAAAGATATCACCTCCGCAGCGATTTCCGTTTTCCCGAAATGTAAAAATAATAGTTTTAAACAATCCCCAAATATTGCAATTTAAAAATTTTTACACTTTCTCAATTATGGGGTACTATTGCTACACAATTTAGCAAAATTTTAAAGTTGTAGCACTTCTAGAAGTATAATAATATTTTCTAAATGTTTAAATTTAAATAATTTTTGAAGGCCGCCGCAATTCATATATGGTGAAAATGAAATGTTTATTTGTGCTAGTTTACTACTTTGTACATAACTTCAAAATTTCAGCTCCATAGCTCATCCCGTAATGTCTAAACAGTTATCTAATTGTTTAAATTTTAAGAATTTTTAACTGCCAAACAAATTAAAATATCGAAATTTATAAAATCCCCATTTCGTTTTTCTAAAATTCTACTTATAAAAAACAATTTCAAATCCGTAGCACATACGAAAGTACATAAACCATGAAAATTTGTTTAAACAATTGTGAATTTTTAGCGGTCGCATTGTTGCACTTATTCAAGATTTTCGTTTTTTCTACTCGGTTTTGTACAAAATCCTATCTAAGAAAAAAATTTCGAATATCCAACATTCTGGAAGTGCCTAAACATTAGTATCCACTTATATGTTATATGTTATCATTATATATAGACGTTCCCTACAGAGGAGAAGTATATAACATACTAGTAGTTGGTGCTTGTAAGCATTTCTTCTCACATTGAAAAAACAATTATTTTTCAGAGACATTTCATCATTACAAATATTCTTTTTATTCTGAAGATTTCAACTCGGAAGCGATTTTCGTTTTTCCCACATGTAATAGTTATATTTTACAAAAATCCCCAAATGTTGCAATTTTAAAAATTTTATACTTTCTTCATTATGGGATACTAATGCTACACATTTCCGCCAGATTTTAAAATTGTAGCACCTCTAAAAGTGAAATAATATTTTTCTAATTGTTTAAATTTAAATAATTTTTAACGGCCGCCGCAATTCATATATGGTAAAATTGAAATGCTTATTTGTGCAAATTTACTATATTGTAAATAATTTGAAAATTTCAGCTTCCTAGCTTATCCCGTAGTACCTAAACAGTTATCTATTTGTTTAAATTTTAAGAATTTTTATCTGCCAAACTAATTAAAATATCAAAATTAGTATAATCACTATTTATTTTTTTTTACAAATTCTACATATAAAAAAATTTCAACTCCGTAGCATATGCGAAAATATATAAACCTTGAAAATTTGTTTAAACAATTGCGAATTTTTAACGACCTCATTGTTGCACTTTTTCGAGATTTTCGTTTTTTCTAGTCGGTTCAAATTTACCGTATATTAATTGCGGGGGCCGTTAAAAATTATTTTAATTTAAACAATTAGAAAAATATTATTTTATTTCTTGAAGTGCTACAACTTTAAAATATGGCTCAAATATGTAGCATTAGAACCTTATAATGAAGAAAGTGTAAAAATTTTAAAATTGCGACATTTGGAAATTGTTTTAAACTATTATTCTTACATGTGGGAAAAACGAAAATCGCTGCAGAAATGAAACCTTTACAATTAAAAGACTATTTGTAATGTTGAAATTTCTGTCTGAAAAATGAATGTTCTTTTAATGTGAGATGAAATGCTTGCAGTATGCAGGCACCAACTACTAGTATATTATATCCTCCTCTTTAAGAGTCGTCGATATATAATGATATATATCGACGACTATTACAGAGGAGGATATAACAAATAACATACTAGTAGAAGGTGCTTGCATGCTGCAAGCATTTCATCTGACCTTGAAAAACATTCATTTTTCAGACAGATATTTCATCATTACAAATATTCTTTTAATTCTAAAGATTTCACCTCCGCAGCGATTTTCGTTTTCCCCAAATGTAAAAATAATAGTTTAAAACAATCGCCAAATATTACAATTTTAAAATTTTTACATTTTCTCCATTATGGGGTACTAATGATACACAATTTAGCAAAATTTTAAAGTTATAGCACTTCTAAAAGTCAAATAATATTTTCTAATTGTTTAAATTTAAATAATTTTTAACGGCCGCCGAAATTCATGTATGGTAAAATTGAAATGTTTTTGTGTGCTAGTTTACTACTTTGTATATAACTTGAAAATTTCAGCTCCATAGCTCATCCCGTAATGTCTAAACAGTTATCTATTTGTTTAAATTTTAAGAATTTTTAACTGCCAAACAAATTACAATATCAAAATTTGTATAATCTCTATTTCGTGTTATTATGAATTCTACTTATTAAAAAAATCAACTCCGTAGCACATACGGAAATACATAAACCTCGAAAATTTGTTTAAACAATTGCGAATTTTTAGAGGCCGCATTGTTGCACTTTTTAAGATTTTCGTTTTTTTAGTCGGTTTTGCACAAAATCCTACCTAAGAAAAAAATTTCGAATCTTCAGCTCATCTGGAAATGCCTAAACATTTGGGGATTGTTTAAAACTATTATTTTTACATTTGGGGAAAGCGGAAATCGCTGCGGAGGTGAAATCTGTAGAATAAAAAAACATTTGTAATGATGAAATGTCTGTCTGAAAAATGAATGTCTTTCAAGGTGATGTGAAACGCTTGCAGTATGCAAGCACCAACTACTAGTATAACATATATATAACATATGATATAGGAGGATACTAATGTTTATGCACTTCCAGATGAGCTGGAGATTCGAAATTCGGCGGCCGTTAAAAATTATTTAAATTTAAACAATTAGAAAAATATTATTTTATTTCTAGAAGTGCTACAACTTCAAAATTTGGCTAAAATGTGTAGCATTAGAACCTTATAATGAAGAAAGTGTATAATTTTTAAAATTGCGACATTTGGAGATTGTTTTAAACTATTATTCTTACATGTGGGAAAAACGAAAATCGCTGCAGAAATGAAGTCTTTAGAATTAAAAGACTATTTGTAATTTTGAAATTTCTGTCTGAAAAATGAATGTTCTTTTAATGTGAGATTAAATGCTTGCAGTATGCAAACACCAACTACTAGTATGATATATGTTAGATGTTATATCTTCCTCTGTAAGAGTCGTCGATATTTAATGATAACAGGAGGATACTAATATTTAGGCACTTCCAGATGTGCTGGAGATTCGAAATTTTTTTCTTAAGTAGGATTTTGTGCAAAACCCACTAAAAAAAAACGAAAATCATGAAAAAGTGCAAAAATGCGCCAGCTAAAAATTCGCAATTGCTTAAACAAAATTTCAAGGTTTATATATTTCTCAATGTGCCACGGAGTGTAAAGTGTAAAATTTTTAAAATTGCGACATTTGGAGATTGTTTTAAACTATTATTCTTACATGTGGGAAAAACGAAAATCGCTGCAGAAATGAAATCTTTAGAAACAACAGAATATTTGTAATGATGAAATATTTGTCTGAAAAATTAATGTTTTTTCAAGGTGAGATGAAATTCTTGCAGTATGCAAGCACCTTCTACTAGTATATATATATATATATATATATATATATATATATATATATATATATAATTATATATATATATATAACAACTTACGGAAAAGGAAAGGTAAAATGAATATATGGATGTCAACAAGGTGTTGGGATGAGGAAACCCAGTGAGCACTCACCAATCAGACGACTTCAGGTTGGCGAGGCCCCGGGGATGTCGAAGCGACACACGTAAAATAACACAAAAACACAGAAACATCACAAACGTAAAGCTTTCGGAACTACTCCTTCTTCAGCTACAGAGAGAGAACTGATGGCGGTGACACTGGGTGGAGGCATGGGGGTGGAAGGGTAGTGCGGAAAGGTCGAGGATTGGAGGAAACGGAGGGGGTTGGGGATGGGTAGGGTGTTGGAAGAAGACAGAAAGGGTGTGAAAAGCTATCGAAGGTTGAGGCCTGGGGGAGTGAAGGAGTTTAGGAGATGGATATGCGAAAGCTCCCACTGACGGAGTTGGGGAGCCGAAGCATTGTCGGGGAGAGCGCGAATGACTCTCACTGTGAAGCAGTTGTTGAACTTTAAATTATGTTTGTTCGCATGAACGGCCACCGGCAGCGGTCGTTTGAGAATGACGCTGTTGCGGTGGCCATTCATGCGGATGTTGAGGGGATTGCTGGTGAGGCCAACATAAAAGGCGGGACATTGGGTGCATCTCAGGAGGTAAATGATATTGCGGGTGGTGCAGTTGGTGGTGGAAGTTATGGGGTAGGTGATGTTGGTTGTGGAACTGGAGAAGGAGTTGCAGGGGGGGTTTATTGGGCATGTTAGACATCGGGGTCTACCGCAGGGGTAAGATCCGGCAGGGTGTAAAGGCGTGGGTGCTGGGGGTTCTTTCTCCCATAGAATATTTGCCAGATTAGGGGGACGGCGGAAGGAGAGCATCGGTGGTCTGGGAAATGGGATCTGGTGAGGGGAGGATGAGAGGATAAGGTGGGCGGCTTTCAGGATGTTTTTCAGAATGTCGTGGATGCCGGGGAAATACAGGGTGGTTAGGGTGAGTTGGAGGGTGGAATCGGTGGTGGTGTGGGTATTGAGGTGGGAGTTAGGGGTGGCGGGTGCGACTGCCCGCCGGATTTGGTCTCGGATCAGATCCGGCGGGTATCCGCGCTGTAAGAAGGCATGTTCGAGGGTGGAGCAGTACTCGGACAGGGAATCTCTGTCCGAGCAAATTCTCCGCCCTCGTCGGGCCAGGGCATAGGGAATAGAGGTTTTGGTGTGGAGGGGATGGCAGCTGTTGAACTGGAGATATTGAAGGCGGTTGGCGGTTTCCTCATCCCAACACCTTGTTGACATCCATGTATATATATATATATATACTAGTAGTTGCTGCTTGCATACTGCATTTCATCTCAACATAAAAAACATTCATTATTCATCTTTCATCATTACACATATATTTTTAATTCTAAATATTTCACCTCCGCAGCGATTTTCGTTTTTCCCACATGTAAAAATAATATTTTAAAACAATCCCCAAATGTTGAAATTTTAAAAATTTTACACTTTCTTCATTATGGGGTACTAATGCTACACATTTTAGCCAAATTTTTAAGTTGTAGCACTCCTAGAAGTAAAATAATATTTTTCTAATTTTTTAAATTTAAATAATTTTTAACGGCCGCCGCATATCATATGTGATAAAATTGAAATGTTTATTTGTGCAAATTTACTACTTTGTAAATAATTTGAAAATTTCAGCTTCCTAGCTCATACCGTAGTACCTACACAGTTATCTATTTGTTTAAACTTTAAGAATTATTAACTGCCAAACAAATTAAAATATAAAAATTTGTATAATCCTTATTTCGTTTTTTAAGGAATTCTACTTATAAAAAAAATTTTAACTCAGTAGCACATGCGCAAATACATAAACCTTGAAAATTTGTTTAAGCAATTGCGAATTTTTAGCTGCCGCATTGTTGCACTTTTTCAAGATTTTCGTTTTTTCTAGTAGGTTTTCCACAAAATGCTACCTATGAAAAAAATTTCGAATCTCCAACTCATCTGGAAGTGCCTAAACATTAGTATCCTCCTATATGTTATATGTTAGATCCTCCTCTGTAAGAGTCGTCGATATATAAAATTTTTAAAATTGCTACATTTGGGGATTTTTTTAATCTATTATTTTTACATGTGGGAAAAACAAATATCGCTGCGACGTTGAAATCTTTAGAATTAAAAAAATATTTGTAATGATAAAATGTCTGAAAAATTAATGTTTTTTTATGGTGAGATGCAATGCTTGCAGTATGCAAGCACCTTCTACTAGTATGTTATATCCTCCTCCTCCTCTGTAAGGAACGTCTATATATAATGACTAGTAGAAGGTGCTTGCATACTACAAGCATTTATCTCACCATGAAAAAACATTAATTTATCAGAGAGATATTTCATCGTGAGAAATATTTCTTTAATTCTAAATATTTCTCCTCTGGACCGGTTTTCGTTTTCTTGTTATGGAACAATAATGTAGTAAAACAATCACTATTTTTTGCAATTCTATGAATATTATACTTTTTCCACATTGGGTTAATAATTCTACTTATTTCTGCCAAATATTAAATTTATAACACAATTAGAAGTGAAATAACATTTATCTGATTGTTTAAATTTTGATAATTTTTAAGGGCCACAATAAAAATTGCATGGATACATTGAAATACTTATTCGTTTACATAGACTAATCTTTAATTAATTTCAAATTTTAAGCTCTCTAACTCACCCCGTTGTATTTAAACATTTACCTATTTGTTTAAACTTTAAGAATTTTTAACTGACAAATTAATTAAAATATCAAAATTTGTATAATCCCTATTTCGTTTTTTTACATTTCCTACCTATAAATAAAATTTAAGCTCCGTAGCACATTCGGACATATATAAACCTTGAAAAATTGTTTAAACAATTGCAAATTTTTAGCGGCCGCATTGTTGCACCTTTTCAAGATTTTCTTTTTTTCTAGTCGGTTTTGCACAAAATCCTACCTAGGAAAAAATTTGTTTATTTGTGCATTCACACTAATCTCTAAATAACTTCAAAATTTCAGCTCCGTAGCTTGCCCCGTTATATCCAAACATTGACCTATTTGTTTCAACTTGAAGAATTTTTAACAGCCAAACAAATTAAAATATCAAAATTTCGTTTTTTTACAAATTCTACCTTAAAAAAATTTCAGCTTCGTAGCACATTTGGAAATACATAAACCTTTTAATTTTGTTTAAACATTTGCGAATTTTTGCGGCCGTATCGTTGAACTGTTTTAAGATTTTCGTTTATTCTAATCGGTTTTGTAGATAATCCTACCGAAATTAAAAATTTCGAGTCTCCTGCTTATCTGAAGTGCCTAAACATTGGTATACTCCTATATGTATGTTAATCCTCCTCTGTAAGGAACGTCTATATACTATAATGATATGTTATATATATCCTCTGTAAGAAGTCTATATATAATGATATTAGTATTTGGTGCTTGCATACTGCAAGCGCTTAAAGAAATTACCAAACACCACATTCTAAACTCGTAAATAATCCAACACGATGAATGTCACACTAAAAATAATAATAATATAGATATAAATGGAATATTTTGTGTTTGGATTAAAACGTCACCATATGTTCACCAAGTTGGTTGACATTAACGTTATTATGTAATATACTCCGTTGATTCGAATTAAAAGCACCATATCAATGCTCTTGACGTATGGAAAATCAATTCCCATTGAAAGGCATTGGAGTCGTTGCTATGGAAGTTACTATTTTTCATTCTTGAAGACCAAAAAAAATTATATAATTTTATGATTAAAATCTATTTTTTACAAAAATTCAGCATGGATTTGAATTTTTCTTCAAGAAAAATAAACTTGATTCTTTCACCCACAGCACAGTGCATGTACCGATTTTGTATCTTAATTGCAAATAATTTTAAAAAGCAATTTTAAGTAGCCCTGTACAGTCTTCAATGCTTTTCTAATTGGTGTTCAAAACTAGACTTTGGGGTCAAAAATGCCCCTTAAATAAAACATTTCTGGAATTTCTGATTTTTTATAGAGGTTCTACTCAATGACCTATATTCTTGCCAAATTTCAGCTATGTAGCACTTCTAGAAGTACCTTAGGTGATATATATCATAATATATAGACGTTTTTTACCAAGGAGGAGGATATAACATACTAGTAGAGGGTGCTTGCATACTGCAAGAATTTCATTTCACCTTGAAAGAACATTAATTTTTCAGAGAGATATTTCATCATGAAAAATATTTCTTTAATTCTAATGATTTCTCCTCTGGACAGATTTTCGTTTTTTCATTATGGAACAATAATGGAGTAAAACAATCCCTAATTTTTGCAATTTTCGAAATATTATACTTTTCCTACATTGAGTTAACAATGCCACATATTTCTGCCAAATTTTAAATTTATAGTACAATTAGAAGTGAAATAGGATATATCTATCTATTGTTTAATTTTAAATATTTTTTAACGACCAGAATAACAGTTTCACGGATAAAATGAAATGTTTAATCGTTTTCATAGACAAACCTCTAAATAGTTTAAAACTTTCACCTCACTAACTTGCGGCGTAGTGTCTAAGCATCTACCCATTTGTTTAAATTTTAAGAATTTTTAACTGCCAAACAAATTAAAATATCAAAATTTGTATAATCCCTATTTCGATTTTTTTACAAATCCTACCTCTAAAAAAATTTCAGCTGCTTAGCACATTCAGAAATACATAAATCTTGAAAATTTGCTTAAACAATTGCGAATTTGTAGCGGCCGCATTGTTGCACTTTTTCAAGATTTTCGTTTTTTCGAGTCAGTTTTGCACTAAATCCTACCTAAGGAAAAAATTGCGAATCTCCAGCTCATTTGAAAGCGATCCGTTATTTTAAATACAGATAGTTTCATATTTGTAGCGTAAAACTATGGCCGGAAAACATTTCCAGTGGTGATATGGGTAAAACATATTACTTATTATTGATTTCACCAACAAGATCCCTCAAATTATCTCCTATGTGAACCCTAACGTGGCTTGCCAAAGCATAGTCATCTATTAATGCGGCCCGCCACGTAAAAAGTTTGCCCACCCCTGTACTAGTAACATATATCATTATATATAGACGTTCCTTACAGAGGATATATAAAATACTAGTAGATGGTGCTTGCATTCTGCAAGCATAACATCTCACCTTGAAAAAAAATTATTTTTCAGATAGATATTTCAACATTACACATATTTTTTAATTCTAAAGATTTCACCTTCGCAGCGATTTAGCGTTTTTCCCTTATGTAAAAATAATAGATTAAAACAATCCCCCAAACATTGCAATTTTAAGAATTTTATACTTTCTCTATTATGGGGTACTAATGCTACTCATTTCAGCCAAATTTTAAAGTTGTAGCACTTATAGAAGTGAAATGATATTTTTGTAATTGTTTTAATTTTAGATATTTTTAACGGCCACAGCAATATATTTATGGAGAGATTCAAATGTTTATTTGTGCAAATGCACTACTCTGTAAATAACTTGAAATTTCAACTGCCTAGCTCATCCCGTAGTACCGAAACAGTTATCTATTTGTTTAAACTTTAAGAATTTTTAACGGCAACACAAATTAAAATGTCAGAATTTCTATAATCCCTATTTCGTTTTTTTGCAAATCCTACCTCTAAAAAATATTTCAGCTTCGTAGCAGATTCGCAATTGTTTAAAATTATTTTTAAGGTTTATGTATTTCCAAATGTCCTACGAAGCTGAAATGTTATTACCCTTAGACTGAGTAAAAAACGAAATAAGGATTATAGAAATTATGGTATTTGAATTTGTTTGCCTGTTAAAAATATTTCAAGTCTAAAAAAAAATAGATAAATGTCTAGGTACTTTGGGGCAAGCTAGGAAGGTGAGATTTTAAAGTTATGTAGAGTTTAGAGCATTGAAATAACAAACATTTGATAATCTCCAACAAAGTGTTACTGCGGCCGTATTGAACTTTTAAAATTTAAACAATGAAATTAATATTATTTCACTTCTAGATGTGCTGCAACTTCAAATTTGACAAAAATGTGTCGAATTAGTACCTTACATTGGATAAAGTATAATAATCTTAAAATTGCAAATTAAAGGCATTGTTTTAATCAAATATTGTTCAATAATGTAAGATAAATTGGGTGCAGAGGTGAAATATTTTGAATTAAAAAAATATTTCTAATAATGTCATATCTCTCTGAAATATTAATGTTTATCAGTGTGAGATGAAATGCTTGTAGAATGCAGGCACCAACTACTTGTATATTATATAGCTATATCCTCCTCTGTAAGGAACGTCTATATATATGATGATATATATATATATATATATATATATATATATATATATATATATATATATATATATATATATATATATATAAGAGGATACTAATGTCCAACCCAAACTACAAGAGTTTGCATAGGTCATAGAGCGTCCTCCAGAATAAATGGGATCTCTCACCTAAGTGACATGGGTTCGACTCCAGAAATTCCGAAAATTGTGTTTTTTCATATAAGAAAAGCATTGCGCCAATTTTATAAATTAATTTCGGGCACTTGCTGATAAGGTAAAAAAAAAGAAATTTTGAGCATAGCTAGATGACCGCAATATCTATTAGAAATTATTAACACATTTGCTGACAATGAGAGTGTCCTGGATTCGACTCCAGATGCCCCGGAATATCATCCATAAGTTAGCATGGGAAAAAGGAATTCCAGTGTGTAGACCAATCTAATAGGATTAGGTAGCTGGTATTTCGCACGATTATTGGATTTGGTTTCAGCCAACCATAAAAATCAATCATTTCAAAAATTTTTATTTTTAAGGGTTGTTTTTACCCCATTTTTTCATTAAAGTTTAATAATTTTTATCTCGGAAACTATAAGTAGTGTTTACGAGCTTTTGCAATCGTTGTGTAGCAAATTTTATCCTCCGTATGAATTACGTTTTTAATTTATAGGTACCTTACAGATCATATAAGGACAATGGAATAGAATTTCCGATTGCAAGATGTATTTTTAACGATTATAATCTTTTAACAATTTTTATCACAAAACCATTAATCATATGTATCGTACATGGTATCAGACTTAATTGTAGCAAATGTTGTCCTCTAACTGAATACCATTTTCAATGTATAGTTTACAGAGCATATAAGGGCGATTTTGATATTTGAACACGCCAAAGTCGCTATATGCGGTGGTAGGGAGGCCTAGACCAATTGGGTAGGTGCGCGCTTTTCACCCCCTCCACCCTCCCCTTCGTCACTCTCCGGTAACTACCATCACGTCGCCACGACGGTTTTTCGCATTGCATATTCCGGCGCGAAAGTTGAGGGTGTTTCCGTTATTCTCTGTGTGATAAAGGTGATTATAAAAAGTGTGTTATTTGTCGTTGCGTTGTTATTTGTTGTTGTTTTATTAGTTGTCCTTGGTTCAAAGGTGCACACATTTGTATTATAAATATATCGAATAATGAAATATCTGTCTGAAAAATTAATGTTTTCAAGGTGAGATGAAATGCTTGCAGAATGCAAGCACCAAATACTTTTGTGTGTGTGTGTGTGTGGGTTGCTATTTTTAATGATTCATTAACCGATTAATCCTTAAAAATTTTAATCGATTAAAATCAAATCTATTAAAACCCATTTCCGGTTAACAAAATGGCGGATAGCAAAAGCGTGAAACCTATAACATGACAGATAAATGAACATTTTGTGTTTAAGTTAAATGCAGATGGAAAAGTTGATGACAGCGAAAAGGTAAACTGTCGTCATTGCAACAAACAACATATCATGGCTCTAATAGGTCGTTGACATAAGTATCACCTGCAGGACAAACATCCGCTGCAATATCAACGCGTACTTGCAAATGAGCAGAAACGTACTGCTGCTCAACAACAGAATTCAATAATACAGTATGTATGTCAGAATGGGAAACCAATGAGCGCTAAAGTTGGCAAGGATTTAACAACAGTCATCGCACAATGGATCGCTAGTTCTGGCCGTCCGGCTGCTATGGTCTGCACATGGTATTGCGAATAGCCCTTCAGAACAAACATTGTTTGGTTTTAACGTTTTCAGTATTTTCATTATATTTTCAGGACGATATAACGTTATAAAAAGTAACAAGTTCTTTGTGGTTTAAAAAATGATATTTGTGATTTTGATAATTTGTCAAGTTGCTCGAATTGATCGGTTAATTTTCGATTTAAGAAATTTGATTCACCAATAATTTTTTAAATCAATCGCAGCCCTAATATATATATATATATATATATATATATATATATATATATATATATATATATATATATATATACACACACACACACACCCCGCGTTCCCTTTTTTCACTCGGATAAAAATATAACCAGTTCTTGACGCTTAGATTCACAATTTTGTGAAATGCTAATCGGTCGGAGGAAAGCCTTTTTCGTCCTCTTCTAGAGTCTAGAGAACTGTTTGTTGGTCGTGGAGGATCGGAACATTTTCCTTCGGTTGACCGAAAATGCGGGATTGGTGAAAAATGCTTGATTCGGTGAGAGATTGTAATGTTATCACCTCCCGCGAAACTGTCAAGTGAACCCAGAATCTGAACGAAATATTAGAAAGTATAAAATTGATAATATTTGCAAAGGTTTGTTTGTTTGCTCAATGAAAGGATAATTGAAATGCTTCTGAGAAAATAACTTCGCTGAATAAATGGAAGCAGAAAAATTATCTGATCAATTGCTTAGGAGAAAATTGTCTCGCTGATTAATTAATGCGCCTTATATCTATTTTCCAAACTAGGAACCGTCCTCAAAAATCGTTTACTCGGTCGGAGAGTATCAGTGCATCCAAATCTTGTCCATTTTAAAGGAATCTCCGAATAATTGTAACATAAAAAAGGAAGATGAAATTCTATCCAAAGAGGAGCAAATTCCATTTATAATGTGCACTGGCGACCGGGAATAAATTACGTCAAGGACAGAACGAAAGTGAAGGGAGGGAGAGAGGGGTAGAGAGGGAGGGGGAGAGAAAGGGAGAGAATGGGGAGGGAGGGGGAGGGAAGGAGAGGGAGAGAGGGGAGGAGAGGGGGAGAGAGGGGAGGGGGAGAGAAAGGGAGAGAAAGGGAGGGAGGGGGATGGAAGGAGAGGGAGAGAGTGGAGGAGAGGAGGAGAGAGGGAGAGTGAGGGAGAGAGAGGGAGAGAGGGGGAAAGAGAGAAAGGAGGGATGAGAGAGAGGGAGATGGAGAGGCAGGGAGGAAGAGAGGGGGAGGGAGAGAGAGGGAGGGAGAGAGAGGGAGGGAGAGAGAGGAAGGGAGAGAGAGGGAGGGAGAGAGAGGGAGGGAGAGAGAGGGATGGAGAGAGAAAGAGAGGGAGAGAGAAAGAGAGGGAGGGAGGGAAAGTGCGGGAGATTGATTGATTGATTGATATGGTCTTTATTTGGGACGAAATTGAGGCTGAGAAGTCCCTTCAACCACCTAAGCCCTAAGAGAGGGAGGGAGAGAGAGGGAGGCAGAGAGGGGGAGGCAGAGAGGGGGAGGCAGAAAGAGAGAGAGGGAGGGAGAGAGAGGGAGGCAGAAAGAGAGAGGGAAGGGAGGGAGAGAAAGAGATAGAGGGAGGGAGGGAGAGAGAGAGAGGGATAGGTTGATTGATTGATTAGGTCTTTATTTGTTGCGGGATTGAGACTAAGAAGTCCCATCTTCCACCTAACCCCTCGTCATGAAACATACAATAATACAAAGAACATTACGTAAATACAAGTAATACAAGTATTGGAAAAGAAAAGATGTAATTTAGTGGGAAAAATAGGACTGCTGAATAATGAAATCCATATAAAATACCCACTGGAGGAAAACACCCACATAAGAAGGTGTGTGTGAAAAACCTGCGATACCTACTTAGATTAACTAAAGACATCAATAAATGAAATTTAGAACAAAAGATAAATACATGAATATACATCAGGGAAAATTTGGCACAATATCAAATGATGGAAAAAATTATAAAATTGACAAAATGAATATATATTCACATTGTTATGACTAAAAAAGATAGAGAAAAAAATTAAATGAATAAAATAAAATATCAAAGAATAAATCAAGCACAATAAGTACTGTTTTGTCAAAATCTAGATTAAGAATTCAACCTCATTTTTAAGCAAATGGAGAAAAATTCTTTTATAACTGTTTGTAAATGTTGGAAATCTTTGTCATACAAATTTCAGTCAGATAGTAAAATAACATTAAATTTACAGATATATCAGTACATATTTATGCATTTAATTGTGTATTTCTCTTGCAATAATTGTACATTAAAATAATAGCTAGAAATAAACTCGATAATTTATTCAATATATTTCCATAATCTCATTTGATTTTCTGAGTATGATATTTCTTTGTGTCTTTGACCGTGCGTATCTGCAGCTGAACAATCATTTTTTAACCAGCTTTTAACTTAATACTCTGCATTCCACTGATCTACAGTTTTTTCCGCATATACTAATTGTTAGTAAATTTGATAAATGTGGAATGGTAAGTCTAGACCTTCTATCAGTGGAAATAATATTCATAAGGCTGAAGCCTCTTTCAGCTTCTGCGCTACGGATTGCAACTGTGTTTATGATATTTTGCTTTCCTTATTGTTGGTGGTATTTTCTGATTTTTTTATTCTAGATTCATATCAACAAAATCTCTAAAATCATTTACATCAACTTCATATTTTATGATTTTACTAAGGCATTCCAATTTATGTTCTCCCTCTTTCCATGGAGAGAGAATGTTTTCTAAATTCCAGGAATTTGGGTCAAATATGTTAAAAAAATTCCAAAAACTCATCAGATGTATACCTTTTGTTATCTAAATCCTTTATAAAGATGACATGACTACTTTTAAGAAGGCGGGAAACCATGTATTTGACTAAAACATCAATAAATTTATCTTTAGGAAGACTTTTAAATTTTATCTGCTCTTCAAATGGAATATCTTTGAAGTTGTCGCTAATTATTAAATTTTCAATCATTGTCTCATATTTGCCACTGTTGTTTCTTAATTGTTGTATGGCGTTGATAGTACGCTTAATTAATTTGTCAGCTTTCTGTATTGTAATTTCTCTTGATTGTAATGCATTGGAGAGCAATGAAAATTCAGTTAAAATGTCAATAATTAAACCTGAATCTTTTATAAAATTTTTTATTTTGTAATCTTTTTGCTAAACCACCATACCTCTTATTTGCTGAAAAATGGCGATATAAAGCAGGATATGCTCGCCAAACAGAAAGTGCAAAGCGCAAACTACATGATGCCCATCTCGGTTCAAGAATTCTTCCGATTTTCAAAATGTCAATATCAAGATCTGCAGCAATAGCTTTTAATTAATATTGATTTTTGTTGGATTGATGATAAATGGAATAGATCTTATCCAAGAAAGACTTAAAAGTGATTGATCTCTGCTACATAATTTATGCTATCATCTAACACAAGTTGCAGTCTATGATTTAAACAATGGCAAATAATTATATTTGGAAAATCTTGTAAAACCCTGGCTGCTACACCTGATTTAACACTTAGCATAACAATGGCACCATTAGAACAAAAGGCAATTAAGTTTTTTGACAGTCTTTGGAGAATGAATGGCGCTGCCGAGAGAAGGAGAAAGGGTGCGTTTGAGAGTGAGAGGTGGTGGAGGAGAGGAGGGACGGGGGAGGAGGTGTGGAGCGGGGGAGGAGAGATGGGGCGGGAGTGGAGTGATGGGGTGGGGGAGGAGAGATGGGATGGGGTAGGAGACGTGGGCGGGGGAGGAGAGGTTGGGAGAGTGGAGGCGAGGGAGTGTGAGGAGGGGTGGGAGTGGAGAGGTGGGGCGGGGGTTGGAATGTGGGGCGGGGTAGGAGAGGTGGGGCGGGGTAGGAGTGGTGGGGTGGGGGAGGAGAGGAGGGGTGGAGGAGGAGAGGTTTGGTGGGGGAGGAGAGGTTGGGCGGGGGCTGATAGGAGGGACAGGTGAGGCGTGGTGGGGCGATATACGGCTACAGGGGGCTTTGTGGTGGGCTATTGTCATATTCGTTTGGACGTTGTGGCGGTGCAAGTGTCGCGTGGCTAGAACGAAATGATCGGAAGGATAAGACGATTGCGCCAAATCTATGGATTTATGTTCGTTTTTTCCTCCTTTTCGCGGACGCGTCCATTTAACTAATGTTCTAACGGCGATGTACCTCTTTAAGCGCAAACCGGAACGAGGTTTCCTTCTCTATTTCCGCCAGACGTCGTCTCCGTGTTGTTGCCACTACGGTAATTCGCGAAACGATGACGAGTCCTGAAAGGAGACATTCCGTGGAATGCGCTTCCTCTCTCTCATTCGATCTGACTCACTCGAAAATGGTGAGTCTCGATAGTAACGGTCTGCCTATTAAACAAAATTTTGCGACTGATCGCCTCCGTCGCATAGCGATAGATGAAGCTGGAAACGATTGTTCGATTTTCTGCACTATTTGCTATGAAATATGTTTTAAAAGTCTTCGTTCTGTACCACTTCTTTAAAAAAACTCGCTCATTTGGTTTGTAATAAAATTTATTCAATGGCTTTTAATTTTCTGACCGTAGCTGCATTTTCCATCTGCAATGCGTTTTTACTCTTAATGTCAACCAACAAATATCAATTTATGCGCGGCGTAGTTTTATGACCGATTTTTACGTTGTAAAGGAGAAATGTGGCTTCGGGACCACTTTAATTCATAAAAAGTAATGAAATGAAATCATTGAAATGCGTTGCACAGAAATATTTTTACCTTCTTTACATGGAATATTCGACAAGGATAAACAAAAATCCCTTAAAAGTTTGTTGCTGTGAATTGCGCTGAGGATATATTTTAGAAAAAATTAAAATTCAGTCTGTTTGCTGCCAACTCTTCATGGAGCATTATTTCTCTATTCGTCATTCTAACGAGATAGTTTATTTACTTCGGTATTGTTGGATTATTTATTTTATAATGCCTCTTATTTAGGATAAGCGATTTATCTCCAGGATTAACACTCGAGCATGTGCTTCTGAATCTCTTCTTCAAGTTACGAGGCTGCTTTTAAATTCGATTACTTTCCACCAAATAAACACTTCGTCACTTAAGCAATTCATTCCGAACTACGTTTGAGCTAGGACTGATGTTTTGGAGAAAAAACGGAAAATGATAGTATAGTAGTATGAAGTATAGTGACATTATGTTCAATTTGAAACTAAACCACCAGATATTCATCAATGACACAATTGGTGATCACACGAATCAAGTTCTGTCGATGGATACCTCGAATTTCACACCAGGAGGTTCGACAAATCTGTTCCACCCAATCAGCGAGACGCCCTTATATTCTCCCCTGAGTATATCCAAGTTATATATGATAGGATTCTTCAGTAAAGTGTAGGTGATTTTAAAAATCGCGTTTTTTTATTTTTCCGCTGGACGCGGTGGCTCGTTCGCACGTTTCTCCGAAACATGCCTTATCGAATGCGCATGCGCGACGCGGTCTGTTTCGATAAAGCGAACGAAACTGGCGCGCACTCGCTCACCAGAGCGTCATTCATTCACAATCTCCACACCCTGCGATCTCGTGAGTTCTCTGTGACACACTCGCCGCCGCACTTTCGGGTGACTCACCAGTGACGTCGTCCTCTTGCTTCCTCCACAGCCCCAGGCGATGGCCCTCCTTCCAGCGGCCACCGGTCGGCCGTCCTTCGCCCGTGGAGGACTTCTCGCCGAGATGCGGACCATGCGAGTTCTCGCCGGAGCGGTGGTCCTTCTGGGGGCGGCTGCGTTGGGGGCCTCCGAGAGACTGTACCTCAACTACACGGGAGACATAATGCTCGGAGCCTTGTTCCCGGTTCACAAGAAGGGGAACAATGACACGCAGTGCGGCAAAATACAGGTGGGAGAGTGAAACACCGCCATTTATTAAACTAAAACTGTTGTCGCGGTTCGAGTGATAGAGAAAGAGAGAGAGAGCGGGAGAGAATAAGTTCCAGAGCGTGGATATTAGAAAACTGGTGGGCAAATTTTAAAAACTATTCCTGACATGAATGTCGAGATTGCTTACGTGGGTAATAATAGTTTCAATCAACATAGACGCTGATTGCAGAACTGATCGGAAGCGTGTATTTAATTAATAATGCAAACAAACCATTTCGACGTTTTCCACTAAGTTCTATTTTTATCTTATAACTGATTTTTCAGTTTTTTTTTTCAGCGTGTAAGGTGGAAGTGATAGAATGTAATTTGCTCGTTACTTAATATCAGCAGTTGTGTTAAAAATAAAATTGTCAATCATTACGTCTATCGATTTAGATTTTCTAAACAGTTATCTGCGCGATAAGATTATTTCGAATTTTTTAATGGAAGCGCAATTATCCGATTTACCCGAAATACTAAATATTCTTTTTAATTCAACAATTCGTTTTAAATGCGCCCAAACTAGCAATTGCACCTGGAGTAGCGGAATCTTTTAGTCCACAACAGAATTAAGTAAATTACTGCCGTAGATTTATTTTAGTTAACGATTTTACAATATGTAATTATTTACCTACTTATATGACCGTAATAATTATTTACTGCGAAACAAAATTGCTCTATAAAGAGAATCGTTCCTCCGTGAGATGCAGTGATAAGTGCCTGCCTCCCATTCTAACACGGGTTGCGGGTTCGAATACTTCCGCTGGCAACACGAGAAATCGCATCCGCTGATATGTCCGTCCTATTGTGTTAACTCCTGCTTCTGAGCTCATTCAAAATAAATTATCTCCTGCCTTGTCAAATAAATCCGTAATTGTTCTAGTATTAATATGATTCAAAGTGCAGAGTCAAAGGCGGCTTTTCAAAATGGCTTTTCCGCCAAACCATGACTCCTCTGTGGAATTGGGACATTTTCCTAAAAGGAAGAGAAAATAAATTAAATTGAAAAAATTCGGAAAACCCACAGATGCTAAATAAACAGTGCCGCTAGCTTGTGGCTTCAAAAATGCCAACCGGAAAGCCTACATATTGATATTTTTCTGTTGAAAAGCGCATTTTGAGAAATTTTAATTATTATATAACATTTCAGACTGTCAGCAGAAGTTATTTAGAAAAAATACGAACCATGCTAAGCGCGAGGTTGTGTTTAAGGAAATAACTGAAATTAAATTAAAAAAAGGTGCATTGTATTGCTATAGCAAAATTTTATATGAAATTAACACATTTATTAAAATTATATTCATGTCTTTCAAATGCGAGAGACGAGAGTTTCATTATTATCTTGGATTTTTTCTTACTTTTATAGTTTTTTCTAATAGAATGCTAAGAATAGCAATTTCGAAATGTTTATTTTCAAGAGAAATTCGTTTATGAGATACATTTTGATATTTGGTGACTTCATGGCTTGTGATATTTCACAGATGTTTAAAATCTTTCTGTTTACTGAGTAGATGTGTCAATTACTTCGATCGAAAGACATTTGTAACTCTAAAAAATACTTCAAATGTTTATTAAATGTTTTGAGTAATTAAGATTTTAAACAAGCAAAGAAAGAATTGATGAATCCAATATTAAGGGCGGTTATTTTAAATAAAAACAACACCCTTTAGGTAGCCTCCAGAACCTCCAAATTTCAATTGCAGGAAGAACTTATGCCCATGAACAATCCCTCAAAACCTGGTTGCTCTAACTTGAACGGTGTATAAGTAGTAGTAGTTCACCGGATGCGGAAGTGTGACGGACGGACAAAACGAATACATTAGCGGATTAAAATAACGCTATAAAATAGAATGAAAATTGTGTATCTTACAGTATAAGATTTGAAAATACATGTTAATTTGAAAATTATTGTTTCTGCTCTTATAACAGATACTTTTATTCAGTGTCGTAGCAAACATTTCCTTTCCTTTTTACTTTTTCATAATTATTTTTATTTGATAAAATATCAACGTTTCAATGAGAAACCAACCTACCATTTATCGATAAGAGCAAGATTAGTCAGTTTTCAGTATGATATGGTGGTAGCAAATGATTTTAAATTACCTTGACGAGACTCGTCAGAATTACCACGAGGATTTAAAACAGTAAGGTAGTTTCATAAAATTTTTATATTTCTGAAAACCTATTACTATGGTAGAATACATCATACGGAATATGATGATGCGAATGAAGAACAAAAATGTTTACATTATTAATTTTTACATATTTAAAAGTTTATAAAAATCGATTAGCGGTTCTCGACACGCAAAGATATATGACGTCTTTGGTCGCGTTCACATTATTGCCGGAAACACGAAAAACTGTAAGATAGCTTCACTTTCTATCGTATCATCCGTGAGCCCAGTGTGTTTGCTGCTTGCGAGATCTATTTTCTCTTTGTTGAGATATAGTGGGATTTATTTGGATTTATTAACAAACCAATATATTGGCAGTTGAGAAACTCGTGTTTTTGCACATAGGAACAAAACAATAGACGTATTTTACGACTTTTCTTGAGCTTGGCCATTTATAATAAAATCAAACAAAACGACCTGCAAAATTATATATTATGCATTAATGGTTTATAATTCATTGTTTTTTAACGTAATTGTCAGAGAGATACTGTATTTGTTCTTATTTGTATGGGCGTCAGTCTGCACCCCAGCACGACCTGTGAAGTATTGATTTTTCGCTTATTTGACTTTCCACGATGCGATATAAAACGCTAACTTTAACAATATTTTTCTTGCGAAATAATGATCGCGTTAAAAGTAATCAGGTAAAAAAAACTGGATAAGTCAAATTTTTTTTAAAATGTAGAATTACCTCTGCTGTCTCGCTCTCCCGACAAATGGGAAAATGACAATGTCAGAGGAACGCCGACCTACGAGTTGAAATGGTTAAAAATACTCTACAGAAAATAGCGAGTCAAAGTATTAGTATGACAAAACAGATAATTTTAGATTAAATGCTTTTTCATTGTCGGGAACCTCTTGAGTGGAGCCCCCGGTTAATTGCACCGGTTGGCTATTAGTACGCTGCGCCACTGCTTTTATTATTACTGAACGGCGTACTATAACATAAAAATTTAATGAAGCACCAGACATTGCCCAGACTCTCATTCGATACAGAATATTTTATTATTTTTATTTTTTTTTAAATTTGCTTATTACAAAATCAGCTATTATTAAAATTATTTTATATTAAACGTTTTTTTCTGCATCTAATTAATCATTACTTAGACAATACTAATTTTTCAACAAATATATTTTCAATATTCCTAAATATCGTAAGCCAGTATATAATTGTTCCATATACGTTGTGACGGATCGAGATCTCCGCCTATCTACCGCAATGCCCTCCTGACTCCAACAGCAGCAGCATTGTTGCTAGGAGAAAAAATGCGACCAAATCTGTTAATGTAAGCAATGACATTATTTTATATGATAGTGGATTATTGACATAAGGAGCAGAGGGCGATATTTATTGCAATGATTTTTTTTGCTGATAATATGTATTCCCTAGGGGAAATTAAATTGCATTAAAATTGGGTATTGTGACTCAAAAAGGCTAAAATGAAAAATACGGTTTTGTTAACAAGATCGAAATTGCAACCAAGAAAATTCAAATTAATACACTCGTAAAATGTTGATATTGGAGCCGTTTGTAAATCCATTAGGTGGTTTTGAATTGTACTTCAATAATTGTATATCAATCACCCTCCCTAAGGACTGTATAACCTTACAGAGGTGGAAGGGTTTGTGTACTCTTATGAACCAACGAGCTATGTCGGCGGGAGATAATTCTCCTGGTAGGACCACTCAAACCGGAAAGGTCTGAGGGGAAGTCAGACTAAGAAGCAGTCTTGGGGGTTTTACATCCCCCTGTACAAGGGCAGCAGCTTGCACAGTACCTCTGTAGGTGGTGATCATATGGATCTGAGCAGCTACAGATGGGTAATCACTCTTGTGAAACTGCGATGAGGAAAGCAAGGGGAAACTACCTCATTATATTTCCCATGGTAGGCTGAAAAGCTGCAAATACCTCTATGGATCTCTCTGGGGTAAAATATTCCGGAGGTAAAATAGTCCCCCAATCGGATCTCCAGGTGGGGACTACCCTAGGGGATGCACAGAGGAAATTTAACATTAATAAGAAGAAAGCAAGTAGTCAGAAATTAAGAATAGGCACATGGAATGTTAGAACTATGAATTCAGGGGGTAAACTAGAGAACTTAAAAAGGGAAATGAGAAGGAATAATGTATGTATAGTAGGTCTTAGTGAAGTTCGGTTGGATGGAGAAGGCGAGATAAATTCAGACGAATATAAGATTATTTACTCGGAAGGAGAGAAAAAGGAAAGGGGAGTGGGGATTATAATGAGAAAAGAGATTGCTGAAAGAATTAGCAAGGTAGTGACAGTTAATGATAGATTAATAACCGTAAAAATTCAGATGGAGCCAGTGGAAATGCTTATAATTCAAGTGTATATGCCAACAACTAATGCTGGCGACGACGAAGTAGATGAAATGTATGAACAGATTATGGAGATATTGGAGGAGGGAAAAGGAAGGGTCAACACCATAGTAATGGGAGACTGGTAGTCGGTAGTCGGAGAGGGACAGGAAGATAACATAGTGGGAAAATATGGACTAGGGAAGAGAAATGAAAGAGGGGAGAAACTTGTGGAATTCTGCCATAGAAATAGATTGATTGTAACTAATACATGGTTTAAGCATCACCAGCGGAGACTTTACACATGGAGAAGCCCAGGAGACCAGAGACGATACCAGATAGATTGCATACTAGTCAATGAAAGATTTAGAAATAGCATTAAAAATGTGAAAACATTACCAGGGGCAGATATCGATTCCGACCACAACCTTTTGGTGGCAAATACACAATGTAGACTGAAGAGCATTAAGAGAAACATAAGAGTTAACAAGAAATGGAACTTAGAGGAACTCCTTAAAAACAAGGAGGCTATCATGATAGAGCTGGAGGAAAGGTTGGGGGAGAGAGCTGAAGAAAATAGGAAGAATGTATATGAGGAGTGGAGATACATCCATAGCAACATTAAAGATGTAATGGAAAAGAAGGTAGGAAAGGTAACGAGTGAAAGAATCAAAAAACCCTGGATCACAGCAGCCATGCTGCAAAAAATGGAAGAGCGGAGAAAGTTGAAGAACATAAACACTGAAGAAGGCCAAAGAAAGTACAAGGAGTTAAATAATGCTTTAAGAAGGGAAACAGGTAAAGCCACAGAGCAGTGGATAAATGAGAAATGCGAGGAGATTGTCAAGTGTGAAAGAATTTGTAGAACAGACCTTATGTATAGCAAAGCAAGGGAACTATTCAAGAAAAAGGCAAGAAAGATGGGACGTAAAGGAATCATGAACAACAGTGGTCAAATATTCTCGGAGCCAGACCATGTAAAGAATGTCTGGAAAGAATACATTGAGGTGCTGTAAGGCAAAGAAGGAAAGCCAAGAAATATTGAATTAAATTAAAAAGAGGATGTGGAAAAAGACCAGTTATGACCAAGTATTCTCGAGTCTGAAGTTAAAAGAGCAATTTATGACATGAAAAGAAGGAAGTCTGTTGGGATACCATTTTACGTTCTTAAGGTTTATGGTTCGAAAGCAGTTAAGACTCTAACAAAAAATTTTAACCAAGTATATGATACTGGCATATGGCCTGAAGATTTTTAGATGTTTTAATGGTACCACTGGAGAAAAAGAACAATGCAAAAAGTTGTAAGGATTACAGAAATATTAGTTTAATTTCTCATACAGCAAAAGTTCTAGCCAGAATAATAACCAAAATAACTGAAGGTAAAATAGAAAAGGAGCTGCAAGATAATCAGTTTGGTTTCAGAAGAGGAAGAGGGACTAGAGATGCTATAGGATGTATGAGGATGATGATAGAAAGAGCGCTAGAAGTCAATTAAGATATGTATTTTTGTTTTGTAGATTAGGAGAAAGCTTTTGACTTAGTGAAATGGGATAAAATGTTGGGTATTTTAAATAACATAGGAATAGATTGGAAAGATAAAAGACTGCTTAAAAACCTTTATTTTAATCAAAAGAATAGAGTCAGGGTTGAAGGAGAAGAATTACAAAGTACTTCAATAGGAAGGGGAGTGAGGCAGGGATGTCCTATTTCACCAGCGAAATTTAATATTTATGCAGAAACAATAACAGGAGAAGCGTTGATGGAAGAGAAAGGATTTAAGATAGGAGGTGTAAGTATTACCACCATTAAATATGCAGATGAAGATCAATGCCGAAAAAACAAAAGTCATGTTGGTTTCAAAGGAACATAAAAAATTCAATATAATGGAAAATGGCCAAAAACTGGAACAAGTATGTAGTTTTAAATATCTTGGCAGTTTTTTAGCGCAGGATGGAAGTAGTACACAGGACATCAGAAGTAGTATCGCAATGGCAAAAGCAGCATTTACCGAGAAGAAGGAGCTTCTCACAAACAAGAAAATAAATCTAGAAACAAGGAAGAAATTAGCAAAATGCTACATATGGAGCATAGCCCTTTATGATGCAGAAACGTGGACGGTAAAGAGAAAGGAGGAAAAATATTTAGAAAGTTTTGAGATGTGGGTATGGAGGAGGGTGATGAAAGTGAAATGGACAGAGAGGAAGAGAAACGAAGAAGTATTAGAAATGGTGGGAGAAGAAAGGATGCTAATAAAAAAATCAGGAAAAGAAAAGCAAATTGGATAGGGCACATATTGAAAAGACAGTGTTTACAAAGGACGATCTTAGAAGACAAAATTAGCGGAAGAAGAGGTTGAGGGGGAAAAGGATAGGAATATTAGAGAATGTAAAACAGGAATATAGTACTTATAGAGGTATAAAAGAGGCTTCTAGGGAGAGAGAGAGATTGAGGCAGCGATTCAGCTAAAACCTGTCTTCGGACAGCAGCATGATGGTGATGATGATATCAATCACGTGCGTTTAAATGCACAAGAAACTCCGGGAAACAAACAAATATCAACTCCCTTAATATTAGCCGTAGAAAGCCGTTTAAAAGACGTGCATAGTCGAGAAACTGCGTACAGTGTTAAACGGAGATACATTCTCATCAGAAATGCATTAAAAAAGTTAGATTAATTAGTGTTTAATCATCCCTGCGGTCAGAGGATACCGCGCTGGGAAGGGTGAGCTCGGGCGTCGAGGAAGGGCTGCATGCAAACTCAGTCCCGAGAAGTTGTTTTTCGAAAAGGTCGCATACTAGCTCAGTTCCGCGGTTGTTAGAGGCCCATACTAACTCAGTCCTCCGCATAGGCACTAGATTCAATGCACATAAGAAGTAATCGACAAGAGAAATTTATGTTTATAGATGACAGCGTCAAAAACAGTTGATTTTTTGACCAATGCAAACTTGGAACTTTTAGTTAGCATGGATACGATTTTCGTTGATGGCACATTTAAAAATTGCCAAAAATATTTCTTTCAGGTTTTTACTGTCCACGGCATAATGGACGGCGCTTATGTACCTTTGGTATTTTTCTTGCTCCCTAATAAATGTGTTGAAGTGTATGCAGAGGTTTTTCAATATTTAGTCTGCGAATGCTCTGATCTCCAGTTAAAATTTCACTAAGTATAGTGTACATACGTGGATTTCTAGAAAGCTACTTTTAGTACAGACAGTCCTAAATCTATGAAAAATGGGTAAGAAAATTTTGTTTCGTGGTGGGACTGAGTTAATATGACCTTCTGAAAACACGGACTGATTTGGTATGTTTTTTCAGCCGCCGGACTGAATTAATGTGCACCGGAGTAAGGGTTGATGCATCTCGCGGGCTAATGACGGTCCAAGGGATTGGCCAAAATCTACCTATGTACCTCTATATGTATAGAAAAGCATACTACGTGATGATATTGGAGGCCTAAAGTAATGACTACCGAACCGACTGATAATTGAAATCAAGTCGTCAACCTTTAGAGCCTGAACAGTGGACTCAGACCTCATGCTTCATTTAACAAATAAATATACACAATATACACAAATAAGCACAATAATCTTCCCTATCTATATATAACATTTAAGAAATGTTGACACATGCTAAAATACATTGACCTAAGAGCGAGAGAGGTCAAAAGGAATATAATCGTAGCCTATATTTTACACTGGTTTTCTCAGCGTTATAAAACCGTATTGTAGAAGTCGCAAAGTCGCAATTACATTTTTCGGGTTCCTTAAGCGGGCGTCAGATGCCTTAATCAGTACGGTTTGAATGATCTGGGCCGCCCTAAATCCCCCCCCCCCCCGCATTACGGGGGTTGCGGGGTCTATCAGTACGCCTCTGGGCCCGCCGTTTTTAAGTGCGCAAATCTCTCGTGATTTCAATACCACTGTGTGGAAGAGGAAGAGAGAAAGAGAAAGTGAACTGCGGAATCATGGGACAACGGAGAGGTGGGAAACATTATAAAATGTTATAGATATCGGAACTGATGTTTTTAATGTCGTTATTATGACGTGCGGGCCGATCTTTATGCATTGAAGTTATGTATTTGCGATCTGAGTTTGAGTCCCGTAATCTAAGTGCTATAACTGTGCTTCATTCGATGTCAGTAAATATAAATTAATATATACATTCTAAAGTATACAATATATGTATGTAATAAAGGCATTTGATTAGGAGCGTTAAATTCGATTTGATGCCGATATCCTGGCGCTTGATGACGAAGGCATCACCATTCACAAAGAATTTAACCACGGCTAGAAAGCTGCAAAATACCGATTTGATTTATTTTCTAAAAAAAATTATTTTCAATACGAAATATGAGCTTTGAATTCGATTTTTACTTTGTCACTCGGTTTTGTAGCCATATTAATACATATACGATATGTATACACGTAGTTCTTATTATATTCCTTTCATACATCAATATGACGAATATTGATTAAAATCACTACATATAATCGGAGTTGTTACTTTTCATTACGTTCACAAACATCCATAATTGCAAAAGGCCGAGTTATTTTTTAAACGTGATTCAAGGGTTCCATCTTATCAGTTCTCGATGCACTGCGACACAAGTGATATCGTTGCTTGGATCTTTTATGCACCTTCTTCGAATATCACCTTTACTGGAAACTACGATTCAACGAAAATTCCGAAAAACATATTAGTGTCGTAGGCGTTAAATATATTGTCTGAATCCTACTCTCAAATGTTGGAGTAAGGATGCTAATACGGAATAGTTTTCCGGGTACATTTCTCTTAGCCAAATTTTATTATTAAGGAAAATTGTTTTTTTTCTTTGCGTCTACTAAATAATGTGACAGTTTTCTAAAGAAAAGATATAAAATATTTTTTAGGGGACTATACAAAAAATTTATAATTTTTACCTTAAAATGCGACCTGTAAACAAAATCGATAACTTTCAGTCCACCATCTCAAGGGTACCCATAAACAGGGCCTTCCCCAGGGTACGGCGAATCGGAGCGGTCGCCCCGGACCCCGAGTCAAAAAGGGCTCCGCGTCAAAAAGGGCCCCGCGTCAACAAGGGCTCCGCGTCAACAAGAGCCCCGCGTCAACTAGGGCCCCGCGTTAATAAGGGGCCCGCGTCAAAAAGGGCCCCGCGCTGAGCAGCAAGATGAAGATTGCTTTGTTTACAGTTAGAAACTTGGTACTTCTTTGTCATCGTAGATCAGGCTCTCGTGTCACTGACAACGCGTTTCGAACAATCGGAAGAGTACGCAAGTGATTTCGGCTTCCTATATGATTTAAAAAACTTGGAGAATTAACAGAAGACGAAATGGAAAAACAGTGTATAAATTTGGACAACATATTGAGTGGCTCAGATTCACACTTCGACAGCTGATTTTCCAAGGATCAAAAAGTGTATTTGAAATCCTTAATTTTCTCCTTTACTTCCCAAATACAGAGATAGCGTATAGGATTTTGTTACAATTCCGGTTATAGTGGTATCAGCGGAGCGAAGTTTTTCGAAACTTAAATTAATAAAAAACTAATTTAGGACATCAGTGTCCCAAGAGAGATTCAGTGGATTGGCTATGCTGTCTATCCAGGGCCGGCGCGTACCTATTGGCCGCCCCCCTCTCCCTCCCCCATTAGTACACATATCTCGGTACCTCTCTCCATTACTATCAGCGGATTTTCAATTCCTATTCCGAGTGTTCGTGCAGAATATTCTGTACAGCAGGGATGCTCAAGACATCGATCGCCAACCCGTTTAGGTGCATAGATTGCGTTAAATATTTCATCGCCTCCCCCATCTTATAGAACAGCTCACCCCCCTCCCTCCCCCCCCCCACCTCTCGACTAAATTTCTAACACTGAAGACGGACCCCAAAGATGTAAATTCTACGATTCACGGCATAACAAAAGAGGATATTGCCAAATTCCAACCGAAAGTATAAAACGAGAAATAAGTTTAGTTTTCTCTCGTTAGGAGATAGAAAAAATCTATCAGACTAGATCACGACCGAAAATATGGCCATAGCGACCTCCAAGTTTGGAACTTCCGCTTAATCCAGTTCTTTAATAAGTCTTTTGTCTTACTAATCGTGGTACTGCCAACCGATGAGACAGAAACCTTACACCCGAGGTTGGCGAAGCATGTCTGTATAATGTTGTGTTATATTTGCCAGTAGATTTTCAGCTGAGGTATAAATTGAATTATGTATAATATAGTTGATGAAAGCAATAATATAAAGTAAAGGATTATACGTATTTATTTATAATCACACCAATAGTATTAACA
This sequence comes from Tanypteryx hageni, assembly GCA_028673005.1. Taxonomy (NCBI): domain Eukaryota; kingdom Metazoa; phylum Arthropoda; class Insecta; order Odonata; family Petaluridae; genus Tanypteryx; species Tanypteryx hageni. The sequence continues at coordinate 11,265,083 of CM054115.1, read as the reverse complement.
AAAACTTTATAGATTTATTTACAAACTCTTATAGGACAACACACGCACAAGTTTTTCATTCTGAAAAGCAAACTATATTTCATTTGCTTTGAAACAGTGTAAAATTAATACTATGAAAACAACTTCACATATAAATTTATTTGATCATCAAGACATATCAACTTTAAAGAAAATGAGCAAATTTGATGCATTTCAAAATAAAAATACATATAAAATGAAAAATTTGAGTCTTTATATAAAGTCTGGCTTTTGGTTCAGAAAACGTTTTAATTAGCTGGTGAGTGTCTAATTTCTCTGCAATCTCATGTTCAATTGAAGTAGTTCCTAAATTACGAAGTCTTTCTTGACCCATTGTTGACCTTAAATTATCTTTTATAATTTTTAATTTAGAAAATGATCTTTCATCTCCCGCTACTGACACTGGTAATGTTAACAGAACTCTTAATGACACAGAGATAATTGGAAACACTATATGCAAATTATTTTCCAACAAATAATTTAAAACTTCCAATAGAGCCATATTAGATCGCATCATATCGTGCAACATATCAATTTCATTCGTCAGATCCACTGCATCAGTTTCACTTTCACTTTTGTCATTATTAGAAAGTTTTTGTCTATAAAATTTCAGTTTCTTCTTTTTTAATCACTGGTGATGTATTTCAATTCGGAAAATTTTTCAGAAAATCGAACGCTTAATTATGCTGCTGAAGTATCTCGAATCTTTCACTCAGTGCTTTTAGAGTTGTGTCCAAAATTAAAAATTAAAATTTACTTTGAAATCTTTTTGTGCACCTCTAATTGCTTTATCAACACGATCATAATTAAATTGCCAAGCCTTTCTCCTGAAACGTACAGCATTTGTTTCCGGGAAGTTTGGTTCCACCTCAATAGTTGCATCTAATTCTTTGCTTTGACTTACGTACTCTTTAAACCTTTTATCTGAACGCTTTTCTTTTTAAAAAATCGATTATATTTTTAAAAGATCAATTCAAGTTTTGATGTTTAGCTTCGGCTTATGCAGCAATTCGCTAACAATACTGACTTTAGATAGAATGTGGTACCATATAACGACTGAGCATAGAAATTCATAGCTCCGAAGTTTTCCAGCCAAACATTGAACCTGGTAGCGAGTGGTCATATCTACATTTAGTCCATCTATCAACTCGGTAAGACCATCGTATATTTCTACGGTTTCAAATCTCAATGGTTTTATTGCATCTATCCTACTCTCCCACCTGGTTTCTGTAATTGGTTTCAATATTAACTTCTTAATATTTATCTTTAGCATGCTCCACCTTTGAGTAGACGTAAAAATAAAAACAGATAATTCCTGCACAATATTGAAGAACTCTATAGTTACAAGGGTGACCTTTGCCGCATCATTAATCACAATATTTAGGCTGTGAGAAGCGCATGGCACAAAAAGTCCGTGAATTGATATAAAATTATTTTTTTAAGCCGTTGTGCTTTTCAGGCATATTGGCAGCATTGTCGTAACCCTGGCCTCTGATATCCTGAACATTTAAATTTAACACTAGAACCTCCGAGGGGACTAAATTGTCCCTTTTTCGACTTTGATGGTTTTCCAGAGGCGTATTTTCCTGCGTAGCACTACGAAACTTCTTGACTTTACATGATTGTAAGCGATGTACCGTAATGCATAATTTTTCATTAGTTGAAAGGCTGCGTTCACTCCACCCTAGAACCGTCGAGGGAACAAAACTATCCTCTCTTCGAAAATATCAGAGAGAATGTCTTCTATTGTTCGTGTGGCGACAGAACTGCCTACTATCAGCATGTATTCAATATCGGAGACTGTTCTGGCTGATTGTATATACAATTGTATATTGTGCCACATTACCGAGGAGAGTACAGCCAGTGCATGGAATCTTATCATCGACCACGCCATCCTGAAACATATTCAAAAATGTACCAATGCTGAGGCTCAGAGGCACCTTGAAAGTGATGATTGGACCATGTCTCTGGACGAGCTAAAGACATTCATCGGAATACTGTACGCTCGCGGCGCAATTGGTGCAAAAGGGCCTTGAATTAGATTCTTTGTGGTTGGAAACCTGGGGACTGCCGTTTTATAAGCAAACCACGTCAAAGAATCGCTTTCGGGAAATAATGAGATATCTCAGATTCGACGAGAAAATCACCCGTTCTCAGCGTTCGCAAGCTGATAAGTACGCTCTTATGTTACATGTGTGGAATAGTTTTATTGAAAACCCCCAAACCGGCTACAGACCAGAAGCGTTCATCTCTGTAGACGAGCAGTTGTTCCCTACGAATACTAGGTGCAAATTTATCCAGTTTATGGCCTCTAAACCAGATAAGTATGGCCAAAAGTTTTGGATGACCGTAGAAAATGAATCTAACTACGTAGTGAATGTCTTACCGTATCTTGGGAAAGATTAGTTGCGTCCAAGTGATCAACGACTCTCTGATTATGTCGTCATCAAACTGATGCAACTTTTCTAAATAAGGGCAGAAACGTCACATGTGATAACTTCTTTACCTCATTGTCACTGGCTGAAAACCTGAAAGGAAAATCCACAAGCCTGCTGGGGACAGTAATCTGTGCAAGAAGAGAGATTCCGATCTTTGTAAAGAACTCTCGAGAGCCCCTACACGCTACTCATTTACTGAAAAGTGGAGACACCACACTTACAGAGTATCAAGGAAAAAAGGCTAATTGATTATTTTGATCGATCGACTCAGACAACAAGAAGAAGCCTGACTCTGTGGTCTATTAATAATACCAATAATAATAATACCTATAATAGTACCAAGACCAAATGGCCCGTAAATATTCGGTGAAGGCAAGTTCGCGGTGATGGCCTATCCATACATTTTACAATGTACACGATCTAGCTGCAATTATCGCTTGGATTCTGTACAAACTTGTGACGGAAAAAAATAGCACGACGATATTTTTTATTGAGGCTGTCTAAGGAACTCAGTCTGGCATATGCTCGGAGTAGAGCAGTAAACATCATAGTTCAAGAAGACTACGAAATGTCCGATGAAGGAGACGATCTCCACCAATTCGTCGCGGACACTTCGTCGCGTGTCAAATTCGTCGCGATACAAATTCGTCGCATGGCAAATTCGTTGCAAGGCAAATTCGTCGCATGAAAAATTTGTCGCAACTTTTTTCTCGTTTCAAAATTATTCCCAACATTACAGCTTATGCATGTCTGCATATAATCTTCAGATCGCTTTATTCCATTAATTTCTTGCTTGGCAATCTCACTATTTGAGAGGGATGAGTTTTCTTTGGTGTATCTCTTCGAGGAAATCCGTTGGAGCAGCTTGATACTAGCTTGACTAGTTCCGTCCCAACCAAGAAAACATCCGCGTTCAGAAACGAGAAAATTGATTTGCTACGATAGTTCAGCGGTAGAATATCCGCCCGGCAAGTGGATGACTCGAGTTTGATTCCCGGTCTTAGCAGACTTTTTTCTCGTTTCAAATTATTCCCAGTAATACTTTAGTAACGCATTCAAAGTCAATGACGAAAAAATCCCGAAAAAGTCTCTGGTTCGAATCCAGAAGCGTCCCTTCTCTGTTTGATTAACTAAGGAAGAGCTGAAGCGTAACGTACAAGCCGTTTTTCGGTAAAATTTTAAAATATCTATAAGTGGAGATATAGACGCGCGATTTGCGCATTTATAATGAGAAAGGTATGAAGATTAGTTTTCTTATTGTGAAAATTGAAATATTCGAAATCGCTAAATTTAACGTTTAAATGGCGTATTTTGGAGAATATTGGCATTTTAATGGAATAATATTATTCTGCGTTTCACATCGCGCATTACGTGTTCTTATAGGTGAATCGTTATCCCATGTCATTTCCCCGAAACTGCTAATTCTCGGCGTTGCCTAGTCTGCAAAATCCAGATATTCGTAGTTTTCGGTATAAATACTCATTTAAACTCCTAACAAAGGATAAAAAATTAACAAAATGAGTAAGGAAATAAAGTAAATTCTTTGTTAAACCGAAAAATTGCAGTTTTTGCGTGGTTAAACAATAGTTTTCATTGAAACTCCCGAGTTTCTTTAGCCTCATTCATATTTGAACGGCCAAATCTCGCAGTCTATTCGCTGAAATCACAAGAAACCTTTTCAGTAGCTTTCGCAAGTGTTCTATAAGCCACACATAACATTAAAAGGAACATATAACCAATATATTGTTGTTAAAAATTAAATAAAACAGACCGAGGCTCTCACATCCTCGGGATTTTACTATGCAAATCATGACATTAAAAATAACAGAAAAATATTTCCTATTTCCTCAACGGTTGCTGAATTTGCAAAGAATTTGTATTGCGACGAATTTGCCATATGACGAATTTTCCATGCGACGAATTGCCGCGCGAAGACTTTTCCGCGACGAATTGACGTAGAACTGAAGGAGACGCACGTTCAAGTGACAAGAGGCGCCAAAAATTCCAGGCGCGAGTGAATCGCAAAAAGAAGAAAAGCGTGAACAAATGTAATTCATGTCGCAAAGTTACTTGGAAAAAATGTATAGGTAGGGATACTCACATCGTCCTTTGTGCTACCTGCATGAGTGGTACATAAGCTACTAAAAGCATTTCACTCATTAAGCAAGTAAATTTCTGATTTTATTCTATTCACGGAAATCGGACTCTCTGTTAGTAATTTGGTATTTTTTCTTTACCTATTTCAGTTGATACTTCTTCTTACTGACTGATGCAATAATATAGTTTTATTGAATAATATATAATAATATAATACATATAGTTGTATTGAATAACAATAAAATAGTTGTATTAAAGAATACTAATTGAGTTCTTTCCTATTATCCGAAGTGTCCCTCAAACCTAGGTCTATTTGCTTCAAAAAGGTGAATTCTCACCCAGGGGACATTTTTGTCCCTCAGCGGTTCTAGGGGGGTAGCATATGCCGGCGGTTCTAGTGTTAAATCTTCCAACATTTTTAAAACAAATAGGGTTAATCCCTCTCCATTTGATTCCGTAATTGGGTAAAACATAAAGAAGTGCTCGTGGATTTCAGCTTAATTTTGCAATTGTGGCACCCATGCTTAGTCGATTCGGCCCATACATGACACTTTGTTCATTAGCTTATGTCAATATTCTATGTACCAAATTTGGTTGATATCGGTTCTGCCAATTCTTCCCTGATATATGCATACGGACGGACGGACATCACGAAAAAAATAGTGCTTTTCAGCAATGACGAAAAGAACTAACAAGTAGGGATGTACTCGGGTTTCCCGTGGTACAGAAGTGCTTTTCGTCAAATTCGCCGTAGTATAATCGTATTCTAATCTATTTGCTTTGAAATCAGAAAATATCATCATTCTATACTAGGGTGACCAGATGCTGATGGTCACAACCGGGATAAAATGAGTTTTGAAAGAGAAAATCCGGGACATTTTTCCAAAAAACCGGGACAATGAGAATTTTGCTATTACTTTATTGTATACTCTGCATTTCAAATAAATATGTTTACAAAAGAAAAAGCAATCTTTTTGGTATTGTAATAACAATCAAGCGTACATATTTCGTGAATAATTAAGTAGTATTACAATAAAACATATCAGGAGTCGGCCTTTTCAATCATATTTTAAAGTACTTCTGACTGCCTTTATCAAATTTTGATAATTTTTAATCTTATCATAAAATTTTTTAGAGGTCATATATAAGTTGTATTTTCATAGCACTTAATGGAATTGAAGGTTTTTGTAACCAAGCGGTTTCATTCATCAGACTATTGAACGTCTATTTGTGAAAAAGCTCTTTCCGCATTTCCATTATGTGCCGGAATGGCAAACAAAAAGTTACATAGTTTCTGAATTTCTGAATATATACTTAAATTTAAGTTAGAGTTGAACCCATTTCTTTTAGATAGTCACAAGTTGTTTCGTACATATCAAATATTTCATCATTAAACGATTCTATTTCATCTTCCAGAATATTGGTATCAGATTAAACTTTGTAGGCACTTAAGGGAACAAAATTTTCTTCAATGCGTAATGTCAACATATCGATCGTTTCTTGCACGTATTACGCAATTGCGCAATTTTCCAAACATTCCCTTTTAAGAATTTTTTTGTTAAATAAACCAGGAACATTAAGCATAACATGGAAGTACGCTTCATTTATTGGTGATTCTAAAATATTTACAATAAATTTTAGGGACAGCGAGTTTTTGAATGGGTCAATAAATTTTCATACTAAAAATCTACTAAAGAACAAATGTTTTCAGTCGCTCGATACGTAATACATAGGTTGAAAAGTACAACCGTATTTTCACCACCACCATTTCAACATCACAAGATGATCTCTCAGCTCCCGACGCACAGCGTTATGCAAAACATTCGCTGAACATCCAACGTTCAGTAAATTGCGATTAATTTTTTCGCGTAAATTATAAAAGATATTGTTTGTGCCTTTTCTCAACCGTCCCCCAAAATTTGTGTTTGCGTTATCTGCTCCATACGCAGTGCAGTTTTTTTAGATCGACCTCATATTCGCAAAATGTGCAAATGAGGAAATAGACAATGGTATCAGATGTTTCATTAGATAGCGATTCGATTTTTAATATTTTAATCTGAATTCCTTTTTATTGCATAAATCATGAACAAGTAAGGGGAAAATCTTTTCCGTTTTGTAATTACTAGCTTCTGTGGATATTCCAAAATACTGTGTCTTTTTTAATTCTATTAATAATTTATTTCTGCAAAATAATCCTATTACATTTTAAATGAGAGCTGCAGTTATACTTCGTCCGCAAGAATATTTACTGGCCATTCCAGAGTCACAAAAAAATTTCTTTAAAGAGTTCGTTGTTACAAGTAGCTGATCGAAAGGAATGATGATGTTTAACAATGTGATAGGTCATTTTCAACTCACATGCTACAGTAAGATTATCCTCCATTGGATTTTTCACATGCAAGTACTGCGTAATATTTTGTGATGCGCCAAAATTTCCAACGCAAGTTGATTTGACATTATGCTTTTCTGTATTAATTTAGTCGTTTACGTCAGATTTCCCGCCGTGACCAATGCTTATTTTGATAAATTAATGTAAACTTGGACTTAAAGTTTATAAAAAATTATAATAAACTTTATTTGTGAGTGGAAATATCTGTACTGATTTGATTATCAATAACGATCATAACATACAAGATATTTACATACCCGTAAAAAATAAAGCTATTGAACATATAGGGCAGTGGTTCCCAGCCACACAATCAATAAAAAAACAAATGCCATACTCATTATAAAATGGGTTTAGATACGAATGAAATAAATGTTGATAAGAAGGAATAATGAACAGAATTTTTTAAAATAAATCATTTGTGATAGATATATTTCAAAAATACTTAATATAAAAACATTTCAATGGGAACCCTGAGATTGACGTGACTCAGCCAGCTTACATGTGTCAGGTTCTATGTTTGATAAATCACCTCTCTCATTCACATTTTATCAATTTCTCTGCTTGATTAGCAGGTGCACTACAGTATTGAAACCTTTTTCTACTAAATAAGAAGTTGGAAATGCTTGGATAAATAAATTTACTTCTTGCCAAACATGAGGGTATATTAATCTTTGTTTCATCCAAAATTCTTCATAACCACTTTGGTTAAACTGCACCCTGGCCTCAAAGTCATTTTGAAGATCTGTTAATTCTTCCTGCAAATCTGGACATACTCTTTCAACATAGACCAAGAACGGATTAATAACCCAATCATGTTAAGTTAACAATGACAAGAAGGTTGCTAGATGTCCGAGTTTACAGTAATGCGCTGTGTTCGGTTCGGTTTATACATATGTCTATATTTCTCCAATTTCAGCTCTAATTTTTTCTCAATTCAAAATACCATTTCCATTTTCTGTTTTTTTGTGATTTTTTTTTAATTTTGCGGAAAGTAAAATGAGGTGTAATTTCAATATTAATTACAGTCACTCAGGCTGAATTTAGTAGAGACACTGTAAACTCCTGCGTTGTCATGTAAACGTTGTGTAATCAAAATATTTCAGTTATATCTATGGATTCTATGGTCTTTTATTCATTGGAAAATCCATATTAGGGAGAAAAATCAAGCTGCTCTGGCTTTCATGAAGAGAAACTCTCAAAATTTGAATTATCGGAGGTGGAAACACGGAAATGTCCGTGTTGCCCACTCCTTGAATCTGGCAATCCTTGGGTTGTTTGTGTAATACCGACGGACATATCGACATCATTTTTTATAAAAGTGCTAAAAACAAAAGACCTCTTGGAAACTTGATGCCATGCTATTTTTTTAAATGTCAGCGGGTAATGCTTTATCATTTCCTCTCGCGAAGACAAAATCCTAGTGGTCACTTTCTTTCTTTTCACTTAAGCAAGCAGACTAATAAAATAAAGAATAATCGATGGCCGAAACCCATTATTTGTACGATAGCATAACCACATTATTATGTAAACAAAGTATATAAAAGTTTCCTTTTAAACTACTTTGTTTTCAAAGTGATTGAGATACAGCTCCGTAATATAAGGGACTTTGTACGATAATTCAGGAGAGTGGATGAGGAAAGAGCGGTTAAGGACGATCTCTGGAAATTAATTTCAAGACAATTTAATATCAGATATAACATTTTTGAAATATACAAATGTATACATTGTGACAGAATGTGTAGCAGGTCAAACGTATGATTGTCTCGTCAAGTGATGGGTAAGCTCTTGCAGTGGGCTGATGGCGAAAAAATGACGAATTGTATAAATGTACTAATAAACGTCTAGCGCCCCCTGGGGGTGATACCGCCCACATTGAGAACCATCTAGAGCGATAAATTTGAACAACACTTGAACACTTGTTAACTCGGCGGGAGACTATAACGAAAAAAGTGATATATTTTTAATAACACGCTAATATTATTTGCAGAGATTTATTTTTAATCGATATTTTTGAAAGTGTACTTACTGATGTCGAGTAGTTTCCCGATCCCTTTTCTCAATCACTTCACTGGATATGCGGTATACGCTTTATGGTACGATTTTAAATGCCCACCGTAGGTCTTGCTACCGGATTTAAATAGGGAATTTAAATAGTACACGTTTTTATTCTAATAAATTCGCAAAAGTGATGATCTTGTAGACTTTAAAATAACAACCATTTAGCAGTACAAATTATTTACCATAGAACAAGAACTCGCTACCGCCTGCTGTCGCACAAGTCAATGGTTCGCCAACGACTGCATATTATCAACCAAAGAAAGTCTTAAGCTGAAGCGCAGATGCTCAAATGCCAGAAAATTAACAACAGGGATCGGTTCATGTTTGTGTTCTGAGTGATAGACTCGAGACCCAAACCAGAGAACAATAAGCATTCTCACAGACAGGGGTTCCGATTGTTCCCCGCTTGAAGACTAAAGCAACAGTGAGCCCATAAGTTCATCCAATTTTAATCTTACTTGTAGCACACATCCAGAGCGATTTTCTCACGCTCCTTGCGCATTACATCTTTCCGAGTGTGGCTCAGAAGCTCCAAGGCGCGGGGCCCTGGTCGACTGCCCACCCAGCCTCCATAAAAGATTATCACTAACAGTTTAAATTTAATTTTTATCACAACTATTCCTATTTTTATCGATTATATCTTACGCGTTACGCTTCACGCTTACAAGAAAAAAGGGGACATTTATCCCGAAAAAAAATTTGGGACACCGGGACAAAACTCTGAAAACCGGGACTAATCCCGGGAAACCGGGACACCTGGTCACCTTATTCTATACTCGACCAACACAGTATTTCTATAATATCGGTTCAGCAAATAGCTTCCAAATTCATAGTTACAGAAAAATTCTAACTTTGTTATTGTGGTTGAAATATGCGATTTTGGTTATTTATTTAGGTGAAGATTATATGCGGTGAATTTTTCTCGGGTTTCCAGCCAGGTGAGAATGGTGTCTTCCGACGTTTCGGCGCCTTTCTCTTGCGCCATCTTCAGATTATATATACCATAACGTGTTAAAATCCATGTGGACAGTTTACAAGAAATGTGTAAAGGAAATTAAAGTTTACCTTTTATTGTGGTAGCCCTGCTCTTAAGCCTTGCTTTAAACATCTTTATTTCACTATGTTGTAAAAATCTTATGTATATATATAAAATTTAATTGAAATCCATTCAGCCAATTACTTCCAAATCCTTAATTAAAGAGTTTAATTTGTAATTTTGGCACCCCTGTTTGGCAGTTTTGGTTTAAATATGCTAATGTAGTTTTGTATATATATATATGTGTATATTATAAATATTAAATTTTTTTGATACTGATGCGGTCAGTTCAAGACAAATAGGTGTAAAAAATATTTAATTCCTTGTATTGTGGCCTCCCCGCCCTCTATATCTATGCAAAAAATTTGATTTTGTTATTTAATGTTGCACGCCTCCTTAATACAAAATTTCGTTCAAATCAGTTTAGCCAATTCATTCCAAATTCCAAATTACCGATATGTATAATTTTGCAATTGTGGCACTCATGCGTATTCGATTCGGTCCAAACATGCCATTTTCGTCATTAATGTATGCGAGCATTCTATGTATTAATTTTGGTTGAAATCAGTTCAACAAATTCATTCCGAAAGCATAATCACCGAAAAGTTTTCTTTTGCAATTGTGGCACCCTTGCTTGTTCGATCCTGTTCAATTATGTCATTTTGGTCATAAATTTATGTTAAGATTCTAGGTACCAAATTTAGTTGAAATCGGTTCTTCCAGTACTTCTCTGATATACGCATACGGACTGACAGACGGACATCACAACGATAATAGTGCTTTTCAGCAATGACGAAAAGCGCTAATAATGAGGGAGGGAAAGTGAAAGGTAAATGATGGGTGTGATAAATAAGGTTAATTTCTTAATGTGATTTTAAAAGTTAAATATATCTGACTTCTTATTCTAATTGGTAACTCGTAATTAAATTTCTCTACCACCTCATCATGACGTTATCTTTCAGTTATTTTAACTGCAACCCAGAAAGGAAGGAAGGAATAAGGAATCTTGGTACTATAGTTGATCTAGCATATTCTATCGAAGTGATCGTATCGGGTATACCTTGTATTACATATGTGATATTAAGTTGTAACGCAAGATCTAATTCTTCATATTACGCTTGTCCGAGATAAAATATTTCTATAAGCCTACCAATCATTAACAAGATTTTGGAGTCCTTATCCTACATCCAAATAATTGAAAATTGCAATTTTGTGCATCTTTGCACAATTATAGAAATAACACCTTGCGGCGAAACGTCCTAGACCCGTTTTCCAGAGACATTTGCGACAGAATAATGAGCATTGATCACTATGAATCAGGCATAAATGATCAAATTATTGTTGGTTTTCCTAACGAAGGACTTGTTTTGGTTCCTGAACTCCAGACTCTATTCCTCATTTTAAAATCAAAATAATAAATATATGTATATTTAAATTATACAATAAAATATACATATTTCAAAATATACAATTATTTTTAGTGCGCGAATTATACCTTGATGATTTTAGAATGGGATCACCAGGGGCCCAGCTCCCGCTAGGGACAGCTCTGCCCATAAATAAAATGTAGTTGTGAGACAGATATCAATACTCTGAGGCTGTTCGAAGATTTTTCACGATTTTCGACCATTTTGAATGCAGTTTTCTCAGAGATTCGTCCAATCCTAAAACGCCTTTCTATTTCCAAGACATAAAAACGAAGTCCTGGGATATCATAGACCTATTCCAAACACGTATTTCTGATCGCTTCGGATTTATCGCATCTTTTATATTCTGACGATTAAATCAAGTGGACAAAACGAAACGCCTACAGCAGATCACCTCGTTTGGTCGACCAGTTCATTTTTTTGTCGCCGAATCTGTGAGAGATATCACGTCAAAGGGTGTCCGACGGAGGAACGAAATTAATAATTACCGAGTGGTAGGAAAAAGAATCGATATAATCGAAATAAAGGATAGAATTTTAGAAATCAGGGCAAGTGTTAGAAACTAAAGTAAAGGGAGTGCGAGTTAGGAGACGATATGAACGGCGGGAACGTCCGAACGGCAGTGACTCGAGAGTGATGGAAGGCGTGCTCGGATCCCGTTTCTCGTATTGCACCCGACCCGTATCCGCAGATAAGTCATCGCGTCCAATCTGTATCGGCATAGCGTGACTAATAAAATTTATTATAAAATAAAAACGAAATATTTTTGTCAATGCAGGAGTTTATTTTGGGCTGAATAAAAATAATTAAAATAAGTAATTGAATAAGAAAATGTATTCTTGAATTAATATTAAATTAGTCTTATTATAAAAAATAAAGAAATACAGTTTACCATAAAAATAAAAGTTTAACTGAATAAAACAATGCAGAGAAGTTAATTGACGATTCCCTTCTTTGAATTAAAAGTAACCATTAAGAATAGCACCTCATCCTCGTGGAAAATATTTTCTCAGCTCGAAGATTTCCCGCGCCTGCAGTCATTCGTCAGAACCAAATCCGTAACTGCAAAGAATGACCGATTTTAATTTTCTGCGGATATCTGCGAGTGGCGTCGGATTAATTGCTGCAATACACAATTATAATGAAAGGTTATCGAGGGAGATGAGTTTTTAATGCAACGCCCGCAGCCTGTTGGTAATTCATTCAATGCCCAAGCTGTACGAGGCCGGGTCAAAAAAGTAACTGGCTACTAACTACTAACTACTAACTTTTGCTCACGGGGGTTACAACTCGAAAGTGTCCTTCCGTCTGATCCAATGTTATTATAGGATGTGCGGCATTGTTTATCCGCTTGCATTTCATTCTGTGAAGTGTGAAGAGGAAGAAGATAATATTTTGTATGATAATTGAGTCAATAATCTCCAAAGAAGGATGTCTATTTCTCACTCTCAGGTAATATGAAATCATGAAATTCCAGGTGGGAATTGATATTTTTCTTTTTCGCTTTCGCTCCGCCGAAATGTCACTTAAATGGCCGCTTTGAATGTCGTGGACTGTCTCTAACCCCGTGAACTCCGATCCGAATTAGCAAGTCACTTTTTTAATTCAGTGAAAAATGCATTATTATAAAAGTAAGGTCACATGATGAGTATATATATATATTTTTTAAATCTGATGTGTCCACCACATCACTTTCTCCATGCATGTAATAACTCTAAAAACCCCAAGTAGGTTAATTGATATTGAATATTTAACCAACAAAGAAACAATCAAAAACAAAGTAACAGTGTAAGTAAGGCGAAGGATAATCTCCGATGCCAGTCAATTAGAATAAAAAGCCGATACATATTTCGGTTACGAAGTAACCATAATCAAGGGCTAGGTACTCGAGATCTGTCTGTGTATCTAATATATAATAGGTAAAAATCGAAAACCCCCTTCTAATCAAAATATCTCCGGAAAAATCCAACCGATTTTAATCAATCTTTTTTTTAGGCGACAGGGCAGGCCCCAAAGTAGGTTTGGATACCACTCTTAACCCTCTCCACTCTGGCAGAGCACAGCCCTGGTGAGAAATCCGTTTCTGTCTGTAAATATGTTCCCTTATAACTCGAGAATGGCTGAACCGATTTGCACCATTCTTTCACTAATTTGTTCAGCATTACAACGAACAGGTTTACGTAAAAAATACAGAATATACAGCGTGTTTAAGGCAAATAACGTTTTCACCTATATTGTAAATACGTTTCACGTACAAAAAACATGTGAATATACATTCTGATCGAAAGTTAAGGCATTTTTTCAAGAACCCTTTTACGGAACAAAATACTTCTCTGTAGGTAATTTTTAGAAGCAACGCTCTGTATGTTGAGCGCGCGGGCGGTGCGAGGGTATATAAGTTTGTGCAATCCTGAATCACACCCCGGCAACGCTGGGTCACACAGCTAGTATCTATATAAATGTCGATGCGACGGAGTCTTTATATGCATAAACACGGGCATACGTTTATGACTAACGACATAACAGACATAAACCCATACCGGAGTCTTCTGCTATTGGACATTCACGAAGATCCAACAACTATTTCAGGAATGAACTAATCCGCCTACTTTCCTTTCAAAAAACAAAAGGAAACAAACTAATTCAACACTAACAAGAGTGGAAAGATGCACACATCATGCGTGCATACATGCGAGGCAGAGGCGTTCTTTACGATTCATACAATCATGCCAAAAATATAAATGTTAATGGCTTAGCATATGGTCTAAGAACTGGTATGTCAGTAGTGATGCCAAGGAAATATCGAATTTTTGATTCACCGAATAATTTACTAATCAATTGAAATTAATAAAGCAATCGACATTTATTTAAAACTTACCTCACTCGAATAGTAATAATATAACCTTTATGTTCACGTTCATTCCTTTGTCATAAATTACCCATTTCCTTTCACTTATTTTAGAAGACGATCCATGACGAGCAAACAATGGCGGGATGAGAATAGGGACGGCAATACCTTGTATGTATCGGGTGGAATTTTTGGGTCCCCGAGCCATCAGACATGACAAGATTACCTTAAAATCACTCGCCCACTAAATTCTTCAATTTTAAACCCATTTATTCAATCAAACTTCACATACGAAACCGATATATCGACGCAAATGCAATAACATTTTGAGATCATTTCAACTGTGAAAAACGAGGTTATCTTAAAAATTGCTTAAGCGCCATGCGCCATATTTGAGAGGCGGATGTGTCAAAAGTGACGCATGCGTCATAGGTTGGGTACCACTGACATCGAGTGATAAACTATCGCCTTACATATAGTAAATGAATATTTATTTGACAATTAAATAATTAAATGAAAATCATTGTTTTTATAAGAAAAATAAAGATGTAATTCAAGTGAGGAAAGTAGAATTCCTGATTTATTCTTCGTCACAAAAGAGAGAAAATAAGGCTATTAAACACAACTGCGCAAAGAAAATTTTCAAGTTACCTCTTAAATCTCTGATGCTGTAGCATTTCCTTAATAATTCAATAGTTCCATTCTTCTCACTAATTAATTCACTTATCCTCCTTCCACACAAGCAATCTATGGGTGTAGTACGTACGATGGATAACAAACACCTAAAAAAATGTTCCAATTGTTCGGAGTTCAGTATAGCATCGGTACCAAACACCGAACAGTTTTCTGATTACCGAACAGTTTGGGTGAAAATCGAACAGGTAGCAACCCTAGGTGTTAGATGTGATTGATGCCCACTTAGCCCTAATCTGGTGGTGGGGTTGTCACCTTAGAGGTATTTATGAATTATACAAAAATACACACACAACTTATTTTTTAACATGATATTCTCTCAACATACTGTATTTGCGACTGAAATTCATATTGCACCAAGCATTAATTAATTAATTAATTCTAAATATGCTTAGAATCCACCGAGGAGACACTGTAAGAATAGATTAAGTAATAGTTAACGGCATATTGAATGAATACATTTCATAATATAATATTGACGCTTAAACTATTTATAACGACCTCACAGGTTTCAATGTAACAATCATAATGTGTTAGGTAAGTTCGTAAAACCGTTTGAGAAGAATTTTACATCGCACAGATCACTGAAGTTCAATTCATCAGTAATAATTAAATAAATAGATATAGATAAAATTAATAAGTAGCATATTTAAACAAAAGAATACCTGTTCTAACCTGTTTACACGTTTACGTCGCCTCCTCTCCGGCATGCTCGAAGCCATGTTTCTTGAATTGACTTTTCTTGGGGAAATCGAAAAAATCTAACTCTACCATTACTATTTTTGAAACTGTTATTACAACCAAATACCGCACAAAACGACATTTCACTGATAAAACTACAGTGCAAGAGAATACGTAATAATTTTCCGAATCCGCGATCGCTGTCAATGTTAAAAGCGCAATGTGAAGTCCACGTGACGTCACACGCTCGAAGCGACACTCGCCCGAGATGCGCAACTACCTATTATTAGTATCATGCACTCGGCTATGCTCCAGCCGAGTTTGGCAATAATCATCACCATAGCAACAAATCTAAAAAATGGCTTTCAAAACGCCGAAACGAAAGTTTTTGAGAGAAGTTCAAACAAATACTATCGAAAATCAAAATTGTATGGTAAGAATAAAAATTTTTCTTTTCTCTCCTTAGAACAGAACAAATCCCACTCCGATACCATAATTCTAAAATATATTAAAATGCAAAAGAAAAACTCTCTGCACGACGAATTTTAGATTAACCATGCAAATCAAATGGGGAAAGAATTCACCTGGAGTCGAACTCGGGATCAGTAAATTCGGAATATAAATTATGGCTTGGAGGTAGTCCCCAAGAGCACTGGCCTTGCACCAAATTTCATGGAAATCGATCCATTCATGAGGAAGATGTTAGTGGGGGACACACGCACAGCGAGGCGATCTCATAAGACTACTTTCCATTTTTTGGAAAGTAAGGCTGACAATTAAGCATAAAAAGGAGCGATACTAAGACGTAAGTAAGCGTAATCAAAAGTGTTAACAAAAGTCGCCTCTAGGTGGTGTGGTGGTGGTAGCTCAAAATACAAGTATGGAAAGGTGTACTCCATGTCGGAATACAGAGTTTCAAAACGCGTTCTTTGAGATCGACAGATTTTAGCAAAACTCCCAAATACCAAATTTCATCGAAGTACGTCCAACGGTTCCCGAGTTTAAAAATGCGACGGACGGAAACGACCTCCCCTATATGCGTTCACTCCGTGCAAAGAACGCATAATAATTCTTAAAATATCTCCTCAACAATGCAAATGCATTGTAAGAGAAAATGTTTCGAACAAAAGTTGTAGAAAATTATATTTTCGACAAAATTTATTCCAATCATTTTTTACACTGGCCAAGTATTAAAGCAAATATTTGAAAGATACGTATAAATGACAAGAGTATACACCCACTAATCAGCTCCTGTCCCTTCAAGATAAATACCTAACATAAAATTTCGTCCAAAATAATTTTGCGGTTCCCTGGTGGACCACGGTCCATAGTTTGTAAAACGCTGCTCTAATTCTATGGTTGCCAAATTGTTGGTCGCAACCACATAGATGGTCGCGGAAGGTATTCAGAGGGTCGCGAAGAGTGATTTTTTGTTTAATTTTTTATTTTACATGTGGATATATTCAGAATAAACTTAATTTTCGCGCAGATAAAATATGTAGATATTTATAAAACTTTGGAGTTAATATTTCATTTTATATTTATTGTTTGATGGATGAGCTTGACGATATGGTAGGCTATATTAAGAGGGGTCGCCGATGCGCGAAGTTTGGGAACCGCTGCCATAACCTCACAGGAGAGAGCATTTCATGAATGAATAACGCTCGTCAAATCAGATACTCTATTGAGATGGGAAGCGTAGCAGTTAGCTTCCAGTCTGATTTGGTCTTAGATGTGAAGCATTTTAGTGCAACACGGGAGGAAATTTCATCGTTTTATGGAAATGAATAA
Organism: Tanypteryx hageni; assembly: GCA_028673005.1. Classification (NCBI taxonomy): domain Eukaryota; kingdom Metazoa; phylum Arthropoda; class Insecta; order Odonata; family Petaluridae; genus Tanypteryx; species Tanypteryx hageni. The sequence continues at coordinate 11,247,607 of CM054115.1, read as the reverse complement.
ATATCCAGCGACGAATATAGTCGAGTTTCCAATTCCCGCTTCTGTCGGCCCTCCCGCGCGTCCAATACCAATCGAAAGCGACAAACCATCGCAACGAATGACCGTAACACGCGCATTCGAAGCTGTCGAATAGAATAGAACGATCCTATCTCGGACTTTTAAGTCTTCCGATGAGAAGTTTCAACGGTGGGAAGTTATTTATTCGTCGCTCGTAGCGACCGTTTATGCTATTTGATCGACCGAATGGTCAGACCACCGCCATCAAAGTCCTCGCGTCCCTCTCGTTCGTCGTCGGCCCAAACGTCGTTTTAAACTCGAGAGAAACGAAATAAAGCGGCGTTCGAGGACCGCTCCTCCATCTCAACCCACCCCCACCTCCTCCGATCACACTTCCCCCCTCCACCCCCTTAACGGATCAACGAGCGGGAAAAAATTACCTCTTCCTCCACGGGACTAACTTTTGTCGCGGACCCGTAATTTATTCGGAATTATTCAAGACTTCTAGAGACCTTGGCAACAGCCACCACCGCCCCCACCCTCCACCCCCCTAGCCTCTTCTCTTTCCCTTCCTCTCTCTAATTGTAAGACCTATCTTACTCTTTCCCGACGACACCTCTTCCCGAACCCTCCGGTGTGTGGAATTTTCCAGAAGGTTCCCTCGGAATCAATCGAGAGGGGGCGAAACGCGCCTCCTTCCCGTGCTTCTGTAGAGGGGTCGCTCCCGCGGAGGGCGAAATGGCTGGCCCATAATGGTCCTTCGACTCCATCGGGAGGAAACCATACGGATTCGCTCGTTCGATTGTTTCGAAGGCTTTTGTTCACCGCGGGCGCATGGCTGCGGTCCCGTAGCTTTCGGCACACGAAACAAAGGGGCCGCGACCCGCGTGGCGGAGGTGTGGTGGCCCGGGGCGGGGGTTCGAGGGCCCGGGGCGGCGGTTCAGGGGCCCTGGGCGGGGGTTAGGGGGCCCTGGGCGGGGGTTCGGGGGCCCGGGGCGGCTGCCTATTCTCTCGAATTTACGACAAAAGGGGGAGAAGTCATGCCCATTCCTAAAAGAGTTCTATTGTCCCACTGCTTAATTGTGTTTGCGTCTTTTTATTTTCTTTCGCCTCCTTTGTAATCTAGTGGGCTTCCGCAAAACTGCTTGTGTCGCAGTGTATTGTTCGATTGTCATCTTTGGCCCCCGCAACTATCTTGGCGTGTTTCTTCTAAACACAGGGAATCCAGGAAAGGTACGTTCCCGTTCCAGAAGAAACATTAATTTCGCCTCGTTAGATCATTGGAGGAGGGGAGAAAACAAGGTCGAATCGATGTGTATCGCCCGTGCGGGTCGCGACGTTGTATATCAGAACAGGAGAGGATTGTGTCCTCTCCCCTTCCTCATCACTTACCTCCTGCCTCTCCTTTCCTCTCACTCGCACCCTCCTATCTCACTTTCTCCCGTCCTTCAATCTCTTTTTATCACTCTGTATATGTCGCTATACACTAACATATTCTGAACTGCAAAGCAAAAGTTAAAGACAAATATTGTCATGGACATCAATAGAGTTTTATGACCTAAACTAATGGAAGTGTTGAGAAAAATTGCAGTATATTAAAGATATAGAAATAATATCATTAATCTGTTCAGGAGACCCTCGACTTATGAACCATGCTCATAAGGTATCAATATTTTAATGAATCTGGCAAACGAACACCAACCTACACTTACAAACAAGTCATCTCTCTCAGGAACTACTTACGGCGGCGGAGCGTCGTGTCTGCCATCCGCGGAATGTCCTGCGACACAGTGGTCTGTTAATCTCTTACTCAGTTACTTAATCGTTTGACGATCGCAAGATAACCAAAGACAAGGCTAGAGTTTACAACAGTATTATTTGCTACAATTACACATTGCAAATGTACAATATTTCAGTTTAATCGTGGGTTAAATAGGCTTTTGTGGACTGGATTTGAGGCCTAGCCGCCATTTATAACATTTTCTCTATGGGGAATTAAATTCCAAACAAAATATCTACGAGTAAACTTTTGGGACGCAACGCGTTCCTAACTCTGGGACTTCCTTTACATGAATCAGACTGCACAGGTAAGGAGGATATGATTGTGCTACGCGAAGAGACGCGAGATTGGGCTGCCCACTCTATCCAGCAGTTTCATATTTATGCCGAAGAAATATAGGAAAAGCATGGGGAGAATTAGAAATAGGGATGAAATAGGAGGTAGCTTGGTCAAATAAGCTAGATGTGCAGATGAAAAAACATTAGTGATTAATTCGGAATAGGGCTTGCAGATACTAGTCGGTTCCTTGGATGAAAAAGCAGTGACATTCGGAAGGACAATTAGTTGGAAGAAAACTAGTCATGAAATTTTCTAATAGCGGGTAATGTCCATGCTAAAGTAGATGGAGAAAGGCTGGAGTAGATGGAATATGTTTACTTATTTAGGTAGAATTCTGACTCGGGATGGAAGAAGCACAAAAGAGGTAAGGAAAGGAGTAGCTAGAGAAGTGGAAACTTTTATGAGATTTCGTGAGCTGATGGCAAGGATTTTGAATATCGATATGAAAAAGAAGCTAGAGGAAACTACGATATGGGGTGTTGCAATGCATGGGTGTAAGATGTGGACTATGGGAAGAATATATGTGAGCAGATTAGAGACACCTAGACAAGAGAAAATTATTTGAATCGAGAAAAACAAATTAAGAATTTTAAATAGGACAGGGGAAGGAAGGAGCTTAATTTGAATAATAAGGGAAAGGCAGAAATAACAGAAGGGAGGATGCTACGAAAGAAACAAGGAGGCAGGAAAAATGTTTCGTGCATCAAAAAATAGGCATGGGTTATGAGTAGACGAAGATACTGTCCTTGGATGGAACAGATTAGTTTGGGTGAGCCGATAACTTACCGAAAGATACAAGAACTATAAAGATGATGAAGTTCACATCAAACGTTTTTGAGAGAACACAAATTTTTTATTACATGTAAAAAAGATGAAAATTCGTCTTTAGTTTTGGTGTGTACATCTTATTCATATTCAGAGGCCGCATGCCCCCTTCCTTAAGTATTATATCTGACGACTCAAATATTTCCGTTGATCTATATATCGGTAAATGGAATTTCACTCAATTAATTAAAGTTTAAAGAATATTCATTACAGAACGAGACTGCAGTAATTTAATAGACACACTCAGGTAAATGGCCTTTCGTTTGATTCAGGAACAACTGAAAAGATGTATCCTTTTTCTTTAAACCTAATCACCGAGTTTGTGGCTTAATCCTAACTTTTTTTTAATTATATCAAATTAAAATAAATATTCTTAAAGAAACATTTTTATAATAATAATAAAAAATAAGATTTTAGATATAAACCGAGAAATTAGATATTTACATTGTTTCATGTCATAATAATTAATTTAAAAGTGATAATGTGGGTTTAATCCTTAAAACCTACATTTTTGGTGTTGATGTATAATAGTGTATCTCTTATATTTGTATTAAACTGAAAAATGAAGTTCGTCCGATAGAACTTGATCGATTGCATGCGCGACTCGGGAAGATTGTGCGGAGTGGAATGGGATACTTGCTGGTTGGTGGACTCCACAAGCTCTAAATGGGTGTGATGTTTTGAATGCTAACAAAATTATCAAATGGGAGTAGTTTAATACAATTGAAATCTCTTATGTAAAATCGAAAAAGTCGTACTCGAATCGTTTCGTTAATGCTGTTCTTACGAGATGTGACCTACTGTGGCCGTTAATATGGACACTCGCAAGAGACCCGTTCCGAAGCTCGCAAGTGAGCTCGGTCGAAGCGACCTCGCCCTTGCACGGCAGCGACGTGCACCGCGGGTGCGCTCGGCGGCGCGTGCACCCTCGGCCCGCTTTCGGCAGAGCCGATGGTGCACGAAGGCGTGAGTTTATTCAGCATGAACTCACCCGCTTCCCTCTCTCTTCTTCTAAATTCCTCCCGTCCCCCCTCAAAGTGGCTTACACCGAGTCGCCGCTGCCGTTAGGGGGCCATAGGCAAAGCAGATTTATGCCTCCCCTCATCCTTCTCTCGCATTAAAAAGGGAAAAGTATAAATAATATAATTAGAATAAATAAAGGAAACTTATAGGTAATTTTTAAAGCTTTTATTTTAATGTGAATAAATATTTAAAATATAGTAGAACAATCGAATAAAAACTAAAATGTTTGAGCAAAAAGCAAATGCATGTAATTTATTTGTTTATTTGTTAGATTAAAAAATTACATTAAATATTGATCAATCACAAACTATGATCCTTAGATCAATTTTTGATCATAAACCGATAAAAATAATATTCACAAATTTATCTCTCTTGCTGTTAGTGATGCAAATTTATCAATTATTTTATCGCAATTAATTTAATCAGAAACTTAATTTTTAATGCAAAATTTATTTGTATTTCCGCCCAAGTCACTTGTCTGACCTCTCTATCCGCTGAAAAAGTAGACAGTCCTGAAATTTGAAAACTCACATGAATTACCGATTTCACCCAACGGTTTCAAACCAATGCAATGTGTGGGCTTCCCTTGATGAACGAACGAGTGATACGTATTGCAGATGGAAAGTAGGGACCGGCAGGGGTAATTCACCGATTGTAATAATATTCGAGAATCACTACTGCGGGTGGTTGCTTTGCATCAGAAATGCGGATCCGATTTGTTCGACCGTTCTGTAGGAATCACTCCGATCTTTCGCCCTTTTACTGGATTTCCCTCCTCCCTTCTTTGTGTATGTCCAGTTGATGACAGTGCAAAATAACCGTAGCAGTCGACGCACTTAAAAATCAATTACTACTACTACGGTCAAATTATGACGTCACCATATGTATACGTCGTTAGTTGAAATCAATTCCCAATTAAAATGCATTTAATCGATTCCATTTCAATACAATTATTTCCAATGGGAGACTGTCAAATATTGGGAATTACAGAAAATTTTATGAAGTTGTATTGTATGGCTATTGTTATAGTTTTTTCGTTAAATTTTTAACAAATATTTATCAAAAAAGCAATTTAAAACGGACGAGTTAATGCTGTACCCGATCACATCCGATTGGTAGCCCAAGTTTGACGAGTGTTTAGTGACGTCAGCGAATGACACAAGCATGCTAGCCGTGCTAGAAGCCATTGTGCCGATATAGAAGTAGAAGCTTGAAAGACATAATTCTGTTGTTTTCCTCTAAACTGTGTCTTAGAAGAAATATTGGTAGAAGTACTGCACCTTCCTGCATTTAATTCGCTTTGTGTTTTGCAAAATGGCATATGAAGGGTTTTGTGTACATTCGTACATGATTTTGCGGTACATCGGAAGTCGTAGGGAGCAATCTTTGGATGTTGCAATGCGTAAAGTGAAGGCGGATAGGTTTGTATTACATTTAATTGATAAAACAAGTTCGATGTAGCGCTTTTATTTTCAGTTATTGTAATAGTACTGTTATTTCGACTGAAACGCAAAAGATATGGAAAAGATAGATTGACGTCTTAAAACAGCTTTCCCATATTAAATGAATAAAACAACTCTGGTTTTAACTAATATTATAGAATATTTATTTATGCATTGCTTCCTATGCTGTCCTAGTATCTAGTAAGTAAAATATAGTTAGATAAGTATACAAAAGGTAATGGACGAGGCCGAGACTTCGTGGAATTCCACAATAAAATAACATGAACAATGCTAGATTGTGTTTTTTATTTATATTAAACTTTTGCTAATTTCCACAAAATATATGAAGTAAAAACGATTTCCGTAAGTTTGATCTTACGTATTTAGAATAGGTATATTACATTATGGAGGTTTTGTTAAAATATATATGCTAATCTTTGAAACATAAAAATATAATTTACTCTTTCAACGTTCTCCAGAAATATATGCATCATGTCAATGCAATGCTGACGTAAGTCATAAACTAAAATACGAAGCAATAAAATTACGTACATACATATAACTTGGATTAAAATGATCTTCGCAGACAAATGCATTTGTACGTTCCGATATATAATATGCGTATCTCCTCATGGCTTTCAGCCACAATATTCTCCGCTTCTTATTTCTTCCCATGGAGCTCGGTAGCGTGAAGAACAATTTTTCTCGGGGTTTTAATCGTTGTATTTAAGTACTGAGGTACCAGACAATACTTATAACCCTTCTTAAGTTCCATATTCTCCATTTTATCTACGATATCAGAAATAGCAACAGGACGAAGTATCAAAACCGCGTGCTTTCAGTACGTTCGTAAGGCATGCTCTGACGTCACGCACCCCTTACTACTCTCCCTCCAACCAGGATGCCGTTTTCGCGGGATATTTAAAAGAGTTATTTTAAATATTTTTTTGCATAATGAAGACGATTTATCAAAAACATTTTTACAGAGAGTAATTAAGTCAATTACAAAAAGAATTTAAAAAATCATAATTAAACATTTTGACAGTCCCCCACTCCCATTACTCGTTGCCATGGTAGTGGAAAATTTTCATTTTAAAAATCTTTTTTTCTATTAAAAACGTTTCACTACGCCAATTATGCACTTATTTCAATTTAATCTTTAAAATAATGAATCTTATTCTTTCAGCTATTGAACAGGTTTAATTACGAGTTTCTATCTTTATTTGAGCTGAATTTAAATTTCAGTTTTTGAAGCCCCGCACAGTCGAACCCAAGACCCAAGATAATGATAACATATATATAGGAGGATGCTAATGTCCAGCCCAAACTACAAGAGCTAGAGAGCTGAAAGTTTTAGTTTTCGTAGATATAATGGAGAAACCTTCAGATAAAATGAGACTTCTTACCTAAGTGACATGAGTTCGACTCCGAAAATTCCGAAAGTTGCGTTTTTTCCCATAAGAAAAGCATTGCGCCAATTTTGTAAATTAATTTTGTGCACTTGCCGGTAAGCTAGAAAAATGAAGTTTTCAGTGTTGCTAGATGGCCGCAATATCTTCTAGGAATTATTGTCACTTTAGCTTACAGTGTCTTGGGTTCGACTCCAGAGACCCTGGGATATATCCCATAAGATAGAATGGGAAAACGTAATCCAGTGTGTAGACCAATCTAATAAGTTTAGGAAGCTGAAATTTTGCAACATTATAGAAGTTTTCTCATAACCAACTATAAAAATGGAAAATTTTAAAATTGTTAATTTTTAGGGGTTGTTTTAACCCCATTTGGACATTAAAGTTTAATAACTTTTTAGGTAATAAGGGATGAGCTAGGAAGCTGCAATTTTTAAATTATTTACAGCGCAGTGCATTTGCACAAATAAACATTTCAAAATCTCCATATATTTATTGCGGCAACCGTTAAAAATGTATAATTTTTAAACAATTAGAAAAATATTATTTTACTTCTATAAGTGCTAAAATTTTAAAATTAGGCTCAAATGTATAGCATTAGTACCCGATAATGGAGGAAGTTTAAAATGTTTAAAATTTCAACATTTGGTGATTGTTTTAAACCATTATTTTTATATGTGGGAAAAACGAAAATCGCTGCGTAGGTGAAATCTTTAGAATTAATAGAATATTTGTAATGATGAAATATCTGTCTGAAAAATTAATGTTTTTTCAAGGTGAGATGAAATGCTTGCAGTATGCAAGCACCTTCTACTAGTATGTTATATCCTCCTCCTCCTCTGTAAGGAACGTCTATATATAATGATACCATAGTTGGCTATAATCCACATTTCTGTTCTCTATAAATACGTATAAAAGAAATATTACTTTACTTTTAATGTGGTAGCCCTGCTGTTTAACTCCGCTTTAAGCATCTTAGTTTCATTATGGTATGCTGTGCACATCTTATATACAAATTTAGTTGAAATCCGTTTTGCCAATTCCTTCCAACTCCATAATTACTGAAAGTTAAATTTGTAATTGTGTCATCCCTGTTTGGCTGATCCTGTTCAAGTATGATATTTTGGTTTTCCAAATTAATAATTACCGAAAAGTTTTATTTTGCTGTTATGGCACCCCTGCTTAGTCGATCTGGTCCAAATATATCATTTTGGTCATGTATTTATGTGAACATTCTATGTATCAAATTTGGTTTAAATCGGTTTAGCCAATTCTTCCCTGATATATGCGGACGGACGGACATCACGAAGATAGTAGTCCTTTTCAGCAATGACGAAAAATACTAAAACCAAAGACTCGCTGTCAACATTTAATGAACCTTATAGAATAAACGTTAACTATTTCCCGTAAGATATGTCTTATTTAGTTATTAAATATTACTTAATCATCAGAATGATATATTACTATATTTCCAGCAATGATTACCTTTATATTATAAGCGTATATCTCTAGTTAAAGTTATTTTATCGTTACAACTGTAAATCAGAATTTTTTAAATGCCGTATAACGTTAATTTCAAGACAAAATTAAAAGTAAATAATTCAGAAAAAGGTTAACCTTTTATATAAAATTACTCAATGTCTATCCGTCCCCCATTTATCTCTTGAACAGTTTGTCATACAGAAATGCAGTAAACGCCATTTTGTTTCTTCTAGCTAGGAGACTTCGTGGTGACACACGTAAAGCACACACAAACACGGAAACATTCGGGGGTAATCCCATCATAAATATATATATATATATTAGGGTGGTCCTTATTTTTAAGTTTTGGAAAACTGGAGGAGGCACGTTTTGAATCTGATCCATTATGAAAAAAATAATTTTGGTAAAATTAGGTTAGTTTTGAATAATATTTAGGGGTCGCTATCAAGATCTGAAAAATCACAATATATCATAATGCTAAACATAGGTGCACTCATTTTTAAATTAGTTTATATTTTAAACTTATTTGAATTGAATTGTGAATTCTAGATACTAAGTATTGAAAATTGTGATGCAGCATCCATTGGTCAATGTTACGCAATGCTGCAATAGATATAACCTTTCAGATGTACCCATCAGAAATCCTGCATAAGTCCACTTGCAGGAGCACTCTTTGTTATGTAATAGTCCATATCAGGTTTTTGGAACAATCTATAACTGTCCAGAACGTTATAGAACCTTCATAAACAATCTGAAACGTTCTAGAACCTTCTGGAACAATCTATGGCCTAAACTATATAAGCAGCCCACCTAGAGAAGTGAGTTCAGTTGTTCAGTTGAACTGGATTGGAAATGGGCAAGGCTGCTGTTGAAACTTTGGAACTGTGGAATCTAGCAGAGAAAGTGAAAGGAATGTTTTTTGACACTACTGCGTCAAATACTGGAAGAAAAAATGGAGCATGTCTTTGGATTGAACAGAAATTAGACAAGAACCTTCTCTACATTCCCTGCAGGCACCACATATTGGAGCTGGCACTTGAAGCTGTCTTCTCTGCCATCATAAGTCCATCAGCGAGCCCAGAAATACTAATCTTCAAACTCATTGGGTGTCACTGGATAAGTCCGAATACAGAACTTCACTTGATGATGAGTTCACTTCCAGTGCTGTTGCCGATATTGAAGACGAAATAATCACATTTGCTAGAGACCAACTGAACCAGCAGCAACCTCGCGATGATTACAGAGAACTCCTGGAAATCTCTATCACCTTTCTTGGAAGTTAACCTTATCGTGGAATTAGATTTTTTGCTCCTGGTGCAATGCATAAGGCTCGTTGGATGTCCAAAACTGTGTATGTTCAAAGGACAGTTTCCATTGTAGACAAAAGAGGAAGCTGGGATAAGGGAGATAGCAATTTTTGTTGTGAGATTCTATTTGAAGGCGTGGTTTCAAGCAGCACTTCCAACTGCTGCGCCTTTAAATGACCTGATGCTGTTGAAGAACCTCCAACAGTACAAGACTACAAAATCAATAGTTGCCAATGCTGCTCTGAAGAAGCTTGCTAGTCATCTGTGGTACCTCAGCGAAGAGCTGGTTACCCTTGCTTTCTTTGATAAAAAGTATCAATAGATACAAAAGGCAAATTGATTCAAGCTCTCCAAAATGATGGTAATGAGGACCATTCAAAGAGAGTGACTGTCGATCTGGATAGCATCTTGGAGAAAAATTTGGACTATTTTGTGTCAGCCAACATTTTGAGGTTTTTCGACATACTCGGTCTTGACTCGAAATTCAGAGAATTGAATCCCGAACTATGGGCTTCTGATGGAAACTATATTGCCACAGAAAAGTGCATCAGGTCCATCAATTGCATTAACGATACGGCAGAACGCGGAGTTGCCCTGATCGAGGAATACAATCGATTACACACCCACGGTGAACAACAAAAGCAATTTCTTCTGCAGGTTGTCAGTGATCATCGAAGGAGATATCCAGACTTTGCGAAGAGAACACTTGCCACAAACAATTAATATATCACTGTGTCAGTATTGTTATGTTCATCATGTGACAATGTAGCATGGAAATTACCAACTCTAAATTTTCTATGCTTTGTACTATATTGCATTTTATTTAAAATAAAGATAACTTAATATTTCAAACTTTGGTAGCAACCTCTAAATTTCATCTAAAATTTACCAAATTTTGGGAATATCATTATATATATTATTATATATTATTATTGGAACAAGATAGGCTGGTGCCCTTATTCAAAATAAAACATTTGTTTTTCCCCCCATTATAAGGAGACCACCCTAATATATATATATATATATATATATATATATATATATATATATATATATATATATATATATATATATATACCCAGTGAAAATCAGTTAACACGAAATGCACAGGACCGAAAAAACATTTCGTGTTCAAAGAATTTCGTGCTAACCGATCTTATTGCTAATTGTTTTTCAAAAGGTACATTTTTAATTTTTAAACGTAAAATCACATCGGAGATATGTATGGTATTCTATGAACTACTTGTGCGAAATATAATAATTTTAAGTCCAGGAAAATCTTTAGTTAAATATTTTATTTATTACATACATAATTAAATAATTGTCTTGAAAATATAATGCCATAACTATATAACTTACATACATAACTTTTACAGTTAATATCTAAAAAATTCACTCTGATATTCCCGCACCACTGCTCCCTCGTGGATGGACAGCTTACTATTGGAAACCATGAAAGAAAAGAGAAAACTTTTAAAAATGTGAACTATATATCGTAAAACCAAAATTTACCATACTGTAAAATATATTTACGTCGATAAAGCATTTGGATATAGAAGAGAACTATCCTTTCCATACAGAATCGAACTTTATGAAGATGAGTACATTTTTATTAAACCTATTTAAACCCAAGATATGTTACAGAGAAAATTATTCGAATAGACAAAAGGCAGTCAAATAAGATTTAATGTCCATCAGGGAAAACATAAAAGAAACATATTTGCACTTACCTATGTATGCTTGAGATTTCTCCTGATGATGTCAATCAATCTCCGAGGGGCTCTTTTTATAGGGTGAGAAAGTGAAGGGGAGATCGGATTGAGGGAGGAGGAGTCGAGCGAGAGAGAGAAAGGGTCAGTTCGATCATTGGTCCCTTTTAAAAGTGAACGGAAAGATCCCTGAACAGGGACGAGAGAGAGAGAGAGGAATTCGCTAGGATCCAATGAGTCATGGAGTGAAATTTTGTTTCAGGTGGTCAGGTAGAGAAATTTTCCCTACTAGTGCGATAATGGGAAATTTGAAAACCCTGTTTGCCATTTCGTGTTATCCGAAGAATTTCTCATGGTTTTCCTTTATTAGGACCAAAGATTATTTTCGGGTTAACCGATATTTCTTGTTAACCGTTTCGCGTCAAGCGAATAAATATACACTTAAAAGTATAAGATCTGGAACGGACAAAGCATGCATTTCGTGTTGACCGATATTTCGTGTTATTCGTTTTCGTGTATCTTTTGCCGACGAACGATATTTCTTGTTCTTGTATTTTCACTTCTTTCTTCACAAATTTTGCCTAACGTGTTGATTTTTACAACTAACCTATATGAGATAACATATATTAATAGTTACTTCACGCATTTTACTAACTGAATCTTGATGATTAAACCAAATTAGCTCCTTACATAGCGGTAACGAGAATATTATTGTTGTACTACCACACTGAAAATTAATATATATTAAATCTCAAATATCGTAAGCTGGTATTTCCAAATATTATTTATTTTTGATTTTGATTATTTTTTCCAATCACGTCATTGACAAATATATTATTTCGCGAATGTAGATAGTAAATTTTGCTCTCCCTCTTGAAATTCGAACAATATGCATACGATGGAATCATGCGCCATTGCCAAACGGTGAGAATTCATAAAACTAAATATGAAGTTATTTTCAATGCATTTCTTTAAATTATAACACAGCAAACATTTCGAATCGGATTCCTAATAAGATTGAAAAAATAACATTTTAGGACTTTTATTTAAATTTATTTAAATTAAGCCAATTTTCTGAAAATTTTACAAACTAGGTACTATAGTTAAAAGAAAAGTGCTATCTTAAAATATAGTTAAAACAAATTGCAGTTCATGTAAGTATTTAGTTCATAGTAAGTTGATACACATTTTCCGTTAATGGTAAATTTACTGTTCATTCACGTTTTGTCCATTTTTACGCGTTAAAATTAGTTAGTAAAATAATTAAATTATTAAGTTACATTCTATAAGTTTTAGATAACTTATAATTTGTTCAAATATTTCAAGTAAATTTCTGCTGATTCTTCATAAATTATATATTATTATTTCGATTTTCCTCTTATGATCAGCAAATGTTTGGATAATCATTTGGCCTCTCTGATAATAATTATTTAAACAATGAAATTAAAACAAAGATACTTTTAAAAAATAATGGTTTGATTGTTCATCAAAGGCAAACCAGATCATTGCAAATTTTACTAATTTTTTATATCGAAATCAAATATCTTTGGAATACTTTTATGATGATACCGTCATAATTGACGTGCAATTACGCTAGTTATTATTTTCCTTCCGGTAAAATACGTCTGGATTCGGCACTGATTCAGTAAATGTCTTAAAAGATCGTGTGCGTGGCGTTATTGACATTTACACTTTAACACATTGTTTAGTTTGTTGTCATTGGCAATGTTTGATGTGACATTGTCTATGGATTCAGATTTTTGTTTGATGGACGCCCCAATTTTTGAATTAAACAAAATGTAATACTGATACTACCGGAAAATTTCTTTTCAGGTTTCGTTACAAAATGACGGGCGTAGAAATTCTTAATTAAAATATTCCTTAGAATGTATTTTAAATTAAAATTTTGCCATACATCTTCTCTACATTTTGAAGAAATTGTTTGTGCAGAATAAAGTTAGATAACGCGACTACTTACAGCGACCAAATTTTGTATAATTAGACCTTCTATCTAATATATATAGATGAATGGAATACTTTTTTACCAGATATGGCGAATCAGTGCTGCCGATATAAGGGATTCATTTTCAATGTGTTAACCTGGCTCTCAGCTTCCTTCCAACATATTTCCTGGCAATTGCTACATATATATTTCTATATTGAATATCCATGGAAATTTACTATTTCGAAAGCCTAGATTGGTGCTACCTGTATAAGAGATTAAAGTTTTTAAATACGTTAATCTTGATCTCATCGTCAGATTGTAGCCAACGGATTTTCATAAAGTTTGGTAGACATATAGGTTAGTGAAAATTGTGTAGGAAACTAGCACTTTAAATGCCCAGGTAGATCAGTGTTACCAATATAGGTCATTTAAAAGTTATCACCTAAATTTCATCTCGGCTTACATCAAACGAATTTTCATGGCATTGGCGATTAGCATGTCCTGCGATATATAATGATAGGAATGTTTATATTCGTGAATTTTTTGTGTGATATAACATTTCACGTGTAGACGCAATAAAAATTATAGTTTTAGTCTGATTTTTACAGTAAGCAACCTTAGCCACTTAAATGTATTTTTATAACTATGCCAGGGGTCCCACAAATTTTTTTCTAAATTCTCTTAATTCCTTCAAAATATCCTGTAAAATCCTGTGCTATGTAATATCTTGTTTTTTGATGCAAAATGCACAAATTTATGCATTAAATATTTTTAGCGTCTCTATCGCATATTTTGAGAAAAATTATTCACAAATGCTTATGTATAGCCCTGTAATTTAAATTTAATCGTCCTTTTGTGGGTAAATTTTAAATTAGCAAGTTTTCAAAGTAATGGAAATTGTGGTTTCCATCTTCTTTATATTATGACACCTTGTACCAATATGTGTCAAAATAGTCTGAACAAACAATGGATTGGGGCTGATTCCATAGAGTGTAGGCAATGAACCCAGCATTAAAAAGTCTAGACTGATCCCGCCATCCCTCTCTCCCTCCCTCTGTCTCCCTCCCTTCCTTTCTCCCTCCCTTCCTCTCTCCCTCCCTCCTCTCCCCCTCCATTTCTCCCTCCCTTTCTCCCTCCCTTTCTCCCTCCCTTCATCTCTCACTCCCTTCCTCTCTTCCTCCCTCTCTCCCTCCCTTTCTCCCTCCCTTCATCTCTCCCTCCCTTCCTCTCTCCCTCCCTTCCTTTCTCCCTCCCTTCCTCTCTCCCTCCCTTCCTCTCTCCCTCCCTTCCTCTCTCCCACCCTTCCTCTCTCCCTCACTCTCTCCTCCCTGTCTCCCTCCCTGTCTCCCTCCCTCTCTCCCTACCTCTCTCCCTCCCTCCCTCTCTATCTCTGTCTCCCTCCCTTCTTCGTTCTTCTTCGATTTGCTTCTTCAACAGATTGATTGGTCCGTTCCGCTCTTCTTCTCGCTTTATAATCAGCGTAACGTGTTGCTCTTGAAGCCATTACTTTTATTCTGAGCAAACAATTGAAATATTAATTAAATTAATTAATATATAGTTGCATATAAATATTATCTAAATAGTTTTAACTTTATATTGTATTTCAATGCGATATACAGAGCTGTTTATAACGTTGCTAGAGACGTTGAGTAAATAAACATTAGACATTGTTTATTTGGTTGCGATATTAATACGGAAAATTAATATCATGTATTACTTCTAAAGTGGTAAATATTTTGTTTTTATTTAAATTGACGTAAATCTACTTGGTTATTATGTATCTATATCGAATGATATGCATTTAAAAATAAATATTTACTGTTATTAATAATTTAACACGTAAGATTTGGCTAAATGTGATGCATTGTGATGTACCTCTCCCAAAATTGTAAGTATAGTGTGATCATTGTGGTTATTTAAATTTATGTAATTGCTGATAATTTGTTTTGTAGAAGAAAAGTAATGATAGCGTTCAATGCCGCTTATCCATTATGTACTTTACAATGGTAAGAAAAATTCTGTATCTCTTGAAATGCTAAATGATATAAGTTATTTATGTGCTATAAATTCGCATTGAACAAAAATGTCTCTGACCAACCAAAAGGGATTCGGGTTATTAAGTAGATGAAAACGCTTAATCATTTAATTTCCGTAATTTATTACGTGCTTATAGCTCGTAATGATATATAATATACCATATAAGATTGTACGCAAATTAATTTTAAAAAATCAGATGTGGCCACCACATGACTTTCTCCATACCTCTAATATTTCTATAAATTCCAAATAGGTTACATAATATTAAATATTTTAAGAAAACAAGAAAATTTTAGACTTTACAAAGAACAGAAATAAACTCAAACCATAGCCTTCTGATATTGGATATAGCCACAAAGCTCCAACAATTAAGAAAAGAAAAAGGAGTGTTACTAATTGTAAGATCTAACTAAGCGTCAATTGTTAACAATAGTCACCGGTAGGTGGCGTGGTGGTGGCAGCTATAAATGTTAGATATCTCTTAAACAATGTATGATATGGAAAAATGTTTCAAACAAATGCTGTTGAAAGTTAAATTTCCTACAACTTTTACTCCAGTACATATTTACATTTATCAAATATTAAAGCAAATAATTCGGGTTCGATTCCCGGTTATAGCAGACTTTTTTCTCATTTCAAAAAATGATTCCCAACGTTACAGCTTATGCCTGTCTGCATAGGATCGTTAGATCGCTTTATTCCATCAAATTAATGAAATATCTGTTTGAAAAAAGTAATGTATATTTCAAGATGAGATGAAATGCTTGCAGAATGCAAGCACCAACTACTTGTACACTATATCTTAGCAGTATATACGTATGTTCTAAATATATATCATCTGACAGAATTCCAGTATTGAAATAAAGAAACTTTTTTTCTTTTGGTCAGTTATTTAAAATGCCTGCAGTTCACACGTAATTTACTAAATAATAATATCTGTAATTATTAACGTTAAATCTATTAAGTTCAACGTCGCTACAACTATAATTTCGATTCTTCATAAAAAGCGCTAAGCGAATAATGCAATTCTTTCGTCTATTTGAAAGCTTAAATAGACGCTAATTCAATCGGAGGAGGGTTGCCTTGGCAACACCCGGAAAGAATGCGAAAAATCCATTAAATTTCGAGAAGAAACGCGTTTGTCTGACAAATTCTTCCGTGTAACATCTAAACATCGCAAGAATAAGATATTTTAAGGTTTAGCCGTCGAATAATGCAAAAACGAAGAAAATTAGTCTATATTTACGTATTTTAATGAATGAGTGACCTTGAGAAATCTAAACTTCTGTGTAAATATGTGGGAAAATATAATTGCCTCCTGAAGTCGAACGTGGGACACTTCCGTAAACAAAAATAGTTTTCCCGGGGTCTCTAGTTGGCAGAAACAAAATGGCGTTCAAAGCATTCCTATATGACAAACTGTTCAAGAGATAAAAGGGGGTCGGACAGAAAGACGGACGCAAATTAGATCAGGCTCGTTAAATGGTTCCCATGATTACCATTTCCCAACGGAATTGCATTCGTAAACCAATTTTTAGAAGTTATAAAAGTGCTAGTTTCTCAGGTGAAGTATTACTTCCTGAAGAATACAGTTTTCTACCGTCCCAGTTACACGTGCCACAGTTTAGTCTCTTTTAACTATTATATCGCGATCGATGCACTCGTAACTTTGGTGGACTGCTGCCCTCATGCGGAGGCCGATGGGAACCATTTGTCTCGATACTGAATATTGCGTCGATGTTTGCCTGCGCTCGTACGCGCCCGGCTGTTTAGCGAATAAGGGTGCTTCCGTAAACTGATTAAAATTATGAACTCGTGTATGGAGGGGTGCGCGTTAAGTGTGTCGAATACACGCACCGAGAGAGCGAGAGATAACTCATTATGCCTGCATCACTTTCTCTCCGTGTGCGTGTTGCGAGGGAACGTTTCCTTGAGATGTTTTCTTTTTAGGCAGGGAAGTTGAGAGATAAGAAGAGAGAGAGAGGTGGAGTAAGAGAAGGTAGGTGAGGTCATTAAGTGGGTGAGATGGACGCTAGAAATGTCTATTTCGCGTAGCGGAAAATAAGAGAAGTTTGTAGACAGTAAATAAGCAAACGCACATGTGCAGGGATTCGTCAATTTACTAATTTTTGCTATAATGCAATCTACAAATTACAGAACACTTTTCGAATGAGATTTAACGAAATTTTGGCCCGTAGTTCGATTATAAAATGAAAAACATTCCCCATAAATAATTTCACAAGATATTTTTCCAAAGACGCGAACGCTGAACTCGACGTATAGCTTATTTTCATATTTTTTTTTCTTTGCTTATTTTATAATTCGGTCCAACCAACGCTAATTTTAATATATATATATATATATATATATATATATATATATATATATATATATATGGATGTCAACAAGGTGTTGGGATGAGGAAACCCAGTGAGCACTCACCAATCAGACGACTTCAGGTTGGCGAGGCCCCGGGGATGTCGAAGCGACACACGTAAAATAACACAAAAACACAGAAACATCACAAACGTAAAGCTTTCTGAAAAACATCCTGAAAGCCGCCCACCTTATCCTCTCATCCTCCCCTCACCAGATCCCATTTCCCAGACCACCGATGCTCTCCTTCCGCCGTCCCCCTAATCTGGCAAATATTCTATGGAAGAAAGAACCCCCAGCACCCACGCCTTTACACCCTGCCGGATCTTACCCCTGCGGTAGACCCCGATGTCTAACATGCCCAATAAACCCCCCCTGCAACTCCTTCTCCAGTCCCACAACCAACATCACCTACCCCATAACTTCCACCACCAACTGCACCACCCGCAATATCATTTACCTCCTGAGATGCACCCAATGTCCCGCCTTTTATGTTGGCCTCACCAGCAATCCCCTCAACATCCGCATGAATGGCCACCGCAACAGCGTCATTCTCAAACGACCGCTGCCGGTGGCCGTTCATGCGAACAAACATAATTTAAAGTTCAACAACTGCTTCACAGTGAGAGTCATTCGCGCTCTCCCCGACAATGCTTCGGCTCCCCAACTCCGTCAGTGGGAGCTTTCGCATATCCATCTCCTAAACTCCTTCACTCCCCCAGGCCTCAACCTTCGATAGCTTTTCACACCCTTTCTGTCTTCTTCCAACACCCTACCCATCCCCAACCCCCTCCGTTTCCTCCAATCCTCGACCTTTCCGCACTACCCTTCCACCCCCATGCCTCCACCCAGTGTCACCGCCATCAGTTCTCTCTCTGTAGCTGAAGAAGGAGTAGTTCCGAAAGCTTTACGTTTGTGATGTTTCTGTGTTTTTGTGTTATTTTACGTGTGTCGCTTCGACATCCCCGGGGCCTCGCCAACCTGAAGTCGTCTGATTGGTGAGTGCTCACTGGGTTTCCTCATCCCAACACCTTGTTGACATCCATATATTCATTTTACCTTTCCTTTTCCGTAAGTTGTTATATATATATATATATATATATATATATATACTTACATATAGTTTATTACCATTGCTTTACTGTAATTTACGTAACCGTTATATCGGGTTATCAGATCGCGTCACTCTTCATTGCGTTTAAATTAAAGGAAAAGTCATTTTCATTTTACGAATGTTCGCTTAAAGATGCGTTTTTCAGGAACGCCTACCTTTCGTCGAACAACGAATCCCTGTCAATGTAATAGGTCATAAGGCCTCAATTTCATCTTCCTTCTTATATTCTTCTTTCTCTCATTTCCCTTTACATATTCCAGCCTTGTTAAAATAGTTTGAAACTGCTCCTGAGGTGACTTAATTCCAGGATTTGTCTCCATAATACAGCCAAGAAGGCCTTTGCCGAGTATATCTATTTCTTTCGATTCTTATTAACATTTTCACAACAGTTCTTCTACGATGATGATACTTTAAATGGTTTATAATTTCTTTATCCAAAGTTTAAATATCATATTGTTTCAAAATTATTCCCATTATATTGAATCGTAAAAATACAATTTTAATAGCACATAGTTTTTTATTAATATGGTAGGAAGTAAATCGGTAAATCAAAATTCGATACTTCTTAGGCCTCACTACTGGCATACTATTTTTCAGTTTTTAGACATTATTCTAAGCCATTAATGTTTCTCTTTTTTGGCATGATAACATAAATCGTAAATAACGCCTCTGCCTCGCGTGTATGTATGCACGCATCTTTCCACTCTTGTTTATTGTACAAGTTCCGCTGTATAAATACTGTTATGTTATTTATGTGAACAAAAGGCAAATTATACGAGCTTTATCTATCGTATACCTCCATTTTATACCTAATCAGACATCAATTAACAAATTACTGTATTAACTAAGAGACACAAACTAAACAAGAATCTACCAATGTGATGTGATGCACTGCTGATTTGGCAAACGCAGGCCGAACGGAGCTTACGTAGGAGGGATTCAAGGGCGATTTTTTGCTTTACTCTGATGAGTGAATGAATGTTCACTGTTTCTCACTGTTCCACCACCATTAAAGGTGAAATCAAATTTTCCATAGCTTCGATCCAGTTACCACGGTACCTGATAGTTTGTATTGTTAAAATGTAATAACATTCCTCTTAATACGAATATAAAGATTAATTATGATGTTTAAAAATTCATAACCCGAGAAATACAAGTCTGACAGAAAATCGGCGCAACACGTATTAATTTTTAAAAAAAATTCTGCAATACAGCAAGGTTTCGTAGTAAAGTCAGCCTTTGCGAAGAAGAAAATGTATTTGATCGATTATAGTTTTATCAAAAATGTAATATTTAAAATTCAAAACTCGAGAAATATGAACCTGACAGAAAAACGCCAAACACATTGCTAATTTTTTGGTTCTCTGCAATATAACCACGTTCCGTCCCAAAGGCAGTGTTTAGGTCTGAAACCTTCCCTTGCAAGTGTAACACTTAAATGATAAATGATTCTTCGGTTTCAACGATAAATAAAAATTAATAAACATGAATTAAATAAAGCTCGAATGCATTCTTTGTTAAATTTCTCCTCTTTAGAAAATCTTTGCCAAAAAATTAATTTTCTGTAATTGAAAAATGTGTTTCTTGAAAATCACGCATCAGATTTCGAAATCCATGTTGATACATTGCGAGCACATGAGTTTAGTCTTTGGAAAATTATGTGTGATGCCATTTCAGTTCTTATGGGCGAAAACGATGTTTTTCCTTCATAAATGCAACTCGTAACGTTACGAAGCTGTGATCGTAGAGAAATTACCATTAGATGGGATGTTTTTTGGAAGTTTAATTTAATACTGGCGTTTCTCTCTCTCTCTACATATGTCAGCCGGAAGACGGCGTTCAACCCCTCGAAGCCATGGTTTATACGCTCCATCAAATTAATAATAACAGCAATCTACTGCCTGGAATTACGCTTGGATTGCTTGCGTTTGATTCGTGTGACAACGCGGCATACGCTTTAGAGCAGTCACTCGACCTAGTCAAAGGTGAGTTTACCATTTTGTTTAAGAACGTGTGAATTATATATGTGCGTATGCGTATGTGTGTGTATATATATGTATATATATATATATATATATATATATATATATATATATAAATGTACCTGCATGTGCATTTATACCGTTGGTTCCCAACCTCTGTGTCGCGACCCAACATGAGAGATTTTTGATGGGTCGCGTAATGTGACTCGTCAATTCACGAAATGTTTGGAAATAAAAAAGTTAAACCCTTTAAAATACATACTTACAAATAATAATACATATTTCATGAAAAAAGGTAAATCTTTATAATTTCGGCTATTAACACAGTAAAATTTAGAGCCCGCACTTGTCGTCGGTCGTCACCAGGAGCTGACAGTGGTGTGGGATTTTTATTAATGCGTGAACGTGCGTGAATTCCTTTTCTAGATTAGAGTCACTATTAATAATCATGCAAGTCAGCTGGTAAGTGTTATTTAATTTGCTGTTGTTGACTGTTTATATTTAAAACATAAAGTTCTTTCTTTTGAAAATTAACGTCACATCTACATAACCTCACATCTTGACATACTTCACGATTATATGAAAATACAACATTACAAGTTTACAAAAAAACGTCGCACTTCGCCATCTACAACTACAGCCCTTCATAACCTTTCTCGATTCTGTTCGGCCTCTCTCGTCACACATCTGTTCTCAATATAAGTTTGAAATTATGTCAGGATTATGACAGATTCAAGCTATCATTCAAATCAGTCGTTTTTCACTCAACCAATCTGTAGCTGTGTAGTCACTAATAATCATTTTTTATATCAAACATTTTATAATGCCATAGAATTCAACAATTATCAGACACATGTCAATATTTCAGTAAGTTGTTTTGTAGGTTTTTAATTTCATCAGATTTCAACGCAGATATGTGGTGATTTTTAAAACATAGTACAGTCAAACTCGTTTATAACGAGCACGGTTGTAACGAGTTCACGGGTATAGTGAGCAAATGCTACCTCCAAGATAAGTTTACGAGTATTTACATACAAATATTTCACGTATATAACGAGCGCGCTTCACGGATATATCGAGCAAACTTTGACCACTTCTCACTGTCTCAAACGCGGCGGCGGCCTGTCCTTTCAATCCTCATAGTGACCCAAGATATGTAACCTTGTGTTCTCGAGTCCAGCCTCTACACCCTATCCCTCGGGGAGGTTTAGACCGCGGCGTTGTTGTTAAAAAATAATCCCTTCGTCCAAACCAAGAATTCCCAACTTGCAAGTACAGTGGCACCCGCGGAGGTCCTTTGTCCTCTCCTCCCAACCCCCAGCTCATTTACAGCCAGGAGGTTGTGATTGGAAGGGGGTAAGGAGCTGAGGGCATGTACAATGGGGCTCGCCCCCGTCGCTCAGCCGAATGCACCCAACACCCTTTCCCACGTAAAGATGGGAAATCCCACGTTTAATCCGTCTCCTCATTAACTCTTCCTGGAATTGGTATGCTCACAGTTTGCAAAGAAAGTTCGTAGCGTTGATCACAAAAATCAGTTGAGATTTTGCCCTTGAACGAGTAACATGTCCGTACATAAAAGGAAGTGTTTGTCTATTCGCGAAAAGGTTGATATTATTCGAGAGTTAGAACGTGGTAAAAAATGTTGAAGTGTGTAAAAATTTAATTTATCGTCGTCTACGGTTTCAACCTCATGGAAAAACAAAGAAGCGATTTTATCTGCACTAGAGAACAACCTAACAACTAACAAGAAAATGAGGAAGTGCGACTTGGGTACTGTTGATCAAGCACTTCTGGAGTGGTTTAAGAGGCAGAGAAATTCTGGTTTCTCCATCAAGGTACAGGCAGATAAATTTGCAAAACAGTTAGGGCACGAGAACTTCACATGCAATAACGGGTGGCTTGATCGTTTTAAAAATCGGCATAACATTGTTTATGCGAAAGGCCCAGTCAGCAGATTCAAAAACGGAAAGTGAATGGGTGAATAGTGTTTGGGAGGAGTGTCGAAAAGGTTACAGAGAAGAAGACATCTACAATGCCGACGAAACTGGACTGTTTTACAACATGATGCCTGATGCAACGTTTAAATTCAAAGGTGACAAATGTGTTGGTGGCAAAAGACCTAAGAATCGTTTAACAGTTTTAATGTGCGCAAACATAAATGGGACTGACAAAAAAAACTTTTTGTTATTGGTAAGTCACAAAAGCCACGTTGTTTAAAAAATGTAAAGAAGCTTCCCGTTGAATATGCAGCTAATAAAAAGGCATGGATGACTTCCAATATTTTTCAGCAATATGTAAGTCAGTGGAACAACGAGTTACGGAGGAAAAATAGAAACATTCTACTCCTTGTGGATAACTGTCCTGCGCACCCACATATGCAGGAGTTATCCAATGTAAAACTGGTGTTTTGCCTCCAAATGCGACTTCTATTTTGCAGCCAATGGACATGGGGATAATTAAAAGTTTTAAATGCCATTTCAAGCGATTTTTTGTTCTACAGTTGATTGAAAGGAGGAAAAGAGGTTTAGATGGCAACGACTCTGTATTGGATGCAATTCATTTGATGACAGATGCATGTTTCACCTACAACGATCATAAACTGTTTTCGAATGTCTGGTTTAATATCGGGAGAATTTTCGATTGATAACCATAACGTTGATGAGGATCAGAATGGCTTAAAGAAAATGGAATTGCGAATTTTGACCATGTGAATGACATTGACAATTTTGTTCATGTTGATGATAGTTTGATTACCTGTGGAATTCCTACGGTGAGTGAAATAATAGAGACAGTATAAAGCATAGCAGACAGTGATGAAGACAATGTTGAATGTGTCGAAGACACAATCCTTACTCAGGATGCCGTGGAAACATTAAATGATTTTTTTGAAAACATTGACATTTCCGATGGTGTTTTTAGTGCACTAAGTCTAATAAGAGGAAACCTAAGAGACTTCAAAGTGAAATCTATGAAACAGGCTACTATTCAAAGTTATTTTTGTAAAAAGGGGAGTGATTAAGGATGCAGCTGTGAGTAAATTTTATATGTACGTATGTTTACTTTAAATTTTCTAGTTTATTCTCATTTTTAGGTTTTTTATAAATTTACTAAATAACCTTTCTGTTTATATATTCACTTTTACTTCTTATGTCTTATTTCACCATACGCATGCATGCTTTTGCCTTCACGGATATTAAGTTTAACGGCTATAACGAGCAAAACTAAACGGTCCCGTGGCGCTCGTTATAGCCGAGTTTGACTGTAGTTATTTTTACGTCTCTGTACAGATGCATAGATTTTGCATATTACACGATATGTTCTGTGATTATTTGTTATGTGATTTTGTGCTTATGTTCATTATGCAATAGCCTTTATAATGTGCTACTATTCAAAAGTTATTTTTATTTTCAGAACCTTATTTAAATAGCTCAAAAACGTTCGCACACATACTTATATAAACCTGAATTTCTGAAATATGGCTTCACTGAGATTAAAGAACGATGGGGAGTGTCTCGTTCACTGTGCGTACAGTGCATGGAAGTCTTGGCGAACTCATCAATGAAAGAAAACAAATTAAAATGTCATTTAACTGCAAATCATCCAGATTTGATTGATAAACTCCTGAGTTATTGGAAATACAAAGAGGTAGGTGCCAAACGAATGAGGCTTGATGTCCCTTCAACTTCTGCGGTTTTTTCTTTGGAAAGAGCATCACTAACCTCTTTTGAAGTTGCGTGGAAAATAGTACGGTTTAAAAAAACCTCATAACATCGGAGAAGAACTTGTGAGGCCTGCGGCCATTGCAATGGCTAGGATTGTTTGCGGAGAGGAAGTAGCAAAAACATTGGAAATGATACCGATCTCCAACAACAGTATCATACGGCGAATTGACCATATTTCCGAGGATAATTTAGAAAAAGTTATCGCGAACTTGAAAAAAGCTGAGAATTTTTCAATTCAAATGGATGAATCTACCGATATTGCAGATAATGCGCAGCTAACGGTTTTCGTACGGTACAAAGGTGATGAAAGCTACAATGAAGAATTTTTCTTCTGCAATCCACTTTCAACCAATACAAGAGGTTGATAATTTTTTCAAGAAACATACGCTCGATTGGAAAAATTGTTGGCTATCTGTACTGATGGAGCTCCATGTTGGAAAGCCGCGTAGGATTTTGTACACGGGTGGAGGAATTGAATCCCAGTGTTATTGTTATTCATTGCTTTTTGTACAGAAAATTTAACAACGAAAGAAATGCAACCAGAACTCCAGTCCGTTCTCAAATATGCCATCAAAATTGTCAATTTTATGAAAAGTGGAGCGCTAAACTCAAGAATGTTTCGAAAAATATTTGAGGAAGTGGGATCTTAAGATCAAGATTTACTTTTTCATTCAGAAGTTCGCTGGCTTTATCGAGGGAAAGTTCTAGTGACAGTTTTCGAATCAAGAAATGAAATATTTTTTACAGAAAAAAGGCATGTTTTGGCTGATCGTTTCATGAATAAAAATTGGCTAGCAAAACTGACATATTTAAGTGACATATTTAATTATCTAAATGAACTTAATTCCAATATGCAGGGTCGTAACCAAACTATGGTTGACATTGGTGAGAATATTTCTTCTGTCAAAAACAAACAATCTTTGGAGTGAAAAACTGTCAAATGGTAAAATTTCTGCATTCCCGACACTAAATTCAATGCTGGAAGATAATTCTAAAATATCTCTGGCCGACCTAGAATCCACTTTTCAGGAACATTTACAAAACTTCCAACATGAGATGAATCGATATATACCAGAGACTGATGACCTCCAAAGTAAGAGTTGGGTCTGAAATCCATTTGACGTAAATGTCACGGAATTTGGAGATGACATTATCGGGTTTCAAGAAGAATTTGTCGATCTGCAAGAAAATCGAATTCAAAAAACAAAATCAGCTCTTTTTCCATGCTCAAGCTTTTGGGCTACGCTACATAACACGCCAATTCTTAGCCAAGAAGCTGAAAAATTCTGTTACCCTTTCCCACGACGTAAACCACGATTTGACAAACTATTTTTTAAAATCGAGCACCATCAGGGAAGCCATTAAAAACCAAAGGTTGAAATTTAAAAACTGATTTTTTTGTGCAATTTTGATACATTTTTTAAAATTTCTGTTAATATTAGTGATGTATGAGTGCAAGCAATGTGCAATGAACATGTATCTTCAAAATACATAATAGAAGTACCTATATTTATATTTCGCTATATCGGTTTTTTTCATTTTTCATTTTTTTACTTTTTTTCCTCTCTTAACTGACATACGTTGGGTCGCCAGGCAAATGCGTTTCGAAATTTTGGGTCGCGAGCAAAAAAGGTTGTGAACCACTGATTTATAGTATGAAGAGCCAAACGGGAGAGTCACTAGTTCTGATAGGCTGGAGAGATGAGTTGTAAGTTTCTCGGAAGCAGTCCTTTAGCGACATTGAACATTTCTCTCTTTTGAATGCTCACAGATTTTTCCACTGAGATATTTTTCTGATCTTATTTGCAGTATCTTTGTACTCTTAAAAGAAATGGATCTCGGAAATTTGATAAATTAATTACATTTCAACGGATTAGTTATATTATACAAGATGATCCAAACAGAAATTATGATGCCTACTTTCCACATAGTTATTTTGAATTAAATTTGTAGCAGCAATTACTTACAGCTTTAATAGCTTTAAATCAACGCGGATGAGATGCTATTTATGTTCCCAAATTTTATAGTTTATCGTTATAAAATATTACAAATACATTCGAACGAAAAATTTAATTGATCGTGCGTATTTATGTGGCAAAAATAACGCCTGTATGTATTAGACTATACCAAATTCGAGTTAAATAATAGTCGTTGCAATGACAACAATCTCGTAATGAGTGAAAAAAACTGCAGTATTTGCAAGAAATTCGAAGAAATGCCAACGATAAGGAACATTCTACGAAAAAATTAGGATCTCTATTTTTTCCTCAGAGAATAGTACATATCGCTCTCCGATATTACAATTCTAAGTTATTTTATTGTGCAAGAAAAATTACCCAGCGCGGTGGATTTCAGATTTTCCATGTAAATCAAATGGGAAGGATAGTTCCTGGAATCGAACCCGGGACTTTCAATATTCGCAACAAAAACTATCCTCGGGAGCTTGGCCCCAGTAGCAAGAGATTTCCACCAAGTGTCAAGAAAATCGGACTATTAGTTAAAAATTTTAAAAGAGGGGACAGTCAGAAAAACAGGCAATGCGAAGAAGCTAAAACTAAAACCATTCTGGAAAGTAGGCAAAAAACAAATTAAATCTGCTGGTATTAGAAACTTTTTGGGATCCAATTTTTATTTTATGTCCATATAATTAATTTGAAAATAGATTCAAACTATGGATACAAACAATACAAAGAATGAAGTGGAGTAAGAAAATAGAAAAAAAAATGTAGACAATAAGGTCATGCAAAGCCGTAGGCTGGTTTGGAGGGGCCGTGATTATACAAATGGTGGCTGATTGGTTGACATTCTTCTTCAGTTTTCTATGTCTATTAATATATACTATGGCCTCTTTGCTGTCGACTGTAAATAATTGTCATTTCGGCTAAAATTCTGTTTTCATTCTCAGAAAGGATTGAAAGTCATTTCTTCAAAATGTTATTAATGAACAACGATAATTGGAAAGTTGGAATAGTTTCCATGTGTAACTGTGAATAATATTTACCGCTTCTTTCTATGGGAAACCACTTTGAAATGATCCTTCGTCATCTATACGAACGCAGAAGTATCTGAAAACGTCTTCTTCCTGCCCACAGGGTTCATCGCCCATTTCAACGAGTACCACGAAAGCGAATACCACTGCTCAGACGGAAGCACTCCCAAATTCCGCGGCGGGAGCTTCGACCGAGTCGTCGCTGTGGTCGGAGGGCAGTCGTCGTCCGTGACTATTCAGGTGAATTCTCTCTAACACCTCGTATCCGTGCTGTTATGCTAGTTTCGTATGAAACACGACGAGGGAGTGGGATGTCACAATTCCGATAAAATTTATTGTTATTAAATACACCAATGGAATTTTTTAAAATCAAACAATGCATTAATTTCTCGTTTTCCCAGAGTTTAGAAAAAAGGTCAGATTCCACGACAAATATATGTATATACAAATATATTTACACACACACACATATAAATCATCATCATCATGCTTCTGTCTGAAGACAGGTTTTAACTGAATCGCTGCCTCCATTTCTCTCTTTTTTCTTTTCCTGATTGTTTTTATTAGCATCCTATCTTCTCCCACCATTTCTAATACTTCTTCATTTCTCTTCCTCTCTGTCCATTTCACTTTCATCATTCTCCTCCATACCCACATCTCAAAACTTTCTAAATATTTTTCCTCCTTTCTCCTTATCGTTCACGTCTCTGCACCATAAAGAGCTATGCTCCATATGTAGCATTTTGCTAATGTCTTCCTTGTTTCTAAATTTATTTTATTGCTTGTGAGAAGCTCCTTCTTCTCGTTAAATGCTGCTTTTGCCATTGCAATCCTACTTCTGATGTCCTGTGTACTACTTCCATCCTGCGCTAAAATACTGCCCTCCCCGCCACACACCGAAATTGTGATATGTGTTGATAATATGTCTATTTTTCATTATTCGTCCCGAGGTACGGGCTTATTATTTATGTGTAGAATGTTTGTACAATTATTGTTGTATATAATAAAGGATACGTCCCGTAAGGTGACCTGGAGGTTCGTCCCGACCACCGCCAATTTGGCCAACCGTCCTTCCCGGATCGTCCTGCCCCTCGATGCTCCTACGGCCAGCAATTGGCTCGCTGGTGTCAGGGTTGCAAATAGGTGGGACGACGCCTAGGGAGGAGGTCAGTCAGAATTGGGATTCCGGTGACTTGGGACGGACCCTCAGCTCTCTCTCCTTGTTCTTAAAGAGTTTCCATTTCTTATTTTTCTCTTAACACTTCAGTCTATATATAGTGTATTTGCCACCAAAAGATTATGGTCGGAATCGATATCCACCCCTGGTAGTGTTTTCACATTTTTAATGCTATTTATAAATCTTTCATTGACTAGTAATCAATCTGGTATCGTCTCTGGTCTCCTTGGCTTCTCCATGTGTCAAGTCTCTGGTGGTGGTGCTTTAACCATGTATTAATTACAATCAATCTATTTCTATGGCAGAATTCCACAGGATCCTCCCCTCTTTCATTTCTCTTCCATAGTCCATATTTTCCCAATGTGTTATCTTCCAATCCCTCTCCGAATACACTATTCCAGTCTCCCATTACTATGGTGGTGATCCTTCCTTTTTCCTCCTCCTCCAATATCTCCATCATATGTTCACAAATTTCATCTACTTCGTCACCACCAGCATTAGTTTTTGGCATATACACTCGAATTATAAGCTTTTTCACTGGCTCTGTTTGAAGTTTTATGGCTATAAATCTATTATTAACTGTCACTATCTTGCTAATTCTTTCAGCAATCCTAACATTCCATGTGCCTTTTCTTAATTTCTCTCCACTTGCTTTCTACTAATTAATGTTACATTTCCGCTGTGCATCCCCTAGGTTAGTCCCCACTAGGAGATTCGATTGGGAAAATATTATACCTCCGGAATATTTTATCCCAGAGAGATCCATAAAGTTATTTGCAGCTGTTCAGCTTATCATAGGAAATGAAGTAGTTTCCCCTTGCTTTCCTCATCGCAGTTTCACAAGGGTGATTACCCATCTATAGCTGTTCAGAATCACATGATCACCACCTACAGAGGTACTGTGCAAGCTGCTGCTCTTGCACAGGGTGATGTAAAACCCCCAAGACTGCTTCATAGTCTGACTCTTCCCCTCAGACCTTTCCGGCTTGTTGGTCCTACCAGGAGAATTATCTCCCGACCGCATAGCTTTGTAAGGTTATGCTGTCCTTAGAGAGGATTTGCAACACACCGCATCGCAAAATCCACAAACGGAATTTGTCCGAAAACCTTATATTTTCTAAATCTTAACAGGACATGAATTCTGTTTACAAAATTCAAGAGAAATCTTATTTTATAAAGTCCGAGTACATGAAATAACTGAAATTACCTAACATAAATAAGAAGTCCTAACCAGGACTAATACAGGCTAGTTTCCCAGAGTTGACGTCCCGAATTGATTACTTATATTGACAGGAAATGTTTCAGTATATGTTAGCCATTCCAAGGAATTCTCACATCATAAATGCCACTTGTAGATAATAATTTATCAACGATAGAGAAAAATTGGAAAAGAAATTAATAGAGCATTATCAGACTCAAAATACTAAAAGAAATATCAAAATCTCTTTCTGCCATAATGTTTCGCGTATATTTTTTTAATTAAACGAATTTAATAAATGTTACTATTTATACGCTAATATGTCTGGTTCACTTGTCCACTGCTGAAGAGTAGTCGAGCGGAAAAGAATATAACCCATTTGTTCACTCGCCTATGCTCGAGCCGAGCGGTAATAATCGTCTCCATGGCAACGATCCGACAAAATGCGATTTATAACACTATGTTGTAGTAAAAATTAAAGAAAATGCGATCAATTATTAATTATTCGGTGATAAAAATTAGAATTCCTATGGAAACCAGCCTAAAAAACGCAATGAAAAAGAGCGAAAAATCTTTCTCTACTCGAAAATCTAAGAGCCGTTGTTAGTATGTCTTGCAATTTAAGTGGTGAAGCTTTGTAACAAAAATATTTAAAACAATATTTTTCTATATGTTCACAATATATTTTATTTCGTTGCTTCATATAAGCTTTCTATAATAATTCATGGCGAGACAGTATATATAAATACAGGGTCTGTCGATAAAAAAGGAGACATTATATTATTATATTGTTGCGCAGCAATTCGAATCGTCTCTCGCCGCAGTCCACGAGCGAACTCTCTCTTCTTAGGATTCTTCCCGGCGACTCTCCGCCTAAAAAACCTCCGGCAAACTCGACCCCTCCTGACGGTCTCCTTCCACCGCCACTTACAACGCCCCCCTTCTCCCCTCCACACACGACCCCTCTCACTCCTACTTGCCTAGTCTCAGCCCTCATGCTAGGGGAAGGCAAGGGAGTAAACAGCCTTGAAGAGGCAGTCAAATGGGAGGGAGGGTGAGTTGAGCATAAAACTCCGCCTATCACTGCCCCCTCCTTAAGTCCAGGATGTCCCCGACTGGGCTGTTTCCTAATTCAAGGTAGGCGTTTGTTGTCCTGCATCTCCATGGCCCTAGTCACCTTCCGCAGCCTCCATTGGCTCGTTGGTTCCATAGTGCCGTGCAAGACGGTCCATGTGGACCACATTTGTCCGGAAACGGTCGCCCCGCCGAATCGTTCAGCCGGGCGACGATGGTGTATGGCCCCTCCCATGGGGGCTGGAGCTTGAGAGAGTGCCCCTTTCGACGTTTTGGATTGTATAGCCACACGTGGTCACCCTCTGCTGCATTGGCCCTCCGGTCGTAACTGGTCTTCATCCGCTGACTAGCAATTCCCAGGTCTCGCCGTACGTGCGCGTGGACCTGCCGCATGGTGTCTTCTAATTCCCGCACGTAGTTTTCCAGCTCCGACTGAGATTCTTCTGGGGATCCGAAACCCAAATCGCAAGGCAGGCGTTGTCTTCTTCCCAGTTGGACTTCAGCGAGCGTGTGCTTTGAGCTTTCATGCCGGGCAGATCGATAAGCCAACTGGAATAGGGGTATGTGGCAGTCCCAGTCCCTCTGGTCATCGGCTACAACCTTCGCCAGGTACTTGGTGAGCGTTCGGTTGAAACGCTCAACCATGCCATTCCACTGTGAGTGTAATGGTGTGGCACGGACCTTGTGAACTTCCAGAAGTTCACAGACTTCCTGAAACAATGCCGCCTCGAAGTTCCGGCCTTAGTCGGAGTGTAGCCCCATAGAGACCCCATAGCGGCACACCCAGTTGTCCACGAGCACCATGGCCACAGTGTTCGCCTCCTGGTTAGGGATGGGGTACACTTATGGCCACTTACTGAAGTACTCGATGACCACCAGTACATAGCGGTTGCCCCACTCTGATGCAGGAAACGGCCTCATGATGTCCATGGTAATCCGCTCAGATGGAGCCCCGACGTTATACTGCCGCATCGCCCCGCGTGTCCGCCGCTGAGGCCCCTTGGCGCTGGCACTGACGGCATCACCGCTCCACGTCGCGTCGCATAGGTAGCCAGTAGTAGCGTTCCCCGAGCTTGGCGATTGTCTTATTGACGCCCAGATGTCCACCAAACTGGCCACAGTGGACCTCACGAAGAACCTCCGACACCCTGGTCACTGGTAGAATCAGTTGCGGCACCACGTTGCGCCCATCAAGACTCTCTCAACGCCGCTTAAGCAGGCCTTTCTCAATGTTCAGCGAGTCCCACTGCGCCCAGTATGCCTTATAGTCTCCGCTGCCGTCTGCCATCTCCTCCCACGAGGGCCGGTCGCCCATCCCCTCCTTTGCCCTCAAAAGTGGGCCTATGTTAGCATCGTCCATCTGCTCCTGCCGCAGCCTCGCTGCTCTCCATCTGTCTGTTGCTCCAAGGGAGATTCGGTTCACGGCTGCCACTTTCTCCTGGTCCTCCTTGCGTGTGCAATGCCCGCAGTCGTCTGGGCATGGCCTCCGCGATAGTGCGTCGGCGTTACTGTGTACGCGGCCCCGCCGATGCTCGACACTGAAGTGGTAGGCCTGCAATTTCTCCAACCACCGCGCCAGCTGGCCTTCTGGGTTCCGGTAATTTAGTAGCCATTTGAGCGCGCTGTGGTCAGTACGTAGCAGAATTTCTCTTCCATACAGATATTTATGATTGTGTTCCAGTGCCTTCACTACTGCTAGGAGTTCCCGCCGTGTAACAGAGTAGTTCCGTTCTTGCCGGTTAAGCACTTTGCTGTAGTAGGTGATGACGCGTTCCTGTCCATCCTGGTCCTGGGATAGGACTGCCCAAAGCCCGATGTTGCTAGCGTCTGTGTCCAACACAAATCGCCTTTGGGGAAGAAGGTAGGCCAGTATTTGGCTGGAGCACAGGGCCTCTTTTAGTCCCTGGAAGGCTCTCTCGCTCCCCTACGTCCACTGGAATGAGCGCTTTTCCTCTGTCAGCATGTGGAGGGGCTTCGCTATACGCGCAAAGCCTTCTATGAAGCGCCGGTAGTAGATGCACAGCCCAAGAAAACTTCGTAATTCTTTCTTATTTTTAGGTTGTGGCCAGTCACGCACTGTCGCTAATTTCCCAGGATCAGTCTGCACACCATCGCCTGACACTATATAGCCTAGGTATTGTACCTTCTTCCTGAAGAGGAAGCATTTCTTTGGGCTTAGCTTTATATTAGCTCCCTTCAACCTGTTGAAGACTTTGTGCAGGTGGCATAGGTGCTCGTCGAAGATCCGAACGACCACCGAGATGTCATCCAATTAAATAGGACACGTTTTCCACGTCAGCCCCCGCAGCAACTTGGCTCCTCCCCACGGTCTCCTTCCACCTCCACTTACAACGCCCCGCTTCTCCCCTCCACACACGACCCCTCACACTCCTTGCCTAGTCTCTGCCCTCATGCAAGGGGAAGGCAAGGGAGTAAACAGCCTTGAAGAGGCAGTCAATTGGAGGGGGGGGTGAGTTGAGCATAAAACTCCGCGTATCAATATATTATGAACTCCATATATATTTGTAAAGCGATTATAATTTAAAGTCAACAAGGTAAAGTATGTTTAACTATCATTCTTGAATACAAACTGGAAAGCCATTTAAGAATAGCATAAAAACGAAAAACAGGCGATGCATTCTAAGCGCCAACTTATTTAGCGCTGGTTCTCAATGACTCCGCCAGGTGGCAACCATGTTGCGGCTTTTCAAAGTTCCTCAAGTGAGCTACCTGTCCACTTCGCCGTCGCTGAGCAACAAGGACCGATTCCCTTACTTCTTCCGCACTGTGCCCAGTGACGTCAACCAGGCACACGTAATGCTTGGCATACTAAGGTGAGTAGAAAATAGATAAGTAAAACAGAATAAGTGGAAATAAATTCAGCCCATTAGACCCAGAACTAGGATTTAAGTCTGATGTTGGCAATGGAACTAAATTATTACAAATCTTCAATATAAGAATTGGTCTACGCTTCGAGCGTAATAGCATTTAGTAAGCATGGCAGCCTATTCGTTATGTATATATATATATATATATATATATATATATATATATATATATATATATATATATATGGATGTCAACAAGGTGTTGGGATGAGGAAACCCAGTGAGCACTCACCAATCAGACGACTTCAGGTTGGCGAGGCCCCAGGGATGTCGAAGTGACACACGTAAAATAACACAAAAACACAGAAACATCACAAACGTAAAGCTTTCGGAACTACTCCTTCTTCAGCTACAGAGAGAGAACTATATATATATATATATATATATATATATATATATATATATATATATATATACATACATACTAGTAGTTGGTGCTTGCATACTGCAAGCATTTCATCTAATCTTGAAAAAACATTCATTTTTCAGACAGACATTTCATCATTACAAATAGTCTTTTAATTCTAAAAATTTCACCTCCGCAGCGATTTTCGTTTTTCCCACATGTAAAAATAATAGTAAAAAACAATCCCCAAATGTTGCAATTTTAAACATTTTTCACTTTCTCCATTATGGGGTACCAATGCTAAACATTTCAGCCAAATTTTATAGTTGTAGCACTTTTAGAAGTAAAATAATATTTTTCTAATTGTTTAAAATTTAAACATTTTTAACGGTTGCCAATATATAAATGGAGAGATTGAAATGTTCATTTGTGCAATTGCACTGTTCTGTAAATAATTTGAATATTGCAGTTTCCTTGCTCATCCTGTAGTACCTAAAGAATAATTAAACTTTAATGTTCAAATGGGGTTAAAACAACCCATAAAAATAATAATTTTAAAATTTTCCATATTTATAGTTGGTTATGCGAAAAGTTCTATAATCTTGCAAAATTTCAGCTTCCTAAACTTATTAGATTGGTCTACACACTGGATTGCGTTTTCCCATGCTAACTTATGGGAGATATTCTTGGGTCTCCAGAGTCGAACCCAATACACTGTAAGCAAAAGTGACAATAATTCCTAGAAGATATTGCGGCCATCTAGCAACACTGAAAATTTCATCTTTCTAGTCTACCGGCAAGTTCCCATTATTATAATACAAATATGGCGCAATGCTTTTCTTAAGGGAAAAAACGCAAATTTCGGAATTTCTGGAGTCAAACTTATGTCACTTAGGTAAGAAGTCTCATTTTATCTGTAGGTTTCTCAATCATATCTACAAAACCTTAAACTTTCAGCTCTCTAGCTCTTGTAGTTTGGGCTAGACATTAGTATCCTCCTATATGTTATCATTCTATATAGACGCTCCTTACAGAGAAGGAGGATATAACATACTAGTAGTTGGTGCTTGCATACTGCAAGTATTTCATCTCACCTTGAAAAAAACATTCATTTTTCAGACAGACATTTCATCATCAAAAATATTCTTTTAATTCTAAAGATTTCACCTCCGCAGCCATTTTCGTTTTTCCCAC
The DNA here is from genome assembly GCA_028673005.1 of Tanypteryx hageni. Classification (NCBI taxonomy): domain Eukaryota; kingdom Metazoa; phylum Arthropoda; class Insecta; order Odonata; family Petaluridae; genus Tanypteryx; species Tanypteryx hageni. Next base: position 11,212,249 of record CM054115.1, on the reverse strand, counting down.
ATGTAAAAATAATAGTTTAAAATAATCCCCAAATGTTGCAATTTAAATTTTTTTACAATATTTTCATTATGGGGTACTAATGCTACACATTTAAGCCAATTTTTAAAGTTGTAGCACTTCTAGAATTTAAATAATATTTTTCTAAATGTTAAATTTAAATAATATTTAACGGACGCCGCAATTCAAATATGGTAAAATTGAAATGTTTATTCGTGCAAATTTTTTATTTTGTAAATAATTTGAAAACTTCAGCTTCCTAGCTCATCCCGTAGTACATAAAAAGTTATCTATTTATTTAAACTTTAAGAATTTTTAACTGCCAAACAAATAAAAATATCAAAATTTGTATAATCCCCAATTCGTTTTTTAGGAATTCTACTCATAAAATAAATTTCAACTCCGTATCACATTCGGAAATACATAAACCTTGAAAATTTGTTTAAACAATTGCGAATTTTTAGCGGCCGCATTGTTTCACTTTTTCAAGATTTTCGTTATTTCTAGTCGATTTTGCATAAAATCCCACTGTTGAAAAAAATTTCGAAACTCCAGCTCATCTGGAGGTGCCTAAACATTAGTATGCTCCTGATATATGCTATGTTATCATTATATATAGACGTTCCTTACAGAGGAGGAGGAGGATATAACATACTAGTAGTTGGTGCTTGCATACTGCTACGAAGCTGAAATTTTTTTTATAGGTAGAATTCATAAAAAAACGAAATAGGGATTATAAAAAATTTTGATATTTCAATTTGTTTGGCAGTTAAAAATTCTTAAAGTTTAAACAAATAGATAACTGTTTAGGTACTACAGGATGAGCTAGGAAGCTGAAATTTTCAAATTATATACAGATTAATGAATTGGCACAAATTTACATTTAGCTTTTACCATATATGACTTGCGGCGGCCGTTAGAAATTATTTAAATTTAAACAATTAGAAAATATTATTTGACTTTTAGAAGTGGTACAACTTTAAAATTTATCAAATTGTGTAGCATAAGTACCCCATAATGTAGAAAGTGTAAAAATTTTAAAATTGAAACATTTGGGGATTGTTTTAAACAATTATTTTTACATTTGGGGAAAACGAAAATAGCTGCGGAGGTGAAATCTTTAGAATTAAAAGAATATTTGTAATGATGAGATGTCTGTCTGAAAAATGAATGTTTTTTTCAAGTTGAGATGAAATACTTGCACTATGGAAGCACCTTCTACTAGTATGTTATATCCTCCTCCTCCTCCTCTGTAAGAGTCGTCCATATATAATGATAACATATAACATATAGGAAGATACTAATGTTTAGGCACTTCCAGATGTGCTGGAGATTCGAAATTTTTTCATAGGTAGGATTTTTCGCAAAACCGACTAGAAAAAAAGAAAATCGTAAAAAAGTGCATCATTGCGGCCGCTAAAAATTCGCAATTGTTTAAACAAATTTTCATGGTTTATGTATTTTCGCATGTGCTACGGAGTTGAAATTTTTTTATGAGTAGAATTCCTAAAAAAACGAATTAAGGATTATAAAAATTTTGATATTTTAGTTTTTTTGGCAGTTAAAACTTTTTAAATTTTAAACAAATATATAATTGTTTAGGTACTACGGGATGAGCTAGGAAGCTGAAATTTTTAAATTTATTACAGATTAGTAAATTTGCACAAAAAAATTCTTCAATTTTACCATATATGTATTGCGGCGGCCGTTAAAAATTATTTTATTTTAAACAATTTGAAAAATATTATTTTATTTCTAGAAGTGCTACAACTTTAAAATTTGGCTAAAATGTGTAGCATTAGTACCCTATAATGAAGATAGTGTAAAATATTTAAAATTGCAACATTTGGGGATTGTTTTAAACTACTATTTTTTCATGTGGGTAAACGAAAATTGCTGCGGAGGTGAAATCTTTAGAATTAAAAGAATATTCGCGATGATGAAATGTGTGTCTGAAAAATGAATGTTTTTTCAAGGTGAGATGAAATGCTTGCAGTATGCAAGCACCAACTACTAGTATATAGATAGATATATGTATAACATATAGGAGGATGCTAATGTCCAGCCCAAACTACAAGAGCTAGAGAGCTGAAAGTTTAAGGTTTTGTAGATATGATTGAGAAACCTACAGATAAAATGAGACTTCTTGAAAAAGTGAAACAATGCGGCCGCTATAAATTCGCAATTGTTTAAACAAATTTTAAAAAGTTTATGTATTTCCGTATGTGATACGGAGTTGAAATTTTTTTATAAGTAGACTTCTTAAATAAACGAAATACGGATAATAGAAATTTTGATATTTTGATTTGTTTGGCAGTTAAAAATTTTTAAAATTTAAACAAATGGATAACTGTTTAGGTACTACGGGATGAGCTAGGATGCTGAAATTTTCAAATTATTTACAGAGTAGTGAATTTGCACAAATAAACATTTCAATTTTACCGTATATGAATTGCGGCGGCCGTTAAAAATTATTTAATTTTAAACAATTAGAAAAATATTATTTTACTTCTAGAAGTGCTACAACTTTAAGATTTGGCAAAAATGTGTAGCATTATTACCCTATAATGAAGATAGTGTAAAAAATTTAAAATTTCAACATTTGGGGATTGTTTTAAACTATTATTTTTACATTTGGGAAAACGAAAATCGCTGTGGAGGTGAAATCTTTAGAATTAAAAGAATATTTTTGATGATGAAATGTGTGTCTGAAAAATTAATGTTTTTTCAAGGTGAGATGAAATGCTTGCAGTATGCAAGCACCAACTACTAGTATATAGATAGATATATGTATAACATATAGGAGGATGCTAATGTCCAGCCCAAATCATAAGAGCTAGAGAGCTGAAAGTTTTAGGTTTTGTAGATATGATGTAGAAACCTTCAGATAAAATAAAACTTCTAACCTAAGTGACATGAGTTCGACTCCAGAAATTCCGAAATTTTCGTTTTTTCCCCTAAGAAAAGCATTGCGCCATTTTTGTAAATTAATTTTGGGCACTTGCCCGTAAGTTAGAAAAATGAAATTTTAAGTGTTGCTAAACGGCAGCAATATTTATTGGGAATTTTTGTTACTTTTGCTTACAGTGTCCTGGGGTCGACTCCAGATACCCCGGAATTTCTCCCATAAGTTAGCATAGGATAAAGTTATCCCAGTGTGTAGACCAATCTAATAGGTTTAGGAAGCTGAAATTTTGCAGGTCTATAGAATTTTTTTACTAACCAACTCTAAAAATCGAAATTTTTAAAATTGTTAATTTTTAGGGGTTTTTTTAACCCCATTTGTACTTTAAAGTTTAATAATTTTTATCTTGGAAACTTTATGCTGTAGGTTAACTTTAATAACTTTTTAACAAAGTGCACTGCCTTGAAATTATGAAAATATACTTCATTTAAGTTAGGTATTTGTAATGTAATCTTCACGTTTACATTCATTTCTTCATCTTAAATTATTCATTTCTTTTCCTTGGCAAAGCGCTGTGAGCACGAAAGAAAATTTAACCTATTTACGCTACGCTGTTATTGGTGTAGCAACGGAAAAAAACAACGCTTCGCCAATGGATTCATAAGATCTAATGTGGTATAGTTTGATATTTTATTTATTAAATTTCGCAACACGCTGGAAATAACAACACAAAAATTGCAAATTGCATCACTTTAAAAATATATCATTGATGTCCGATGACTATTTACTCCCGGGAACTATTTAGTTGCCGTCGTGCCTAATAAATGAAATGACTTCGCAATTAGAAAAGCAGTTAGTGACAATGTTTTTCCCATTTACTGTGTAGGCAGTTCAACTGGACGTACGTTTCCGTAGTCTATTCGGACAACGAATACGGCAACCACGGTTTCGAGACTCTGAGTGCCCTGGCGGCCAATTACTCGGTGTGCTTCTCCACTCCGCAGAGGATAGACAAGGACAGGTTCGCGCCAAAGGACTACGACAGAGTGATTCACACCCTCAACAAGACGGACGTGAGGGGTGAGTTGACCCGCTTAAAACGACTCCGCTTTCTACGATCGGTCTCTCTTGTATCTCGATGAGCTACCGCTGGCGTAGTGGGGTTCCCTGCGAATCCATAAACGAACCAGATGGGCCCGCGTTCGACCACTCGCTTGCAACAAGGACCGCGGGGGTTGTTTTTATTCTCTTTTGAACGCTTACAAATTTAGCCTAATTAAAATATCGTTTCTTTTCGGGTTTCTTCCGATCCTGCAAACTATGCAACCACTGGCTTCGGACGACTATTCATATCCGATATATGTGATACTTATTTAAATGGCATAATTTAACGAATTCACATTACGCAACTCACCATTGCAAACAATTCCCTTTTTTAAATCGATATTTATTTACCATGAAAAGAAGCAAAGAAACGCATTTTGTAGTTTATCATCAAGCATAAGGTAACTTTTAAATAATATTTGGATTTACATATAGAATTCCATTTCTACGTATTAGTTATGTCGACACGCAAAGTCGCATTAGCACGATCCCCCTCGATATCTGAATGTCGTTCACTCACTTCACTAACGACTGACTATTTAAATTTTCCACTTAATGTTAAAGATAAACACTAAGTACATGAATCACAAAAATAAAATCGGCTGCAGCACTCGCCGTTGCCATTTGACTTATAACACGTTAGAAGCACGTCCTAATCGAAATCTCACAATGACCTCTTTTCCCGCTGATGACCCTGGTGCGTGCCCTAGGGTTCGGACAGCGGCTTGCTCTCCTCCCTCACTCTCACGAAGAGCGAAGGCAAAAGAAGGAGATTGAGCTACTCTCCCCCTAATCTGAAGACCTCTCTGGGATTTCACGAAGAGTACACAAAGATTTCAACGTTTCCCGGAAAACATGTTAGCGTATAGACGCACAAATCATTTGCACTGCAATACATTGTGCGCCCGCCTGTGTGCGTGCCTGAATTAATGTACATAATTGGAATGATTAAATATTTATAAATATTACATCCTATCGTGACAGGAACCGTCTACTTGGATATAACTTAGAAGTGACACTTTTCGACTTCTACGCTTTACAAAGAAACACATTAAAATTAAGATAGTCTTCCTTGGCTCACGCGCTGTAATTTTCTGAATGAGAATCTATTATAATAAAACGCTTAGGCGGTACGTGGCACACAATAACATTGTCTTGCTAAGCAAACTGAAACATATAGACTATCGTTCATTTGCTTATATAAATTCGTCAAATTGACATACAAACCTCGAACCTGCATATTTTTAAAGAAGAATGCTCCAGGTATTTTATTCTTACAGTCTTTTTTCGTCTTCTATCGGAAATCGCTTGCATTTCAAGTTTATTCTCATTAATTTGGACTAAATTGAATGTTTATTTAAAAAATACGTAGGTATGTACTTATGAAATATAATTATTTGGTGAAATATATTTAAACGTGGTATTAGAATTAGTCGAATTATGCCAATTTAAATAAAAACGAAATATTTGCCATTTTGGAAGTAAAACATTATAATATTTTTCCGTATTAATATCGCAACCAAATAAACAATGTCAAATGTTTATTTGCTCAATGTCTCTAGCAACGAGATAAACAGCTTCTGTATATCGAATTGAAATACTGTATCATGCTATATAAAGTTAAAACCATTTAGATAACGCTTATATATATATATTAATTAATGACATTGATTTTTAAATTTTTTGCTCAAAATAAAAGTAATGGCTTCAAGAGCAATACGTTATGCTGATTATCATGCGAGTAGAAGAGCGGAACGGACCAATCAATCTTTTGAAGAAGCAAATCGAAGAAGAACGGAAAGAAATCAATCCGACAGAGATCGAAGAGCCAATGAAGATGAACAACAACGAGAACAACGTAATCAAAAACAAAGAAGAAGACGGGCTGATCTGAGTTTGGAATCGAGAGAAAATGGACTACACATGAGAAGGTAAGCTAAACGAAGTAGATTAAATGAACGCGCACCTGATGCAAATAATTCTCAACTTGAAGTTGCAATTGAAGAACATAATTGCGGATATATTATGCAGACGTACAATTACTGTGTTGCTCATTACTGTCCAAATGATGTAAATACTGCTAAAAAATACAAAAACTGTTGTCATGACGGAAAAGTTTCACTCGAAGATTTATCGGCCACGCCTGACTTACTGAAAGAATTATTAACAGAAAACACAAGTGAAGCTAAAAATGATCGAGAACGTACAAGAGAATACAATGCTGCATTAGCTTTCGCTTCTATGGGAGCAGAAATCAAACATCTCCGGGAATTGGACCCTACTGTTTTCGTATTCATAGACAAATTTACCATAAGGTTTCTCCATTGTATTCGAACCAACATAACAAACCGGGATACGGACAACTGTATATATTTGACACGAGTAAAGCAACAAACAAATGTATGGACAATAACCAAGGTTGTTTAAGAATTATTATGGAAAGATTAGATTCGATGTTAAGGGGAATAAATCCGTTTGCCGAATCTTACAAACAAATGCATCAGATAACACAAGCTAATCAAACAGTAAAAGTTAAAATGGTTTTTATGGAAGATCCAAACTTAGACTTAAGAAGATATAACGCGCCTACTTGAAAACAGAAGTTGCAGCAATATTTGTTGGTGATGACGGTGAACCACCAGCAAACAGAGATATTTGCATTTATCCGATTGGAGATAATTTCAAGAAAATTTCACCAATAAATCGTAGTAGTGATTCGATGGTATACCCTCTGCTTTTCCCGAGAGGCGAATGCAGTTGGCATATGGGAATGGAACATGTGGAAGAGAGAAGATCAGCTAAGCGAGTTAGAGTCACACAGTCACAGTATTTCGCTTATCGACTTTCTAAGCGTAGCTGTTTCAGTCTTTTACACAGTAGTGGAATATTATTTCAGCAGTACGTTATCGACGTTTATGTGAAAACTGAAGGAGCCCGATTGAATTTGCGAATAAATAAAAAAGATTTACGGGTTCAACTATATCGAGGACTCTTAGATGCGATAAAGTCTCGAGCACAAATTGAGAATGTACGTGCAGGTAGGTTGGTAAATTTCAGGGAAATCCCCGGTATATGCAGCAAAATTATCAGGACACGATGGCAATAGTCAGAAAGTTTGGACGGCCGGACCTATTTAGTACCTTCACTTGCAACCCGACCTGGCCTGAAATTCAAAGTGCGATGCAAGGGACTAAACGACCTAAAAATAAACCATACATAATAGTCCGGGTCTTTAAAATGAAGTTGTCAGAGCTCTTGGATGATGTTTTAAAACGGAATCTCTTCGCATACATATATGTAATTGAATTCCAAAAGCGAGGTTTTCCTCACGCTCACATTCTACTGACGTTAGATTCAGGTTCAAAAATACGCACAAAAGATGATATCGACAAGTATGTCAGTGCCGAGATACCAGATCAGAATGTTAATCCAAGACTATGTGATTGTAACGAAATATATGATACATGGACCCTGCGGTACTCTTAATCAGTGTTTGCCTTGCATGAGGGACGGTGATGTTGTAAAAACTTTCCAAAGGAGTTTAGAGATTAGACTGCAGAAAACGTTAATGGATACACTATATACAGAAGAAGATCCAAAGCTCCTGTTAAAATTGAAAAGTATGAAATCGATAATCGATGGGTCGCTCCGTATAATCCATAGCTATTAAAGAAATTCACCGCACATATTAATGCCGAAGTATGTGCGTCTGTTAAAAGTGTTAAGCACCTCTACAAATACGTCTATAAGGGGCATGGTGCCGCGTCAGTTAGAATTGGAAAGGAAAATAGTCCTAGAGCAATTAATCACGATGAAATATTAACATTTCTTGATGAAAGATATGTTAGTGCTCCAGAATCCATGTGCTGAATAAATGAGTTCGCCATGTTGGATAATTCTCACACTGTAATCAGATTAGCAGTTCATTTACCTGGACAACAAGTATTTTATCAGGAAGGACAAGAAGACCAGGCAATTGCAAGGGCATATACGAAAGAAACAATGCTAACTGCCTGGTTCAAGCTTAATCAAACTGATAAACAAGCAAATAACTACACATACGGATATACAAAATTATTATATTTTTGATAAGAATAACACAAAATGGAAAAGACGCCAAAGAGGAGGAGAAAGGGTGATCGGAAGAATGCCAGCAGTTAGTACAAAAGATAGCAAAAGATACTATTTGAGGATGTTACTCACATGAAATAAGGGTGCAGTTAGTTTCGAGAGTCTGAAGAGTGTCAATGGGACACAATGTGAGACTTTTCAAGAGGATTTCTTGAAGGTTATAGAATTTGGTACGATACGCTAATACACAAATGCCGAGTAACATAAGATTATTATTCGTGATAATCTGTGCATATGGAGAACCATAAAACGTTCTGGACCTATGGACTAGACATAAAGATGAAATGTGTGAAGATTTTGTGCGTAGATATTCTGAAGTGACAAGATCAGAATACGCTCTTGCAGAAATCGATGAACTACTCAAGGTTTATGGTTTGAGTCTAAAGAAACTTAAACTGCCAGTTATAAATATACAGTCAGCTATTCTAAATTTAAACTCCTTTGACATTTTAGAAGAGCAAGCAAAAGCCAGTGCAAATACTTAAAAACTTACCAATGAGCAACGAATGGCTGTTGAAACCGTACTTGATGCAATATATGAAAGTGAAAGGGACAGGTCGAAATGTTTCTTTTTAGACGGACCTGCCGGTACAGGAAAAACTTTTGTGTATCAAATATTAATACACATAAGAGGAAAGGGACATCAAGCTACCCCTGTAACTTCAACTGAAATAGCAGCAAATACCCGGGGGAAGAACTGCTCATTCGATTTTTAAAATACCACTCCTACTAAATGCTTCTTCTACTTGAAATATAAAACCGACCACACCTGAAGCAAAAGCACTGATGGATTCGAAATTAATAGTGTGGGATGAAGCTCCAATGACTCATGTACACGCCTTCCTGGATATAGATAGACTTCTTAAGGATCTGACAAGATATACCAAACCATTTTGTGATAAGGTCATCCTATTGGGTGGAGATTTTTGTAAAGTCTTGGCTGTAATATTGAGGGGTTCACGATCTCTGACGGTTTCCAGCAGTTTAAAAAGACATCGCCTGTTGTCTGATGAAACTAACCCGAAACATGCGTGCTCTGGATAGTGAAAGAGGGTTTGCAAAATGGCTGTTGGAAGTAGGTGAAGGCAGAAACGGAGAAACAGTTAAATTACCTGAAAGATGCTATCCACAAATACAAGATACAATCAAGCAATTATATGGTGATATAGATTTTAATACAGTCACCTCTCAACAGCTTAAAGGAAGAGCAATTCTCAGCGTCACAAATGAATCATCGCTTGTACTAAACAATCGTGTATTGGAACGTATACTAGGAGAAGAGATAGTTTACGAAAGCGTAGATACCATCGTGAGGATGCAACAGATCAACTGGCATACCCCGAAGAATTTTTGAACAGTTTAACGCCAACCGGAATGCCTCCGCACAAACTGAGAGTGAAACCAGGCACTGCGCCTGTTACTCAGAAATTTAGGACCTTTGAAAGGCCTGTGTAATGGGACGCGACTCACAGTTACCCGACTACAACGTAACATAATCGAAGCAAGAGTTATAGATTTAGATAATTCTGAAACTATTAAAAAAGGTTTCGTTTATTTCATATATTATACAGTTTAGCTAGCGCGCAGATGTTCTGCGCGGGTTAGCTTGTAGTTAAAATTATGCGCGGAGCAATCATGATATCGAGGAAAACATCGTCGCACACGCATTCTTTGCGCGCCGGGGTGGCGGAGTGGTTAGATCGGGGCTGGCGAACCTATGGCACGCGGAGCGATTTTGGATGGCACGCCACAAAATGAAATAAGAAATAAAATGTGTCACTCGCTAATACAGCGAAATCGCAAAAGTGATCCCGGAAATCTAATAAATGTACGTATTGAAACAATGCGAAAGAGAGGCTTCATTTACAAGAGATACCATAAGTTATATTATGATTTTTCCCTTATTGTTGAAGAGATATTTTTTAAATTAAATTTTTTAGCTGCAACAACTACACCACCTACCGGCGACTATTTTAAACAAGATCCTTTTTATTTTATTAGTTGTTAGAGCTTCGAGTTTTCAAGTGAATTTAGGTAATTTTTGTTGTTGTGACTAGCAGTTTGTATCACTGTAAATTTTTATCCTTGAATAACGGCGGAATCGAGGAATAAAATGGCAACATTTTCTGGTGAAGAAAGCGAAAGGGTTTTTAATGATTGGTGGACGGAAAATACCTTTCCGTCAACCAATTGAAAAGAACGATAAAGAATTGTGTTTTGTGTGGTGACGCCGAAATTACCTACATGCAGACGCGTGTGAAAATCTATATTTTAGAGCTTGAAAAGAAAACATATTGGCCCGAGAAGAAACCGTCCCGTGGCCCAATCTGCCCTTGGCATCAGCACATAATTTAGTATCTGACATTTTTATTATATTGTTAACATCCGATAAGTATTTAACTGGAATTTGACAAACGGAGGTTGATGCCTCGGATCAGTCCGTTCATGCCATACATCTTCTTCATTACTTCATTCATGTCATTTATTAAATCGTTTTCACGTATAACGATTTTTCAAGAGATACCTGTTGTTTTTAAAGAGTGCCACCTCTACTAAAGATAACATTATCATGGACCTTATTTTTGCTAGCGTTTAATATTATTTTTAAAGTCTAGAAGATGTGAGTTTCGCTCTAATAATTCGATAAAAAACTATATTGCGTACTTTGTTTTCAATATATCATTTGAATGAAATAATATCAATTTCTTTCAGTATGGGAAAAGACATACTATACTCATGCCACATTGTAAGAATAGACGCAGATTACATTTTTTTATGACACTGGCACGCGAAGAGGCAAATTTTCTCTTATTAAGTTAATTTTTGCACGCGAACTAGATAATGTTCGCCAGCCCTGGGTTAGATCGTTAGCATTTCACGCAGCGTTCCCAGATTCGAACCCGGCGAAGGTCGAGTTTTTCAACCTGGGATCGTCCCGTTCCCTGCTTGTGTAGTTTGAATAGACCGCGCAAGTCAGCGCTCCGTCCTTCGGAAGGGACGTTAAGCAGTTGGCCCCCTTGGTGCTCTTCGTTAAGAGTAGGCTAATGCCGAAACCGGGTTTCTCTCCTCCCTTGCGAGTGTGTTCAGTGTAGAAGGAGTATTGGCTATAATAATCCAAGAGGTTGATTAGCCACAATTAGAAACAAACCAGCCATCTTTTAAAGCAGCAGCTTCCGACGGCAATATTTATCATTTTTACGATCCGTACTATTATTCTATTACTCGTGGCTCAGCTGAATAGGAAATCTACACATCGACCGCTTCATGACCAACGAAAGAATCGTCGATAGGAAAGATTCTGAAACCTGTTGTTTATGAAAATTTTGGATTAATATTGATTTAGTTAACATAGCATTAAAATCTTCCGGGAAATTTAGTCAAATGCATATTCTTCAAAACAATTATGTAGGAACTGATACTGTGAGAAATAGAGTAACAACATTGTATGCACAAGGTCACCGCTGGGTACCTTTAAAAAGGAAATTGAAAAATAACTCGTCCACATCCTAATAATATTGAAAATAAAAACTAAATATTAAATTAATTTTTTCTATATTTGGCTTTTCTCATTTCATACAAAATCGCTCAATTGCCATTCTTCCGCATGACCTTCGCGACTCCTCAGCGGTCGTGGTGTTCGCCGAGAAGGCCCCGACGATGCGCCTCCTGGACTCCGCGCGCAGGAACCACCTCGTCTCCAGGTTCATTTGGATCGGATCGGATGCGTGGAACAACCGCGTAGCCCATCGATACTCCGACCTCCACTCCTCCGCCGCCCCTCCGTTCGCCCCTCCGTTCGCCCCCGAAGAGGACGCCTCCACGACACACCGCCCTGCCCCCGAGCCCCACGGGCGGGACCTGGTGTTGGAGGGCGCCCTGGCTGTGCAGCCCTTGGTCCGACCCCTTAGCGGCTTCGACGAGTACTTCACCTCGCTCACGCCGGACAGCCATTCTAAATTCAACCCGTGGTTCTCGGAGTTCTGGCGGGACGCGTTCAGATGCCGCTTTTCGTCCGATGAGGCGTCCACTGCAGACGCCGGACACTCCGCCGACGCCTCGGATGCCTACTCGCCCTCTCCCCACCTTCATTTCTCCTCTGGTAAGGCCTTCAGAGATAGGGCCGAATGGTATATATAAGAAAATCTTTGCAGCCCTTGATCTATTTATTTGGTGAAATTGTTTCGATTTTTAATTGAACCTGAGGGGAAATTATGAACACCTAACGGTATCGCTCACCGATATTTTTTCATTATTATTTAGTCCTATCTAAAATTGGATTTTTAATGAAAAAACGGATCGTGACTGTTATCTGCCACCCGCACAAGTTAATATACGCAGAGCCCTTCTGGTGGCGGGATATGGAACTAGCTCTGGATACCACTGCTCGGGCTACAACATGCTCTAAATCGCGCCATTTTTCTGTGATTTTCCCTTCTCGCTTAAACCGCACGCGAGAAGTGTTTGCTGCTCTACAGCTCCTTGTTGGGCTCATAAGCAGCTAAGGATGTAGTTTTCTATTCCCCTGTAGAGGGGAGTAATGGTCCAACTCGGGCCTTTAAGTTCGCTGTCGTTTGGGCGGAGGGAGGGCCGCATCTTCACCCGTTGAGGAGCGGGGGCACCGAAATTTGTCCCATGGCATGGGCCTGGAAGCGGCCACCTTTCGGAGTATGTCCTGATGTTTCTTTTCACTGATGCGTAGAATCGCTGTGCGCGGAGCTGCATCTCTTCAGCTATGGACCGGACAGCGAGTTCCTCGTAGAAGGTCGTGTTTCGCAGTAGTCTGCGAAAGCCGTAAATTATGCGAAGACATCCGTTCCGTGACGAGTAGTCGGTGACGGCCAGTGGAGTTGAGTCTTCCGCTCCATGCAGCAGAGGCGTACGTCAGACAAGGTAGGATGATGGCCCGGTAGAGGCGAAGTTTCCTCTTCAGCGGGGCGAGACGTAATTTGATTCCCAAGACCTTGTGGACGAACTTCGTATCGTGCTGTTGGAAATTGAGCTTTCGATCTAAAGTCACCCCGAGGTAGGTTACTGCCGTCTACTACTCTGCTTCCTCAGTGCCTATCAGGATGCTGTCATAGTCCGGAGTCCGACTGTTGGTAAAGATGATCGAATATGACTTCCCCGGGTTGACCATCCGCTTCAAATCAGCGAATCAAACCAGGAGAGTGTCCGTGGCCCTCTAGAGGTAGGTAGTCGCCATATTTTTCCTGGTGGATCGGCTGAGAAGGGCTGCATCATCAGAGCAAGTAGCGTATTACAGCCATGGTCAGTTGGTCCATATGCCGTAAAGATGTTATATAGGATTGGTTCCAATACCGAACTCTTTGTAACGCCAGCCCTGATCTTCTTTGCCACAGCAGTGGTGTGCTGCCATGCGACCTGGAAGGTGCGGTGCTGAAGGTAGTTTCTAATGAGCTGCATCATCCATCGTGGGAAGTGGAAACGCCGCATCTTGATGAGAATACCCTCATGCCATACGCGGTCAAAATATCAAAGAATGCTCCTACCACATATTGTCTGATGTTTTGGGCATCCGCAAAGAAATTGCACACCCTCACGAGTTGGTGGGTGGTAGCAAATTCCGCGCTGAAAACGAACTGCTGCTCCGGTAGTATGGAGTGGACCGACAGGTGACGCTGCAGATGAGTCATGAGGATCCTCTCGAAGAGTTTACCAAGCCCACTCAGAAGGGAGATGGGCCGATATGTCGCTGGATTCGGCGATTCTTTCCCCTTTGGTAGACAGATGATCCGGGAATATTTCCACGCAGCCGGAAAATATCCAATTTTTAGTCAGGCGGTAAAGGCGAAGACCAACCACGTCCCAAAGAACTCGGGGATCTGTCTGATGACCTCGTTTCTGGGTCCATAAGGCTCAGAAGCCTTCCCAATGTGCAGGGTCTTGAGTGCCGCACCGATGTCCGCTGAAGTAATACTGGGAGGGGGCGAGGAAGGGGGTTCTTTCTCGGTCTGCTTCTCTTAATTGGCGATGGAAGCTGACGCGCCGTCATTGGTGAACACTCACTCCAGGTGGGAAGACATGACATTGGCCTTCTCCAATGATGTTAAACCGGACCCGAGTCTGTCTGCACAGGTGGATCTGATATGATGTCTTCTTGCAGCGCCCGTGCCATTTTCAAAATGGATCCGGCCTCCATGTGGAGAGAGGAGAGTTTATTCTCCCACACCTCCCTGCGGTAGGCCCTAATGGAGTCTCGGATGTGGTGTTGCAAGTGCAGTAGATGACGTTAGAGCACCGGATCGCCCGTTCTCTGGAAGAGCTGCCGGATCTTATTCTCCTAGCAGATGGTGGAGATAATCCGGGATGGAACCTCCATTTAGTCTGGACTCCTCCTAGGACAGCCTTCTCCGCTGCTTCCTGGATGCAGGAGGTGAGATTGGCGACGCAGTTGTTCACGTCGTCCGGGGAGCGGACCTGGGGGAAGTCATCAGCCAGCCTATCCATGAGGTTCCTCCGGAAGAGATCCCATTCCGCTTTCCAAAATTGCTGCGCGTCGACCGAAGGCAGGAGGTGAGGACCAGCAACAATGTGGATGACCACAGGATTATGGTCGCTCGAGAGGCAGGCAATGGCTGAGATGTGAAAGGAGGACGATGAAGACGATGAAGAAGGATGTCCAAGACATCACAGGACCCTGTGGGGTGGTGGTGCGTCGGCGCATCCGGGCACAAAACTCTAACATGTACTGCATCAGCTCACCTTCTGAGGTAGGTCTCATGGGCGTTTTCTGAGTTCCAGGACTGGTGTATGCTGTTAAAATCCCCAGCGCAAATGGTGAGAGTTCCGGCAACGAAGATTTTATCCAGATCCTCTCCAAAAAGGTTGCGTGATGGTGACTGGTAGCAGGAGACTACCTTTAAAAGGCCCTTGCAAGTCCGAAGGAGGATCGCTGTCACTTCCAGATTCCAGAAACCGGAAAAGGATAGTTTGACTACCTCCACAGGAATTGCTGTGCCGCCGGCCGCTCTGACTCCAGGTGTAGTCGGGCGGTCTCTGCGGAATACCGAGTATCCAGGAACTTTCCACTTGACCGACTCCTGTATATGCGTCTCCTGTATCAAGGAGACGGCAATGCCTTGTCACTTGATAAAGCGCAACAACTCAGGAATCTTTCCGCGGATGTCGCCTCCGGCATTCCAGGAGGCAACTGAGAAGGCCGTCCTCCGTATTTAAGGGCGAAGGTGAAGATGAGCTACTAGTTGGGCTACTATGCCGTTTAATGCCGCAGATTGTTGATGCTGAAATTCCATAGCTGCCGCAGTCAGGGATTGCAGCGCCACCAGCCTTCCAGATGTAAGGTCTTGAGCCGCTGGAGCTGCACCGCTGGCGAAGTGGGACCCGAAGTTTTCCGGCAGTCTCCGAGCGTATGGGTTGAGGAGTAGGAAAGGGAGGTGAGTCCGCCATATTCGGGACGAGGGCCGGTGAAACCGCTAGCCGTTGTCGTGGCGTTGGCCGCTGAACGGGAGGCCTCGGAACGTTTCCTCTTCCAAGCGTTCTGCACTCTTAGGGATGGATATGGAGTCCCCTTGGGTTGCAGGCTACGTCGTCTGCGAAAGTTTCTAAGGAAGTTTATGCGGAAAATTCTACGATCGGGACCACCTGGCCTCGACCTTAAGTTTCTCCTCTTGGTAGACTGGGCAGTCCTTGGAGAAGCATTAGTGAGCCTGACCGCAGTTACAGCACTCTGCCGGATCTGCCGTGTCGCGTTCGCCGTCCTTCTCCGGATGTTTTCCTGCATACTTGTAACACTTTGCAGCCGCCGATCAGTTCAGGGAGGAAAGGCCGAATCTGCTGCAGTTGAAGCACATTTGGGGTTTTTCAAAGCCGAAGAGTCGGAAACGGGCCCTAACGTTACCCAGGTACTTAATCGCGCAGATTTTGGAGGGTTGACATTCTGGAGTGGAGACAATGGTGGCGACAAAGACGTCCCTCGGACTATTGTTTCTGCGAATGTTGCCGACTTTTCTGACGGTGACGCTCATGGCATCTAGGTCCTCAAAGATGTCTTGAGGGTCGTCAGATGCCTAAAGACCATGGATGACGTAGCAGACGGTTTTCTTAGCCTCGTAGTTCCAGGAGGAGATTTGCGTTTTCGATGTCAGAAGAGCGTCTCGAACCAGCTTGTAGCCCTCCATATTGTACAACTGAACACGAGCGATCTTCGGTTCCCTACCGAGAGAGAGAGCGAAGGACTGGTCCGTCACTAGCCCGCGGATGATCGCCCGAAGGGCCTTGAGAGAGAAGATGTCATTGACAATGAGGCTAGGTTTCCTAGCCACCGTCTATTTCTGAGTCAGAGGTGCTGCGGTGGTATCCGTAGAATCGGCGGCAGCGGTGGAACGGGCCAATGGTGGAGCAGAATCTTGAAGTAGCGGAACGTATCCATTGCTCACTGTGACGCTGGGAACGGTGTCCAGCTCCGCAGTGCGTTTGCCTCTTCAGTACGGCCTCCTCAGCGGTAAGGAACGCCGAGGTGCGTCTACGCGGGTCGTTTGGACGGATGGTCAGTGGTCTAGAAGCAGCCGGTGTCCCGGAGGGTGGCGCAGAAGCATCGGCCATGGAGGCGTTAGCCTTGTCCTGAAAAGGACTGGTGTCCATGGACTGGGGAGCAGAAAATTCTTGGCTCTGAAAATGTCCGTTTGAGGAGGCGTCTGGAAAAAACGCGTTATCTGCGTGATGGTCCGAGGACTAGTCAGCACGACAGATAAGCTATTGGGTGGGATGCGGCTTCCCCTCTTGCCCGGTGGAGTTGGTCTTCCCCATTCGGAATAAGTTCCGAGATGTCACTCCGGAGAGTTGAGCCGTCGTCACCTCAAAGCTCAAGGAAGTATGTTTCCGAAAAAGAAGATTATAAAATAGCAGGAGTCTTCTCACCAGTGCAAGAACTCGACTCTCTAAATCGCCTCCCCGCCCCCGGTTGGGTAAGTTATTGCTCGCGTGCTCTAAGGTGTCAGGTGGAGACGCGTTAGAGGGGAAGGGAAGGAAAAACTTCAAGGGGGAGCCTATGCGCAGTAAAACACGAGTCCAAGTTCGGGCATCAAATGCCAACACCTAAACACCATCCCCCCTATAGGCGGCCCCGCCTCTAGGAAGAACTCGTCCATCCGTAAATGTGCCTATGGCGTACCGCCGCGTTAGAGCGTTTTTCCTATAATTAAAGTGTTTTGGTTTCTTCCCACGTTCACTATCCTGCTCCCCCTAGGGGAATGGCATAGTGAACGTGGGAAGAAACCTTAAAAATTTTAACTTACTTACCCAACCCAGTCGCAGTCGTATCTCGCGTACTCATTTTTTCCCTGTAGCTAACCTCCACGCAGTTCCATATCTCGCCACCTCATTAAGTTAGAGTGCTAGGTATATTAGCTTTGGTGGGTGGCAGATAACAAACAAGACCCGAAAAAACTTAATAGTATTCACTTTATGGCTTTGTAAAATGTAAACTGACGAAAAGTATTGTAGTGGAGTAACTAAAAACTATAACTTAGGAGGTGTCTCAAAGTAGTTTAAGGTTAATGACAACTCAGAGTGGAATCGTCGGCAAGATTTTTCTATTGATCGAGCCACAGTCATCCTCCGAAATATATAATATTATAATTAATGTACGTATTATCAATATTATTATTATGAAAATCATCATCATTCTGTGGTTTTCTATGGCTCGTTCAATAAAATTGCAGCTTAAAGTACGAAAATAAATAGAACCCGCAGAAGTTGTTCGATCGCAGCTTGAGTTGACATAAAATCGAGCCTAGAGGAGCTTGCTTCGAAGTTCCATCCGTCAAATTGTTATCTCGTATTATTTTACAGCCGACTTGTATTCCACTACCCCAGAGGCACAATCGAGGCCGCTTTGCGACCCTTCATTCAAGATATCCTCCTCGAGAGGATACAAGCAGCAGAGGTATTTGCACTTCGTAAGAGACGCCGTCTATTCTATCGCCCACGCGCTCCACAACATGTTCGTTACCAGGTGCGGCGCTGATCACAATGGGATGTGCAAAGCCATGGAGCACATAGAGGGCGAAGATCTCAGGGAATTTATCAAGAACGTGTCGTTTCGAGGTGGGTTCTGCTGAAGTGAAATTCCGCTGTCAGGCCAAGTGGTCGCTTGCTTCTCACAGCGCGTTGCTTCAACATATACAGTGTAACTATGCCGATCAAATTCTCTCTCTCCCTCCCTCCCTCCCTCCCCCCCTCCCCCCTCCCCCCCCTCCCCCCCCTCTCCCCCCTCCCCCCTCCCCCCCCCCCTCTCCCCCCCCTCCCCCCTCCCCCCCTCCCCCCCCCCCCTCCCTCCCTCCCTCCCTCCCTCCCTCCCCCCCCCCTCCCTCCCCCTCTCCCTCTCCCTCTCCCCCTCCCCCTCCCCCTCCCCCTCCCCCCCCTCTCTCTCTCTCTCTCCCCCCCCTCCCTCCCTCCCTCCCCCTCGATATCTTTTTAACTTTTGCTTTATTTTACACACATTAGAAAGAATAAATTATCATTATGGCAGAGAGTGATATTTTATCATTTCTTAAAACAGGCAAAACTTGCACTGAACTTCTGAAACACTGAAAAAATTTTTTAACCTATTATTTTTCATTAAACATTTCTCTTTTGAAATTTGAAAATAACATGTTTTGCCTGAAATTTGTTTCCGGACTAATATAACTGAGGGAAAATTTTATTATATTATTTATAATATTATATTATGTTAAGACTTTTGCACTCCTATTTTATAGATTTATTGTCTCAGTATTTCGATCTTTGTTCACTCTTTCTCTGACCTAAAATTGTTTTCCTTCATATTTGTTGTTGAATTTTTTCACATCCCACTTCTTAACGATATTCTAATTTTACATGTCACAGATGATGGTGGCAAGCTGTTTACATTCCAAGATGGTCGAGATGGACCCCCTCGCTACTCCATCCTCAACTTCCAGAGGGACCCTGACAGGGGATTCCAATGGAAACCTGTGGGAAACTATTCAAGTTAGTACTAGATGCTATTTCTTATAATTTATTCATCCATGTTTCTTTTTTCATCTCTGTTAATAATTAACCTGAGTACATTGCTAGCTTTATTGTATCTTAATATATACAAAATTGTTATTGTTTTTGCAGTAGAGAATGGATCCCACGTAATTAACCTGGACCCCGGGGCCATTCGATTCAGACATGGAGAGGACAGAATGCCTGAGTCATCATGTGCCCATCCCTGTGCCTCCAACCAAGTCAAGATTAGAGACGTGAGTTTCTTTTTTAATACATTGTAAACTTCCCTGTCGACTTTATAATCATCTCCTAGTCTCTTTCAAGCCGCCATTATATGTTTTCTCCTTTCTGTCTTCTCCCATATAATGTTTGGTTCCTTGAAGTCTCTTTGCATACAAGTGAGCATTTGAGGACAATTGGTTAATAAGTTATATCTTCTGGTTTTGGAACATTGACAGTAGCGCATTTGGCACAGAATCTCTCATGAGACATATGGACGTTGCTTATTGTAAGGCAATTACTGACAAGTAAATAAATCCCTGTACTAGAATATCCATCTTACACAACACAAAATTCCTTTTTTCTTGCGGGATTTGTTTTCTTTTGTGACACAGCAGGATTTTACCATTTTTTAAAAGTTGATTAAATTAAAACAGCTTTATTGGAATGAGTCCAGTATCCAGTCCCCATTATTATGGCAATACAGGCAATTGTTATTTACATGTTTGGAACCATTTGAAATTTTTGGGATTATTAAAAAAGAAAAAATTTATTTTCCAAAGCTTGCTAATAAATCAATGAATGCTTCTCGGTGTAAAATGAAAGTGCACAAAGAGAGAAATTTCTATTTTAATTAGAGCAGGTAAGTCAACCTTGAAGAGGCGTCCCAGCCACATTTAAGTGATGGATGTCAGTTGTGTAATGAGGGGCACAGCTGGAACGATAGACTTTAGCTGGAAGACTGGATGCCTGTTTTGCAATTAAAAGCAATAATTTAGAAAATGTGTTCCATTATAATTTGAAAACTATGAAAGAAATATCCACTTTTCAATAAAATTAAGCATTTATATGAAATCCCGCACGATTCACTCGAGAAAAATATTATCTATCAGGCTGCAGTAAGGCACAGGTGCCAACTTAACATGCCTGAATTATATATTCTAAATCGGTGCTTTATGTACATTGTCACAATTATTCGTGGTTTTGGAGCATAATTATTAGAATTTAAATCTTGAAATTGGAATTTTGTGTCAATGGCTATTAGCGATATAGAAGCTGATGAGCAAAACTGCCGAGGGAAGTTGATTTATTTACATGACCAAAGTAGAGGAAAAAATAGATCATACAGCGAACTACTGCCCTAGAAGTTAAATGTTTTCAATGCATTTGAAATACAACATGGAAAAGTATACTCCATAAATAGAATACATAGAGATTTCAAAGGCATATTTATAGGAAATACGTACAAAACAGCATCGAAAGATTCTTGAATTTTTATACCCGAAATTAAAGTCATAATTATGTGGCCTCATCAACTGTTTTATGGCAAATGTTGTCCTCTATACAAATAATTTTTTTAGTAAGTATATATCTTACAGATCATATAAGAGCTAAGAAGAGAGAAATATAGTATTTAATTGTTGTTTGCTGAGAGAACTGTCTTAGTGATCGATGTAAACAATATATACCACCACCCTCTCCATCACCTCCCTCACCACCACCACCAGAGACTAAGGATGAAGTGGCCATCATGACCACTGATGCCCCCTTTGTCATGCCCAGAAACCAAAATGAATAGGTACACAATGCTATTGCCTTTACTGAATTGGTGCCTTGGCCTGCAATTTCTGCATCTCCTATAAATGAGTTTTCAGCATGTGGTTATATTGCGATGGCGTTTAGAACATTGTACTCGACTGGTGTAGCAGACTTAAGGGCCCCTCGGCAGCATAATGTCGAGCCAACAGAATATTTCAGGCATCTGATGCTATATAAGATGCAAGGTTTGCCAGAAACCCATGCTTCAGATTCTTTGCAATGAACAGCTCAATGCACTGGGAGGCAATGAAAACAAGGAACATTGTGTGTCTGTTGAAACTCGGAATTTAAAAATAACTCTGCTGAGCAGCTGAAGCAAATGATCCTGGCCAATTCTTCCCTACATTGGAAGCTGCTCTCCTTTAACTCAACCATTAGAGGGACCAGTGCATATTGGTATGCTAGGTCAAAAGAGCTCCTCGACATGATCAAGTTCATGGGCTCCCCAGTCCTGTTTTTTACCTTGAGTGCTGCTGACGTACTCTGGCCTGAACTGTATAGGCTGCTCGACAGTGACACTGACTGGCAGAGTCTGTCAGAGATTGAGTCAACTAAGAAGCGTTTACAGCTTCTCAACAAAACCTCACTGGTTATGTCTTGGTTCTTTAAAGAAAGGGTGGGGTATTTCATGAGCAAATTTATGTGCCCTCAATTTAAAGTAAAGCATTTTTGGTTCTGGACTGAATTTCAGCACATGGGTAGTGAACACATCCATGGCATGGTCTAGCTGGTAGATGCTCCTTACATCCAAGACCTAGAGAAGGTCACACCTGAGCAGAGGGCTGCCATAGCAGTTTATTTTGACAACATTATAAGTACCATTAACCCTCAAGTAAATGTGCCCAAGCCTCCTGTCTATCCCTGTCACCTCCATTACGTGTACTGGAAAGACCAAGATCTGAAATACGCACAGTTGATAAATTGTTGCTAGCACCAAACCCGCCACAGACCTCAGTGCATGATGAAGAGGAGGGCAACTAGCAAGGAGTGTCAGTTCAAGTTTCCCTTTGATCTCCAGGATGTAACCGACTGTGTCAAAGTGGAAAATAAGTGATAACTGAGATTGGCCAGGAACAACCCACTCATAAATCGCCACAACCGCTTCATCACTGAGCACTGGAGGCCAACACTGATGTTCAAGGTATCTTTTCGGTGAATGTGGTTCTTAATTACATCGCAAAGTATGTGAGCAAAGCAGAAGCACAATCCAAGGCCATGTGTTCCTTCTTTGACGAGGTACTCAACACTGACTGATCGCCAATGACAGCGTCAAAACAGCCATTCAAAAGGTTTTTATAAAAATGAGCATTAGGAGAAGAAAGCCTCCAGTTGTTCCAGTATTTACCAGACTGCATGAGGATATCAACTCCGAGTCTTATTATAGGCAACAGGTGGTCATCAACGTGCCGTGGAGGGACCTGAACGATCTAGAGAGCCGTGGAGTCATGGCATGACATTTACCAGCGCTTCATACAGCTGGCAAGATACCCTATCCCAGACGATATAGTGCCTGAAGGGGAGTAGTACCAAGTGACCGGGATGACTGGATGGTCTTAGTGGGGATAGGTCTTCACGGGGGAGGGTAAATTGACCTGAGCCGCAGACCACAGACCCTCAACCATAAATGGAACGCCTCTTATGGCACCTACAAAGCATCTGCTACCCTGAGCTCATTTGTGGCCACCGAAAAGAGCAGATTAACAGATTTGGATGGAATGGCTGAGGCTGGGGCCATTGATATGACCATGCCTGACATTGTGCTGTCACCAGATCAATCCAGTATCATGGACATTGTACGAACTCGGTTACACAGCCTGACTAATGAGGATGGCCCAATACCACCTCAGACAGTCATAGTACAAGGGAGGGCCGGCAGCAACAAGAGCACAGTGATCAAGACCATGACCTCTTCTATCCATGGCCATCTTGGGGATAAAGGTTACATGTCATTGGCCCCCACTGGAGCAGCAGACCTCAACATCTTGGGTGCCACCATCCACTCGACCCTTCACATTGGTATAGAGAGAGATGTCATGCATCTGGACAATGAATCTCTTTAGGCATTCCAGAACGAACAAGACCACTGTCAATTTCTCATTATGGATGAAATGAATATGGCTGGATGTGCTCTGTTAAAATAATCGACATCCGGTGCCGAGAAGCCAAACCTGCTCAGGCCCACAAACCATATGGTGGCATGTTTGTCTACCTGTTTGGCGATATTTAACAGCTACCGCCAGTTCTTCTCAGAGCTGTGTATGGCACTGAGTTTGTCGGTCAACTGTATGACCAAGGCCAAATCCTTTTTAGAAGCTTTAACCTCTGCGTCATACTGTAGTGCTGCGACAGACAACAGGGAGAAACAGCGACAGTTTAAGAATGTGTTAGACAGGCTCAGCGTTGGTGATAGTATGCTAAGTGACTAGCGCTATCTCATGGAGAGAGAAAAAGATCTGTGTTAGGCACAGCAGAGATTAGTCATTTACCAAAAGCGTTTGCTTCTTTGCTACCAACTCAGCGGTGTCGACATTTAATATCGGCAGGCTGGAGCAGCTAAATACTCCTGTGGCTGTAGTTAGTACCAAACACAACAACTCTGTCGCTGCCAAGGGATCGAGTGAAGATGGCAAGGGACTTGAGTCAGTGCTATACCTGACAGTGGGAACTCGAGTCATCCTCAGGACCAATTTGTGGGTGAGCAAAGGTCTTGTGAATGGAGCTCTCGGCACTGTGGCTGATCACCTCTACCTGCCCAACACTAACCCACATTCGGATCCGATTCTCTGTGTGATGGTCATTTTTTACTATTACAGTGCCCCAACCATCCAAGGTTTGGCGCCCATTGCCCCTGCCACCAGGTGTTTGATCCGTGGAGGCTCTTCCTGCTCCAGAGTCCAGTTCCCCCTTGATGTCACCTGGGCTGTTACCATCCATAAATCCCAGGGCCTCACTTTGAGTAGACCAGTGCCCAACATTGGTGATCGAGAGCTGACACCAGGGTGCACTTATGTGGCTCTCTCTCGTGTCAAACAAATTGAAGACGTCATATTCGAACCAGGTTTCAATTTGAGAGGCTTACTAAAATTAAATCTATGAAGCAACTGCCCCAGTGCATCAACGAGGCGACAAGGCTCAGGTCCATTTGCCATTAGTTCAGTATTTGGTGTGTTTCTTAGATTTACATTTCTTTCATTGGCCGAACAAAGTGAGGTCTCTCCTGTGTGAATGTACAAATACCTAAGTATCGACTGCCTATCGTTTTTCTAGAACACCACCATTAATAGTTCCTGCGCCATTTCCTTTAGAGCATTGCGCTAATATCCAAATCCTATCCAATCAAAACTAAATTTAGCGTACATACAGAAACATCAAACCATGAAGGAAACTTCAAGTAAAGATTTCTCTCGAATGTACACGGATCATGCCAGAGGCGCGCAATTTGAGTTCGCGCGGTCTATTCTGTTGAGTCCCTGTTCCCTCTCTCTGTTTATACGCTTGTTTGTTTGTCTTTTCTACTATAGCTGCCTCAAACTAAATTACATAAATAGATGGAAGACATTGAATAATATAGTATAATATAAAATAATATAGAAGAATTGAAGACGAAAACGAGAAATATTTTACTGCTGAGTGCAGCGCTTTCAATTTTTTTCATATTTGACATTCCCAATGTATGATATGCACTATTAAGAAGATAATAATAATGAACATCTGATTCCTCCCCACGAGCCCTAAGTGGGCTAGGCGAGACCGAAGATTCCGCGGATCCCCTAGTTAATTAACCAATAACATTAACCAAAGAATGAGTAAATTCCACAGGGTTGAGCCTGGCCTCATTATTGATATTTAACCAAAGAAGTTGTTTATCATGATACATGGATTTAAAAATATTTTCGATAAATTAAAATAACAATGTCTTGACCAATGTTAACAACCAACTATATTAAAAAACGTAAACAGCCAACTATATATTTTTTTCATTTACACAAGCGTAGCTTTGTCACGGACTACTAGTTCAATTAAAATCCGTCTAGCGGTTCAGGAGATGAAAGTTAAGTCGCACGAACTGACAGACGAGAGGTGCCCATAAAGGCCGCCACACACCGAATGTTGCACCACGCTATGCTATACCTCGCTAGGTATGTCTACGCATCGCTTGCCTGCAGCAGCCAGCAGGTAGCTAGTTCCACTCACTAGACGCTATGCCACGCTATGGGTATGTCGCCATGCCTCGACACGTCCAACGGCAGTCGCCTTCCGCGCGATTTCTGTGGCATGCCTTTGGTGACGCATGCGCACTCCACTCATTTTCTGCCACTGCTAGGGCCAGTGCAGGGGTATTTAGTGCATACCATAGCACAGCGTGGCGTAGCTTTCGGTGTGCGGCGGCGTTCCGCTGCTACCGCTTCGCTGGTTAAGAACGCCTAAAGAATGAACAGGTTGGGCATATCGAAGCTCCAAATCACCACAATGTTGTCATAATTTTGGATGTGACATATTTCATTGCAAACAATTCACATTCAAGGATATCGAAAGAAATTGCTTCAAATAATCTGATTTAAGTAAGTTGTTCTGTTGAAAGACCATTTTGGTAATCGTGTCTTTGGATTTTCAGCGAGAAGACGCGTGCTGCTGGCGATGCAGGAGTTGCACCCGATATCAGTTCAGAAAGGACGAGTTTCATTGCGAGGAGTGCCCCAAGGGTCGGCTGCCCACCGCCAACCATTCCGCCTGCGAGGTCATTCCCGAAAAGGTGATCGACTTCAGGGATCCTTGGGCCCTGGGAGCCATGGCGATCGCCTCGGTCGGTGAGTCGGATATTTTCCCACCGGGCGCGGACCTCTTCGAATGCGGTTCCAGGTGAATTCGTCGAAAACAAAATCGTCGAAAACAAATTCGTCGAAAATGAATTCAGCGAACGATCAATTCATCGAAGGGCAAGTTATTCGAAAATGACGAATCGAGCGAATATCAGTTTATCGATTGAAAACTTTCAAACGTATAGTATGAAGAGATTATTCGGGAAATACATTCTGAAAATTGCAGTTTTATGTTTTCTTCATCTAAGCTATCTAAAACTAAAATAAGAACAATATAAATTCTTGAATAATAGAAATAGCGACAATTCTACATCGTACAAATATTTACGTAATGTACTCAAAATAAAAGATACATAACAGAAAAATATTAAGAAAAAGGAATGTGTTCTCTCGACTGTAAAATTGAAAATTTATTTAAAATAATTATACAATTTAAACAATTTGTAAAATCTTTTATATATAACTACTCAATGTCTTTTCGTCCGTCTGTCTGCCCGTCCTCCCTTTTATCTCTTGAACAGTTTGTCATGGAGAAATGTTGTAAACGCCATTTGGTTTTCCCAACTAGGAGATCTCGATAAAACTATTTTCCTTTACATAATCCTTTTACGCCGGAGTTTTATTTATATTTTTCGATTTTGGTCATATTCACAATTATAGGTTCTAATTATATGCAAATGTTATAGTTAAAATTAGAAGAATATATCGGTTCTCGAGAAAAGTGCCATGTTCATATGATCACGCTAGGTGGATCCATTAGCAATTCTATTCCCACCATCTTGCCCTTTTTTTCCTAGGAAACGCCGAATGCCAAGCAATTACAACATGCTATCACTTTAATTTAATAATATAAGTCAATATTTAGCATATTATATTTATTTCACAGGTCTAATTTTATATTTTTATAGTAGAAAAAAAAATTTATAATATCATCATCATAGGTAGTCTGTCCGTAGACAGGTCCGTGATTATTCTTAGTTAAACCTGGTTCTCCATATACTCCTATTTTCCGCTGTCCTCTTTATATCTTGATAACTCTCTTTCCCTTTCAAATCGTCTATCAGCTGAAACCTTTTCCTACCTCTTTCCCTTTTCCCATCTAGTTTTCCTTCTAACACGTCTTTAATCATACTCTCTCTCCTCAGGTAATGTCCAACCCAGTTAGCCTTCCTCTTTCTGATAGTCCGTATAATCATTCGCTTCTCTCCTATTCTTCGTAGCACTTCATCGTTTTTCATCCTATCTGCCCATTTTATCTTCAGCATTCTCCTCCAAGTCCACATTTCAAAGCTTTCCAAGTATTTTATGTCATTTTTCCTTAGCGTCCATGTTTCTGCCCCATACAATGCTATACTCCATACGTAGCATTTTATCAACTTCTTGCGGATATCTTCCCTTATATTCCCTCTAAGTAGTTGTTTCTTTCTCCTGAAAGCCGCTTTTGCTTTTCCTATTCTAGTTTTGATCTCATCCGTACATTTTGCCTCTCGTGTTATGATACTTCCAAAGTATTTATATTCTGAAACTTGTTCTAATGGCTTTCCCCCAATAGTTATGTTCAGATTCTCTTCTTTACCCGATATTCGAATGACCTTGGATTTTTCTGTATTTATTTCCATACCGTATTTTCTACCTGTTATCACTAGTCTATTTATCATTTTTGTAGCTCCTCTTCCTTTCTTGCTAGAAGTACTAGATAATCTGCGTATTTTACTGTTCTTATAATCCTTCCTCCAATTTTGAAATCCCCTGTGCCTTCTAAAGCTTCTTGCATTAGACTTTCTCCATACATATTGAATAGGGTTGGCGATAGGCAGCAGCCTTGTCTTACTCCTCTACCGATATTTATTCCGCAGGTGTCCACATTCTCAAACCTGACCTTTACAACTTGATTCTCATATAGATTCCTAATCAGTCTCCTGTCTTTCCAGTCTACACCTATATCCTTTAATATCTTCATCAACTTTACCCAATTTACTCTATCAAAGGCCTTCTGCCAGTCTACGAAACATGCGCAGATATCTTGACTGTATTCTATTGCCCTTTCTGATATGATTCTAACTACTCCTATAGCATCTCTAGTTCCTCATCCTTTTCTGAAACCGATTTGATCTTCCCCTATTCTTTCTTCTGCCTTTTTCTCCAGCCTTTTATTAAGAATCCTCGTGATGATCTTCGATGTGTGTGACAGAAGGCTTATCGTTCTGTAATCTTTACACTGCATTGCCTTTGGCTTCTTCTTTAGAGGGATCATTGTTACTTCTAGGAAATCCTGAGGCCACTCTTCCGTGTCGTAAATCTTGTTAATTAATTTCGTGATCGCTTTTAGTCCTTCTGATCCTATGACTTTAAGTATCTCAGCCGGTATGCCATCGCTGCCCGTGGCTTTCCCCTTCTTTAGTTCCACTATCACCTTTTCTACTTTGCTGTCCATAATACTTGGTCCTAAGTTGTCTTCTTCAATATTTTCCTCATTTTCCAGTTCTATTTTTGCCGATCCTGTCTGTTTGCTGTATAATTCCTTAATGTATTCTTCCTATACCTGTGCTACATCTTCCCATCCGTATTCATAATTCCTTTACCACAAATTCCATCAGACTTCTTATCTTCTAATTCCAGTGCCCTAGCGTACATCATATCGTACCGTCCTAACTTCTCCATTTGTTCTATTTCATCACATTTTCCTTTTATCCAATTTTCTCTTGCTTTATCTGTTACCCTTCACAACTGATTGTTTATACGTCTATAGTTTGCTCTACCTTCATCACTGTTAACGTTTTTCCATTTTCGTCTCTCATCCATTTTCTCCAGCATTTCCTTCGTGATCCATGGTTTTCTGATTTTCTTCTCTTGTTTTCCAATCTCTTTATCCAAGGTATCCTTGATACTGGTTTTAATTTCATCCCATTTTATATCAACGGTCTTCGGTTTGTTTTCCAACTTTCTTAAGTTATCTTTCAACTTCATGCTGACTACATCCTGCCTTTCTTTCAGTTTTTCTAGGTCCCAGGTCTGTATTTCTCTTCTCATTTTTCTTATTTGTTTGAGCTTTGTACTCACGTCAAGTATTAGAAGGCTGTGATCTGAATCAATGTCTGCTCCTTGCAATGCCTTGGCGTTTTTTATGCTGTTCCTGAATCTTTGTTTTACAAGGATGTAATCTATTTGGCATCTCATTCTATCTCCTGGGCTTTTCCATGTGTATAACCTTCGTTTATGGTTTTTGAACCATGTATTAGTCACTATAAGGTCATTATTGATGCAGAATTCTACGAGCTTCTCCCCTCCTCGATTTCTCTTCCCAAGTCCGTATTGCCCGACAACATTTTCTTCCTATCCTTCTCTGACTATGCTGTTCCAATCTCCCATTATTATGCAGTTTATCTTTCCTCTTCCGTCTTCTTCGTAAATTTCATTAATTTGCTCATAGATCTCATCTATTTCTTCATCGTCATGAGCTGACGTTGGCATATATACCTGGATTATCAGCATGTCCACTGGGACTGCTTTTAGCTTTATTGCCATCAGTCTATCGTTCGTTGCTATTATCTTTGTCACGCTTTTCATCATATCTTTCCTAAGTACCAGAGCTACTCCCCTTTCCCCACTATTTCCTCCAGAATAAACTACCGTGAATTCTTCCGAGTCGAACTGTCCTTCTCCCTCCCATCTAGTTTCGCTTAGCCCTATAATGTCAACTCTATTTCTTCTTTCAAGTTCTCTAGCTTTCCTGCCTTTCTCATAGTTCTTACGTTCCAAGTCCCTATTCGTAATTTACTTTCGACAAATGTTTTACTCAAGGCAGTCCCCGCCCGGAGATCCGAGAGAGAACTTATATTGTCCAACCATGTAATCTTTACTAGGGATTGTAATGTGGTAGTTTCCCTCTTGCTTTCCACATCGCAGTACTGTAGCCGTTCAAATCGTCCTGATCACGCCTACAGCTGTATTGGATATAGACCCAACCAACATCATTTGTTTTCGGTTCTGTACCATACTGACAGTACTGCTGCCTACTGCCAGGCACTGATGATAGTTTTTTTTAATAAAACCTCCATTCGAGGGGTTTGAACCCCCGAACTTTGCAATAGAAAGCCGACACGCTAACCACTACACCACCAGTGACATCAGGTCCCTGGCGTGGAGTAACAACCCCTAAACCAGTAAGTTTATAATTTTTGTCGTCTTTTCCCTTTTCCTGCTTCCCCCCCCCCCTTTTTCATAGTGTGACTCTAATTTTGAATTTTACGGTCGAGTTAATTCTATTTAACATCAATTTCGCCTTAGTCTCCACCTTTACTTATTTCTCCGTTTAAATAATATTTATTTGAAAATTTAAGCTTTTTAACGAAATGTTGCCTTGCCGACCGTATCATTGTTAAACCTCGAGATTGTATTATTGCCATAATCCTTATTGTGTTCTTTGCACGAAGTGAACGCATACAGGGAAGGTCGTTTCCGTCCGTCCGCATGTTAAAACTCGTAAACCGCTGGACGTATTTTGATGAGATTTGGTATTGGGGAGTTTTGCTAAAATTGGTCGACCGATTCCAATATTGGTTAAAATCGGACAACAATTACGACCACTTTACATAAAGACCTACAAGTAGTTGACATGTTCCTTTGTTTCAACTCGGGAACCGCTTAATGTATTTTGATGAAATTTGGTATTGGGGAGTTTTGCTAAAATTGGTCGACCGATTCCAATATTGGTTAAAATCGGACAACAATTACGACCACTTTACATGAAGACCTACAAGTAGTTGACAATGTTCCTTTGTTTCAACTCGGGAACCGCTTGACGTATTGTGATGAAATGTAGTATTAAGGAGTTTTGCTAAAATTGGTCGACCGATTCCAATATTGGTTAAAATCGGACAATAACTACAACAACTTTACATGAAGACCTATATGTATTTTACATCGTACCTCGCTTCTCGTTAAATTCTCATCTGAGCGAAAAATATTGAGAACACTGAAATCTCAAAGAACGCATTTGGAATCTCGGTGTACTCCGACATGGAGTACGCCTTTCCAATCTTGTTTTTCTTTAGAACGGTCTAGGTCCGAAGATCGTAGGTCAATTCTTTCCTATTTTAATTTGCATAGGTAAGTGTAAAACCCTGCAATTCGAAAAATATATTTTTACTTGTTATCATATGGAAAAACGAAATTATCTCATGTAGTCGAACCCGAGTCTTTTTTGGGGATTTTATTTTCGTGAAAGGCGTTTGCTATAAGAATCAAACTTTCCTACAAAATTTTAATCTTCTATCTCTATGTGTCAAAACACGTCAAAAAGATCGCGATCGAGCTCCAGATTTCACTCAATATGAATCAAAGCAACGTTCTGGCGGATCAGCGGACGGACGGACAGAATAAGGATGTTATGTATATAATATTTCTCTTACGCCGTCTGCAACAACTACCACCACGCGCCACCAGACCACGCCACTGAATCACCCATGCAGATGTTGCCAGACTGTAATCCAATTTTTAGCATACTTTCCGAGTAGGTAGAAGACTGAAATTTGGTAGGAATGTCTGAGTCTTATAGTAAACGCCTTTTACGAAAATAAAATCCCCATAACATTTCTTATTCTTATCGTCACATTTTGCCTACAAAACAAAATCGCCCAAGTTCTACGTTTAAATCATATTTATTTGTAAAATTTAAGTTTTTTAACGATATGTTGCCTTGCCGACCGTGTCATTGTTAAACCTCGAGATTGTATTTTCGCCTTAAATTTTATAATACATGCGTAGGGAATGCGTGATTTGAATGCGTTAATACGAGAGAGAGAGAAGGAGAGACAGGAAGAAAGAAAGAAGGAGAGAGTCAAAGTGAGAGACAAAATTAAATGTTCCCTAAATTAAAAATAATTTTTGGTGTATAAGAATTTTATAGCGTAATGTATTTCTTTTGACATACAATTCATATTCCCCCGACTTTATTTTTACTCTCTGGAACACTCAATTATTTGAATTTTTTATTTGTTTACTTTTTAGTGCCTATAGAAGTTGGTTTTATTAATGTTTATTTAAATTTCAACTTAATACTTAATTCACTTATGCCCATCATATTTGATGGGCAATTACGCTACTTGTATGTATTCTTTATATTTTATGATTTCTATGTATTGCGCGAGGATAATATTTTAGGATATAATACTTGGATCCTGCCGATGATGCCTTTTGTGATATTAAAGTTAGACTGACAGCAATTATGACTATGTAATGTGTAATTTATGTGCAATTGGTTTATCCTGAAATTGTTTTATGTTGAATGAACTTTTAACAAAATTAATTAATTAATTAAATATATTATATCGCAGTTAATTTATGTTTTAGAAAGTATATCATATTTTTTACTTGACTTAATGTTTATTTGATACATTTATAAATGTAAAACTAGTAATAAATTTCTAGACAATAATTGAGATTATATTTATCTATCCTACTTTAGGAAAAAAATTTGCCGGGGGGTCCGGAAGGATTATTTTGTCGAAGGCCCGTAAATGTATAAATTCGGCCCTGTGTTGCATAAAGCATATATTAACAACTTTTTCACTATTATTTATTAATAATGTACATTTTGTTGTTTTTGCGACGAATGACTGCTAATTATTCCATTTTGGGGATGAGTGTGCTCGTTAGTGTCAGTATTGAGAACAGTAATAATCTTACCTTCGGCATATAAGACGCAGGCTGATATTGGGGATCATTTTTTGGAAAAAAGTTCATCTTATATGCTGAGAAATACGGTATTTAATTCTTTACTCTAGGAATATATTTTTATCGATCTTTCGATAATGTCGAAGCGTTTAAAAAATGAAAATATCGAACAGATTATATCTCAATCTTATAGTAGTAACAGTGAATAACCACCAGACACCGCCGATGAAGAGATGTCTTCATCAAGCAGCGATGACTCTCTCTGCCATGCTGTTCAACCAAGGGCATCACGTGCACAAATTTTGTTTTCCTCTGAGAGTGATGATTTAAACAGAGGAGAGGAAAATGTTGATGTTGACGAAAGTGATTGGGAAGAAGTGTTTGACAACTGTGATAACCCACCTCATTATCCTTATTTTGTTGACAAATAGCGGAATCATTCACGCCGGACGATTCCTAATGCTTTCTTCTTCCTTACTTATATAAATATCTCTGCTAATTACGTTTTTCATTTTTTCTGAAATAATTATCCGGTCATATTTTTTATGCTAATCTTCTGAAAATCAATATGGCAAACTTAGAGAAAGATATACATGCTGCACAGATAGTGGAATTTCTTGACGAAAATGGCAATATTACTGAGAGTGAATTGCTTAGTGACAGCGAAAATGACTTGCTAACAGATGACGATGATGACTTTATGTTAATGCTAAAAATGATTTAGTATTTTTAATTGCAAAATGAAAAGCAATAATTTTTACAAAAAAATAAATGAGCTATTCAGAACATCATAGCATTTACAAAGCTGTATGTTTATCGTAACATCAGTGCTAGCATAAACAGTGAAAGTTGTTTAAGATGCAGATCGGTTGTCCATATTTCATTGCCCTGATGGGAATTTTAAAATGCAGTACAGTATTTTAAAAATTCCAAATAATAATGTTCTTAATATTTTTGTGTGATGTTTTTTCAGTATATTCATAATTAAATTTTCTTTGTTATTTTGTAATAGCTATTACAGCAAGTATTATTTATAATTATCTTCCTTAATGTTAAACAATTTTATTTAAATTTTTTAATGTAAACTAAATATCACTAATTTTTAATTAATAAAATATGTGATATTCTAGAAGTCTTTATATTATATATGAAACTGTAATTATTGCTACAAAATATGAAAAATTTGGGAGAAAATATAACAATCTTACTAAGGCATTGCAAAATTGCCAAAATGACCGTGGCATTTCTGGCTATACCCACTGGATATGGTATGGCAGTAAAAGGGAATTATTCTTAAGGAAGCTGTTGTCAAGATCGACTTCTCATTACTACTGCAATAATATTCATTACTCTGTGTGGTGGAAGCCATGTGTTGGACATGTCAGATTTTTATTTAAGTAGCAATACAGAATGCTTTGCTCACTGGAAGGAAATTACTGATGCAGGGGATTGCACATTCTTTGAATGGTTTCAAGAGATATAAAAAAATATTCAATAGGAAAAGGCTTCTAAAAGCGCCACTGTGAACTATGACACACAAAACGAATTAGACAAATGACTAATTTGTTAAAAATCAACTTTCAAATCATAAAATTGGACCCTATAGTTCACCAGCTTAAGAATACCATTCCGTTGCCAAAAACAGTGCATCAGTTGATGGCAACGCAATGATGGTTCATTTATTCACTAGGCATTGCTGTGACCCTGGCTGTGGGGCTGGTTTTTTGGCGCTACGGAGACACTCCCGTGATCAAAGCCTCTGGTCGCGAGCTGTCCTCTCTGCTGCTTCTGGGCACACTCTTCTCCTTCCTTGTGACGTTTGTCCTCGTGGGCTCCCGACCGACCCCTTTCTCATGCGGCCTCTCCCGCTTCTCTCTTGGCCTATGCCATTCCCTTTGCTATGCTGCCATACTCACCAAGACCAACAGAATCGCCAGGATCTTCAACCACAGCCACAGCGCACCTCACAAGACAAAGTGAGTACTCGTTTACCAATGTTTAGAACTAAGCGGTTTCTGATTTTTTTCAATCACTGATTCTACAACTTAACTTACACATAAGTATCAGCATTGTAACAATTTGAGTGATTAACTTGATATTTTTTTGCTATTGCGATAGTACTTGATAATTGGAATACATAAAAATTTAAAAAATGCAAGAAATTGATGAAAATATTTCAGTGAGTTCAATATTGCCACCTGTATAAGCTAATTTCAGTCATACCTTATGGAATCGGTCCTTCCTCAACCTGTAAATCATTTAAATTTCTTACTAACCTACTCTATGCTTCAGAAAAATAATAGATACACTCTATTTAAAGATCATAGCCATTTGTTTGTCCACAGCCTTGAAACTGAAATTTTATTGGATACTATATGTAGAAACAAGAAGTCACTATTCAGAGCCTGAATGTTATGTCTGCATCCATTGTTACCATTCAGGTGTCATAAACATTTTCTAAAACAAATTTTTATCATATTTTCTAAAATCAAGACCTCCTCCATTATCATGATATATTGTAATTGTTGAATTGTATATTACTTGATAGATATACAAGTCCACGGTCACAGTTGGTTATCACCGGTCTGCTTACATCAGTTGAAGTTGTTGTGAACGTGTGCTGGCTAGTATCTAACCCACCAGCCATAACATATGTTTTCCCCGACCACGAGACTCGCCTTCGCATCTGTTTAGGACTATCAGATCACTCTTACATGGTATGTTTCTAATTTTAGTCTTTTATAAGATTTCTGCTGTTTACATTTTCTTACATTCATGATTACAGATAACTGAAAATATTTTTTTTATTCATTTGATATTTATTGTTAGATGAGGTGTCTAGAGGTAAATCTGCTTCAGGCATCAAAATGTGTAGAGTCAACTCTGAATGTTTGTTGTTGATTTGTCACTCTAGGAAAGCAAAGAGCATATAGTCAGTGCAGTAGTCCCTTTTTCAATGCATGCGGTACAGCCTCAGAAAAGAGCATATTAAGCAAAATGTCCACATTCAATACCTTATGAAAGAGCATCACATATTCCTATAAAATACAAGCTTTCTAATGTTGCAAAAATATCAAACATACAGTGCACCTCCAATACAGGATTGTCTATGATAAAATGTTATGCACGTTGGTCAAATAAATTAAGATTAAATGTGTTTTTTTATCCATGTTGGGTTAACACTGGCAAAGGATTTACTATTATTTCCCATGCAGTGAAAAAATATGCTCAGAACATAATGAAATTTGGCTTTAGCAATACAGTAAGATAATATTCATCAGTTTTATACACGAGCTGGTATTCAACCTCAAAAAATTAATGAGATGGGGGCCTCAAACTCACATCAGTGTGCAGGCTGCATGAAGGCCCTCCACCGAACCCGCAGGCTACATTAAGGCACTGTGCAAAGTCCGAGGGCTGCATACTTTCCCAGTCCTCACATCATTTCATATTCTTTAGACGTTCACTCTCCCCTTCCACAAGAAAGAAATCGCCCAACCCAACCCAACCATGCATCCTTAAACCAATTCATTTCAAAAATACTAGATTCGGCGTCGAGGGTTAGGTTCTTCGGACATGCAAGAAACACGCTGGCAGTAGGAAGAACATACTTAGTACCCCCCCTGTGCAGAATTTTTATAAAACTGCATATATTTTTAAAGTGCTGATTTAACTTACTTCTTAAATTTCTTAGATTTACATGAAATATTTTATAAAAAATACATTTGAACGTTGGCTGTCAAGTGTAAACTAGTTTACTTCACGGGCCACAGAAATTTACTACTTGGGCCACAAGTTTGAAATCCCTGGCCTAAACTATCTTATCATTATAAATAGCTGCTTCTTATATATATATATATATATATATATATATATATATATATATATATATATATAAAGAGAGAGAGTGAGAGAGAGAGAGAGGCAGGTTTAGTAGAATTCGAAGATTATTTTTTTTATCGATGATTTAAATTTATGTTTATTTTCCCAATATATTATCTACAAATATGATGCTTAAAATGATAACTTGGTAGAATTTGATGTTTATTTTTTTAAATCGAGGTTTATTTTCCCAGGAGATTTTTAATTATTATTGATGCTTAAAATTACTACTTACATATATGGCTGGCAGTTTTCAGCCTTTCAATTGGATGATTTGAATTTACTTTATATTTTGAAATTCTACGTAATTTTGTTTATTTAAGAATACTTTGATTATTTATTTAAAATTTTATAGGAAGATAAATCTGTGTAAAAATTAATCAAACTAATATATAAATATGGAGGTTGTTTCCAAAAGGTACCAAATCCAAAAAAAAAGTGAAAATTAGTTACAGGTGGCGGCACCTACTTGGCACATGTAGGAAACTATTATTAAAACGTTTTTGAGCTAAAAGTACCAAATCTCATGTCTAGAGAACTTTGGAATGTGTGTTTCACATTGAAAGGTACCAAATCCACACTGGTTTTGTGGGCAAAAAGTACCACAACCAAAAAATTCAGAAAATGAGTCACTAGTGGCAGCACCTACATTGCAGCCAGCCATACAACAGGCTGGATCTGATCAGGTGACTGTTTCAGAATTCAATGGCTGCCTCTTGTTTACATGAGCATGTTCTTTTAGGTTAAAGTGGTACAGTTTTCATTATTTGTGCAAAATTTAGCCTGTTTGTGATAATGAAAATTGATTCTGATATTTCTGATGAGTATGAAGATGAACCTGTGATCAGTGAAAATCCTGGAAAGCAGATAAGAATAGTTAAAATGTGGAAGAAAAATATTTATAATAAAGAGAAGCAGAACGAGAATGCTAGAAAAAAGCAATTTATTTCTTGTAAGCATGATGACAATTTTTGTAAGGCAGTGACACTCACAGAAGATGATGTTAATATACTTCATAATAATTATTGGGCCAATAAAGATGCCACAAGTCAGCAGAATTTTTAATGGGGTTTATAGATGTCCAAAGTCCATTGAGGAAGAGGCCTAACCAAGACAAAACTGTGGGTCCTGCCAGGAACAAAACCATTACATACTATGCTGAACATAAACACAGAAAGTTGACAGTAGGCAGGGCAATGTTTTTGAGCATTTTTAATGTTGGTAGAAGGAAAGTGGAGCATGAAGCTGAAGAAAAAAGGAAGAATGGTGCAGCAACTTCAGAGAAAAGAGGAGGATCTAGAATAAGCAAAGAAATGCAGCAACTGCAAGGAGTGATAGCTCATATAAAGTCCTTTAAGTGCCAAGAACAACACTGGGGGTGTGTAAAGACACCATTGAAGAAGTCAAAAGAGAATATCTAATACTTTATATCATTTGATATATTTCATCACTGTACTAAATTTTCTCTTTATTTAACATAAAATATATAGAGAACAAGATGATCCAGTGGATCTTATGCTACCTACTTTCCATTTAATCATTTATTTAAACTAATATATAACAAGATGATCAAAACAGAACTTATGATGCCTACTTTCCATTTAATCATTTATTTAATACAAAGGTCATCTCACAATTAGTGGCAACACTGCTGCCATTCAGCACCCGTAGCTGTCAACCATGTAGGTTCTCATTGTTGTCATTGTCGGGGAACACAACATCATTGCTTGCGTCGTTGTAGTGGATGTGTGTTAGTCACAGGTTTGGTGTTAATCTTGTGTGTGCAAGGCGAGCACCATAAAAATGTTTACGAGATTGGAACAGCGTTGTTTCATTAAGATTCAAGTCGTCCGTGGTCAAAATGCACGGACGGCACTGTCACAAAGGCCTTTGTGAGGCATGCAGGGATGCAGTTCTCCCATATCGTACCATCACCCGGTGGGTACGAGCATTCCAAAGTGGCAGACAGAGGGGCAAGCATCAACCGGGAACCGGACCACCTGTCACTGTAACCAACGAACGTCACATCACTGCCGTGAGGGAATTGTTGAACATTGACTGGTGGTGGACTTGTGAGGAATTGGAATTGGAAACTGGCATCTCATGCAGTTGTGTTCATCGCATACTGACAAGACAACTGGACATGCGCAAGGTGGCATCTCGGTGGGGGCCATAAATGTTGTCTGAAATTCAGCAGTGGATGTGGATGGAGATTGCAACAATGCGATACGAGTGTGAAGGTGAGGCATTTCTCCGACGTATCGTCACAATGGACAAAACATGGGCGAGGCCAAACGAGCCCGAATTGAAAAAGCAATCCACGGAATGGCGGCCCTCGTCATCTCCACGACCCAAGAAATTCAAGCAAGAGCCAGGACAATTGAAAGTTTTATTGATTGTCGCTTACGACTGGGAAGGGGTGCTTCTTGCGCATGCAGTTCCTGGGGGAAGAACTGTGAATGCCACCTACTGCCGTGAATTCCTCCAAAAACATCTTCGCCCAGCAATTTGCCGGAAAAGGAAGGACCTGTTTCTGAGAAATCCAATTGTTCTTCACGATAACGCTCGCTGTTACACCGCTGCCATGGTGACGGACATACTTCGCAAATGGCAGTGGGAAATTCTGGAACATCCCCCGTGCTCCCCTGACATGAGTCCATGCGACTACGACCTTTTCAGGAAGATGAAGGAATCACTGCGCAGCACCCATTTCGACTCCAGGGAGGCCATCATCGAGGGAGTATGGCGGTCGCTCCGTGATATCTCAAAAAATGATCCTGCTGATGGTGTAAGACGTCTGCCAGAAGTATAGCAACGTGTCGTGCACATGGCCGGAGACTACATCAAGGGAATGTAACAGTTATGAAGTGGTAAGTTCATCTTCATCAAGAATACAGCAGTGTTGCCACTTATTGTTAGATGACCCTACGTATATTGGCTTTAATAGCTTTAATTTCATCGCGGATATGTAGTAGCTCTTTGTGTTCCCAAATTTCATAATTTAGCATTATAAAATACTACAAATATATTCAAATGGAATATTAAATTGATCGCGCGTATGTGCGGCAAAAATAATGCTTGTACATATGTATTAGGCTATACCGAATCTGAGTCCAACAATAGTTGTTGCTATGAAAACACTCTCGTAATAAGTGATAAAACTGCATAATCGCCAGTATTTACGCCAAATTCTAAGAAATACAATCGATAAGCAAAATTCTACGATAAAAATTAGAATCTTCATTCCTTTCCTCAGAGAATAGTAGGGGAGACCGGGGCTGGTTGGGACACTTTTTACTTTTCTAATTTTCCATTTTTAGGGATGAAATATTTAGAAAATCTTTCAAGTCATGCACAAAGTATAATTATTTTTCTACAAAATTACACCTTCATAATAATTATTTAAACCATATGGGAAGTCGCTATAAAACCTTTTTTGTGTACCGGATTTAGATTCCCGTAGTACACTTAGTTCATAGACATTTTGT
The DNA here is from genome assembly GCA_028673005.1 of Tanypteryx hageni. Taxonomy (NCBI): domain Eukaryota; kingdom Metazoa; phylum Arthropoda; class Insecta; order Odonata; family Petaluridae; genus Tanypteryx; species Tanypteryx hageni. The sequence continues at coordinate 11,172,437 of CM054115.1, read as the reverse complement.
CATAAATCCAAAAAAACGCCCTCAAAATCTCGTGGCCGGTTCAAATGTATTTTTTTTGGTTTAAAGTTACGATTTACTTAGTAGAAGATCAAATTAACGATTTGAATATTCTTTTTACGTTGTTGAAATTTAATAATAGAAATTTACCGCCATGTAGAGGCAAAACGATTCAATTTTCGAAGAACTTATTTTTCAGGAATTTATATAATATAAAAATTTAAATAATTAATAATCAGAGTATTATAAAATAAAAGTAAATTTTACGTAGAATTTCGATGTAAAAAATAAATTTAAATCATCGAATTGAAAGGCAGAAAGCTGCCAGCCCTATATTTAAGTAGAAATTTTAAGTGTCGATATTCGTCAAAAATATCTCGGGAAAATAAATGTCGAGTTTCAAAAACAAGTAGGGGTGTACACGGATTTCTCGAGGTACAGAAGTGCTTTTCGTCTAATATAATCGTATACTAAAGTATTTGCTTTGAAATCAGAAAATTATTTTTCCATATATTGTGGTAGCCTGCTTGTTTAATCCATTCTAAACATTTTCATTTCATTTTCCCATTCTATACTCGCCCTACAACCGAAATTTCTTTTAAATCCGTTCAGCCAATACCTTCCAAATTCATAGTTACAGAAATACTTAATATTGTAGTAGCTCTGTTTAGTCGACTCGGTTTAAATATTATATTTTGGTTATTCATTTATGTGAAGATCATATATACCAAACTGGTTTAAAATAAATTAGATCAGTTCTCCAGAAATTCTTGTAAAAGAAGTATTATTTAACTTTTTTGTAGTAGCCCTGCTCTTGAGCTCCGCTTTAAACATCTTGATTTCATTATGGTATGTTGCACAAATCTTCTATACAAAATTTAATTGGAATCCGTTAAGCCAATACCTTCCAAATCCTTAATTACTGAAAGAGCTTAATTTGTAATTGTGGCATCCCTGTTTGGTTGATTCGGTTTATGCAGATATACTAATATGAATTTGTATATATGTGTAAATTGTAAGAATTAAATTTTGTTAAAATTGATGTGAACAGGTCAACGCAAATAAAAAAAAATTTATTCGTTGTATTGTGGCAGTCCTGTTTTCCATACATACATAAAACATATTGATGTCGTTATTTTTTGTTGCACGCCTTCTTTATACAAAACTTCATTGAAATCGGTTAAGTCAATTCCTTCTACATTTATAACTACCGAAATGTTTAACTTTGAAATTGTGGCACCCCTGCTGAGTAAATCCGGTCAAAATATAACATTTTGGTCATTAATATATATAAATATTTCATGTACCAAATTTGGTTGAAATCGGTTAAGCCAATTTTTTTGGGCCCTTGAACTTAAAAACTTCCCGTTTACGCAATTTTTTGTCCGTTTGTATGTCATGAATAATGTCTGAATTTTCCAGCATTCTAGCTCACACGGAAGTAAGAAATAGTTCTGTAATACACATAAGTGCGGTACACTTACCAAGTTGGCAGGCTGCTGAGGGCGTCAAAGAGATACACGTAAATGAACACGCACACAAAAACGTAAGCTTTTCGGGAGTATGTCCTTCCTCAGCGATGGAGATAGAGTAACTGAAAGTGACACACTGGGCGGGGTATGAAAGGGTGATGTGAGAAGGTTGATGATTGGAGGAGGCGGGGAGTGGGAAGGGTTGATAGCCAATAAGGAGGGAGTGTGGTAAGGTAAAGCGCGAATAGCTACAATGTAACTAAGGAGACATTGTAAGGGGGCTAATAGGGTTAGCGGAGGTTGAGGCCAGGAGGGGAGAAAGAGTCAAGAAGATGTTTGTGGGCTAGTTCCCAATGTCGGAGAAGGTGGGCAGGAGTGTCATTGGGTAAGGAGCGAATAACCCTTACATTGTAGCAAATATTGAAGTGGATATTGTGGGCATTGGCGTGTAATGCAACTGAGAAAAACGCTATTCCGGTGATCGTTCATACGGATGTTTAACGGATTGGTGGGGAGGGCTACGTAAAACGCGGGACATAGGGTGCAGGTGATGAGGTAAATGACGTTACGGGTGGTGCAGTTGCTTCTAGAGGTGATGGGGTAGGTGATGTTGGTGGAGGGACTCGAGAAGGAAGATGAAGGTAAGTGGATAGGGCAAGTACGACAGCAAGATTTGCCGCTGGGGTGAGACCCTAAGGCAAGAGGCGTGGTAGAAGTTGGAAGTTCCTTCATCCACAAGATATTTCCCAAATTGGGGGGCCGGTGGAAGGAGAGGAGCGGGGGATTGGCAAATAGGTTGGTAAAGAGGAACTGGTAGGAGGAAGAGGTAAGAATTGGGTGGGCAGCATGGAGGATTGTTTTGAGGGCTTCGTAAATACCAGGAAGAAAAAGTGTCATTTGAGTGAGTGGAGGGGTTGATGCAGGGATAGTGGGTGTGTGAGGATGGGATCTATTGTTGGTAGGCGTCATCGCCCTATGGATCAGTTCGCGGACCAGGACTGGAGGGTAGCCACGTCTGAGAAGAGCGTCCTCGAGGACAGAGTAATACGGTAGAAAGGATGCTCTATCGGAACAAAGCCTCCATCCTCATCGAGCAAGGGCATAGGGGATAGAGGTTTTTGTATGAAGGGGATGGCAGCTATCAAAGTAGAGGTATTGGAGGCTGTTGGTGGGTTTCATATGAACACAGGTGCGGATTTTGCTGTCTTGGAGGTAAAGATCGACATCCAGGAATGTGATGTGGGAGGTAGAGGATTGGTGGGTGAAGGAGAGAGAAGGGTTGGAGAGGCGCGAGAGAAAGGAAAGGAGAGAGTCAGGTCCATGCGTTCAAATGAGGGAGACATCGTCGATGTATCTCAGCCACAAAAGTGGTCTGAGTGGTATTTTGAGGAAGTCTCTCTCCCATTCTCCAAGGTAACAATTGGCGTATGAAGGCGCAATTCTAGTGCTCATCGCGGTAGCTCTAATTTGAAGGTAGTGGCGCCCACCGAAGGAGAAGTTTTTCGTTTTGAGCACCATGTCTGCCAAGTATAATAAGAAATGCAAGGACGGACTTGCGTCGGGTGGTCTTGAGTCCAGACGTGGACGTAATTTGCAAGCTCGCAGGCAGCATGTCAGTAGAACGTAAGCTAGCGTTCAGTGTAGTGCGCTGTGACACGTGCGGTATCATTAGCTTTTAATAATGACGTTTACATTTTCAAATTAATAGTATGCGGATATGTACCTCGTGTACGGTTTTTGCGATGGAAACTCCATTTCTGCCGTTTACGAATATTGGCGACGATTTCCACAAAGAAGAACACCAGGTCAAAGTACTTTTATTCAAGTTCACCGAAATTTACGAGAAAATGGCTCATTTCCGTGTCTTTGAGAGCTGAACGTCCAGAACAAGTTAATGTGGATGAGGATGAGGAGGAAAACATTATTCAAATGGTTCAGCGAAGTCCACGTCTTAGTATACGAGGAATGTCCGCCCGCCTCAACGTTCCGCAAATGAGAATCTGGCAAACATAACAGGATGAGGGTCTTTATCCATACCATATATGCCTTCCTTCAGCGATGGAGATAGAGTAACTGAATGTGACCCACAGGGCGGGGAATGACAGGGTGATGTGAGAAGGTTGATGATTGGAGGAGGCGGGGAGTAGGAAGGGTGGATAGCCAATAAGGAGGGAGTGTGGTAAGGTAAAGCGCGAATAGCTACAATGTAACTACATCTACATATTACCCTGCAAGTCACCTTGACGGTGGATGGCAGGGGATGCCGCGCACCAAGTTCCTAACTAATTTTTATTCACTTATCTATTGTGGTCACGTATTGTCCTAGGGAAAAATGACTCCTTATACCTCTCCGTCCTACTACCTATTTCGCGAATCTTGTCCTCATTATCCCTCCGTCCGATATACGTTGGTTGTCGAATAATATCCTTCATTTCATTTACGAATATCTCCGACCTATATTTATCTAGAAGTTTAAGTCTCGCCTGTAATCTACGATCTTTCAACGATGGCCAACTCAACTCTTCAATTAGTAACGTAACGCTCTGTTTTTATCGTAATTCTTTTTCACGAATCTAGCTGCTCGCCGCTGTATTTTTTCTAAATCCTTTATGAGTCCCCTCTGATATGGATCCCAAACCGCTGCTGCGTATTCCATTTGAGGTCTAACCAAGGATAAATAACAGGATTCTCTCACCTTTTCCGTGCTTTTCCTGACTATTCTACGCACAAAAGCCAACTTCTTATTTGCCGCACCTATCACTCGTCTTATGTGGGTGTCCCAAGACAGGTCACGATTCAAGGTTACCCCGAGGTATTTCACGGATTCCGAAACAGGAATGCTCTCACCATCTATCGAGTAGGTAAATACGGACGATGGGCTTCTAGATTTCCAAAAGTTTAGAACGTTACTCTTTTTCTGATTGATTTCTAGCTGCCATTCCTTGCACCAAACAGATAACGCATCAAGATCATCCTGAAGCTGATGATTGTCGCTAGGACCACTAATTTCTCTATAGACTACGGTGTCATCCGCAAAAAGCCTGATATTACTTTTCACAACTGAGCTGATGTCGTTTATATAAAGCAAGAAAAGCATAGGTCTGATCACACTACCCTGCGGTACTCCAGAGACTACATCTGCCACCCTCGAGGACTTACCATCGATGACTACTTTTTGTTTCCTATTCCAAAGGAAAGCGCGAACCCAGTTAATGACTTTGACATTAACGCCAAGATTTCCCAATTTTAATAACAACTTACGGTGAGGAACCTTGTCAAAAGCATTTCTAAAATCAAGGAACAATGCATCGACCTGCTTATTATTTTCGCCGCATGATAAAACATCATTCACAAACAGACCGAGTTGGGTGTCACAGGATCTACCTTTTCTGAAGCCATGTTGACAGCTGACTAACAGCGATCTACTCTCGAGATAACGCATAGTGTTGCTAACAATAATGTGCTCCAAAATCTTACATGATAATGATGTTAGAGAAATCGGCCTATAATTTTCTGTGTTTTCTTTGTCACCTCCCTTATGAATGGGTGTGACGTGTGCTAGTCTCCAATCATCAGGAACCTCACAGAGGGTAAGGGATTTCTCGAATACTATCCGAAGGAAGGGAGCTATTTCTTCTGCTAGTTCTTTTAATACACGCGCGGGAAATCCTTCTGGTCCTGGGTTTTTGTTGGGCTTCATCGCACCTAGTTGCTTCGCTATTCCTGCCTCAGAGATTTTAATATTATCCATCCTAGTACATCCATCGGGAATAAGATTATCTTCAAGTCTATCTCCACCTGCCATGAACGCCTTCGCGAAGTAAACGTTTAGTAGATTAGCTTTATCTTCCCCATCGTGAAGGATGTCTCCGGAATCACATCGCAGAGAGGGTATTGAAGGACCCCCTCCCTTGACTTCTCTTACATAGGACCAGAACGCTTTTGTATCCTCCTTCAATTTTGTATTTAATATCTCATTCCGGAAGGTGTTAAATGCGTTACGCATGGTTTTTCTCGCTAATACGCGGGCACTGTTATACTCATGGACTATAGCTGTGCGATACTCATCGGAAGCGGTGGTAGGTATGTTTTTCAATTTTGCGTGGCTACGCCTCTGCCGTCTTAAGGCAATCCTGACTTTCTTATTAAACCAACGAGGTTCTTTCTTATCAGATTTTAACTTACTGGGAATAAATCTATTGATACCTTTTCCTAGTATATCCTTAAATAATAACCATGATGGCTCCATACCTAATCGTTCTGTCTTTTCACGATAACTGACAAGGATACTTCTGAGATGTAAGCTGAAACTTTTAAAGTCGGCCTTGGCGAAAGCGTATACATTCCGAAGGGGCTTAGGATGTCTTTTGAGCTTTAATTCGCACTCCGCATACACAGCTCGATGGTCGCTAAGTCCCTTCTCTGTGGATACCTTAGTTATCCTATACGGGATGTTAGAAGCAAGCAAGTCGAGAACATTGCCCGAACGCGTGGCTTTTCGTACCATCTGGATTAAGGAATATTCATGAAACGTGTCAATTAAGGCTTCACACGATTCGCGTTCTTTACCTCCCGTAACGAAACATAGGTTTTCCCAATCGATTGACGGTAAGTTAAAATCGCCTCCAATTATCACATAACCGTAGTTCATAATAGATCTAAGCTCGGCTAATTGCCTCTCTAAACTTAAAATATAATCAACTTTGGCATTAGGTGGTCTGTATAATGAGCATAAATATATCTTTTTCGAATTATCCTTACCTAGGCGGCACCACACGCTCTCGGTTGTTTCATCGATAATAGGGATCTGACAACTATCGTACTTTTCACTAATTGCCAAAAATACTCCGCCACCTATTCTATTGGCACGGTCTTTTCTGTATACTCTATAGCTTTTCGGAAAAATTACTTGGCTAGCGATATCTTCGGTGAGCCAACTTTCCGTACCTATAACTTCATCCGCATGCAACGTGCGAATTACGTGTTCGAGTTCGGCAGACTTCCTACGAATGCTGCGGCAGTTTAAAACTATAATATTTAATTTCTCGTTATCGCCCGAAGCATTAACTGCTCTATTACGGCTTTTGCAGGTGGACTCTCTCACTTCGCGACCAGAAACTGTATTACACTCGATGCCCCTATGAAATCTCCTATTTCGCCTACACCCTACCCTACTCTCTAATCTAAAAAAGACCTACCATGGTCGAAGATCCTACACGCTACACTCTCTGAAGCCTCGGTCGTGTAATGGACTCCAGAGCCGTTTAGGGGAACCCTACACGATCCGAGAACCGGCCGGAGATCAACGAAGTCGACTCCCATGCCCACGCAGAAATTCCATAGCCTTTGGTTTAGCCCCGCCATGCGGCTCCAAACCTCCGAACCACAGTCAATCCGCGGGACAATACTACAAATGTTGAGCCGCACATCAAAACCCGACTCCTCTCGGACACGAGTGACCTCGGCGACCAAGTCCTCAAAGGACTTAGAATCTCCTCGGACCCGCGCTTCGAGGCGTCATTAGTCCCAACATGGACCACCATCCGCAGCCTAGAGCAACCCGTTGACTCCACCGACTCCCGTACCGCCCTCGTCACTTGGGGGACCGTTCCTCCTGGTATACACCTGGAGAACACCCGCTCAGCCACTCCCTCCCGGCGGGCCCGAGTTAGCAAGGGAGCCATAACACGCCGGACATTAGAACTACCTATTACTAAGAGCCTTCCCTTCCCACCCCGACTTCCCATTAATCCAGCCTCCGCCAAAGAGACGGGACCGGATGCGAGAGCATCAGCCGAAGTGTCGTCCTCCGACAACGCCGCGAACCGACTGCAAACTGGAAGAGGGTCTGCCGAGGCATTCCCAGCTCCCAGCCTTCGCAGGACCACCCCACGATCCCCCCGGTTGGAGACCACTCTCCAATCGTTGGGTTTCAGGATTGGAGCGACCCCAGCCCCCGAAGAGGTCCCACAAACACCCTCGATCACACCACCGACTTTCGCTAAACTAAGGAGACATTGTAAAGGGGCAAATAGGGTGTGTGTGTGTGTATATATATATATATATATATATATATATATATATATATATACACATATATATATATACATCCAGACCCCGCTTTGCACCTGGGTTACGTTCTTAAAAAGCACGACGCAAATCGAAATACAATTTTCCATAAGAAACCATTGAAATATCGAAGATAGGTACTGGCACCACAATTTTCAAGGAAGAATATTTTAAGAAATTGTAAAGTAAACCTAATTTGCCTTTTCAATTATAAAATAAAAGAATGAATTGAAATAAATAGAAAAAACTATTTTTCAACATATAAACATAAAAGAACAAATTACATGAAACTCAATTTTATGAGGAACTAATTGTCTTAGACTCTGAATATGTAGGCTTTGAGGTTGAGACTCCTACCTATTCTTTTACCTTCAAATATTTATCCAATGTCTGCTGAATACCTCCTTTTTTGGCCAGATAAATTTCCTTGTAGCAACAGATATCATTCGCTATCGCCCGTGCTACTTTTGAACTTCTTTCCCTGTCAGGATCGTCATTCGTAAAAATCTCAATAGCTTCGTCGGTCAAACTCAGGACTTTGGAAAATCGTTTTAAAGTTAAAGTTGGTTGCATAGGAATTTCTTCCGAACTGTATTGCTTGTTTGCTGTTTGTAAACCCAGTTGCATTAACTCTTCGTTGCTCATTTCTTGATTGTGTGGGGCAAAAATTCATCTAGGTATGTATGGGGAATCCCTAAACATACCTAGAGTTACCACCCGTTCGGTTTTTGCCCAAACAGTTTGGTAATCAAATTCTTTGTTCGTTGTTTGTACTGAACACAGAAATGTTCGGTAAAATTAATCAAAGAAGTTTTTATCAAATTCTAGCTTAATACAATTCGAAAGTTAGCATTTCGATTATAATCTGAATCGACTGTTCAAATCGAGTAACAATATCATGGTTTTTAGTCAGTGTTCAGTAATGACACCAGATACCTTAAACATTCCACAATGACGCAAATGCGAAATGAAATTTTACGACTCAAAGCAAAATTTTGGTTTTAATTGTTCAACGTCGCAACTTCGAGAACGACGCAAAGCGAAACGGCGCAAAGCGAGGTCTGGTTGTATATATACACACATACAAGTAGTTGTTACTTGCATTCTACAAGCATTTCATCTTACTTTGAAAACATTAATTTTTCAGCCAGATATTTCATTATTAGGTATATTTTTAATAAAAAAGTGTGCACCTCTTTACCAACGACAACTAATTACACAACAACAAATGACAACGCAATGACAAATAACAAAAACGCTTTTTATAATCACCTCACGGTTATAGAATAATGGAAAAACTGTCAAGTACGACTCGTAAACTCTCACGCAAAGATTAGTGAGACGTAACCTTCGCACCGTCTCGATGCCAAATTGAATAACCGTCGTAAGCACTTGGGTGAAGAGAGTAGGAAAGGATGAAGGAGAGGGGAGAGGCGGAAGTGGCGGAAGGCGCTACATAACCTTCCTACCTCTGCTACCAACGCTACTACGCATAAAGAAAATGTGTATTATATGATCTGTAAGGTATAGATTAAAAATTTATTCGGGTAGAGGACAAAATTTGCTACAATATAGACCGATACCACATACCTACGATTAATAGATTTGGAAATAAAATTATTAATCCGTAATAATCGTTAAAAATACCTATAGCGATTGGAAATTCTATTCTCTTGCCCTTATATGATCTGTAAGGTATGGATTTAAAACTTTATCCATATGGAGGATATCATTTGCCACAAAATGGTTGCAAAAGCTTGTACCTACGACGAATAGTTACCGAGATAAAAGTTATGACTTTAATGTAAAAATGAGGTAAAAACAACCCCAAAAAATTAACAATTTTGTAACTTTTGATTTTTTGGTTAGTTGTGAGGAAAATTCAATGCTCCTGCCAAGTATCAAGTTTCCAGCTCATCTGTAAGTGCTTGAACATTAGTATCTTCCTCCTCTGTAAGGAACGTCTTCATTATATATCGACGACTCTTACAGAGGAGGATATAACATCTAACATATAACATATAACATATAGGAGGATACTAATGTTTAGGCACTTCCAGATGAGCTGGAGATTCGAAATTTTTTTCATAGGTAGGATTTTGTGGAAAACTGACTAGAAAAAACGAAAATCTTGAAAAAGTGCAACAATGCGGCCGCTAAAAATTCGCAATTGTTTAAACAAATTTTCAAGGTTTATGTATTTCCGAATGTGCTACGGAGCTGAAATTTTTTTTAGAGGTAGGATTTGTAAAAAAAGAAAATTTTGATATTTTGTTTTATTTAGCAGCTAAAAATTTTTAAAGTTTAAACAAATAGATAACTGTTTAGGTACTACGGGATGAGCTAGGAAGCTGAAATTTTCAAATTATTTACAGAGTAGTAAATTTGCACAAATAAACATTTCAATTTTACCATATATGAATTGTGGCGGCCGTTAAAAATTATTTAAATTTAAACAATTAAAAAATATTAATTTAGTTCTAGAAGTGCTAGAACTTTAAAAATTGGCTAAAATATGTAGCATTAGTACCCCATAATGAAGATAGTGTAAAATTTTTAAAATTGCAAAATTTGAGGATTGTTTTAAACTATTATTTTTACATAAGGGAAAAACGAAAATCGCTGTGGTAGTGAAATGTTTAGAATTAAAAGAATATTTGTGATGATTAAATGTCTTTCTGAAAAATGAATGTTTTTTCAAGGTGAGATGAAATGCTTGCAGTATGCAAGCGTGAACTACTAGTATATATATATTGACCAGTAGAAGGTGCCTGCATTCTGCAAGCATTTAATCACTCCGTGAAAGAACATTAATATTTCATTATTGGTAATGTTTTTATTTCAAAATATTTCACCTCTACACTGATTTTTGTGCTTATCTTATGGAAAATATTAGATTAAAACAATTCTTAAAATTTCAATTTTAAGAATATTATACTTTATCCATTGTGAGGTACTAATTCCACAAATTTCTGTCAAATTTTGAAGTTGTAGCACAAATAGGAGTGGAATAATATTTATTTAATTGTTTCAATTTTAAAATTTTTAACACCCGCAAAAACACTCTGTTGGAGATTTTCAAATGTTTGTCTGTTTATATGCACTAATCTCTACATTACATTAAAGCTTCCTAGCTTGCCCCATAGTACCTAAACATTTGTCTATTTAATAAGAAACAAAGGTGTTGAGATGACTTGTTATGCATGCTCGCATAAATATGAAATAAAATTCAGAACTTTGAGAAGGAGAAAAAAATCCTGTACTTGATCAGGAATTGAACCCGGGTCTCCCCATTTGCCGGATAAGAGCTTTAACCAACTAAGCTATCTCCATTCGCAGATTTTTTCTCCTTCTCAAAGATCTAAATTTAATTTGTCTATTTGTTTAAAGTTTAAGAATTTATAACATCCAAAAAAATTAAAATATCTACATTTCTATAATCCCTATTATGTTTTTTCACTAATTCTACCTTATAAAAAATTTCAGCTCAGTAACACATCCGGAAAAACATAAACCTTGAAAATTTGTTTAAACAATTGCGAATTTTTAGCGGCACCATTGTTGAACTTTTACAAGATTTTCGTTTTTCCTACTCGGTTTTGCACATTATCCTATCTATATAAAAAAATTCGAATATCTAAATCTTCTGAAAGTGTCTAAACATTAGTATCCTCCAATATGATATCATTATATATAGATGTTTGTTACAGAGGAGGATTAACATATAGCATACTAGTAGAAGATGCATGCATTCTGCAAGCATTTCATCTCACCTTGAAAAAACATTCTCTTTTCAGAGAGATATTTCATCATTGGATATATTTCTTACATTCAAAGATTTCTCCACTGCACCGAATTCCGTTTTTTCCTTTTGGAACAATTATGTAGTAAAGCAATCACTAATATTTGCAATTTTAAAAATATTATAATTTTTCCACATTGTGTTAATAATGCCAAATTTAGAAGAAATGAAATTTGTACAATTTTTTATAATTTAAAAATTTTTAACGGCCGCAAAAACAAATTTATGGAGATTTTCAAATGTTTGTTTGTTCACATGCATTATACTCTAAATATCTTTAAAATTTCAGCTTCCTTGCTTGCCCCCTAGTACCTAAACATTTATCTATTTGTTTAAATTTTAAGAATTTTTTACAGACAAGCAAATTAAAATTTCTATAATCCCCAATTCATTCTTTTACAAATTTTATCTTAAAAAATTTCAGCTCCCTAGCACATTAGTAAACACAAAAACCTTGAAATTCTGTTAAATCAATTGCGAATTTTTAGCAGCCCCATTCTTAAACCTTTTAGAGATGATCCTTTTTTCTAGTTGGTTTTGCACAAAATCCTGCCCTTTTAAAAAATTTTGAATCTCCAGATCCTCTGGAAGTGCCTAAACATTAGTAATGAAGGGGTTTTTCCATACAGAAAACGAACGAAATGGATTTTGTGCCGTTTAATGATTAACAAACATTACAATAAATAACAATGAAACGATAACAATCAATAGCAGTGGCAGATGCTGGCTGATACTCGTCCGGCGTGTCACGTTGACTCGTCCGGACGCTGGCTGATATTAGTCCGGCGAAGACTCAGGCGGAAGTGGAAGTGTCGTCCCTCGCCGGCGTACCTTCTCTTCTCTCTAACGCCCCAGGTGGCGTCGCCGGGAACTGCGGAGACAATTCCTAAGCGCTATGCGCCGCGAAGGCGTTAATGGCTATGACCGCTACATCACCCCTCTGGCAGTGCTTAAGGCTATCTGTAATAGAAAGGAATGATGGCAAAAAAAGGAGAAATAAAGGTAACAAAACAATAATGCAGGTGAGGTAAGGGTGAATTAGGTGGAAAAGTTCAGTAAATGTGCAGGAAGGTGAACTCTTCTCCCTGCCCGCGTCATCTGCTGTCCAGGCAGGGCTGGAAAATCCATTGCATCTCCTGGGCGGTTGAACACGGTGTCTGCTGGTGACATCGTAGTGGCAGCTGGGGCATCATCCGCTGCGAGAAATGCTGGCTTGAGCCGATCAACCGAGACTCGCAACTCACGGCCACGGAGTCGCACCACATAATTCTTCTCACCTCTCTGCAGGACTTCACATGGGCCCTCATAGGCTGGTTGCAATGCGGCCCGTGTGGCATCATTTCGCACAAAAACATGCGATGAGGATGGCAAGGCCTTGAAGATAAATGTTGGACGCTCACCATGTCGAGAAGCAGGCTTGGCACATAAATGCCCCATGCGCTGTCTCAGCTGCACGGCGTAATTTGTTTGCGTCACGAGGACCGGGCCAGCTGGCGGTGAAAAAAAATCACCAGGGAGCCGGAGTGTCTCTCCATACACCAATTCGGCAGACGTGCACCCAAGATCCTCCTTCCACGCAGCTCGGAATCCAAGCAGTATTGCCGGCACGACGTCCACCCAATCTGCCGTTTCATGACATCGGATGGCGGCTTTCAGTTGCCGATGGAGGCGTTCTACGAGCCCGTTGGCGGCTGGATGGTAGGCTGTTGTACGCAGATGTGTGGCGCCGGAGAGATCTGCCAACTGCCGAAACAGCTGACTTTCAAACTGACGTCCTTGGTCGGTAGTTACACGGAGCGGCATGCCAAACCGCGACATCCATTCGCGAAAGAAGGTTCTCGCCACCGTCTCTGCCGTGATGTCTGCGATGGGGATAGCCTCCGGCCAACGGGTGAAGCGATCGACGCATGTCAGACAGTACTGGAAACCTCTGGAAACGGGCAAGGGGCCAACCAAGTCTAGGTGCACATGGTCGAATCTGCCTACGGGAGTAGGGAAAGTGCCTACGGGTGAGGAAACATGTCGCGTCACCTTGGACCGCTGGCAGGGGATACACGCCCTCGCCCACTCTCTGCAGTCCTTCTGCACTGCGGGCCAAACAAAACGTGTGGAGACGAGCCTAGCGGACGCCTTGACGCCGGGATGGGAAAGGTTATGTACAGAATTAAAAACCTGCCGTCGCAGTGGGGCAGGCACAAACGGGCGAACAATGGAGGTGGACACATCGCAATACAGTTCTACTTCCGAGTCGGGAAGAGAAACCTTCCGGAGGACGAGGGAAGAATCCGATTGGAGCAATGCCTTTAGTTCGTCATCATCAGCCTGCGCCCTTGCTAGTGCTTCGTGACCGATCGCGGGCGTCAGTGAGTCGACGCGGGAGAGTGCGTCGGCGACGACGTTTTCACTCCCGGCGATATAGCGAATGTCCGTTGTGAATTGTGCTAAATAATTCAAGTGACGGAATTGCCTCGGAGAGCACTTCTCCGGTTTCTGCCGGAAGGCAAAAGCTAACGGCTTGTGGTCTGTATAGACAATGAAATGACGGCCTTCGAGCATGTGTCGAAAGTGACGTACGGCCTCGTAAATGGCTAACAGCTCGCGATCGTAGGGGCTATAATGGCGTTGTGCGGAATTCAGCTTCCGGGAGAAAAAGGCTAGGGGTTGCCAACCTTGCGGGGTATGCTGCTGAAGAGCGGCGCCCAACGTGAAATCCGACGCGTCTGCGAACAACGCCAACGGAAGAGTGACGTCCGGGTGGTTGAGGAGGGTAGCAACGGCGAGGCTCTGTTTACAATTTTCGAACGCTAAATCTAAATCCGGTGTCCACTCTATGGGTGTGTTCCCTTTAACTTGTCTGCCCTGTAAAACAGCGTGCAATGGTGCCTGAAGCGCGGCCGCGTGAGGGATGCACCTCCTGTAAAAATTTAACATACCAAGGAATCGCCGCAAGGTTTTTACGTCACTCGGCTTGGGAAAATCGCGCAACGCGGTCACTTTCTCCTGAGGGGGCGCTACACCGTCCCCGGAAACCACGAAGCCTAAAAATGTCACTGTAGGGCGACCCAGGACGCATTTCGCGGTATTCACCAGTACACCGTACTCTCGTAGGCGCGTAAAGAGTTCTGCTAGGTGCCGTACATGCTCTTCCTCGGAGGTAGAGGCCACCAGCACATCGTCGAGGTACACAAAACAAAAATCCAATCCCCTTAATATCGCGTCCATAAATCGTTGAAAGGTTTGAGCCGCGTTACACAATCCAAAGCACATAAAGGGGAACTCAAACAAGCCAAAGGGAGTGGTAATAGCCGTTTTGTGGATATCGTCTGGATGAATAGGAATCTGCTGGTACGCCCGAACGAGGTCGATTGTCGAGAAAACAGTCTTACCTACTAGATTGTGGGAGAAATCCTCCATATGGGGTACGGGGTAGCGGTCGGGCACCGTCCGCGCGTTCAGGGCGCGGTAATCACCGCAGGGGCGCCAACCGTCGCCTTTCTTTGGTACCATATGGAGGGGGGAAGACCAGCTACTCTCGGAGGGCCGTGCGGTGCCGGCGGCTAACATTGCTCGGAACTCACTCTTGGCAATGGCAAGCCTATCCGGGGCCAGGCGTCGTGGCTTGGAAGAGACGGGAGGACCGGCAGTCGTGCGGATGTGGTGCACCGTGGAATGTTTCGGCTCCCTTGGCATTCCTGCAGGCCGCGTTATCTCGGGAAACTGCGAAAGAAGGGTATGGTATTTACCGCCGCCGGTTACGCATTTGATGTGACCCATAGGGGCACGCGGGACCCTGCCGCCAACGTGGAGCGTGGTGATGCTGTCGAAAAGGCGTTGATTTTTCATATCGACGAGAAGACCGTAGAACCGGAGAAAATCCGCGCCGATGATTGGCTTGGAGACATCGGCGACCACGAAACGCCACGCGAATTCCCGCCGGAGGCCCAAATTGAGATTCACCACTAACCAACCGTACGTGGAGATGACGCTGTTGTTCGCGGCGTAGAGTTCGTAATTGGACTTCGCCCTTGGTCCCTTCACTAACGTCCGAGGAAAGACGCAAAGATCGGACCCGGTGTCAATGAGATAGCGCGTCTTCGTCGGGATATCGGTCACGAAAAGGCGGCTTGATGACGGGCAGTAGTCGGTTGCCGCTTCTACCGACCGCCCTCCGAGTTTTCCGCGACGTAGGAGCAGGGCTGAGTGCACTTTTGGGCCTTCGGACCGAACTTCCGATGGTACCAACACACCTCCCTGTCGCGGCGATTGAGAGAGGGAGCTCTGCGGAAGTTTCCGCGGGGACGGCTCCGGGACCGTGGGCGCGCGCGTGGTGCAGCTCGGCTCACCGATAATGCGGCGACCTGCTGGCTCAACTCATCCATGCGTTTCACGAGAGCCTCGAGCGTGGAATCCGGAGACGCACTGGCCACCTGGTGTCTGGACGTCACCTCGTGGATTCGATCGGCGAGCTGCGCCACTCCATCCAAGTCCATCGCGTCCTGTGCGGTGAGAATTGCCTGTAGATAGGTCGGCAATCGGCCCAGCCATAACGACCGCAGGAAACTGTCGGGGACGGTAACGCCGGCGAGGCCACGCAGATGGCGAAGAAACTGCGATGGCTTCCGGTCGCCAATCTCCTCGTGCTCCAAGAGTTGGCGTATCTTTTGCTCCTGCGAGAGCGAGAGGCGCCGGATCAGTTCCTCCTTCAACTTCTCGTATTTACCCGTCGGCGGAGGGTTTGCAATTATGTCCTCTACCTCTAACGCGTACTTGGGCTCCAACTGGCTAACAACTTGCCAAAACTTTGTAGCGTCCTGAGTGATTCCACCCAAGAAAAATTGTCCCTCTAACTGTGTAAACCACAGGAGTGGTTTTTCGGGCCAGAACGGAGGCACGCGCACACTTACACGATTGATTTCGTTCCTACTCTCACCCTCCATTGCAAGTTTCACGATGTCCGAACCACGTGGGCACGCGATCACGTCGGGGTCACCACTGAAGGGGTTTTTCCATACAGAAAACGAACGAAATGGATTTTGTGCCGTTTAATGATTAACAAACATTACAATAAATAACAATGAAACGATAACAATCAATAGCAGTGGCAGATGCTGGCTGATACTCGTCCGGCGTGTCACGTTGACTCGTCCGGACGCTGGCTGATATTAGTCCGGCGAAGACTCAGGCGGAAGTGGAAGTGTCGTCCCTCGCCGGCGTACCTTCTCTTCTCTCTAACGCCCCAGGTGGCGTCGCCGGGAACTGCGGAGACAATTCCTAAGCGCTATGCGCCGCGAAGGCGTTAATGGCTATGACCGCTACAGTAAGTATCCTCCTCAGAGCCGTCTCTAAGATCCGTGGGGCCCTGGGCGAGAGGGTTGCCGCAGGGCCCCCTATTTATACAAATCAAATTTCTCATTTAATTACAATTTTATTATTGTTTTCAAGTTTATGTTAGTCTGTACAGAAGCAATGATAATAAATTTCAAATCTGATCATCAAACAGAGAACAGTAATGAATAATAAAGAATTTGTGATTGAGCTTTCGAATTTTCAAACTAAGTATCCAGGGTTCAGTTCACAAAATACATAAACTCTCTCAGACTAAGTCCATTTGATGGTCAACTTTCATCTCTTTATGCTTCACGTACACAGATATCCAATGAAAATTCACTTGGCGATAGATGTGCCATCTGAAGATAAACATGTGTACTTGAATTTGGAGATTTGGCGGAAGGTGTTGTTTTGGTAGTTTTGGTGACGGTTCCAACTTTAAAAGGTAAGTATATCTAGGAAATGGAAATTATATATTACATATTTATTTTTCTATATTTAGTAATTGGAAATTAATGAGAAAAGTATTCAAGTATCATTAAGCAATAGCTTTAATACATCAAAGTTTGAAGCAAAAGAAAACAATTCCAGTATTACTTGATCTTTGCTGATTTGTGGAAACAGCTTAATAATACCTTCCAACACTTCATCTTCAAGGCCCTTCTCTGCAATAGTTTTAAACTTTGCTGGGTCCAAGCAGGATAAATCTTTATACAACTGTTTGTGTTGCACAAAGCGTGATTCTAGTGACTGGACAATGCGATCCATTATTAGGTTAAACACATTTACTCGAAAATCAGCTAGAGAATCTGAGGAATTTCCTTCATCATCAATAAGCTCATCTGCCATTCGTTTCTTCTTCCTCTGCCTCTTAACTGGCAATGCTGTTCCCAAAGCATCAATTTCCAATGTTTGATTTTCATCTATATTCATCTGTGAAATCTTGTCATTACATTTATTTACGAATTCCAAAGCCTTGCTGTGAACGTTATCAAATGTTCTTGTCTGTTCCTTCAACTTTGTTGTAGCTGAATCTGCCAAACTCCATGCAGTAAACATATCTAAACCACTTGTCTGTAGATAACTTGATAACAGGGCTGTAGTTTCAAATATATACAAGTAAGTAAATGCTGTCAATATGGTTTCAAACTTTAGAAGACTATGAAGTAAAACATTTGCTTCATGTTTTGTTTTTGCATCAAACTTGTCTGAATCTTGTGTCATTGATATGCATGTCAATAGATTTACAAAAGTACTCGCAGCGGCATCATCAAAACGTCCAAATATAGTTGTTGCTGCATTGGATTTACCTGATCATCTGGTCTCACCAATTAGCTTTAATCATTTCATTTTTTCTTGTCCTAGATGTTTTCCAACAACTTCTATCCATACAGCCATTCTCTTGTATGATGCTTTCACAAAAGTTGCTAAATTCTGGAGCAAATTGAAAAAAGAAACTGCAGGCACACAACATTTTGTTGTTTCAGTTATCACCAAATTCAAGACATGGGCATAGCACCATATATGAACATGTTGATCAGCCACATCAGTAATTTTAATTTGTAAACCATTATACTGGCCATGGTAGCTTGCAGCGCCATCTGTGCTGTCAGATAAACATTTTTTGGGGTCAATTTTAAGACGCTGTAATGTTTCAGTCAATAGATCAAAAAGTCCCTGTCCTGTACTATCATTACTTGGTACAACTGAAAGTAGTCACTCACAGATAACACCTTTAAGCACATACTGAATAATAATGCTAAACTGATTGATGGATGAATTATCTTGTGTTGAATCAACCTGAATAGAATAATATTTTGCTTGAGAAACTTCATGACTAATTCTTTCTTGTATCATATTCTTAATAATTTGGATTAACATGTTAATAGTTGTTTTACTCAGGTATGTAACAAGTCCACCACAGCCTTTACTTTGAGCCTTTCCTTGTTGTTCTAATCATTTGATTCTTTGTCTAGACTTGTTTTGCACTGCAGAATCGTGAGCTGCCATAATGGGGTCATATTTTGCCATCAACTGCACTGTAGCTAAAAAACTGCCATGATTCAGAACCACATTATCCAGAGTGTAGGCCGATTCATTTCTGTGACCTCGAAAAGGAAGTGCTTGCTTGCCTAACATCTTTATGATGTCTATAATCCTCATGACAATACTTCTCTGCTTCAATACTTCTTCTTTCCTTTTAATTAGTGATGCTGCAAAAAAATTATCTAAGGTGCCATCATTAACCACACTGATATATTGCTGAGTATTTCTGACATGTGTTGTTGTCGATTCATGTAAAGCCAAGCTCTGGCTAATATGCCTGTAGTCACTAAAGTCACGTACAAAGGGTGATGGATTACAAGTGTTGGGAGACTCAAAGGCCAAGCAGTATGAACAATATAAGCACCTATTTTCTTTGTTATATGTTAGCCATTTTCTTGGGACTGAGTCATTCATAATTTTCCTCTCATACAAACAAGCATCAAATGGCAGATCTTCAAGTGGCTGAAATGGATTCCAGCGGTTGATCTTTCATTTTCTTGTGTAGGTTCATTTACAGGATGTGCTTCAGAAACCAAGTCATTTATGCCTGAAGGAATATCTGATTCTCTTTAACTAGTTGAAGTTATGTGTTCAGATGTTACAACTACAGGCAGTACAGATACTGGGACAATGAAGTACTGGGCCTGGGTTGATTAGTAAAGGATACACTTGTATTTGTCTCTACATTCAAAGTAGCTCTTCTTTGTTCTTGTAACTCACTTGTCATTGCATCATCACCATGAGTATTGTTTCTTGCTTCTTGATTATTTGTTGCAAAACTGTACATTGATGTGGATGGTGGTTGTGGTACGATAAAATCTGTAATAGGCCTGTATCGCTTTGCTGATTCCTGCCTTTCTGCTTCTTGTCGCTCTTTGCGTTTCAGTGATCCAGATTTATGCTTTTTCTTTTCCATGCTGGTAGGGGTAATATTCCTGGAATTAAAACTTAATTAAAAATACCTTTCATTGGGAAAAATGAACATATACAATTTTCTATATATGATTACTAATACATTACTAGGATTACTAGGATAAATATACTAGGATTATATATTTTTAAAATAATATTTTAGTTACTGTTTAACCATACTGTTTAACCATGTTGGTTGAATGGTTGATATAACTTAAAACCAGACAAATAGTATTATTCACCCTCACAACCTTATATTATCATTTACAATGGAATGTTTTTAGTAAATGAAATGTTTCAGTAAGAAACATTAAAAATAAATGGGCATCAAGCCAGCAAAAATATCGTACAGGAAAACAGGTGCCTGGTCTTCTAGGAATTTACCAATATTAACCTTACATTTTGGGCTAATCTCCATTTATATAAAAAGAAGGGTAAATTCCTAGAAGCCTTGACACATCTGTTTTCCGGTAGGCTTACGATATTTTTCTCCTGACGTCATATTGTCCCAAAGGAAATACATTGATCTGCTGAACTTAAAATATTAATTTTAAATTTAATTATATAGCATGAAACTAAAATCGCTTCAGACATCTTACTAAGTGAAACATTTCCTATCCAATGGCATAAATATGTTGTGTGTACGTTTCTTATTAGAAAAGCGCCCAGTATTCTAGGAATTATCCGAAAGAAAGAAGGTTGAAGGGTTTTAAAATTGACAAATTTTATCACCCTAATAAAATTGGGGCTTACTACATATTCAAAATGAAGTCCGACCCACGCATAAAACCTGTAAGGAAAGTAGACTACGATATCTTCAAGTGGCCGTTTGCATGTGATCCCATCACAAGATCGGTATCGTACAACTCTGCAACCAATTCTATATGTTCTCACTTCTGGTGAGAAATAACTGAGGGGGCCTGGAACATAAGAACAAATATTTATTAATTTATTACCTGCTATCATTCTGAAAGTCAAAAGCTCCACACTCATAAAGTTTTCATATCTTTTGAAACAAAATTTAGATTTTGTTCCACTACTTAAAATTAAATTCTTCCTCACACACCAGTTTTAGGATGCTAACTACGGATAAATTGGATCCTAAAGTGCAAAACAATAAGTTGAGAAGTCCAATCAGTCACTAAACTCAGCTGGTAACATCTCTGCCAGACTAACGATTTAGGACTCCAATTTTTTCTTTTTGTATTTGCATCTTTCGCAAAGATCTGACAAAAATTTTTTTAAACGAAAGAAGAAAATTACTGTATTTGTAATTTTGTATGTCATTTTAATGATAAATATTTATTTATATATTCTTAAATAATAAGTATCCTCGAAAAATGATATTTTCTTATTAAAATAGTAATTCAACATAAATTCTAGTTGCATAATTACAGTAATTATATTTGTATGCATTTGTGTGAATAGAAGCACAATACAAAAAGAATCATCCCATATATAAACAGCTTAAATTTTCATTTTTAAAAGTTTACATATTCCCATACTATCCCTTAGTCCTCCAGCTTGGGAGTAGGGAGTATGGCCATTTAGAAGGGGTACTAGAATATAAAATATAATATAACTTCTACTATATTTTCTAGCTATTAAAAGGTCATTAACATTTTTAACATATTGTCTAATGTCTAAGGGAGCCCACTTCATCAGGGGCCCACTGGGCCCACTTGCCATCGGGTAAGCTGACACCCTGGCCAGTCCGCTACTGCATACAAATAACTCATTGTGCAGTACAATGTATGATGAATGTTATTTAACATTTTTGCTTTAATTGCATTGGCCATTACTTCAAAATTTCATCAGGAAAAAAACGGAAAAATAACCTGATTTTTTGACTCAATGCGGATATCATTGTTTTGCTAATTATTTCAAAGACTTTTTAAAAACTAATTACCTAAATTGATTCTAAGTGAATAGTTTTACTGAAGAATGTATTTTGTTTGGCGGAATTTTAAATTTTTATTTACTGTTTCGTTCATAAGTAGATAAATGGGCGTGGCCTGTAAGCGTAAATTCGACAACGTAGCTCCCTCTCGACTTTCTGAGTGAAAGTATCTGAGAGGCCAACTAGTTTCTCGCTGACTATAGTAAGAAAGGTATAATTCTCAGGCTACCTTCCTCTTCTTTTTTTATTAACAGGTAAAAATGAATTTTCTTAGGAGGCAATAGCAAGGGATGAAAGATACATTCATTCAATTCAGCAATTTAATCCTATTTGTATTCATGTGTTTGTGTTCCCGTGGTCTGTCAAGAACATCGAGTTCACATTATCTCACAGTTGAAATCTTTTTTTAGATTAAACATTTCTTAAATTAAATTAAAAAATATAATGTTATTCCCCCAGGTTGGCCTTGCATATCCATTATTCCTTGTCCTCCTATGTGTGGTTTATGCTGCTCGGACACGGAAATGCCCAGGTGGATTTAACGAAGCGCGTTATGTGGCCTTCACTTCATATACAGCTATTGTTGTGTGGCTAGCATTTGTTCCACTCTACCTTGCTTCAACGTCACATTCGATTCGAGTCGTCACCCTAGCCATATCGCTTTCTCTAAGGTAAGACAAACTTTAAAATATTTTTGTATGGAACAGCAGTTTTTTGTAACTATTGTGGATATTTTCTTAATTCATTATAAACTTTAAGTGTGATTTGGTCTACCATATTTAAATATTTTTGACTCCAATTTCCAATTTTAAACACCCATAAGAAAAGCACTGAAAACGGTGCAGAGCTATATAAAATTGCTTTTGTTAATTATTTACAATTGAGATACAAATTTGGTACATAAACCGTTCTTTGGAGAAAATATTGAAGTTTATTTTTCTTGAAGACAGAATTCAAATCCATGCTGAATTTTTGTAAAAATTTGATTTTAATAATAAAATTATGACATTTTTTCAGTTTTTAACAATGAAATATATTAACTGCCATAGCAACGACTCCAATGCCTTTCAATGGGAATTGATTTTCCATACTTCAAGAGCGTCGATATGATACTTATACTGCATTATAAACCATTTTATTTCAGGCAATGATGTGATAATTTTAAATTATTTTTACTTTTTTTTAACCGGATAGGTACTAAAAGGCACAGATGATGACGCCATAATCCTAACACACAAATTATCCTAATTTTTACATAAATGTTTGTGTAACGTATAGGCTATCATCTTAATGATGATTATAGTTATTGCTTAAGAAGGATGATCTGAGCCATTAACCTTGAAATTCAAAAATTTGGTCACGAGCCGATTGCCAGATAATTTAGAAATTCCGGATAGATGCCTTAATTTTTCAGAAAATGAAAACTATTATCTTATTTAAATGGGCTCTGAGTTGCTCAAATGCTGTCGCGTTGGTTTATTTATGAGTTTAGATCATGGTGTATGGTGATTTTTTAAACACTTGAAGTAGCTCTGCAAGCACCGAAAACAGCTACTCTGTATTTTTGTCTTTGTCCGACGCTGTTGCTGTAGAGACGAAAACAAAAAACCCTAGAAACATAGCTCATTTGCATAATATTTTAGTGCATTAATTGATTTCTTTTGTCATTTGGTAAAATAAAACTGTGATTACAACATTATTATACTGTTATCTGTCCATAATCATTTTAGTATTTAATTTAATCCACTGCTAAGTTGTAATTTGTTTAAAACTATGTTGATTTATATATTTAAAATATTTATATCGTTAAAACTACGCTTATTTATTAGCATTCTTCTTTCGTTTTAGCTTTTATTCATATCAATTTTCTGCTTCTTTTCTTTTATGAAAATTATACGTATTTACTCACCAGAATTCCGCTGATAAACATAAATTTTCTTTTCTTTGAAATAACGTAGGATTAGCTATAAAACTTCGTTTCTTCCTTTTTGAAAGAATGTATGATTTATTTAGGTTATTTGCTGGAGCATCGAAAATGCACAAACCCATAGAAACATAATTGCATAATTGATTGTTGTAATTTTTCATTCAGAAAGTCAATTAGCGATTACAACATTTAAAATTGAATCAAATATTAAGATTGAGTTCGTAAAATCAGATAGTAACACAATGTTCCTGTTCCCATCATACTGAAGGGCTGAAATTCTAGTATACAGAACAATTATTTTTAGAACCAACTACCCGGGAATTTTTCCCCATTAAAATACTTTATATAAGGGAGGGGTGGGAGGGGGGTATTAAGTTCGATTTTCCACTAAAGTCACTCATGCGACGAAAAAAGGGGAATTTTCATACAGGACAGTACACACACTGAACATTGCTTAATCTTAGTATAATGAAAATAACTTAAAATTATATAAATTCGATTAGAAAACATGATGACAAGGATAAACACACATATTGCGGGGTAAACTCACCAGAATCTCGGATATGATGTTCACGACACAATTCCGAAACAAAGCACATGATGTTGGTGCGTAATAACACCAAATCTATAACACTGCAGTAGTTAAGTACTATGTGACTCCAAAAAACATCATTTTCAAGGCAAAATGGATTAAGGATACCCGTAGAAAAGATCAATTTAATGCTGTGAATTTTCTCAGGTTTCCAGCCAGGTGAGATGGTAGTCGACCATCTCACCTGGCTGGAAACCCGAGAAAAATTCATCACATCTATTCGCCGGGAAAGCATAAGATCATTGATAAATTTAATGTTAACAATGGTGAGTATTTAGGACATAAGTAATACCTTTTATAATTTATAAAATAGTTATGAGCATCATGTTTAACATTTTTTTTTAATATCAGCTATAATTTGTTTGGAACACTTTGGGGGTAATTGATTGTTTTAGTAAAACTTTACAAATGTAAATGTTGGGTTACTTACCAAAAAGATTGAGGAACATTGGTTTCGATGCGATCCCCATGGATTTATTTGTTTGTCTTCAATGCTTAACAAGAAAATAAGGTAATTAAGGGAAAATTTTTATTTATATTATTTTAGCTTTTATTATGGATTCCTTATTGTAATGATTTATTTGAGCATATATTCCCAATTAGAGAAACAGAAAAAATATATGGCAGCCTGCAGGCATTTTGTATAGCTTATTATTTTCTGTAATCCAAATATGCCCCCTAAATAATTGAAGTAATTGTGTGAGAATTCAAATCCCATCAAGAGTAAATTTATTCTATTACTCAATAAGTTATTTGAAGTTACTAGTACCCATAAAAACTTTTGCAAAGTCAGTCAGAAATCTGCATGTTTAAAAGTAATATAGCCCATTTCTCCTTATAAAATTAGACAACTGACATTTTCAATTTCATGTTTGTTTTTACAGGGTTATCGGTAATTATAAACACAGTATCGGTAGTTATAAACACAGTATCAGTAATTATAACCATAATATCAGTAGTTATAAACCCATCATCTGTAATTATAAATACAATATCAGTAGTTATTAACACACTTTTGGTTATAAACAAAATATCTGTAGTTATAAACAAAACCCTGACTAACATTTATATATATCTTTTATAGTATGGAGAATGATATAAATATAGCATATAACTGTGAGAATGATGTTAATTCACTCAAAATATTTCAAAATATGAGAAAAGAAGGAGAGACAGTGAGTAAAACGGCCAAAAATTTAGGTGTTTCTAAGTCTGTTGTCTATAAATTATTAGGAAAAGTACACGAAATCGATTTGAAATGAAAAAGCCAGGGCCCAAAGTGCAACAAGTATCTATGCTATCTGATAAAATATGTTAAATCATTCAAGCTGACTGCTCTTTGACGCAGAAAGGTATCAAGGAAAAATTAAGGGATTATGACTTAGTATGTGCACAGTCTACTTTATCTAGTAACCTGTAGAAGATGGGAATTACTAGAAAAAGATTGAAGAAAAGAGTTACAAAAACAACAACCCCTGAAGTTATTTCGAAAAGACGTATATTCACACAATATTATGTGTTTCATCAGGAAGAATGCTATTTCTTGATGAAACAGGATTTAATTTGCTTAGTACCAATAATTACAGATATTCACCTCAAAATATAAATGCTTTAAAAATAGTTCCTACAAACAGAGGAAGAACCATAAGGTTGATTGCTGTGATCACTATCAATGGAATTAAGAAGAAGGTTCTATATAACACCGATCTTTTTTTGAATTTCTTCACGCTTGTAAATTCAAAGATGTATTCATTGAAGTTGATATTCTAATTATGGATAATGTAAAGTTTCACCATAGCCAAAATGTGATTTCTTGGCTTGTAGGGAGTAATGTTTACATATTTCTTCCCCCATATAGTCCACAATTAAATCCGATTGAAGAAGTTTTTGGTGGGCTAAAACCAAAATATCATGTCATTCGTCTCATTCCTGAAACATCTATGCAGATTCAGGACTATGTTGCAAGATGCATTGAAGGAATGAATAATGATAGGACATTGCACTTTGAAGCCTTTTATAACAACATGCAGAGATATCGCGATTTGACGTTTCAAGGCCTTCCATTTTGAGTTTCATATTTTAACCCTATAATTCATTTTTTCTGCACATACTGCTATTTATTTTGCATATACTGCAATTTCAATTTATAATATTAAGGAAAATTGTACACACATTAAATGAATAAATGTATATTAAATGTAAATGTATTCTACAATTATACACATGTTATATATATATAAATATATATATATATATATATATATATATATATATATATATATATATATATATATATGGATGTCAACAAGGTGTTGGGATGAGGAAACCCAGTGAGCACTCACCAATCAGACGACTTCAGGTTGGCGAGGCTCCGGGGATGTCGAAGCGACACACGTAAAATATGTGTTATTTTACGTGTGTTGCTTCGACATCCCCGGAGCCTCGCCAACCTGAAGTCGTCTGATTGGTGAGTGCTCACTGGGTTTCCTCATCCCAACACCTTGTTGACATCCATATATTCATTTTACCTTTCCTTTTCCGTAAGTTGTTATATATATATATATATATATATATATATATATATATATATATATATATATGAGTAGACGGTACTTGCATACTGCAAGCGCTTCAAAAAATCACCATACATCAAGATATAAACTCGTAAATAAACCAACGCGATCTCCAGGGCAACAGCACTTCAGTCATGTGGAGCCTGTAAGTATTAAATAATAAATTCCATGAGTAATAGCAGTATAGTTATAATTTTCCATGAAGTTAGGACAACTATTCGTAATTTACTAATTCTCTGGCAATTGGCTCATGTTCAATTTTTGTGACTCAAATCGTACTTCATGAGCAATAAGAATAATCATCATTAAGACAATACCCAATGCATTAAATTTATGGAAAAATTAGGATATTTTATGTTAAGATTATGACATCATCATCCATGCCTTTAGCATGCATTTGGATAAAAAATATCGAGAAATAGGTATGATGCCATTATATTTAACAATAGAAAAGAATTAAAATTTCTTGAAAAACTACTAAACATAACATTAAAATACTTTTCATGTTTTCCCGTCACCACAATCAGGGTTGCTTCTCCTATTGTGAGCCCTTATAGCCCTGGAGTCAATAACTCAAATTTAATCGTCATGTTTGTGCTTTCAGTAGTACATGAGAATTACAACTATCTATGATTCCCTCAATCACAGTATGTGATGCAATTAGTGTTTTGGATAGAGTAAAATCTTACAAATTATCGGAAGAAAATATTGGTTATGATGTATGATATTGAAAATTAGAGTTATATGCTTATGGGAATAAACTTGATGTTAATTCAATTAAAGAAAAATGAAAAAATATATTTCATTAACTCAAATTTTCTATAACTCGAATAATTTTTGCTTTCCTTTGAGATTCAAGTTATAGAAGTTCCACTGTATATTTACAAACATTTAAAAATATATGATATTTCCATAACTTGAATTTTCTATTACTCGAATAATTATTACTTTTCCTTGAGATTCGAGTTATGGAAGTTCAACTCTAATGTATTATGTACTCACTCTGTACTTTTTGTATGTTTGTTTTGATATGTAACTCCCATAGTATATATATATGTTGTGAATGTCCTCTATGACGGCTCCTGACAATTGTAATGCTTTGTGTATGCAATTTTTATGGAATTAAAAATAAATAATAATAATAATAATTATGACGGCATTAATTTCCATCAAAAGTATTAAATCACTGCAATCATAACGTATAATATCAGATCCCTTTAAAAGCATTGAGGTTGTTGCCATAGTATTTAAAGATTTTCATTGTTGAAAAAGTGAAAATTTCACATTTTCTTCTGATTAAAAGCAGATATTTATGCTAATTCAGTATGTATTTGAATTCTGCTTTCAAAAATTAAGAACTACATTCTTTCAGATACACAATTTTTTTAAGGAAATCTTATCCCAATTTTAAGTACCTAATTTAAAAATGCATTTTAGAAAGCCTTGCACTGAATCTCATGATTTTCTTATACAGGCTTTGAAATGGAACATTGGGGTTAAAAAGACCCCTTAAATATAAATTTTTTTGATTTTTGCTGCCAAATTCCAGATTTCTAGCCTTTCTAGAAGTACCTAAGAGTTTTGTGTCAGTGAGTGAGTAAGGCACAAGTAGCTATATTATTAAATAAGATAAATGATATAAACATGAATAAAAATCTTATTTATATATGTATATCTTTTATTAATTATTTATTACATAGCTTTGTTTTTAATTAATGGAATGATAAAAAGAAGGAAGTAAAAACATTGTATAATTGTTATCAATCAAGGTTGGATTTTTGTTTATAACTACCAATATTTTGTTCATAACTACCAATATTTTGTTTATAACTACCTATAGTGTGTTTATAACTACTGATATTGTGTTTATAGTTACCGATAACCCTGTATAATTTATGTGCCATTTTAATTGCTTCTCCTATACGATAAAGGTATCATTATAGTGAAGATTTTTTCTTTTGGTCGAACGTTAAAAATGCCCACAGTCCACACTCAGTTTACAGAATAATAATAATAATCTGTAATTATTAACATTACAATCTATTAAGTTTGACGTTGCTACAACTATAATTTCAATGCTTCATAAAAAGCTCAAATCGAATAATGCAATTATTTCATCTATTTGAAGGCTTAATAGACGCTAATTCAATGTGGGTCGCCTTGGCAACACCAGGAAAGAAAAAGCCATAAAATTTAGAAAAGAAACGTTTCTGAGAAATTCTTCCATGTAACATAAAAAAATCGCAAGAATAAGATATTTTATAGTTTTAGCCATTGAATAAAGCAAATTAGGTCCATATTTACGTATCTTAATGTATGAAGGAAATAAACCTTACAACTTGAAAAATCGAAACTCCTTTGTAAACATATGGGAAAATATAGAGAAAGGAGGGAAAGATGAGATAGGTAGTATAATTCCTGACAAGTGGTCCTACTTGTTGGCAGTTTTGGGAACTACTTCCAAATGTCCTTTAGCGAGGTTAGACAGCAGAGGAGCCATATTGCATTCATTTTGTAGATGTGACAAAGGAATGTTGATTTTGTCACTGTTTGATATTATTTTTGTCTGTTTTTCACAATGATTCAGTTGAGTTTCATACATGATACTGTAATGTCAATATTTTATAAATGTAGGGGGGTCCTTAAATAGTAAGTCCATATGCAACTTAATCAAATTACAGTTTCATTGCATGAGCTAGGTTAAAGACAATGTAAAGTGTCACCCTCAGGCAAGATGAGGTAGTACTCGCACATGAGGAAAGATGTCTTACTCCATGAATTTATTACTGTTGTGATTAAGTGTAAAACTTAATAATAAATAAAATCTATCTGAATATAAATTTCAAATGAGATATGAATAACTCACTAAAAACCTGTCTGAGAAGGTTCATTTTTATAGTAAAACATGACTCATCCCAGGAGTCTTTGTTTTTAATGATTTTTTTACCTAAATAGCTGAGAAAATAAAGTCAAGCTGGCTTTGCAGTTTTTTGAAAAGGCATCCAGATCTATCAATCAAAAAACCCGAGCTAACCTCTATAGCCAGAGCAATGGGCTTCAACAAAGTACAAGTCTCCAAATCTTTTGAGCTTCTTGGTGCCTTAATTGATAAGTATCAATTCACACCTGATATAATATATAACTGTGATGAGACTGGCATATCATCTGTCAAAAGTCAAAAATCATCACAAAAAATAGCAAGAAATAGGCTGGAGCTATCACCTGTGCAGAAAGAGGACAAACTGTAAATGTAGAAATTTGTTTTAGTGCATCTGGTTCTTACATGTCTCCTATGTTGGTGTTTCCACACCAACGAATGAAGCCAGAATTGTTGAACAGCGCTCCTCCAGGTGCTTGGGCAGAATGTCACATTAGTGGTTGGATGCAAAGCAACATTTTTGAATGATAATTCAAATGGTTCATCAGCTATAATCATGCTACCAAGGACAAACCAGTTCTGCTGCTTCTAGATGGTCATACAACTGATACGCAAAACCTGGCTGTCGTCGAGCTTGCTAGGGAAAATGGTGTCGTCTTGCTCTGTTTTCCACTGCACTGTACATACCGCATGCAGCCCCTTGATGTGGTATTTATGAAACCACTTAGCACCTTCTATGACCAAGCAATAACCAATTGGTTGCAGACACATCCAAGTCATGCAGTTACAATGTTCAAGTTGCTGAGTTGTTGGAAGATTCATTTGTTAAAGCAGTCAGTGTCTTTGAGAGTTAGGTTTTGGACTTCATTGATGAAGTGGGTGTTATTTTTAATAAGTGATTCTTGAGTAAGTGTTTGAAAAGCTCATTTAGCCAATAGGAAATTTTGTATTTTGGAGAGTTCATGGCCGAGATGATGGGTCTGAGGGGATATCTTTTTTATGTATTTTTGGGAGGCAGTACATTATAGGGATGTTGGGGTTTGAGATATGAAGTTGGGCAAAACCATGGCACAACAATGGGAAATTCTGTCACCACTCCTATCAAATTTATTCATGACCAATTTTGAAAATTACTACAAAACTACATTCAATAACTTCCCCAAAACTTGGCATTTCAAACAATGGCCTCTTACTCAAGAATCACTTATTAAAAATAACGCCCACTTCATCAACGAAGTTCAAAACCTAACTCTCAAAGACACTGAAATTCTTGATTCGTTCGACATTGTTTCCCTTTTTCCCAGAATACCAATAGAAGAAACACTAAATTTCCTTGAATCTTGGCTCAAAGAACAGAAACTACCACAAAAAATAGTCAATGAATACATCCTATTAACATGCCTTTCATGAAACAAAATTTCATCCAAATAAACAACAACATATACCAGCAAAACTATGGCACAACAATGGGAAATTCTCTGTCACCATTCATTTCAAATTTATTCATGACCAATTTCAAAAATCACTGCAAAACCACATTCACTTACTTCCCCAAAACTTGGCTTAGATACGTTGATGACATCCCTAACTTTCTACAAGAACTTAATGACCAATATGACTCGATTACATTCACACTTGAAAAAGAAAAAGACAACACACTACCCTTCTTAGACTTATCATTAATAAGACACAACAACAAATTAAAATTCAACATTTACCGAAAACCAAGATACACAGATAGATATATCTCTTCCAATTCCAACCATCACATCTCACATAAATTGGCCCCTTTTCATTCCATGATAAATAGATTTCTTCATGTACCTCTTTCCCCATCAGATTACCATAAAGAAATCACGCACATTAAAAACTGTGCAACAGTCAACAGATACAGCACCGAAACAATTGAAAACATTCCACATAAACATAGACTCCACGTAAAATCTCACACAACACCTACTGACACTTGCCCCAAAGACTCAAAATACATCAAAATCCCCTTCACTCCTGGGCTCTCCAACAAACTACACAACTCTTCTCAAAATTCAATTTTAATACAGTTATAGCTAATAACAATAAACTCGTAAATTTATTACACAACCCAAAAGACACAATACCTTCCTTACACAAATCCAGCATATACAAAATATCATGTGGAGGATGTGACAAAATATATATTGGACAAACTAAACGATAGATAGAAACACGCTTCAAAGTTCATATAACACATTTTAAACATAACAGATTAAACAATTCTAGCATAGCATCACATATCCAGGAACACCACCATCCAATCATGATCCAAAAGCTAACACTCGTAAAATCAATAACCAACCAAAACAAACTAAATGCTTACAAAAGCATACACATAAACAGAAAAAAGCAAATCCATTATGAATAATGACCTCTGTACATTGTAACAGCCGAACCTCCTTCCCCTTTCACTCCAGCATATAACCATATAAATATGACCCACAACATTCCCCCCCCTCATTACGCATCAGCTACTAATGATAAGAGCATTGCTCTCGAAATGTGTATTTAGTACGTTTACCTCAATTTTAGAGACCTTATGTACATATATTCAAGTGCTTGTGTGCATGATTGCTTTGTCTGATAGGTCCCTGTCACTGTCTGACGGCACATAAACCTACAAGCAACTGTGTGTGATACTAGGCCCCTGGCACAGTTTAATTTCCCATAAACCTAGTATTATTTCCCATCCCTTTTTCCTTTTATTTCCCCTTATCTCTTGGTGTGTACATGTGTGCGTGTTTGTGGTTGCCTGGTAGGTCCCTGTTATGGTAGTACAGACTCACAAACCTTCTAGCAACAGTGTGATTTTCGGGTCCCTGGCGCAGATTAATCTCTCGCAAACCCACCTCCTTTTTTAATCCTTTTTCCATCTTTAGGATTAGTGCTTGTGCGATTGAGTGAGTAAATGTGTGAGTGACCTCAGGTCCCTGGCATGGAGTAACACCCCCTAAACCTGTAAGTTTGTATTATTCATTGACTTTTTACCTCCTTTCTTCTTTCCCCCCTTTTTTCCTGTGTGTCTCTAATTTTTGAACCTTACAGTTAAGGAGTAAATTTCTTATTTATTATAAACAATAAAGTGAAAAGAAACTGTTTTTGAAATTATTTCAAACATTTGTTGCAAATTATATCTGAACTAGAGGAATTACCCGTTGAACATCAATGGAACTTTGTAGTGTGATTTAAATTTAACTTCTGAGGGGTGTGTGTGTTAAAAACCTATATATAGACACACACAGACTTTACTGTTTATATATGCAACGAATAATTCCGATAGTAAGAAGTAGTTAGTAAAATTAAAATAAAAACAGAAATACTTGAAAAAGATTTTACAGATTAATATAATATGTTCCAAAAAATCTCGTAGTATTTCTTTATAAACAATATTTCTTGTGTAGAAACGACCATCTCTCATCTTTCCTTGACCATAACTTTCTAAGATCTTCGCTCTGATGTCTTCTAAACGTGTAACTCTGGAAAAGGCGACGTATAGCCGTCTGATGGGTGAAACTTAAAACACCTCGGATTCCAACAGTTTAGAAAAAGAAAATAAGAGAAGTTAAAATGTAAGAATTAAGATGAAAAAAACCTGAGCTGGCTGGGAATCACCATATGAAAAAATATGAGTGCAAAGGGTTAAAGACTGCTACTTTAAATGAGCTTTATAGGTTTTCTGAAATTATTTACTTTGCTATCTATTACGTTTGATGTTGCTACAACAATAATTTCGATGTTTCATATAACTCGCGAAGCGAATAATGCAATTATTTCGTCTATTTGAAGGCTTAATAGATGCTAATTCAATCGGAGGCAACAATGTAGGTCGCCTTTACAACACCCGGAAAGAGTACGAAATGTTATAAAATTTCGAAAAGAAATGCGTGTTTCTGACAAATTCTTCCGTGTAACATCTAAACATTGCAAGAATAAGATATTTTATAGTTTTAGCCGTCGAATAAAATAAAAACGGGGAAATTCGGTCCATACTTACATATTTTAATGACTGAATGAAATAAACCTTACACCTTGAAAAATCGAAAATCCCGTGTAAACTTATGAAAAAATATAATCGTCTCCCTGAGTTGAATCCGGGATTTTTTTCCGGTATGTTTGATTTTTCTAGGGACCACCTCATGGGGGATTAACGATTGTGAAAGTTTCAGCTCTTAATTCCATTGCGAAATGCCCAAAACTACTGGGACAGACAGACAGACAGACGGACACTTGAGAATTATTATACAAGTATGATTTGGGCAATTAAACTCTTGACAGTTCTTGCAGTGTGCTGTAGTTTTGCAGTCATTGCTGTGGTCGCATAGCTGGCATCTTCCACTCCTTGACTCCAAATTGATTGCAGTACATGTTGAATCATCTGGCAGTCAAAGCTGAGAAGCTTTGGACTTATGGAGGGAAGTTCTCAAAGTTGTAATTTGGAGGCGTTTGTGGAGCTGGGGCCTGATCATAGCTTCTCCCGAGTTCATCAAGAAAGAATTCCTAGACAGCTTAGATTTTCCTATCATGCCATTATTGTGTGACAAAATAACAAATACATTGATAACTGCAGCATTTAACAGCACATAAAAGATAGAAAGAGGCCATCTTCTAGTTTATTTACTCCGAGAGGTAAATTGCTATATAGGCATCCACGTTAAAAGTTTTAAGATTGATGCAATGTATAAAAACATGTCTCGGTGTTGCATTTTGTACTAATCTGATCAATTGAGTTATTTGGAAATTACAGTGAATAATAAAGTTCACTGAAACAGGTTCAAAAAAACATACGATTCCAGTATACTGGCGTATTCAGAGCCCCTAAAGATGTTACAGAAAGCACAAAAATGAGTGATGACAAACAAAAAAATTATCAACATCATTTTGAAGTGACCCTGAAGGAAATCTAAAAATGACAAATAAATATGCATAACCATCTCTCACTTACATCCTAAATATAAATCCATGGGATATTCAGTGTCCCAATGTATCCTTCCCAGGTTAAGAGAAGGCTGGAAGGTTTTATTGAGTTCTATGGTGTGCCATCATGTGCCCAATATGGAACTTATGCTCTGTTGATGGATGTGGTGGAATATATATACAGGGTGTTCCTAAATTATACTGACAAATTGATAGGGGTTGTAGGGCAGCATGCAGTTTCCTGCTCAAGCTATGAGGTGAAAAATTTCGTACCTAAGTGCCCAGTGTTAAGGCAATGTGTTCATTGGGCAGCTCACTCCCTGGATCTCAATCCTCTGCATTTTTTTGTTTGGGGTCTCATCAAGTACCTCGTGTATGAAAATGCAGTTGGTCAAGTGGCAGACCTTTTCCCTCACATCCAGGCTGCTTGTGATTCAATCCACAACACAGCAGGAACGTTTTGAATGAACAAAGCAGTCATTGTTCAGAAGATGCATGTTGTGTTTGCAGGTTGGGGGCCGCCAGTTCATGCAACTCCTATAATGAATCTTGTCCCATACTCAGTACAGTAATTGTGGATTAATAAAACATGCTGTTACATCCCGAAGTTCCAATTTCTTTTTCTCCTAACTCAGCAAACACACATTTCACCAAATGCACCATCCGCAATCTGTGCCCTCGTGCCTGCAATTAATACTAAGTAAACAGAGTGAGCAAAACATTTCACCATGCACAAAGACCGCATCACAGGTGGCATGCAAAGTACAAGGATTGCCTTAACACTGTGTACTTAGGTACAAGATTTCTCACCTCATAGCTCAAACAGGAAACTGCTCTTGATACAGGAACCAGGTGTTTTGCACATCGGGCATGCCACTATGCAATCCATATCATTTTTTCAATATAATTTAGGAACACCCTGTTAATGAGGCATTTGAGAATGAGGATATAATAAAGATGGTGTGATGTGACCTTAGTAAAGCCTTTGATACTGTCAAATATGACTGGCTACTTGAGAAGATATATTGGTATGGTATTAGGGTGAATGCTCTGCAGTTCTGTGAAAATTTTCTAGTCAATAGATACCAAGTAGTGCTATGGGAAAACCATACTTCAGATTTGAAACCCATCTCATGTAATGTGCTGCAGGGCTCACTGTTAGGGCCCCTGTTTTTTATTATTTATGTTAATGACATGCATTGTGCTACAACACCAAATATTAAGCTGATGCAATTTGCAGATGATACTTCCTTTATGTGCCGCAATCAGGATGCAACTATCCTAGATCATAGGATGCATTCAACCTTTCCACAAATAAATGACTGGTTCAAAGCTAATAGTTTATACTTACATGAAGAGATAACTTTTATCCTAAAAGGATCTTTCATTAACAACCAAGTACCATGTAAGCTGATAGGACTCTGTTTTGGTAGTGGTTTAACATGGCAAGTACATTACTAAGATGTGCTCTAAATTGGTATCTATAAGTTTTTTAATACTCAAAATACATGATCATTTAATGTTTTCAGAATTTTATATCTGGCCTTATTTCAAGGCCTTGTTACATACAGTATATTATTCTGGGGTGGTGCATGTCATCTCAGATCGATGATGCTAATTTAAAAGTGTTGCATCAGAATAATAAGAAGAGAGCACAGTAAACCACTGTCTGCAAAGTATAGAATTCTCACTATTGTATCACTGTAAATTTTCGCATGTTTGAAATATGTGGCAGAAAATGTTGATAACCAGTGGCGGCTTGTAGCTAAAATTAGTGGGGGTGCTGCTCCAGAAAATGTTTAGCCTTTGTTTTAAAATTGTGTAAAAGGAAAATAACATGTATAAAAAGAAAATTTATTCAGGAACTTGATAAAATCTTAACAAAAAAAACCAAACATTTTTTACTTACTTTAACTTAAATTGTTACAGTTCAAGCTTGATCTATTCATTTAAAAATGAAATCCATTCTTCTTGTTTTAATTTGCGCAAAAAGTTCAATAATTTTCTCCTTGATCTCTGAATGACAATTGAGGAAATTATTCTCCATTGAAAGTACTGCAAGCGCATTTAGTCTTTCCGAATTCATAGTGCTTCTTAAAAAAGTTTTTATTCTTTTCAATGTTGAAAAGCAGCGCTCTGCCTCTGATGTAGTCATGGGAATTGTCAAGAGGATTTTTATCAGTTTCGTAATTTCACTAAAAACATCATCTAGATTATTTTCCAAGATAAATTTCAGCAGCTCAATTAATTTGCAATATTCATGAATATCAGTCCTACAATAGAATACTTTTAGTTCAGTTTCAAGCTTTTCTTTGTCAATCATGGGATAAGCTTCAGTGGTCAGTACTATCTCTTTTGTGGGATGTTCATTCTTAAATCTAGTGAAGCATTTCTTGTTGAACAATTTAGCAGCTACTAAGTGTTTAGTGGAAGAATATCTGTCCATTGTATCAACACATATATAGTCACACACTTCCTTAGCTTCTGCCATGAGTGTCTTTGAAGGATTCTCACAGTACTTTGAGTTTCTCAATTCTAAAATAGCAGTTTTGAAATTTGTTATATATTCATTAACTTTAAACACACTAATTTCTCGAGATTGCATTTGGTTGTAAATTATTTCAACATGAGGCATAATCTGATAAAAAAGCTCTAACCAAAACTTGAAATTATCATCATTCAGGTATTTTAAAATTCCTGTTGCTTCTGCAATGGTTTGATCTGCATTTGATGTTGACTGAATTTCAGTAAAGCAGTTTTTTAAAGGTTGCAAATTTTCATGAACTCTGTTTATGGTCCTTATGTTGAAATTCCACCTTGTAGAGGATGGACGTGGAATGCTGACGTCCATATGTTTCTTGAGAATGGACACACGTTGTGGTGATCTTGAGAAGAATGTTGGAATAGCCAGAATGTTAGAGAAAAATATTCTTGCATTTCATGTAATACTTGCTGCATTTCTCATTATTAAATTAAGTTGATGTGCATAACACTGAATGAAATGTGCATTACTATAAACTGCTTTTATTTTTGCTTGAACTCCTGCTTTTTTGCCTTTCATGACATTTGCACCATCAAATGTCT
Source organism: Tanypteryx hageni (assembly GCA_028673005.1). NCBI lineage: Eukaryota > Metazoa > Arthropoda > Insecta > Odonata > Petaluridae > Tanypteryx > Tanypteryx hageni. The sequence continues at coordinate 11,134,910 of CM054115.1, read as the reverse complement.
GAGCTATCAGTTTTTGTCCATTTCCTTGAAGGATTATGTCCAATTGTTCTAAAATACGTTTTGATATGCCATCTGCAGTTTGATTTTCTGGAATAAAGAATCCCCAAAAACGCTCAAACATTTCTTCATTCAATACGTACCGTAGAACAAGGACCATTTGAGTGTGTTCCGAAACATCTGTTGTGTCATCAGCCATGACAGCTACAAAGGAAGCTTTTATAATTTCCGTCCTTATCTCCTCATGGTATATTTGTAGCAGGCAGTCAAGTATCTCATTCTGAATGGTCTTAGAAACACCTTTGAAGACTGGACTGGTTGTTTCTAAGTGATTCTTCAAATCTGAATCTAATTTAGATGCAAAATTTACTAATCCTCTAAATACCCCTGGATTTACTGAATCGTCTTTTTCATCATGTCCACGTAAGGGAGTTTCAAAGTTTCCACAAAAGTAAATGCAGTCTATTATTTTGGACAAAATTTCACGGTTCTTTTTAACTTTTATATTATGCTCATTGATTGAAAGTCTGTATGCCTCACTAAGTTTCTCCTTAATACTTACGGTTCCTAAAAGTGACAGTGAAACAACATTATCAACGTGCTTCTTTGACTTCTCATGCTTTTCAGTTTTTTCTTTCATTTTGTTTATATTTCTATAACCATCTTTTGTCCACGGTACATCACCTCCAAACAGCAAACACGGGAAGCAAAACAATGCATTTTTTACTTCACAGCCGCAAAGCCAACTTTTCCATTGGTACCATTCAGAATTAAAGCTACGAATATATTTCTTGTTGTTGCTTTTGCCTGGCTGAGATATTAGAATATCAGGAGTTGAACGACCTCTTTTCTTAACTGTAACTTTCTCATGGAGAGATAGCTGTGAAAACTTAAGCTGTTGAAGTTCACTTACAGTCACAGAACTTATTTCTTGGGGATGCAAGGCCATGGTTAAAGTTTTCTGTTAAATAAAAGAACCGAAAAAAATGAATCAAATAGAATAGCTGGAAGCAGAATAATAATCTAATTCTACACTCTTCTACACTTTATCACATTCAAGAATATGGTACACGGTTTTTAAGCACAACACACGCTGAGTAAAAAAAAACTTCCTTCCACCATCACGCCAGAGCCGGCACTGTGAGAGCAACAGTGCTCTCTCTACCTGGCAGTCCCGCCTTCCTCCCCACCCCCCTCCTATGTGCGCATGCGCACAACAGTCAAACACCACGTCGCTGGCACTGTGAAGCGCACAGTTCCATACAAAGATTTTTGTATCTTTTTCATAAACTGGGGGATGGCTACTGAAGTACTGACATTAAGCTTAAGGAATATATATTGTACTACAAAAATAAAGAAAGAATTAAAGAAAAAAGGACTCATTATATTAAATGTTATCGATAATATCAAGTGGAAATAGGGGATGCTGCAGTTCCGCAGTGCCTATACACGAGCCGCCACTGTTGATAACACAAGTGGATGAGTACAAAACTAAGCAGTCTGGTAAACTATTTCTGTCCTCTTGTTGGAAAGCTAAAACATTGAACAGTTTCCTTGGGATAAGTCAGGTTATATAATGAATTTTATATGCAAAAAAGTCAGACTGAAACCAACCAATCAATGTATTAATGTTGTTAAGGAATGGTTGTTATGTAATCACCTTTACTCTGTTGATGAGTTTCTCTTATGACACCATGGCATGAGCATATAAACTGCAATGATGCACCTTCTTACTTTTGATGATGTATGACATGTTGACATGTTTTTTAACCGAATAAATATCTTATCTTATTCCAGCATAAATTTATCTTTTTCCCCCAAACATAGGGGTGCAAATGGTAAATGAGAGCACCTGGTACATAAATAAATATGGTTTTTAATAAGTAATAAAAATTTGTAATTGAATATCTTTAAGTATGCTGAGGCATTCCTGTTTAATGTGTCATAATTTTGGAAATAGCTTAAAACTTGTGAGAATGCTGTAGAACTTAAACTACCCTTAGGCAAATGTATTTTTGCTTTAGGATATAAAAATGTTATGGTCCTGTTCATCCAGTGAAATATCTTAACTGAATCTCAACTTGATAAAAATTAAAGTAAAATAACATGTTCTGATATTATCTTTTATAATCTCTTTCATAATTTCTATGCAGTGGATTGGTACAGCTTGGATGCCTATTCTTTCCAAAGATATATATTGTTCTTCTCAAACCTGAAAAGAACACAAAAGAGGTCGTCATGTCACAACACAGAAGTTCCTCTTATGCTGCTTCTCCATCCAATTCAAATCCCGTAGTGCTTGTAAATGGTAAGTCATGTTTATTATGAGTCATACATTTCACCAATGATCCATAGTAATTTCAACTTGTATTTATTGAATTATCAAATAGTAATATTCATTGGCTCATAAAAGAATTATCAAGTAGTTATGTCTTATGGCTGAAATCCAATTTATAATTTTGATAACTTCAATAAACATGTGAAGAGATAGGCAAGCTAGACCTGCATTTTGGCTACAAAACAGGCATTCTCATTGCTGAATCATCAGTTAATTCTGGAAAATAATCAACAGAATCTACAATTGCTGAATCATTTCTGAAGATGGCAATGTTGCCGTCTACATACAAATCTGTTTGTCCAAATCTTTTAATGATTATTGAAGTTATTGAAATTATAAACTGCATTTCTGCTATAAGGTATGCTCTATAGTTAATCTTATTAATATCTATATATGATTTTACTATGTTTTAGGAAGTGGAGATTGCTGTGCTTATCTGAAGCCACAACATCATGATCCAATGAAAATGCAGCAATTAGGAGTCCAACAATATCCAAGCCCTTCACCCAAGATATGTAAGTACTCCAATTCACTGTATTAATATGTACAGTAAAATCTAGTTAATTTTAAATTCAAGGGGCTGAAAAAAAATTTGAATTGCGGAAAATTTGGTTAATTCAAAATTTACGAAAACAACAGAACTATCTATTAAATAAAATTACAAATATAAAATACAAAAATCTGATGTGGCCACCACATGGCTTTCTCCATACCTGTATTATTTCTAAAAATTCCAAATAAGTTACATGATAATAAATATTTTAAGGAACTAAGAGTAACATTCAAAGACTAAAAAGAACAAATAAACTCAAATCATAGCCTTCTGATATTGGATATAGCCATAAAGCTCCAACAATTCAGAAACTATAAAGGAGCGTTACTAACACCTAACTAAGCATCAATTGTTAACAATAGTCATCGGTAGGTGTCATGGTGGTGGAAGCTAAAATATTTAGTTTTGAAGATATCTCTTAAAAAATGCATTATAGGGGAAAATATTTCAAACAAAGGTTGTAGAAAATTAAATTTCCTACAACTTTTATTCTAGTATGTTTTTATATATATCAAATATTAAAGCAAGTATTTCAAAATAACAGATAAGTGACAAGAGTAAACACCCACTTTCGATTTACCGATTTTTACCAAAAACTAATCAGTTCTTTTGACTTTCATAAAAATGTTAAGTATAAAATTTTGCATTGACCTGATTAATAGTTTTTGAGTTAGAGCACCCACAAAAAACTGTCCCATACATACACAGACACTCTCACACACACAGACATCATCAAGAAAATGGTCAAAACATGTTCAGGGGACCTCAAAACATGTATTTCCGTTGAAATCTTGAAAGTGATTTTTTTCATGAAAACAATATTTTCCCCTATACTACGTATGGAAAAGTAAAAAAAAGAGATATGGCTTACCTTATAATGTGATATTAAATCCAATTTCAGTGGATTTATTTTTGGAACTGAACACAAAATTGTACTCCCACTCCCCACATAATGCTGTCTCGATTAACGCTGAAGATAATTTAATACCTTTATCCAAATTGTGCTCACGTGTTCCACATTAACGCTCTTCAAAATTTCTGGTGTTATTTGCGAAGTCCACTACGCAGCGCTTCTGTGCGTTTACATCACACAAGACGTCAGTATTTGCAGTTGCTTGATGGTTCTGTGTACACTTGTTGATGTTCTTGTAGGTCAAAATATAGAGTGAACTTTGTTTAAATTATGTTTTCCCTTTAAATAAAAAGACCATGAGTGATAACCGGTAGTCAGAGGAGAAAAAGATGAAAAATTTAACTCTCGAGGTTAAATTAAGGTTTTACAGCTACTAAAAGCTGGAGAATGCCAATGTTTGTTTTTTTTTTGTTTATTGCTCCCTTTTTGATTGTTCCATTTTTAAAATGTAAGACCAAGATATTTGAATTCTTCCTTTATTTGGTGTATTCCATGTTCCTTTATTTATCAAGCACATGTGATAATTCTTTTATGAATCGATATCTCTTTATTGAAACATACTAAGGTTTTGATCGTTTCGATATACGATTTTGTTTTTGCCTTATTGGTTGCCTTCTCTTAATTGAACAGTATCTTCAGTCATAATGCTTATGTTATTATGTTCCAATTTTCTTTGTGTTAATAAAATTGTGGCTGTATAGTGATTATTGCCTCACCCTGTATATATAGGTAGACGCAGGTATCTTCTTCTACTCTAATTCCTATTCCTTAATGCTCCTGTGCGATTTATTCAGTGTGGGATGAACATATGTTTCGTAAAATACATTCTGTTCTTCATTTATATTCAAGTTTTACTGTTCAATTTTAAATATAATTGCAATGCAAATGACTACCTATTCTACGCTATATAATATGGTTAACAAAGAATACTTATTAAATTAAATCTTATCACATCATTTCTTATGGAAGTACGTGTTCCGAATAGTGCTTGATTTTCCTGGCACCAACTAAGAGCATTAATCAGGAACAGTGCCGGCCCAAAAATTTGCGGGGCCTTGTTCGAGATACTAGATTCTTCAAAAAAGGTAATAATAATTAACACAGAAAAAACTTGAATAATTAAACATTTATTTTGAGTTTGATAAACATCTTCAAATATAAAACTACAATTTTGATTATTACAGTGGTTTGATTTATCAATAACCTGTAATATAATATTGTAAGTAATAACAATCTGTCAATTGTAGGTCCATTTATCTACAGTATATAATTAAAAAAGAAATCGAGTGATGATATCAATACATACATGATATAATGCATAACAAAATTTTGGCTGTCAGCCCGTTCAAGGTTAGGCTGCCATTTATATAATTTGCCTTGCTCTCTTGGCTGCAAAATCATTTATGATATCATTGTAATCAGAAGTTTTTGTTAAGTCAATTTCAATCGAAATAATTGCCAATGAATTTAGCTTTTCTTGAGAAATAGTTGTCCTTAAATAATTTTTAATGATTTTTAGTTTAGAAAATGATCTCTCATTTGAGGCAACTGTGATAGGGCTAGTCAAAATTATCCTTAATGCAATGGCAACATTAGGGTATAATTCCGTCAAATGTTTCTCGTATATAAATGTCAACGCTTCCAAGTATGTTGAAGTTGTTGGGACTATTTTTCGAAACATATATACTTCATCGTAAAAATCATGCTTATCAATATCAGTATTGAAAGTTAAGCAAAATCTGTCAGAATCTTGCTTCAAGTTAAATTCACACACTTCCTTCAGTCTTGAAAAGTCAGACAAGAAACCGAAAATAGTATAATGTTCCTCATATGATTCAAAATATTTCTTAAAAGATACCAAAGCATTATCAATTATAAAGAAAAATAAATTAACTCGGAAATTGTCTTCAGGATCTGTTACAGATGAATCACTGCTTTCATAATCAAAAAACTTTCTTTTCTTGCTAACAGGAGGTTGTTTCAAATGTGACTCAATATTAAATTCTACTGATAATTTCTTAGCTTCATTTAAGCAAGTTTTGAAACCCTCCTCTCTGAATTTTTGTAAAAATATGACTAGTTCCTCCAAATGTTTTACTGCAATAGCTAAATGCATTGCTTTATCCTGTAATAATTTGCTTATCAAATTAACTTTTACTAATAGTTCATACCAAATTACTAGACTGAGAAGGAACTCAAATTTATGCATATTTTTACATATCCCTCTTATTTCTACTTTTATGCCGTTATCTAATATTTTGTTCTCTTCAAGGATGTTAAAAAATTCAGGAAGTTGAAATTGAGCAACTTTAACACTGCTGAAGCGACATTCCCATCTTGTATTACAAAGCTGTTTTGGTGTGTTTTGAGTAACATGTTTCTTTAATATTTCCCAACATGATGTTGAAGCTGAAAATATTGTATATAACCATTGTAAACCGTTAAAATAATTAATAGCAATTTCTGATGATTTAGCGACCACACCTAACATTAAATTGATGTTATGAGGTGTAGGATTATTAGTATTATTGTTCCCGTTGATTTTCTTATTTCGCAGATGATCCAAGGGTGATGTTAAAAATTTTATTCAAGGATTTTTTAGTTTTCCAGCTTCTAGTTTTTGTTTTCTTGCATTTGTTCACTTGTCATTGCCACTTAGATATTTTCGACCTTCGTCACGTTCTCTACTTGTCATGATGTTGAATTATATTTTATATAAATAAAAAACAAAAAATTAAATTTGTTATTAAAAAGTTCAGTAAGGTTAATAATATTTTCTTGCTAACTCCGTCAGGGTTATTAATTAGTACTTATCATTTCATTTTGGTTTCTAAATTATAATTTATATTAAAGAAAATTTGTCAATGTGCTTACAGTGATGATTATTAAAAGATGGGATGAGGTAAGTAAGAGAGACGTACACAAGATCCTATATATCACTGTATATTTCTGAAAATAGGAAAATCAGATTTGTCAAGGTTTCCAGTATTTATGGCTTTTTTATCAGAAATCCTTACCATTGTTTCTCACTTTTGACAGAACCCCATACTACCAGAAATAACAAAACAAATATTAACCCGGCAATGGTCGCGCTGGGTCTTAAGGGCCCCATACACTCTCGGTTTTAAGCACAGTTTTACCCGTACAGTTTTGAACCGTGCGGGTAAACACTAGTGTGTGGGCGAATTTTCAAAGATCAGACATTTTCTTATCGAATTATAAAGACCAAAATTTTCATTACATTTTATGAGATTTATACACTGTAAACTCTTGAATTAATTTTTTAAAACAACTTTATTACTTTAGAAACAAGATTTTACATTTTTATTAAAAAAAGATCATTTTAATTCCTCAGAAAATTTTGTCATAATGAGGGATTTTAATCTACTACAGAAATGAACACATTTCAATTGCATTAAGTACCTAATGTGAAATGTATTTTTGATTTTGTAAAATACACATAGTCATTCCATCTTAATTACAAATCAATTACCAAATAATACAAACTTAGATTAAAAATTTTTTATCACATTTAACATAAAGTTATGAAAGTAGGCAAACATGTATGCTAAGCATTAATACATTATAAAAGATTAATATTAATAAATTATTTAAAATTAATACTATGAGAATACATTCATGCCTTGTACAAGAATTAAGACGAGCATTTTATTTTAATAATTGCATTCATCTACCACCAGCTTTTTGTGCAAATCTTTCTACAACTTGATCTAAATATATGGATTTCGTAAGCTCTTTTTCTATGTGAAATACAGCTAAGTGTGAAAGACGATCATTGGCAGTTTTAATAATAATAATAATAATAATGGTCATGTGTCGACTAGGCAGACATCGATCGGGTCACCCAAAAAATCAACAGCCAAATCCAATGGATGCAATAACCCAACACCGTCAAGTAATATTGCACAAGCTGAATGTGTTTCTCAGGGGGGCAACCCACTTTTAACTGAGACCACACAAGCAGGCCGGAGACGTGTACGCATGAAATGGACAGCTGAAGTTAACACCTTTATCATGCGCACGTATTACAGAATTACAAAATTAGAATCCGATATGACAGCCTACAGAGATCAACTCCATACCGCATTTACAAATCAATACCCAAACATACCTGTAACAGTTCAACGTATATCAGACCAACGCAGAGCAATAATAAGAAATAATCTAGTATCTCCTGAAACATTGAACCAACTAAAACACGAAATAGGCCAAGAATTAGAAGCAGATATGAGAGTTATATTAAACAATATGCCTATAAATAATGACAAACCTACAAATTTACCAAATGAAACAGAACGCAATTTAAATATTATAACAAAAGAAAGTCCAACATCAAATGGTAAGAATTTAATTAATAAAAACACTGCAATACAAAATAGTGGCAAACCTAAAAATAGTAATAAATTAACTAATGAAATTTCTACCCCTGATAGTAACAACCATAATATTGAAGTAAATGCTGATGCTGACTTGATTGAAAATGTAAGAGAAACTTTCAACATTGCACTTATAGAATACACAGGTACAGACCCCACAAAAAGAGCTTACACCAAAACAACACACTTCAGTAAAACTATCTAAAATAATTCTCATATTAAATGAGGTAATAATGCCTGAACACATAGAAAATATAGAAACATTTGAAGAAATCCACACATTAATATACTGCGCTGCACTCACTGCGGCTAAATGCAATGGCTCAAAAATTGTTAAACAAAATGACTGTGATAAATCAGATAGAAAACAAGTACCATACATCCCAAATTAGAAAAAGAGACTGTTAAACAAAATAGAAAGTATAAGAGTTGAAATTGCATGTCTAATAGAATACTCAAAAGGTAACTCTAGCAAAAAATTAGAAGGTAAAGCTAAAATGGTAGTTAAAAAATATCAAATGCACACGAAACATGACAACCAGAATGAACACATGATAGAATTCATAGATACTCTCAAACAAAAACTTGCGGCATACAAAGCTAGACTAAACAGATATAAAAAGTGCACTAGACGCAAACACCAGAACACACAATTTAAAAATAATGAGAGAGGGTTTTATAGAGTGTTAAAATCAACTGGTGACAAACAGTCACAAAGCACTCAACTGCCAACGAAAGATGTCATAGAAAATTTTTGGTTTCAAATATGGTCAAATACTGAAATACACAACGCTGAAGCACATTGGATACAGACAGAAATAGAACAATTTCATAACATTCATAGTATGCCGGCCCCCGACATATCACTAGATCTATTACAAACCATCATCCGGAAGACACATAACTGGAAATGCACTGGCAGTGACAACATTCACAACTACTGGTACAAAAGATTTACATGCACACACACATATTTATTAACCCAAATAAATAAATTCATTAAAGACCCCGACCTAGTACCTAGATTTCTAATGGAAGGCAAAACATATCTTCTCCCAAAAAGTAAGAATAATAATGACCCATCTAACTACCGTCCCATAACCTGCTTACAAACCATTTATAAAATTATTACATCATGTATAACACATCTAATTAACTCTCACTTAGACAATGAAAACATTCTCACTGAAGAACAAAAAGGCTGTCGCAAAGGAATGAAAGGCTGTAAAGAACAATTGATAATTGACTCAATAATACTCAAGCAAGCACAAAGACACAAGAAAAATCTCTCATGCTGCTACATAGATTATCGCAAGGCCTTTGATTCAGTCCCCCACTCTTGGTTAATAGAAGTACTAAAAATATACAGAATAAACCCGATCTTAGTTAATTTCCTGGAGAAAGCCATGCGGCAATGGCACACAATAGTTAATCTTATTGATAACAAAACAAATGTTTATACAAAGGAAATAAAAATAAACAGAGGTATATTTCAGGGTGATTCCTTAAGCCCAGTATGGTTTTGTCTTGCTTTAAATCCACTCTCAAATATGTTAAACAGAACGAACACGGGATATTTAATAAAAAATAATCAGTCAAAACATATAATATCACACCTACTGTACATGGATGATTTAAAACTTTATGCATCAACACATCCAAAACTTAGTGAATTAATAAAACTAGTAGAGAAATTTTCGACAGACATTAACATGGAATTTGGACTGAATAAATGTAGGACGCTAAACATAAAAAAGGAGGAATAGAACCCTTAGGATTCAAAACAGAAAATCAGGGAATAATAGAACCTATGGATGAATTAGAAATGTACAAGTATTTAGGATACGAACAGTCAAAGAAAATAAACCATACTGATATTAAGAAAAATCTGACAATAGAATTTACCAATAGACTTAAAAAGATACTCCACACAGAATTAAATAGTAAAAATATGACAAAAGCTATTAATACTTTTGCCATTCCGGTTTTTACATATTCATTCGGTATAATAACTTGGACAGACACAGATATTGAAAACTTACAATGAAAAATAAGAACGGAATTGACAAAGTGCAGAAAGCACCACCCGTACTCAAGTATTTACAGATTGACACTACCACGCACAGAAGGAGGCAGAGGTATAATAGGCATAAAAAACTTACATAATAACCAAATCAAACTTCTAAGGAAATACTTTCATGGGCGTCAAGATTCCCCTCTTCACATAAATATTTGTAAATCAGATAATAAATATACACCTTTGAATCTAACTGATACAGTAACACAAGGTCATGAAGAACCCCAAACAATAGCAGAGAAAATTGATAGGTGGAAACGCATGACCCTCTACGGGAGACACCCCCAAGATTTGAGCCGATCTGATGTCGACAAAGAAGCGTCGAACACCTGGCTCAAACACGGAGATCTCTTCCCAGAAACAGAGGGATTCATGCTAGCCATACAAGATCAAGTGATAAATACAAAGAACTACCAGAAGTACATAATAAAGAATAGACAAATTCAAGATGACAGATGCCGAAAATGTAGAGAACACCCGGAAACTATACAGCACATTACAGGAGCATGCATCAGACTAACACAGACTGACTATTTACACCGTCACAATCAAGTCGCAAATATTATACATCAAAAACTCGCTCTGAAGCATAAATTAATAGAAGACAACACGCCCTACTATAAATACAAACCTAAACCAGTTTTGGAATCTGATGCATTTAAGTTATATTATGACCGCTCAATAATCACGGACAAAACTATACACAACAATAGACCGGGCATAGTCTTGCAGGACAAGGTAGCCAAAACCACTTATCTGATAGACATAGCTATCCCAAATACTCACAATCTTCAGAAAACCATAGTAGAAAAGCACCACAAATATATAGAACTAAAAGAAGAAATTAAACGAATGTGGAACATGAATACTGTACACATTGTCCCAATAGTTTTATCGACCACAGGAATTATCCCTACAGACTTACACAACAGTATAAATATAATAGATTTACCTAAATTGCAATATACCCTCCTACAAAAAGCTGTCATACTAAATACAACGAGAATAGTACGTCAATTTTTAAGTTCCGAGTAATGAGAGTGCTTGGCAAAGCCCGTACCTCATTGAAATAACGGGCTCAAAAGCTGTGAAATACAAAGGTATAACAATAATAATAATTTTATTCATCCCAGGACATATACATATATGTATAGGATAAGTCAAGTTGGCTATACCAGTAATTGAGGATAGAAAAAAAATTTTAAAAATACAAAACAATAACATGACAAGTAAACATTTAGGTACAATTAAATTAATAAATCAAAAAATTACATCAGCATTTACCCATGAATTCATCTATTGAAAAAAACAATTTTCTACCAGATATTCTTTCAAAGCCCTTTTAACTAAACAGGGGTTATTAATGCTTTTTATTTTACATGGTATTTTATTATAAAATTTGGATCCTGCAAATGCAGGACTGTGTTTGTACATGTTAAGATTATGAGTAGAGGTCTTAAAATCAAGTTTACCTCTGGTATTGTAATTGTGTACTTGACTATTAGTTTCCAGATCTAATAAAAATTGGTTATTTACAACAAATGTAATTGCATGAAGCAAGTAGATGGAGGGTAAGGTGAGTAATTTGAAGGACTTGAAATATTTTCTGCAACTTGTACTCCTATTGACTTTTGCCATGATTTGTACAGACCATTTCTGTAATTTGAACAGTCTGTCTGCATGACGAGAGTGCCCCCAGACTACCATGCCATATTTAAGTCTGCTATATATATAAGCATAGTAAATGGATAAACAGCTTTTGATATCTGTTAAATTTATAATTTATCTTAGAATATAACAACCTACAGCAACTTTAGAACTGACTGAGTTAATATGATTTTTCCTGTTAAGGCAGTTATTGACAAGTACGCCAAGGAATTTTGTATCCGACTGGGAGGGAAGATCAAGATTAGAAACATGTAAAGAGGGAGATATGGTAATCTTTTTTTGATATGGATGGAATTGCATGAAACATGATTTTTTATAATTGATTTGTAACCTGTTATAATCACACCAAGAGACCATTTTATCAATGGCTTGTTGGCAGTGGTTAGATACATCATTACTGGTGCTATTAATGAGATGGTTGGTATCGTCTGCATATAGAAATAGTTCGCCATTATCAAAGCAGATGGGAAGGTCATTAATATATAATAGGAAAAGTAGGGGTCTTAAAATGGAACCGTGGGGGATACCTCTTATTACTCTTCGAAATTTAGAAGTGTATAGAATTTTAGAGTGTGATGATTTAAGAGTTACTGCTTGGGTCCTATTAGTTAAAAATGATTTAATCCAATTGTTAGCTATTCCTGTTATACCATATGAATGTAGCTTCCATATTAGAATATAATGGTCAATGGAATCAAAGGCCTTAGAGAGATGATAGAAAATCCCTGTGATGTTTTCATGGTTGTCTAGACTCTAAAGTATGGAATTAATAAATTTGTAGATAGCCATTTCTGTACTCCTCCCTTTAACAAACCCAAATTGGTTAGTAGACAAAATATTGTGTTTATTAATAAAGGACACGATTCTATTATACATTGCATATTCAAAAACTTTGGAAAAAAAGGAAAGAACAGAGATGGGTCTATAATTACCAATATCCTGTGGATCACCTCCTTTGAGAATGGGAGCAACCTTAGCTATTTTTGGTTTCTGAGGAAATTCACCAGAGATAAAAGATTCATTTACTAGGTGTACAAGAACAGGAGCAATACATTTTTTAACTTCTTTGGTAATTATCATGCCAGTAATGCTGTCAATGCCACTGGAATGATTAGAGCTAAGTTTGTTAAGGATCACCATTAACGCCTTTACATCAGTGGGATGAAGAAAAATTGAATTTGAGCTTGCTTGTTTCTTAGGGACAAACCTTTGAGAGTGAGGAAGGATGATATTAGGTTGATTGTCCAAATTTAAAAAATGGTCATTGAGAGAGTTTGCAATAGTACTTAGGTCGGTAACTGATTTCCCTTTAATGGCAATGGATTCTATACTAGACTTCCTATTACAAGTGGAGGTATTACTTTTGATTATATTTCAAGGAGCTTTTGTTGGGTTGTTAGATTTTTTAATCATATCAATGTTAAAAGACTTTTTTGTTTCCTGCACGAGCTTGGCATAGAACCTTTTACACTGTAAATAATGATTTTTATCAGACTCAGCTTTAGTTGACCTGTAGTCATTATACAAATGTTTCATCTGAATTGATAAGGCACTAATTTCAGGGGTAACCCAACTTTTCTTCTTTGATTTAACATTATTGTTTAATACAACATTCTTTAAAGGGAAACACATGTCAAACTTGTGCAAAAAAATCTTTAAAAAATTATCAAATTTATCATCAAGTTTATCTACTGAGTGAACTTCTGACCAATCTTCAAGTTGAAAAAGATTACCAAATGTACTCTTTGCTTGTTCAGTAAAAGATCGTTTCACAGACGGAGTGTATTGCTTGGGTTCAGTCCTTAACTCATAAGAAAATGAAGTCAACTGAGCAAAATGGTCAGAAATGCATTAATCACAGAACTATTAGTAATGTTTAAATTTGAGAAAATATTATCTATAACAGTGGCTGATGTTTTACTAATTCTAGTAAATTCATGAATAGTAGGTCTTAAATTGTGGACTTTAAATACATCTAGAAGTTGAAATTTCTGTGGGCATTGAAAGTTTAAATCAATATTAAAATCACCACACACGATCATTGAGCCAGTATTATTACTAATAATATCTAGTGCAGTGGATAGTTTGCTGGTAAATGAAGGAAAATCACCATTTGGGGACCTATAAATACACATTATTGGAATTTTAGAGGTACCCAGTAACACGTCAATTGCACAGCATTCAAAATTAGATTCAGAAGATAACTTTTTGACCTTGATTATAGTATGACTTTTATATTCTTCCTTTACCAGTATTAAGACACCTCCATGTTTGGAATCTGGTCTACAGTAAAAGTCAGCTACAAAAAAGCCAGTTATTAGAATACTGGGAAGTTCATTTAATGTGAGCCAGTGCTCAGACAAACAAATTATATCAACATTTTCTTAGCTTAGCCATAATTCTAGTTCATCCACTTTACTCCGAAGTGACTGAATATTCAAGTGAATTATTGTGAAATTGATTGTAGTGTTTGAAGAGGTGGTGTGGGTTTCTTTAACTACATACATATTATGATTTAATGAGGGGTTACAAGTAGTAGTATTAATACCTTCATTCACATGCAGATTATGATTCATAGTAGAGTCACACCAATCTTGTTTATTTAGATTGGTGGACTTTACAAATTTCCCTGAGTTTCAAGTTGAGATTCAAATACCCGAGATAATTCAGAGCAAACAAGTTTACAAGTTACCAATTCTATTAAAATGTAAGCCATGTTTTGTATAATACATTCTATCGAGCTTACCAATTTTAAGAAGAGAGACATAATCATGATATTTACAAATTTCAGAAACCTTATCATTAAGTCTGCTAATTTTATTATTTACACAAGAATTACTAGGAAGATCATAACGGTAGGGAATATGACTTATTATCACATTGATGTGAGTCAATTTAGACAGAACAGATTTCAATTCATTAATAACAACATCACCATTATTAAAGTAAACATCATTTGTTCCCCCCATAATGATTATACAGTCATTTTTAGTAAAATTCTTACAGCTGTCTGCACAGCTTTCCACAACATCACAAAAACCATCACCAGGCTTAATAATACCAGTAATTTTCACTCCCTTACCGAGTTCACTCATGCTTAACATACGGGAGATTTCTCTTCCATGACTATCACCATATAATGCCACGTTATTTCTTATATATGTCTTAAGTCGTCTTAAACACAAAAACGATCTTTCGCACGCTACAGTTAACATTGATATTGTTACTGCTATTGCACATACTTTATAAACTTCATGAAAAGCTAATTTGAACTTGGTCAACATTTCTAGTAGTTGAAACAGATTTGTAATTTTAAGTTTGATTTCTATCTCATATCTTTTAATGGTTTTCGGTAAAATTTGTAATTCTGCATTTAAATTATCAATGTCAATGCTATAATTTAAAGCAAAAGCTTTCAATTGTTCAAAATTTGAAAATGTCTCATGCATCGGATTTAAGCAACATATACCTTCTAATATTTCTGAATTGTTTGTGAATCTTGCATGTAATTCCTCTACTATTTTATCTAACACAGGAATATAAATTTGGGTATGAATTTTATCTTTCGTATTAACATTTCGTTGAAAATTATTTTCCTCTGTATTTACATAATTTGCATATTTAGTACAAAATATTTGGAATATTAATGTTATTATTATTTGCAATTTTTAGTGATTCTTTGTAAATTTGGCCAAAGTTCAAAGCGCGGGATATTTCCCAAGGATGTAATAATGTTTGTGAAATTATAAAAACCTTGTTTTTAAACTGGGTTTCTGCGAAATTCTGTTTATCTTTGAAAGAGTGCCGTGCCTACAAAACAGTTTAGAACCACTAGCCTAGGCGGTAAAACTAAATCGAATGATATCTTGTATTTGTGGATAATATCATTCATAACAGATACCCTGAAGATATGAATGATATTGCACAACAATTAAGGGTACTTTATTCCAGAATATTTTAAAACAAAATTCGTTTTACTCAAAAATGGCTATGAGGATTTTGATTAAAATCCATCCAATCGTACAGCCTGATGTCACAAGTAATACTAACTAAGCCATATGTCCCAAAAAAATTACTATATGTATATCATTCATTGGCATTAAAATATATGTTAAACTTTGATTTATAAGCATTTTTCTTTTGTAAGCATACAGTCAACCAAATTTATATGAACATATATGAGAAAATTTGTACAATGTATATTGCGCCATTTATTTAATTTTAGCAGGAATCATATGCAATTAGGTCATAAAGTCTTTTTTATTTTAACAGTCTACTAAAAGGGGGGGGTCATCTTGGATTCAGGTAAATATAGTATTTACATTTTTTTGCCATAAGGCCACATTGATTTGCATTTCTTTCAATCATGTTACAATTTTTTGCTATTGTATTGATGGTAGAGATCAGAAAACAAAGCTTTTTGGCCAATACAATGTGTGTTCCAACATTTCCATCCACTTGCTCTATAATGCTTAGTTTTTCTTCAATTAAAGGTTCTTTCCATCTATTCATTTTTCCATTTTCCATTGTGAGGGTATGTTGATGTACAAATTTAAGAAAATTCAGACTCGAGAAAGAAAGATTGTTACTTTACAAACTTAGGAAAATTCATGATCCATGACAGGCTTCATTCACAACTATTGGTCAGCTAATTTAATAAAAACAAATATGCCTACCGGAAATAATGTGCATTGTTGAGGGGTTTATGTATATGGCAATGCAATGAATTGAACTTGATGATCAATGCTTATTTAGAAATTTAGTTCACTGGAATCATGCTGAACTTGGAGACTGTGCCAGATTACGGGAGTTGCCAGATTACAGAAGTTTGACTGTAGTGATATAACATTTGCACATGATTTTTAGTCATAGAATTCTGTCAACAAAATAATGCTTGTAAATATGGTATATGAGAAAATTTGGTAATGTATAGTAGATTGTATAAAGACCTTGCTAAACAGAGGAACTTCAGTCAATATGCAACCTGTATCTGTATTTTATCATGTTACATTAAGCTGGCTACAAGAGATTTGGAATAGAGTGTGGTTCAATTCTCGGTGATTATTATTGTGACATTTTTTCAGAGGACCCATATCCGAGTCTTTGGAGTAATGAGAAGCAATATAATGGGGTAAAGCTGTATTTCTGGCTACTATCAATAAATCTACCTGAATCTGTCTGAAAGGATAAGAAAAAAGTTGATTATTTTGTCCAACATTGCAATTTCAGAGCATGTCCACAGTATTCAGCAGAAGCTGTAGAATTTTTAATTAATACATCTTATGGAATAATTAATATTTAATTTTTATCTGACATATGATTATGTACAAATAATAACATTTGTAAAATATTCCTTTTATTAATTAGAGGCTTTGGAATCATCAACATACATGTAAAAATAAATGTACTCCTTGCATGCAGCTTGAAGGACATCTACAATTGATCAATAGATATTGTTCTTCCTCCAACCAAATACTGTTAGGGAGATTGAAATCTGGATATGAAGATCCTGTGCAGCCTAGGGTCTCGAGTAGGGATGAAGTTGCAGTGGATACAGCAGCTATTGCATCATCCTCTCAGCTTAACCATCTACATGGACATCTGGATCTTCAACACCCAATGCAAATGAGAGATGACCAAAGTAGAATAATGTGAATGCTGAAGTTTAGGTTGCAGCTCTCAGAGTTAGACCAAAGATGGTATTGATCTCCTGCTTAAAAATAGTGCATTGGCAAAATGAGTTTTGGTGACATTTAGTGGTTACATATTAATATGGCACCAGTAAACATATTCAGTTCGTTTAATAAGAGGGAAATATTGATGAGATCCTCATGTCTGAATAAATGTGGCTCTTGAAAAATACTCTATATCCTACCTTAAATATTAATTATCATAAAGAGAAGCTTTTAGATAATATTATGAACAACATTTTTAATACTTTGTTAACAAGTCTAAGGACAACATAAATAATTTTTCTGCATTACAGTTATTAAAAAATATTTATTTGAAAAGCCATGACTTGAATTTAAACCTCTTTCAATATTGAGGAATATACCAGTATAGAATAATCTAAAGTAATTTTGAAAAAGGAGGGAACAATTTTGATAATTTGGTGAAATCCACTTTAAGGAAATGAATTTGTTAATGTGGTATTCTAATGCAATGAATGAGAGGCACTCTTATTATGATAGTCAAGTAGGATTTAATTGGGAATTTTATGACTTAATAGTTTTCAAGATGTAATGTTATGAAAAATAGTAGGTTTTGTTGTTATGAAAAATAACTATGTCGTGCATACCTATGTTAATGATGATTGGCATTTTAATTTTATGATACTGTATTTACAGTAAAAAATTCAATACACTTAAATTTATTTCTTCCACAATGTCTATATATTTGCTGTGTATTTTTTAAATGGCCAATAGCTTTTTGTTGAAAATTATTAATATTATTATTTTGATTTTATCATTGAATGTTTATGTTGAAATGTATTTATTTATTAATATTGATTTTTTAAACTATCATTATTATTAACTGTTATTTTCAAAACTGCAAATATCCTTAGGAAGTCAGGTGATTTTAGCATATTCCTTGAATGTACTTTATTTAGCTGAATATGAGATGGCTCTGAATTGAATAGCAGAACTTCTTATTTACAGAAAAAATATTCCATTCTTTGAGCTTGCAAAAAAAGTTCATTTTGTAAATTACAAACTTCAGTTTTTCTTTTGTTCTCTTACAAAATTGTGCATCAACTTCAGAGATTCAATATTTTTACTGCAGCATCTTCATGTTATTTCATATCATACATATATAAGGTTTCTTAAAAACTTACAATGAAAAAAACCTCATCTTGTATTAATTTAAATACAAAATAGTATTCTTTTTAATGATGTAGGCATTAGTACCTGAACATTTATCATACATACATGTGTAAACCAAGTACATTACTATATCAGTATTACTGTCAGTTGCATAGAATATTATTTATTTATGCATAAAAGAAGTAAATAACTCTTATGATAAAATCATATCATCATTTTAAGTTTCTTCACAGGTGATCTCAAATTCTGTTGAAATCACCAGTAAAAATCTGACTTGTTCATCAAATGATTCATTCTGAAAATAGCTACACTTCTTTAGGTTTATCAGAGTATATCCATTATTGTGCTGCCTTTTATAATACATTTCTATATGTATGTAATATTTTTAAGCGTAACACTGCTTTGCTTTTAAAATTCACTATCTTGAAACAATTGTAATGAGTTTTACAGGCCCACTGCAATGAAAATTCTAACCACAGCTGTAATTATTGTTCATTCAATATTTACTTTTGTTTTAAAATGAATTTGATTTATAGAAAAGTAATGCTCAAATTAAGAAATGATAATAATTTATGGCCATATATATTGATTAATTGTAAGATATTGAATTTCTTTATTTTTTAAAATAATTATATCATGAATATCATGGTTGTTAATTGTTTTTACACAATTTTGAGTAAAAATGCAGTATTCCATCTTGCTTTAAGGAAGTTCTTTGCATCAGAAATTATCATTTATTACTTTTTGGTCTGGCATTTTATAAGTCACCTTAAAATGATTTTTAAAGCAATTAGTATAAATATCACCTCCATTTGAAAATAATAGAAAATATTTCTGGTAACAAAAATTAAAAAGATTGTTTTTTTCACCAATGAAATATTTTGTGTAATATATATTTAAGTTACATTATTTTGAGAAGTATTTCATGAGCCAAGTGTTAATTTGTGTAGTAAACAAAATAGCAATGAAAAATATAATTAAATGTACATTTAATTTGAACATTTCAGACAAGCATTAAATTGTGAAAAATTGATCTTTATGTGATAAGAAATACCATAAAAAATGTCATACATTTTGATTACATAGTGCAACTTTTATTCAATCTTAATTATTATGATTAAAAAATTTGAAATGATTATAAAGTTACTATTTAAGAAAATTGTATGCTTTCTTGGGTGCTGAACTTGTATTTATCTCATTTTGGATTGAAGATAGTCTATTAAAAATTTTTCTTACATTCCTAAATGCTAATAGCGATGAATTTTAACTAGAAAATATTCTTTGCTGAAATTAAGAAAAAAGTTGAATTTTATCAAGAGCGATAAATTTTACTGAATGTAAGACAACTCCAGAAATTAAGAATGCCGACAATGCAAAATAAAATAAAATTTTATTTTCTGGCAAAAAGGTGAATTGTGAGACACTTAAAAGTGTTTACATATCTGTGATTTGTGAATAAATGTGAGAAAGTATATGTAAAAATTATTTTTGGAATAAAAATTTAATAACAACATTTAGACTTTATATAATGTAATATATCCAAAATAGTTTGTATGAATATATATGTTTGTATAGGGGTGCCGGTGGTGTAGTGGTTAGGACGCTGGCTGCTACTCGCCCGATGCTTGAAAAAGTCATCGGGTACGAATCCTGCGCGAGTAGGATTTTTTCTCAAGGTCACCCGGCCCCCTGTTTGCGTGGTTTGAGGAGACCGCGCAAATTCAGCTGTTCCGTCCTTCGGAAGGGATGTTAAGCCGTTGGCCCCCCTGGTGTTCTTCGTAAGAGCAGGCAAATGCCGGCACCGGGTTTCCCTCCTCCCTTCTGTGTGTGAGTCCGGTGTGGAAGGCAACGGGAAACCACCACACCGTGTATGTATATTCCCTAGTCAAAACCAATTAATTAATTAATTGGTAGGACCTGTCGCAAGACAGAACACGAATGAATGAATGAATACAAGCACAGGAGTTAACAATGGTTTCTGTTCATCAGCCAAACAAAAATACTCCTCATTAAAACCATGTTTATTTTTCTTCTACTGTGTCTCTCATTTGGAGCCACTTAAGCCTCTTGCAGTCATATTATTAAATTCAAGTTAAATTAAACAGCAGCTGTTAATAGCTAAAAATGATCAATTAAAACAAATCACAAATTTAATTTCTCTATGCTTTGCTATTTTAAAGTAAAAAGATGTGAACTATATTTACTAATGAAATATATATTCAAATTATGATAATAATAATAATACTGGATAAATTTATACAGAAATCTATGTAATTACAATAAAAAACAGTGAATATTTCAATAAAAGATATGAGCTTATTCCTAACTTGAACAAAGAATTCTTAGGCGAATAGAAGAAAAATAGACATAGGGGGATAAGAGTTTCATTACTTGCTGGCCATGATTGTCCATTCAATATGGATGAGTAAACATTCATATTTGCTCACCCCTGTCCAAGTATGAGCCTAGGTGACCATGTTTGTGTGTGTGGACAAATGTGAATATGTACCTTGATCTTTGTCATAATTGTGATTTTCATTCAAAATTTAGGAATATGCTACTGTATTTAGCTCAAACTTCATGTATGATTGGATGAAAAATTCCTAGTTTGGAATCAATATTCGCTCTTCTACTATTTGCTTTTCAGTCGGCAGTTTCCATTTGCATTTCCTTCTCCCTCAAATAGGCCCAGCAAGCAAGGTAAGCGCTGCATTGGGGCACCCATCTGTGAGGAGCACCAGCTGACCAGTATTAACAAAGTGATTCTATATGTTCTTAATACATACAGTCATTTTTCGTTTTATGAATTTCACTTGAACACCATTGACTTTTTGGTTCTTGAATGTTTAATTAATATTTTTTTTGCTTTTATAAATTTCATGCAAATAAACAGCTCAATATGCACATATATTACAAAAGAGGCGAGATTCAAAATGTGGTATCGCAAACTCGCCTTAGATACTATTTTTCCCCCTAAGGAGAAATCCATGTGACTGTTAGATGGTTTCAGGAAATGGGACAATACTTTTGGGGATCGATGTTTACCAAACAATAAAAGTTTTAGAAGACTCATGCTGCTAGGATTCCTATAAACCTTTTAGCCAGTGGGTTTTTTCCTACATTCCATGGATTAGTGATGCACCGGGTCCTAAAAATGCAGAGTATCGGGTACCCGGGAAGTAAAGAAAACTTACCCGGCCAGGTATGTTGTTTATTTTCTAATGCAAAACCGTAGAACTCCATGACTTGAACACCAGTGGCATATATACTTGGTACATGGAAATCGCAACCTGTAGGCTGAGTGCAAGTTTGTAAGCTGGCCTTTGAGCTGTTTAGCAAGGCAAAATTTTTAACTTACTTAACTAAGGCCCATCAATACATGTTTTCACATTTTAACTACGATATTCTAAAAGTTGCAGTTGCTCAGGTTGAGTTTAAATATCAGCAAGAAGGCATAACTTGGGTTATGCCTTCTTTCTAAAACTTGAACTCAACCCAAGTAAGCAACTTTTAGATCGTATATTCACCCAAACCATGTTGGTTTGTTAAGTGTTATTCCATTACTGCAAATTAAGTATTAAAGTTTAAATTTAATTATTAAAATTAAAAATGACTTCCCCTTTATTTTTTTCTTTATTTAAGAAGATTTCATTAAGTTTATAAAATTTTACAAGCTGGTACTGTAACGGGTCATTAATTATGTATAACTATGCATTTTATCTAAAATGTTTTTTCATGATTCAGTTTAACTTTTGTTAAGAGTAATAGGAGTTTGTTTTTAATAGGTTTATTATATTTAAATATTGTTTCTTTGAATGTCTTTTGCAAACTAAAAAATAAATTAGAATAATTTCTACTCCATTTGATTTTATTGGTATCCTTTTTTCTCATGATGGGCCTAAAACCCAGCACCTGGTTTCAGCACCTGGTACCGGGTATGGGTAATTGCCGGGTATTGAAAATATGGCCAGGTATGCCGGGTACCGAGTAATTGCCAGGTACCCGGTTCATCACTACCATGGAGTGGGTTTTTTCTAAAATGAGAGAATTTATTAATTTTTTATTCATATATCCTAGGCCTAAATTTAGTAAAATGTGTATCAATATTTGGAAAATTTGTTTATAATATAGATACATAACTTTTATTCTTACTTGTTTAACACTAGAATGGCTAAAGCGGTCAATTCGACCTCTAGTGGTTTTTCTCGTTGCCACATTTGTGCATGTGCACCAAATGAACTGCAATTTTATGACTTTTCCTAAATAAATGTCCTTTACCTGAACACAATAACTTTTTGACTTTTACAACATTAGCACCCAACATATAACATATAATACCTAGAATGGCCAGAGTGTTAATTTTGACCAGTAATAAAAATTGGTTAAAATGGTTTTTGACTTTATAAGATTTTCATGTATTATCTTCGACAACAGTAATATTTTGTATCAGAAATAAAGTGGAAGGTTTTATGTATATATAACCATACAAATGATAATCATCTTTTGTGAAACATTGTATCCAATAGAGCAATTTGAATGAGAGAGGAGGGGGAGTGATGCCAAGACCTATCTTGAATTTCGATTTGTCATCACTCTACAAGTCATTGTTTTATGTGTCATTGTTATATGAATCAGCCAGTCAGTTGCTGAGCTTTGAGCAGTAAACATGTCATGGCAGGAGAATGGATTATTTTATTATTAATAACTAGGTGTCGCTTCACCCAGTATATGGCAAAAAACAAGACAAATTTGGTATTAAATTCTGGCTTGCAATAAATGTCAAATCAAAATACCTTCTAAACGGTTTTCCATATCTTGGAAAAGAAGAATCCTGACCGGGTGATCAAACTCTTTCTGAAAATGTGGTGCTTTGCCTGCTTGAGCCATTTTTGGACAAGGGTTGGAACAACAGACAATTTTTTCACTTCTATAAAGTTGTCCAAAAAACTAAGAGAGAGAAGTACAAGTATTGTGGGCACAGTAAACTGAGCTAGAAGGGAAGTTCCCACTTTAGTAAAGAGTGCACATACCAAAATCTATAGCACAAGTGTCCTCAAGAGCAGCAATGACTGTATACTAACTGTTTATCAGGATAGAGTGAATAAACATGTCATCATCATGGACATATTCCATCCATCTGTAGAAATTGGCCATGATCGGAAGAAACTTCCTGAAACAGTGCAGTTTTACAACTCTACGAAATGTGGTGTTGATGTTTTAGACAAAATGGCA
Source organism: Tanypteryx hageni (assembly GCA_028673005.1). Classification (NCBI taxonomy): domain Eukaryota; kingdom Metazoa; phylum Arthropoda; class Insecta; order Odonata; family Petaluridae; genus Tanypteryx; species Tanypteryx hageni. The sequence continues at coordinate 11,110,911 of CM054115.1, read as the reverse complement.
TGCCCCTACACAATCAAAGCAGCAACCCATTGTTGGCCAGTGCATGCTTTCTATAATATATTAGATCTGGCTGCGATCAACGCCTGTGTGTTATTCAGAGAAACAACATGGAAAAAAGTCAAAAGAATGGATTTCATCCTTCAGGTGGCAGAAGAGCTCAGGGAGAATTACATGAAACAGACTAAGAGATCCAACCTTCCAGCAGGGCGATGTGAGAGATGATGGAAATTCTAGTGATCAAATTGGTAGTGAAAGATAAAAAAGATGCCACTGTCAAATATCTAAGTATAATGGGAACAAATCAGCACAAGTTTGCCTGTTATGTAAAAAGGTAGTTTGTGGAAAATGCACTGCAAAGATTGTAACACAATGTTTTTGTGAGGAATGCTCTGTATCTAAGAACTTATAAGAAATGACAAAACTAAGTTTTTTTGTGGAATTATTTAATTCTTTCAATAAAAGTGATGTGTCAATTTTAGAATATTCTGTTGCATGTACATGAAGATACTCAAATAAATTGGGGCTTGTATACCAATTATCAAAATATATGAAAAATGATGAATTACAATTTATTAAGGTCAATACTTCTGATAATCATACATGAATAACAGTAATTTTAGCTGTACTATCAGAAAATCTGAATTTTTACTGTGATAGGTTTTAAAACAGGACAAAATGGCTTTTTTGTCCAAAACGATGGGACGGTCAGGAAAAGGCCCTAAAATGGGACTGTCCTGGCGAAAACATATGGTCACCCTACTTGTGAATGATTCGATCAAGTGAGTTAGTTCTTTTTGTAGAATAAGTGAAGAATGCTGCATATCCATTTAATTTCAAGAAAAAAATTCTGCATGACCTGATTTGCTTGAACACTTGCATAAGCACCAGATTGATGCAATGTGCTGTGCAATAAACAAAGCACAAGGGTATTTCTCCCTTACCTTTGCCTGCAGACCATTGCTCTGCCATTACAGCAGCACCATCATAGCCCTGTCCAACCAACTTTTTACTGCAATTAAATCTATCTAGTTGATTTTCAACGTGAACTAATGGAGCAATTGCCTTCCTATCAGCACTCACATCAGTAAAACCCATAAAACTTTCTATCATTTTGCTGTTTATATTACAGTATTGAAACAGTTGATAATTGTGACATGTTAGCAACCTCTGAGGTTTCATCAAACAAAATAGAAACAAACTTTGATCCATTAATCTCATTGAGGATAACAAATCCAATAGCTTTGATTAAGTCATTTTGAGTATGTTTTGAGATGCCACTAAGAACACTGGAGTTCTTAAAATGTTCGCTGAGATTAGCATCAAAATCATTTAGGAGCATAGCAAACTCAATGTAATTACCTCAATTCAAAGAACTTTCTGTCTTGTCATCACCACAAAAAGAATGTTCCTGCTTACCTAAAAGACAGACTATGTTAATCAGAGATTGTAGCACTTCTCTATTTTTTTAACTTTCTCATTATGATTTTAAATATCTAAATGGCATTGATCAGAAAGTATTTCCTTGGTTTAACAAAGTTGTGTAAATTGAGACACATACGTATGACTGATTGGCAGTAGCGAAGCGTGGGTTTTTGTGAAAGATAGGCTCAGAAAATCAGTATTCGTGTGTGTGTGCGTGCACGTTTGTAGGGGATACCTCAAGTATCCAACAAATTTCAGTATTTTAGCTCCACTTAGTATTTTGTAAAGAGGTACTTTTGAAGCTTACATTGGTGATTCAATATTGTTATTTTTGAGGGTAAAATCAATATTGCTAAACATAAAAATTAATATGAAAATGTAAAAAATACCTTAAACTTTTTTGTAGATAATTTCAATCCTTTGCTCCTTTTTCCGCGTGAAGACATGGATGACTCTTGAAATAAATTCCTGACGCCTGGCTGAGGTTTTAATGGTGCTTTTCTCAATGGCTAGAGTTGACAAATTTGACAGTCTTGTGTTCATCATGGTGTTGCGGAGATATGTTTTGGCATGTTTTAAGGTACTCATACTTCTTTCACATGATGCTGTCATTGCTGGAATGCTTAAAATGAGGGATAGTAATCTCACAGTCTCGGGTAGGACATCTTTTAATCCATTTATTATGATAAACTTAAAGGGATCTTTACGTGGCAGCCGTTTATCCTCACTACTATATATGACCATAAGCTCTCCTTTCAGCTTGTTTTTATAGAAGAATGGATACTTCCTTAGAAAGCTTTCGAAAATACTTTCTGGAAAGTTCTTTGGGTGACTGTACAATGCAAATTTTTTTCGTCAACAAGTTCAATAAAATCAAGTTCTTCAACATCTTTAAATCTGTTTTCCAGCTGAACAGTAATGCAGTCAAGAATTTCATATGAAAGCCTTCTTAATTGGTTTATGGATTTTTCTGTGAATCAGACCTCCATTTCACCTTCTTTCTCTATGTTTCCACAGTTCAAAAGATTTGTAGATTTTTCTACACAGTCCAGAACCAGTTCTTCACATCTTAGTCTTCCGATAGATTTAAGGCAATTCTGTATTTAAATTTTGCACCTTTTAATGTCTGTAACTTTGCTTTGCAAAATATCAAATAAAATACTCGAATACACAAAAATTCTGTTGAACAAATGCAGCAAAAAAAAACAAATGTACAGTCATTCAAATTCCTGGTTGTTCCCAATGCAATGTGTATGGAATTTTCCAGAACATCTTTAAAAGCTGCCTTCAATTCGACATAGTGTTCAATAATTGTCATAACACCCCGTGAATGATAATTCCACCTTGTTTCGCTTGGACTGGGCAATTTAAAACCTCTTTCTGTAAGTAGTGCATTTCTTTTACTTGAACGACTGAAAAAAGTATGGAACCCCATAAACTCTCCTCTCCTATTCCGAATTCACACCATTCTGCACTGTCTCTTCCAAAAAGTAAACAATAAAAACAATAAAGTCTGTTTCGCTTCAAGCTACCAGTTAACCAAGGTTTCGTGGTGTACCATTTCATTTGAAATCGTCTCAAAAATTTACCATCTTGTTGCTGCAGCATTACATGTGGTGTAAGCCTCTTACCTTTAATTTGTATTTTATCCTCAAAGGTGAATCGAGAAAAATACGTTTTGTCCTTGATTAGATCATCCACGAGATCCTGTGACGAATCCATTTTCGAAAACTTCTAATCACTTTTCATAACAATGCATCTACAAAGAAACGCACGAATATGAGCATCTACACTAATGCTCAAGGCTAGCCTTCAGGCTGCTTCGGGTGAGCCACAAGGCAAACATGAGCCGAGTAAGATCTTTCCCCCTCTCTACATGTCCAGACCGCTTTGCGCATGCGCGAGGCAGGCTGACTAGCGAGAGCCTTCATTTCGATGCATTCGGCTCTGCGGCTCCAATCGAGTATTGAGGAGCATTTACAGTTTAGAACTCATATAAATTTAAACAGATGAAATGGAATAATGGTAAAAGGAAGTCAGTTACAGAGTAATTCAGTATTTCATAATTTTTAGGGTAGGCTGAGCCTTACAGCCTTAATGGACGCTTCACCTCTGCTGATTGGTGCTATGTTGTTTCATAGCATTCATCAGGTTGTTTAAATCACCATAGCCAATTGTGTTCTACACACTTTTCTTGTTAGACATTAAAATGCACGGCCAAGAGAAAAGCTCATTAATTCTAAGTAACTCAAAGATGAACATCAATTCTTACTTGTGATATTAAAAGTAAGTTGCAGAAGATTAGGTGTAAGTCTGCTGGCTTGAGCAATCTCAGTTTATTGGAAAAATCTTGAAAACTTGAAAAATATTTCACTAACAATTATTGAATCACACACTCCTCATTACCCACACACATGTTTACAGAAACATTATGTTATGTTTAATTAAAAGAAATACTGACACAGAGAAGAAAAAATAACTAACAATTCTTTATGAAGATCAGAAAATTTACTCTGTATTTGGACCTTACCCTCAGTTGGGCAGATATAGGCCCAGGCGATCTAGGCGACTGCCTAGGGACTCACGCTTCTGGGGGTTTCATGTTTCTGGGGACCTTGCACCTCTGGAGGCCTTGGGCCTCTGGGGGCTTCGGGCTTCTGGAGGTCTCAGGCCTCTGAGGGCCTTGCATCTCAATCTCTGAGAGAGTTGTGTTAACAGATTCAGGAACTAAGTGCAAGAGGGGAAAGAAATGTATAGATTGCATGCGTAAAATTCCTAACACAAATAAGTGGTCAACAATATATCCTAAATGATGACGACGAACAAACCTAAATGATAATAGGCAAAGACCAGTCTCAACTGATGAGTATCACATGAAAAATAATTATTTCTATGGGTTCCACTCAAACACTTTGAGCTGCAACCAACATTGATCGTTAAACGCACTTTATTATGTATATATGTGCAAATAAATTGTTAAGAACTTGATAGCCTGTTTTCCTCCATTAAATTCAACCACATTTTTAGGACTCTCCCAATTAGTTCTTGAATTGTTTACAAACAGTTATGAGCACATCATGACAAAACATTTTTCATATCTCTTGCTTTGTTTTTTCACTGCCTGAAATATTCTGTGGCATCAAGAAGCAGTTAAAAGTTTACTTGCTCTGCTCCATTGGATGCACATATGCCTCTCTTTTCCCCACTATCTCATTTCCAGGCATATAAGCGCTTCAGAAGCAAAATTGAATTTGGCTCTAGGCTCTTGCAGCCAGGCACGGCAATGCAGGAGTAATACAAGTAAAGGTACAAAAATGAATTTTTATAACCAACTTTTATATGGCTAATACTTTAATATGAATAAACTTTATAATATAATTATGATAACCTTTCTGCTTGCATTGACATAAAGTGTTTACCAGCTGTCTCTCTATTTAATCTTTTTACAATTGAGAGAATGGCAGACAGAAGTAGAAAACTCAGTGGCAAACGTAAGAATGTTTTGTATTTAAGTAGTAAGAAGTTTAATAGTAACTTTTGTTTCATTAATGGAAATACTAAATTATCCTTTCGTATTGCTTAAAATCAACGAAAATATACTGCAAGTTCAGAGTAATTCAGCTTTAGATACCTACTAGTAGGAGTGAAATTGTGGAATATTTCATATTTTAGTCACCTAACTTAAATGACAAAAATAATAAATTGTTTTTTTCCTAACATCACATCAACCATCCATATAAAACACTGTATAAATATCTTTACCTGAAGAATTGCTAAGCTACAACACAACACTTTAAAATGTTTCATTAAAATTTGTTCAAATTAACATCCTTTACAACAGTATTACCTAACCTAAATAGTGAATAAAGACAAAAAGTTTTTAAAATAAATAAAAACTTACCATCAATAACAAATACGATAAATAAAAACTTACAATTAATACCAGAAATATCCCTTCAAAAAACATAGGAATGCTCACATCAATACAAAATCACCTTAAAATAAAGAAACTTCTATTAAAAAATTACAGCATTAACAATGACAATAGTTTAATTAATCTCATTGCGATGAGAAACACTTGTCTATCTTCTCACGTGAATTCAAATACACATTTATCACAGCACCAATGTAAGGAACTGGTGCCTGAGCTGACTAAATCACTCGTCTTACGTGATGGTGAGGTGAGCAGCTTTGGAGTTTTTTCAGATTAGATGGGGTCCAAAACATATATATATATTTAGTATAAAAGTATTTTAAAAAGTTGAAACTTCCACCTCAAATTCTCATGCCGATGACAGCACTGTAGAAGTACAAATCCCAAACCGATATTACAATTCTAAGATATTTTAAAGTGCAAGAGAAAATTATCCTGCACAGTGATTTTCAGATTTTCCATGTAAATAAAATTGAATGGATAGTTCTTCGAATCAAACACAGGACTTTCCATATTCATAACAAAAACTATCCACAGGAACTCAGCTTCAGTAGCAGGATATTTCCACCAAGTGCCATGAAAATCAGTCCATTGCATTGTCTCAAAAGTTAATAGGGGGACAGACAGACAAACGCAATGACAAAACTATCAGCCTATTTCCATCCTAAAAAATAGGCTAAAACAATCTGATGTGGCCACCAGGCCACCACATGACTATCTTCATATTTGTAATATTTCTAAAAATTCCAAATATATTAGATAATAATAAATATTTTAAGAAACTGCGAGAAAATTTTAGACTTTACAAAGAACAGAAATAAACTCAAACCTTACCCTTCTGATAATGGAAATAGCCGCAAAGCTCCAAAAATTAAGAAAAGAAAAAGGAGCATTACTAAGACGTAACTAAGCATCAATTGTTAACAATAGTCATCGGTAGGTGGCATGGTGGTGGCAGCTTAATAATTTAGTTTTTAAATTATCTCTTAAACAATGCATTATATGGAAAAATGTTTCGGACAAAGGCTGTAGAACATTAAATTTCCTACACCTTTTATTCCAATATATATACAGTCAAACTCGGCTATAACGAGTGCCACGGGACCGTTTAGTTTTGCTCGTTATAGCCGTTAAACTTAATATCCGTGAAGGCAAAAGCATGCATACGTATGGTGAAATAAGACATAAGAAGTAAAAGTGAATATATAAACTGAAAGGTTATTTAGTAAATTTATGAAAAAACCTAAAAATGAGAATAAACTAGAAAATTTAAAGTAAACATACGTACATATAAAATTTACTCACAGCTGCATCCTTAATCACTCCCCTTTTTACAAAAATAACTTTGAATAGTAGCCTGTTTCATAGATTTCACTTTGAAGTCTCTTAAGTTTCCTCTTATTACACTTAGTGCACTAAAAACACCATCAGAAATGTCAATGATTTCAAAAAATCATTTAATGTTTCCACGGCATCCTGAGTAAGGATTGTGTCTTCGACACATTCAACATTGTCTTCATCACTGCCTGCTGTGCTTTATACTGTCTCTATTATTTCACTCTCCGTAGGAATTCCACTGGTAATCAAATCATCATCAACATGAACAAAATTGTCAATGTCATTTACATGGTCAAAACTCGCAATTCCATTTTCTTTAAGCCATTCTGATCTTCATCAACATTATGGTTATCAATCGAAAATTCTCCCGATATTAAACCAAACTTTCGAAAACAGTTTATGATCGTTGTAGGTGAAACATTGTCCCATGCATCTGTCATCAAATGAATTGCATCCAATACAGAGACGTTGCCATCTAAACCTCTTTCCATACTTTCAATCAACTGTAGAACAAAAAATCGCTTGAAATGGCATTTAAAACTTTTAATTATCCCCATGTCCATTGGCTGCAAAATAGAAGTCGCATTTGGAGGCAAAACACCAGTTTTACATTGGATAACTCCTGCATATGTTGGTGCGCAGGACAGTTATCGACAAGGAGTAGAATGTTTCTATTTTTCCTCCATAACGCGTTGTTCCACTGACTTACATATTGCTGAAAAATATTGGAAGTTATTATTTTAGTTATTAGCTGCATATTCAATGGGAAGCTTCTTTACATTTTTGAAACAACGTGGCTTTTGTGACTTACCAATAACAAAAAGTTTTTTTTTGTCACTACCATTCATGTTTGCGCACATTAAAACTGTTAAACGATTCTTAGGTCTTTTGCCACCAACACATTTGTCACCTTTGAATTTAAACATTGCATCAGGCATCATGTTGTAAAACAGTCCAGTTTCGTCGGCATTGTAGATGTCTTCTTCTCTGTAACCTTTTCCACACTCCTCCCAAACACTTTTCACCCATTCACTTGCCGTTTTTGAATCTGCTGACAGGGCCTTTCGCATAAACAATGTTATGCCGATTTTTAAAACGGTCAAGCCACCCGTTATTGCATGTGAAGTTCTCGTGTCCTAACTGTTTTGCAAATTTATCTGCCTGTACCTTGATGGGGAAACCAGCATTTCTCTGCCTCTTAAACCACTCCAGAAGTGCTTGATCAACAGTACCCAAGTCGCACTTCCTCATTTTCTTGTTCGTTGTTAGGTTGTTCTCTAGTGCAGATAAAATCGCTTCTTTGTTTTTCCATAAGGTTGAAACCGTAGACGACGATAAATTAAATTTTTTGCACACTTCAACATTTTTTTCACCACGTTCTAACTCTCGAATAATATCAACCTTTTCGCGAATAGACAAACACTTCCTTTTATGTACGGACATGTTACTCGTTCAAGGGCAAAATCTCAACTGATTTTTGTGATCAACGCTACGAACTTTCTTTGCAAACTGCGAGCATACCAATTCCAGGAAGAGTTAATGAGGAGACGGATTAAACGTGGGAATTCCCGTCTTTACGTGGGAAAGGGTGTTGGGTGCATTCGGCTGAGCGACGGGGGTGGGCGCCATTGTACATGCCCTTAGCCCCTTACCCCCCTTCCAAACACAACCTCCTGGCTGTAAAAGAGCTGGGCGTTGGGAGGAGAGGACAAAGGACCTCCGCGAGTACCACTGTACCTGCAAGTTGGGGATTCTTGGTTTGGACGAAGGGATTATTTTTTAACAACAACGCCAGGGTCTTTAACCTCCCCGAGGGATAGGGTGTAGAGGCTGGACTCGAGAACACAAGATTACATATTTTGGATCACTATGAGGATTGAAGGGGCTGACCGCCGCCGCGTTTGAGACAGTGAGAAGTGGTCGAAGTTTGCTCGATATATCCGTGAAGCGTGCTCGTTATATACGTGAAATATTTGTATGTAAATACATGTAAACTTATCTTGGAGGTAGCATTTGCTCACTATGGCCGTGAACTCGTTACAACCGTGCTCGTTATAAACGAGTTTGACTGTATATAATACTAGTTGTTTTATCCTCCTCCTCCTCTGTAAGAGTCGTCGATATATAATGATAACATATATATAGGAGGATACTAATGTTTAGGCACTTCCAGATGTGCTGGAGATTCGAAATTTTTTTCTTAGGGAGGATTTTGTGCAAACCCGACTAGAAAAAACGAAAATCTTGAAAAATTGCAACAATGCGGTCGCTAGAAATTCGCAATTGTTTAAACAAATTTTCAAGGTTTATGTATTTCCAAATGTGCCACGAAGTTGAATTTTTTTTATAAGTAGAATTCTTAAAAAAACGAAATAGGGAATATACAAATTTAGATATTTAAATTTGTTTGGCAGTTAAAAATTCTTAAAGTTTAAACAAATAGATAACTGTTTAGGTACTATGGGATGAGCTAGGAAGCTGAAATTTTCAAATTATTTAAAGAGTAGTAAATTTGCACAAATAAACATTTCAATTTTACCATATATTAATTGCGGCGGCCGTTAAAAATTATTAAAATTTAAACAATTAGAAAAATATTATTTTACTTATAGAAGTTCTACAACATTAAAATTTGGCTAAAATGTGTAGCATTAATACCCCATAATGAAGATAGTGTAAATTTAAAAAATGCAACATTTGGGGATTGTTTTAAACTATTATTTTTACATGTGGAAAAAACGGAAATCGCTGCGGAGGTGAAATCTTTAGAATTAAAAGAATATTTGTAATGATGAAATGTCTGTCTGAGAAATTAATGTTTTTTCAAGGCGATATGAAATGCTTGCAGTATGTAAGCACCAACTACTAGTATGTTATATCCTCCTCCTCCTCTGTAAGAAATGTCTATATAGAATGATACATATATATATATATATATATATATATATATATATATATATATATATATATATACACACACACACACACTTCCACTTGACCTATTTTTACCAAAAACTAATCAGCTCTTGTAACTTTTATAAAAATGTTAAATATAAATTTCGTGTTAACCTGATTAGTAGTTTTTGAGTTAGAGCACCCACAAAAAGCTGTCATACACACACAGACAGACATAATCGAGAAAATGGTCAAAACGTGTTCAGGGTACCTCAAACGTGTATTTCCGTTGAAATCTCAAAGTCGATTTTTTTCATGAAAACAATACTTTCCCCTATACTACATATGGAGAAAGTAAAAAGGCCAATTCAGAAATGTTACCCAGGAAGTGGCTTATGCACTCATTGAAGTGTGACAGTGCAGGGTTTCTCAACTGGTGGGCCGCATAAGAACTTGTGATTGGTTCAAGGAAGGATTTCAAAATAATTTATTTTGGGAATAATTTTGAAACGAGAAAAAAGTCTGCTATGACTGGGAATCGAACCCGGGTCTTCCACTTGCACATATGTACTATCTATTGCTTGAAGAAATTGGTATAGATAATAAGTGGATCCCAGGTAAACACTAAAAGCCTAGGTGGGTTGCACTGTTAAAATGGTTATGAATGATGATTCTCCTGCAAGTCATTTGATTTCCTCAGAAGGATATTGCAATTGGCAAAATCTTTCCAAAACTAAGCATGTTCTTGTAACTTCTTCAGCTCATGTCAAAAACTACAAAAAATGGAATGATTACAAAAATACTTTTAAAACAAAAACAACTACAGATAGCCAAACTGAGAAACTATTTGAAAGGGAAAGACAACACTGGCATGAAGTCATTGAAATGATTATAGAAATGATAAAATATTTAGGTTTACAATGTCTTGCTCTATGAGGAAGTTCAAATATTTCACATGAGAGAGACAATGGAAATTTTTTAAACTCATGGAACTTTTTGCAAAATTTGATGCTACTATAACCAATCATTTGCAATGAGTAATGTAACATGAATCAAAAATAGATATACAAAATGAAATTTTTTCTTTACTTTACAAAAGCATTCAAGGTCATATTCTATCATAAGTAAGATTTTAGTCCATAAGTTTAGATTGTATGGCAGATGTTAGTCAAGCAGAACAAATTACAATTATCATGAGATTTGTTACCCTGAAAAATAACTTTGATAAAGTATAACATTTTTGGGATTTTTTGATATAGTTATTTCAACATAGGAAGGCTTAACCAATTACATAGTTCCAAAATTAGAAGCTTTTAAACTGTATATAAAACATTTGCAAGGACAATGCTATGATAATGGTGCCACTATGAGAGGAAAGAACAATTGGCTTACAGAAACATACTCTTCACATTAACCCCAGAGCCTTCTATACATTATATGTTGAATCCCCTATCTAAAGTTTTTTGAGAGATTAACTTTTTGTGCACTAAATCAGGGTAGACACTAAATAGAGGTTACATACTACTACAGCAAGTAACTGTAAAATTTTTTACAGTGAAATAGCTTTTTTATCATTTTCTGTATGTTTGAATTTATTATGTATTTTAAACCTATATTAGGGTGAAGAGACCCAGCATGTTTACTAAGGCGGAAAATGTATGTACTCACATAGCATTGTTTAGATTGGATCCATTGCCTGTATTTTTTCACATCTGAAACCAGGAAACAAAGTTAGGTGACCACACAAATTTCCTGTCCAAGTACATAGGAATACTGCATTTCAGGGTCACCAGCAATAGGATTGTAACACACTCTGTTTTTAATCTGATTTTCTGACGTAGTTATGTAGCTTGTAGCAGGGGACTCTCCTCACAAGGGTGGGGTGGGACATAATAACACCCTGACTCTGCCAAAGCTTCTCAGCAAGCATATACTGCATTATCGTGTATTTCATAATAACAAATTTAGAATGGGAAATTGAGTCTTTTTTTTAAATAAATTTAAACACTTCTGCACATTTCTCTCACTTAATGTATCTCTCTAAATTGAGTAGGGAATAACTTTCCTGCAGACTGACTTATTCATATCTCAAGTAAAAAATCTTGCAGAAAGAATAGGGTTATAATTTTTTTAAAAGGAGTTACATTAATAGTATATGTTTATCATTTATATAATCATTATTCACAACCGTTCAAGAGGCATGACAAAAAAATTGTTACTTTTCGATCAGTAGAAGCCATGATATGATGTTGTATGGTTAAAAAGAGATAAAAAACTTATGTTGTGGAAATTTTCCGTTTCCCTAACTTTTAATAATTTAGTTAATGGACAAGACCGAGACTGTGGAATTCCATTATCAAATTAACAGAACAAGAAAGTATTTTTAATAAAAACTTTTGCTAATTTCCACAAATAAATGAGAAACAGGACCAGCTTCGGTGAGTAAAGACCATCATTAGGTAACAAGCATTCAAAAAAATAGGCAATATTGTAGCGATCCCGGATGTATACGGGGTCTTGGGCAGTCGTGATTGGCGAAGGAGAAGAGGGGAAAAGAGTAAGCAAGGGAGGGGAAGTGAATGGGAAAGACAAGGAAGGGGAAAGGAAGTTAGAGGATTTTGGGGTTTGGAAGACGGTAGATGATTAGAACTGAAATCTCGAATCAAAAGGGAGAACTTGAAGGTGTAGGGACCTGACTAGAAGCCGTGGAGCGTAGCCAAATTGGTATTGCCAGCGATTCCAATCCTAGTGATCTTACTCATACTGTCTTTGTACCCGCTCCAATGTGTCTTCCCAAACCAAGGTTCCGTGCCCGATTTAATGAACACCCAGTGAGTTTTATTCGTCAAGTTGAAGAATATTTTTGCATGTCCACATTCTCGCAGCAAAAGCGAGTGGTTTTGGTTTTGAGTATGATAGAAGATAGTGCGAAAGCATGGAGGGATACTCTGTACCCACCGCCTAGAAGTTTTGAGGAATTTAAATTCAAGTTTTTCGAAAGATATTGGGATCTAGAGGCTCAATGTCAGCACAAACTGTCCCTTATGACAGGGTCGTTTGATCGAAGGTCCCATCATAGAATGCCCGACTACTTTATGGAAAGGGTGAAGGCCGCGAAATTATGCGAGCCCCCTATGGGTGATAAAGAAATAATTTTCACTCTCATTAGACATTTTCCACCCGATACTCAAAATTTGCTCCATAGCGCCGACAAGTTAGACATAAATAAAATGCATAACCTTTTAAGTCATTATGATACACTTTCGCCGTGTTTGGGGCTAACCGACGAGGAGAAAGTTATTACAGTTGCGGGAATTTTCGACCTGAACGGGAACGTCCTAGAGTACAATGGAGTTCAAACTCTCATGCAGATTCTCGCCGCGCACGTCCGTCTAATAGAGAATGGGAGTCCAGTCCCGTTGGGTCGGAAAACAGACCTTACCGGCCGGAGCCGTCACCTCCGCGTAACGAAGGGCATTCCACGCGTGATATTCACTTCGCTGCACGTCAACAGGCTGTCGGAGATTCTGCTCAATCGCCGCCGTTAAACTAGAAGGGTTTGGTTTGACGAGATTCCCAATACCAAACACCAAGTCGGAAGCGGATCTCCCTATGCTAACTACCTACGTATTAGACGGTAATCCATACGAGGATCTTTTATGGGAAGACGATCATGAATTCTCGATGCGGAAATGTCCCGTGATAACCACAGTGTGTTACGGAAGGGAGGTAGAAGCGTTATTGAATACAGGTAGCCAAGTTTCGGCCGTATCTTTTTTAAAATAATTAGTGAAAATAACTCTCAAATTCCCGTTTTTCCTATCTGTTGCTCTCACATAATATGCGCTAATGGCAAGAGGTCGTCGCCCATTTCTAAGCAAGTTTTTCAACCACTGCTTATAGGGGAACAGGTAATTGAGATCGTTTGTCTGGTGATTAGTAATTTAATAAAACCTTTAATACTGGGAATCGATTTCTTGACGGAAAACCGCTCTGTTATGAACTTTGAGTCAAAAAAGTCACCGTGGGTTTTTCATGTGATAGTATTGCTCATCGGAGTATCTCCAAAAAACTTTCCTGCGTTAACCAGGGCAGTGCCGAATTTGAAACTAATGTTAGCGAAGGGGAGAACAAAAGCGTTTCTATTGCTGAAACATCGCGATTAAGAAGTTGCGAAAGAGGAAAATTAAAGGATCTGTTGAACGAATTTGAGAACCTATTTTCAGAGAGGCCCGGCCTTACTAGTAGTTTTGTTCACCGGATAAGATTGTCAGATGAAACTCCATTCCGGCAAAAAACGTACCCAATCCCTTGTGCGCATAGAGAATCTGTAGACAAGCAAATTCAATTCATGTCAAGAGAAGGCATAATTGAAAGATCGCCGAGCCCTTATACCAATCCTTTGGTTATAGATACGAAGAAGGATGGCAGCGTACGCTTGTGCTTAGACGCACGTAAGTTAAACAGTATTACCATCCCCGACCGTGGCGAACCTCCGCGCGTCGAGGAATTATTGACAAAATTCAATGAAATGAAGTATTTCTCTCACACCGATTTTACTGCCTCATACTGGCAAATGTCCCTGCACCCCGATGTTTGGAAATATACTGCCTTCTTATATAACTCGTGCACATATGTGTTTTGTCGGATACCATTCGGATTGAAGAATAGTGGTGCCGCGCTGATAAGATGTTTGAGCGAGGTCTTGGGACCTGATTTATTAGCCTTCACTACTACCTACGTGGACGATCTACTCGTTATATCCTTGGATTTTGAGTCTCATCTGATACACTTAATACGTGTTTTTGAACGTCTGAGAGCCGCCAATATGACTTTGAATTTAAAAAAGTCTAAGTTCTGTTGTCAAGAAATCCCATTTTTAGGCTTCTTGCTAACACCAGAAGGTATCAAACCTGACCCACAAAAAACTCAGGCAATCAGGGCGTATAAGGCACCGCGCAACCCCAAGCAATTAAAGGGATTTTTAGGCTTATGTAATTATTATGCCCGGTTTTGCGATTGCTATGCATTTCTCGTCCAACCACTGCATAAGTTGTTAAAAAAGGGGGCGAATTGGCGGTGGAATGCAGAAATGCAGTCTCATTTTGAAAATGTTAAAGAAAAGTTTTTGGAATCCGTTGTGTTAAAATATCCCGATTTTCAGAGACCCATGGTGCTGCAGACTGACAGCAGTGGGTATGGGATTGGCGCAGTTCTCTTTCAGAAAGATGAGAGGGGTCAAGACCAAGTGATATCATTCATTAGTCGAACGCTCAAGGGTGCGGAGCTAGCGTATTCGACCACTGAAAAAGAGGCACTCGCGGTCGTGTGGGCCCTCAAGAAATTGGATTCCTTTATTTCAGGAGTTAAATTAACGGTGTTGTCTGATCACCGTGCGCTCACTTTTTTGAGCAAATGTCACTTGGGGAATAATCGCTTAGCAAGGTGGGCCTTGGTTTTGCAGCAGTATGATATTTCTCTTGAATTCTGCCCGGGCAGGCAGAATATTGTCCCGGATTGGCTAAGTAGGCAGCCTCTGCGCGGGAAAAGTACAGTCGAACCTTCGACTATAATGGCTTTGTTAGAATTAAATATTTCAGACTTCCCCGGGGAAGAGCTACAAAAGATATCGGGAATTCAGTGGGAGGAGACCGAGACGCAGCACGTTTACGGTAATTTAACTGGAAAACTCCTCCCAATCGACGTTATTTATAGGAAAGCGGAGAAGGAATCTAAAAATTGTAAAATATTTGAGGACGTGTTATTTTGGAAAACCGGTAAGAGTGCGGATGCTTGAAAAGTTTGGGTCCCTTTAAGTCTACAGAATAAATTGATTTGGTACATTCATGCCAAATATGGACATTTCGGACCATTGAAGTGTTTGTCGGTCGCTCGGGAATGCTTTTATTGGAAGCATCTGCGTAAACGTACTCGGACCTTGTTATCACAGTGCGATACACTTGTCAGCGAACTAAACATCCAAACAGAATGTATTCAGGGTTAATGAAAAATATTATCCCCGATGCGCCAAAAATCTTGTATGCTCTTGACCTTTTCGGTCCATTGCCAAAATCAAGGTTAGGGAATAAGTATCTCTTAGTGATTATGGATGTTTTCTCCAAGTTCATGCAGGTCTATCCGATAAATAAGCCTAACACAGCAACCTGCTTGAAATATCTAAAAGAGAGGTTTTTTGTGTTAGGTGGGAAACCAAAACGAGTGTTAAGCGACCATGGGACTCAATTTACCAGCACTCGTTGGCAAAAAGAGTTAGAGGCGGTAGGTGTGGAAATAGTGTTCACATCTATCCGCCACCCACAGTCAAATCCTAGTGACAGGATTATAAAAGACCTTTCATGCATATTCAGGCTGTATTGCAGTGAAAATCATTGTAAATGGCCTGAGTTAGTTCCTTTCATTAATAAATGCTTCGATGAAGTATCTCATGAAAGTACTGGCCTGTCTCCTTACGAGTTACATTTTGGCGAACCTCCACTTCGTGATTGGGATGACCTGATAAAGTACCCCAA
The DNA here is from genome assembly GCA_028673005.1 of Tanypteryx hageni. Classification (NCBI taxonomy): domain Eukaryota; kingdom Metazoa; phylum Arthropoda; class Insecta; order Odonata; family Petaluridae; genus Tanypteryx; species Tanypteryx hageni. The sequence goes on along the minus strand of CM054115.1, from coordinate 11,094,792 downwards.
CAGGTCGAGTATCCCACACCAGAGAAAAATTATAATGGCTTACCGTAGGTTAAAGGGGGCTGGTAAAAGGAGGCGAACGGCATAGAAAGGAAAGCCTTTCCGTTTTAAGGAACGAGACGTTCTTCTTCGCACGCCACGGCCCTCGGATTTCAATCTAAAACTTTTTTGTAAGTTCTTTCACTTGTACACGGGTCCTTATGAGATTGCGCGAATAGTGGTGGATAACGCATGTTATTTGAAGGATGAAATGGGCTACGAATTTGGTAGCTATAATTTTGCTAGTCTCAAACCTTATACAAAAGAAGAGAATCTGGAAGATCAAAATGATATGGCAACATCCGTAGTATCGCAGTGTTTGTACAATGAATGTGTTGAATCATGCTGTATCCTTATTCCTAGATAAGAAAGTGCAATTGTAGTTTGTTCATTGATTTCTCATTAAAATGACTAAATTTTGTTAATTTGTATATGTCAGTCCGAATCAAACATAAAAGGTTATTTAGTTTCTAAAGGTAATGATTTGTTAGTTATACAAGCTATTTAACGTACTTGTAAAATGTTATAATTTATTGCTAGTGGTGTCACCTACCAGATTGATGTTGTGCCTATTGAGTGAGAGAAGATGGAAAATCCAAAGACAAAGTGAAAAAAAGGATGAAATAATTTGCAGATTTAATTTTTTTTAAATGCTTCAAATTATTTCAGGGGGCTGTGTAGATATCCCGGAAGTATACGGGGTCGTGGGCAGTCGTGATTGGCGAAGGAGAAGAGGGGAAAAGAGTAAGCAAGGGAGGTGAAGTGAATGGGAAAGACAAAGAGGGGGAAAGGAAGTTAGAGGGTTTTGGGGTTTGGAAGACGGTAGATGGTGGCGGAGGGGGAGAGAGAGAGTGCTTGGGTCGAGCGGGCTGCTCGGACGAGGCCAAAGGATCTGGTCACAACGGGATCACGGTTCTACAACTCCACAGGAAGCCATATCGTTTTATTGTATCTTTGTTTCTTTCATTTTGTGAATACATTTGTTGCTAAAAAAAAGGAACATCACAAGTGGTTTTTCACTCCAAAATCGTGTAACCTACCCCCTGACGATCAGACTGAGACGTGCTTGTCACAATATACATATACCAACAACCAACATTATACCAACAAGAGAGAGGTGAGAGAATAGAGGGGAAAGAGGAGATTGGTTAAAGGAGAGAGAGAGAGAGGGAGGGTGGACGAAAATAGAAGTCAACATTGAATAGTGGGTGGGGGAAGGTGAGGAAGGAGAAGTCATGAACAGAAGCGCTATGGGGGGAGGGGGAGGTTAAACATTGTTTCGGGGAAACTGTACTGGGGGGGTAAGCGCTGACATGAGTAGCGGGGAGTGGGTAGAGGGGTAGAGGGGAAGTGGTGATCGTTAACTAAATATATTTTCTTGTGTATAATTTCCATTTTCTCAAGGACATTTAATCTGGGACCTTTTTCTGCTAAAAGTAAGATTTAGGGAGTAAAGGAGGAAGAATGATTGCAGATGAGTAAATGTTTCACGTAATGAAAATTGAACTAACTGGATTTGAAACACCTAAAGTGTTCACTAGCTCTGATTTGAAAATTTCTGCTCATTTGTCCAATGTAAATACCATTGCAATCATTACACTTTCAAAGGTAAACACTCAATTTCTTCATAACGTCAACTTTGTCCTTTCAGTAATACAGTACTCCTATTTTCGTCCACCCCATCCCCCCTCTCTCTCCTATATGTTCAAATAGAAGGTGAAATATGTCAAGAACAATTTTTTGTTACGTGAAAAATTCAAAAGCGTGTGATTTTCATAAATGGCATCTAATAGTGCATTTTCTTGCTGGTAGATGTACTGCTGTCTGTGTTGCCATGGTTGCCATGCATCACGTTTTTACTTTCTCCATATACGTAGTATAGGGAAAAGTATTGTATTCATAAAAAAATCGACTTCGAGATTTCAACGGAAATACACGTTTTGAGGTCCCCTGAACACGTTTTGACCATTTACTTGATGATGTCTGTGTGTGTGTAATAGCTTTTTGTGAGTGCTCTAACTCAAAAACTATTAATCAGGTCAACGCAAAATTCTATATTTAACATTTTTATAAAAGTCATATGAACTGATTAGTTTTTGTTAAATACAATTAACTCCTTGACCGTAAAATTCAAAATTAGAGACACAATGAAAAAGGGGGAGGAAAGGCAGGAAAAGGCAAAAGACAAAAATTATAAACTTACAGGTTTAGGGGTTGTTACTCCACGTCAGGGACCTGATGTCACTCACAAATTCACTCACTCGATCGCACAAGCACTAATCCTAAGGTGGAAAGGAAACGGGGCCGGGTTTGTGAGGAATTACTCTGCGCCAGGGACCCAAAAAATCACACAGTTGCTAGAAGGTTTGTGAGTTAGTACGACCGCGACAGGGACCTACTAAGCAACCACAAACACACGCACACGTACATGCCAAGAGGTAAGTGGGAAAGGAACGGGGAAATAATACTAGGTTTACAGGAGATTAAACCACGTCAGGGACCTAGTTCGGCACACAGCGGCCTGTAGGTATGTGCCTTCCGGCAACGACAGGGACCTAACAGACAAAACAATCACGCACGCAAGCACTCGAATACACGCGCACAAGATCTCTAAAAATGAGTTAACGTACTAAATACGTTTTTCGAGAGCAATGCTCTCATCATCAGTAGCTAAAGTGTAATGAGGGGTGGGAGTGTTGTATGCGGTATTTATGTTTATTACGGTCAAGGAGTTAATTCTATTTAACATCAATTTCGCCGTAGTTTTCATCTTTACTTATTTGATTAGTTTTTGCTAAAAAATGGTCAACCGGAAGTGGGTGTTTACTGTTGTCACTTATCCGTTATTTTGAAATATTTGCTTTAATATTTGATAAATGTAAAAATGTATTGGAATAAACGTTGTAGGAAATTTAATTTTCTACAACCTTCGTTTGAAACATGTTTCCATATAATGCCGTATAAGAGATATCTTATATTTTTAGCTGCCACCACCACGCCAACTACCGACGACTATTGTTAACAATTGATTCTTAGTTACGTCTTAGTCTCCTTTTTCTTTTTTAAATTCTTGGAGCTTTGCGGCTACATCCAATATCAGAAGGCTATGGTTTGAGTTTATTTCTGTTCTTTGTAAAGTCTAAAATTTTCTTAAAATATTTATTATTATCTAATCTATTTGGAATTTTTAGAAATATTACAGATATGGAGAAAGTCATGTGGTGGCCACATCAGATTTTTTTCGAGGGTTAAATCCTTTTTTTCGGACTTATTGCGAGGGCTAGTCTTCCCCTTTAGATTGGATTACGGCGAGTAAAGCCAGACTTGTTGGTAGTGCGGATGGAGTGTCTGTTGAGGTGGGGTAGGGCGCGTCGAGACCATTTGATGAGTCCGACGAGGCAGCAGGACCCGAGAGAAAAGTGACGATGGGCGTGCTAGAGTCGGCAATAAAGGACTTATGCGCCATTTATGTGTGTGAGGAGAGCGGTCGAGAAGCGAGCACGCTTTTCGTGGCGGACGAGAGGCGTATTCCGCGCAACTCACTGGGATTCGTGACGGCGCACGTCCCCGATTCCTCCCCGTCGGTGGTGACGACCCGCACGGTCGTTTCTTCGAGGCCGGGGCGAGAATGGATTAGTCCCGGGGCGGTGCTGGAAGTACGAGACGGCCGAGTTTCGGTCCCGGTCCTGAACGTTGGACGGATGCCTCTACGATTCAAACGGTCGCAGCGGCTGGTCGGCGTACATCACGATGACATCGTAAGTCGTCCGATTGGAAACGGCTCGCTGGGCAGAGACGGCGCCGTTGGCGGCGATTTTTCAAGAAATGCCGGAGGCCACTGGAATTTTGGGGAGGACCTAACGGAAAATCAAAGAACGGCACTGTCTGCACTTCTGGAGGGCTATTCTGCTTGTTTTAGTTCATCAGGCAGTAGACTTCCGAGGACTGATCTAGCCCAGCATCGGATCGACGTGCTGGATGAAAAGTCGCTACACCAACCACCCCGGAGAGTTTCGCCAGGAGAACGGGAAGTCATCTCCAATCAGGTGTGGCAGATGCTACAGGATGAGATCATCGTGCTATCGACCAGCCCCTGGTCATCCCCTGTCGCCCTCGTGCGGAAGAGGTCAGGTGAGATGCGGTTTTGCGTTGACTACCGACGGTTAAACGCGGTTACAAAACTCTGCCTCGGACGGATGACGTTCTCGACATCCTGGGAGGCTCGGCCTACTTTTCCTGTCTCGACCTTGCCAGTGGGTACTGGCAAGTCGGTATCCACCCGGAACACCGTCAGAGGACTGCCTTCGTAACGCCCGATGGACTTTTTGAATTTCGAAGGATGCCGTTTGGCCTTTCTAACCGGCTACGTTCCAGCGCCTGATGGATCAAGTACTCTGAGGCCTGAAGTGGCACCAGTGTCTGGTCTACTTAGACGACATCTTGGTGTTTGGGAGCAGCTTTGAGAAGCATCAGAATTCTGAAATGGTTGAGTGGACATGGTGTTGATTTCTACTTCAAATGCGGCTTTATTCATCATTAATCCATCCAGTTTTCATTCTGAAACATTAGTTTTTAGCGAGTGGCTTAAATAATGAAAAGCTCTCTTTAACCCTTCAGCGACTGAGGTGATTTAAATTCTAGTCTACTCCACGGATGGAGGACATTTAAACAAAAGTTGGGATTTTGACGTATAGAGACAATTATTTTTATCTTTTTTTCTATTCAACGGATTTGCATGCAATTTTTATATAATTACAATAATACTATTGTTATTATACCTGTTTATTTTCATTGTGATATTCTTATAAAGTATTACAACATCGCTCGGTGAATAGAATATCATTTCATAAAACGAGAATGAATACTGTAATAGTATTTCTTTTAGGCATGTGAGATTTGTTGTGTTGCCTCCAACTCCATTCTTATAGCATGGTCAAGATATTCGTAAACAGGCTTTATATGGTTTGTTATCTCTTCTTCGTTCTCATGACTATGCAGTCCCGTCTCCGAGCGGCCCTTCCCTCTCTCTGGCTCTGCCACGCAATCTCTCGCACACAATTCATCGCACTCAAGAATTGTTTACAAATAGCACCAGCGTGAACGAGGGTGACGAAAGTTTCAAAAACTAGTCAGTATTTTCTTTCCTCTCGCACGATCTTTTTGCCGAAAGAAAGCTCGTCTTAGCATGAACTGAATTTTTTAAATCCGTAAATGTCCCTTTGGCTCTATTATTTGAGAAATACTATGAATTGATTACAAAAATTATGAATATGACCGTAAAACTATAGAGATTATAACTTTATTTTAATTACCTTAATATTTTAATTTTGAGTGGTAAGCCTCGAAAAGGAAACACGTTGCCTCTCGCATTTTTGTATTGTTTCGCATATCTATTAGTTTCTTCTGCTATTATTTTTATCCGTAAGTTCAAAATATTCAACAGTATAAACCACACATTTAGCAACATTCTGAACTCTGCAGTTTCTAAAAATTACCTCCTGTAGTGCAATAAAATTTTCCATGCTCTCCCAGTGAAATTTTTCGTCCCTTCTCTTTTCATCTTCACTATCTGGCTGATTTATGAGTTCGTCTGGAACTGCAGCATCATCAATATAACTATAACCACTATCATTATATATTCACTATCACTACTATGTGAGATGTCATTGGATTCCTCCAACATTTTTTGCAACTCTTCATCACTGAAACCCAGTGCACATCTACTAGCCATTTCTATACAGGGAAATGAAAAATGCTCAAATGTTTTAAGAATATATTCCTATAAATAGATTATATTTAAAGTAGAGGTATTCATTAAGAACTTTTTAAGAAATTTCAAGCTTTACCATCCGTGCAGTGTGGATGTGTAACACAAAATGGAACCAAGGGACTGTAGTGTTTCTCTATCTTTGCGCAGCCATATTTGCATTTATTTCAACGAAATAATAAGAATATCTTTCTAGGTCTCTACTAATAGATCTGGGTGATGCTTGGTTTGTTTGGGTTCTTCGTAACCATCTTTTTGTGCCCATGCTCTCATATATCTGTCAAGAGCATGACTGATGCTTGAAAGGGTCTCGAAAGCCTCGAGGTTATAAGGTCCTTTTGCTATCAGCATCTTTCTTGTTTACAAAGGGTATATTTTGATTTTATTTGAGAGATTTGAGCCACTTCGTTCATGTTTTGAACATTCGTTCTTGGATGATTTTTTCCTAACAACATTTTCGTCTTATTTTTTTCATATTATTTTTGCTTAGAAATGTTGTAAAAATTTATAAAAGAATGATGTATTTACTTTTAGGAAGAAACTCGGATGCCGAAAAAAATAAACTAGAATATAGTGGGTGTGATGGTGAAAAAATAGGAAACAAAAACTTCGCCTGTCCTCGCGTCAATCGGTTGAGTACGCGTCTTCGCGGCACAATAAATTTGATGTTGTATAATTATTGCATTCAGAACAAATTCTTTAAGTTATACAGAAGAGAAAACCTTTGCCTTTCACAATTAAAAAACCATTTGAAAATTTACAAAAACTCTTCTCACAAGAATAAATTTAAAAAAGCACGGCGTGGGCCCGTACGATGCAGCGAGGTTGGCACTGAAGGGTAAAAGAATTCCTAAATGAAAAATTGTCATCTCATTGTGATGATATTACGTATATTTATTTTATTTCCTGATATGTGTTATCATGTAACTTCATTTAATGAAATAATTGGAATTGTTTAATATAAATTATTATGGTGCAACAGTTGCTCTTGATAAAATAAAATTATGCTGAATGATAGTACTTTATCAACTCCTTGCTAGAATGATGAAACCTTGTGTGAGGAGTATATTTGGAAGTATATTCTATGATTCTATGTCATATTTATTTTCTTTCATCAGAGGCATTGGGAGTCTAATTCTTGATGGTATTTCTTTAACTGTTGTCTAAATTTTGAATAAATTACTTAGCATTGCTTTCTAACGACCTACACGCAATTCTCGAGTGGTGTAAAGAGTGGCAGTTAGAGCTGAACTTAGGTAAGTGTTCCGTCAAGAGATTCTGGAGAAACAAAGAAATTGAGGAGATGAATTACAGTATAGAAGGCGTACATCTAAAATTAGCCGAATCCGTCAAATACTTAGGCGTCATTTTAACAAGTAACCTCTCGTGGGACACACACATACAAAATATATCCGGGAAAGCTAAGCAGAAACTAGGATTCATCAAACGGATAGTAGGTAAAAGCGAAGAAAAAGTCAAAGAGACATGTTACTTTTCTTTAGTTGGATCGCTGCTAGAGTATGCGTCGAGCATATGGGATCCGTACGAGAAAGGATTAATCACCGAGTTAGAGTAAGTGCAGCGAATAGCTGCTAGATTCGTCAAAAATTGTTATGATATAAATAAAAGCGTTACAGGCTTGATACAGGACTTAGGATGGGAATCACTAGCTGAGCGCCGATTACGGGCTAGGTTAAAACTTCTTGAAAGATTTAGAACGTGTACTTCCTCCAGCGAAGTCGAAGAAATAATAAGAACTCCCACCTATATCGGTAGAATGAACCATCCTCGTAAAATAAGAGAGATAGCCTGTAGGACGGAGCGATACAAAGGCTCATTTTCCCCTAGAACGATAGCTGAGCAGAATAAAACTGGCGATCAAAAGTAACCTCGCGTAGGGGCGTAAACCCAGACCTAATTTTGGAGTTTTCCCCTTGGTGTTAATGCACTCCCTGCCACACACCCTTGCGGTGGCTTGCATGGTAAACTGTAGATGAAATACTGCATATTCTCTCTATGACGGTGTGGTCAAACCCCATGTCCTGCATGGTGCGAAACAGGTGCCTATGCAAGACTCTGTCGAAGGCATTTCGCTGATCGAGGGAGAGCAATGCCGGATGGTGTCTCTCACAAGAGCGATGTTATCGAATATCGTCCTCTCGGAAACGCAGTAGCTTTGTTCTGGAGAGATCACGGAAGCTATGAACGATGAAAACCTCGCGGAAAGCGCCTTCGCCAGGATGTTATAGTCCGTGGGGATATGGGCCTCCAGTTCCCCATCGATCGAGCATCGCCCGCCTTGTCAATCAAAGCGATAACCGCCGTCGTGATCGAAAGCGGCAATCGCCCCCTGGAGAAACTGTCCTCGACCATCTCCTGGAAAGGAATCCTCAGAAGCCCGGAGAACGCCGAGTAAAACTCAGCGGTGAGTTCATCGAGACCAGGGGATTTATTACGGCTCAGTCGCCGCAAGACCTCGGTGTAGTCATGGGCTGTCATCGGCGAATCGAGGAAGTGTTGCTCCGGTTCCGACAATCGAAGGAGCTCACCCAAATCCCTCCGGTCATCAAGGCTGTATTCAGTCCTTCCGACGTAGCATATATCCCGGAGAAGTGGCGCAAGACGACCTCACGGATGGCGCTAGGTTTGGTCAGCAAAGTGCCCTCGGCAGCAATCTCTTTGAGATTTCTAGGGCGGCATCTACCCGCCCAACGTACCAGATGCGCTGCAGCGGGCCTGTCGTTGGCATCCAGTTGGTCCCACCCGAGCCGCTGTAGTATTTTCTCCCCTTCCCCCCTGTACCAATCCTCTCCGACTTCAGAAGACAAAGCGCTGCGTAGGACACGCTTGTTTCCCAACTTAGAGATGGATCATGGAAACAATCTTCATGGAAGGCGGCAATAAGGATCTTAGTATGAGTGACATAGAAGTCCGAATCTAGCAGCCCGTGGTGAAGAGGTGCGCGGTGCGTGGGCTGCGAGAGCTAAATGCATCACGACTGCTTTATGATCAGAGGATTCCAACAGGTGAATGTCTGCGACTGCTTGTAGCTTAGAGCTGGACAGATAAAATCTATCCAGTATCGCACTGGGATCACCAGTCTAGCGGCCATAAAAATTGTGTCCAGGTCGGTGGGGGTGCATCTCACTCCAAACATCCACCAGTCGGTGTCGTTCAACCAAGTCCCCTAAGACCGAAGCGATACCACCGCACGTAGAGTATGTTTTAAAAATACTGCCGTGCCGGTTCTAGGCGTTCTGGGGCCAATGAAATGCATGCAGTACTCCGGGAGGTTTGGAAAAGGGGCTGCCGTCGAATTAGTCTCCTGGAGACCAACGTCTTAAGGCCGTGAGTTGATCCCACTTAGCCTCACTACGGACGGAGCAGACATTCAGGTACAAGAAGGTCCATTCTCGCTTCCCGCTAGCCATTATAAATACCGACAAATAAATTATTAATTGAAATAAATTACTGGTATCAATCATTGAACAATTGGCCCATCATTGATGCTAGGGAAATACCCGTTCTACGAACGGTTTTCATCAGAAAATCTAACAATAATAAAAGGCTACTTCTGTCCCTTTGTGGCTCCCTTTGTCACGCTATAAAAATGCTGTAACGACGGCAGCAACAATAGCTCTCCGGTTGCGCCATTTGACGTTCCCGGGGACTCGTTCTACGACCCGTCCGGAACATTCTTGACCGGCATTCGCAGCCCTTCCCGAACGTTCTGGAACGCCCGGGCGAGAGATATAAGAAGGCGAGCCACCGCGGCAGGGACAGTGAGAGACGAGGCAGCGGCAAGGCCACTCACAAGCGAATAAAGCGCTGCTTGGGATAAATCACGCGTCGTGTTTTCATTTCCCCAATCCCCGAACCCCGAATCTTGGTACACTGGTGTCAGAAGTGGGATTGGTGGAAGGAAGAGGGAACGTGCCCCGCACCTGTCAGCAGGAGGAAAATCCGGAAGTTCTCCCAGGGGGCGAAGAAACGCCGGCGGATTCTATGACCTTGATGCTGCGTCAGATAACGGCTCACCAGCGCGAGCTGTCCGAACAACTCCGAGCACGGGAAGAGCAGATGCATATTGCGGAGCAAAAGCAGCGTGATCTTCTCGAGGCGACGATTAGGAGAATTACGGACGGAATATCGCAAGCGACGGGAGGTCTGCAAACACAAATCGACGATCTTAACCAACAACTCGAAAAGGCGCGTCTGGACGCTACAGAGGCCAAAGAGGAAACGCAAGCTGCGCTGCGGGGATTGGAGGAAAGGTGGGAGAGAAAGGTGGCATGTTCGAGCCAGCGCCCCGGAGATTTCAAGTCCGGAGTAGGGGCGACGTATATTGCCAAAGTAGCTTCTTACGATGGAAGCTCTCCACTACGAGACTACCTAGTCCATTTCAATAGCGTCGCAGGCCTCAACAGCTGGCGCGACGAAGGCGAATATGCTGGCTGCGAACTTACGAGGACTTGCGATTGCCATTTTGCACACCATTGACCATATCGACGACTTTTCCAGCCTAGTATCCGCACTCCGGCTAAGATTTGGAGACGAAATGTTCGTCCACCTTCACCACACGCAACTCAATGCCCGACGAGAAGAGATGAAGGAGGATTTGGCAACGTTTGCAGCAGACGTAGAACGGTTGGCCCGGTTGGCGTTTCCCCGTTGCGCGCCCGAGGTGCAGGACCAAATCGCCGCTAAACAGTTTGTCAGCGGAATAAGCAACACGCAAGTGCAGATGGCTGTCCGAATCTCAGGGTAATTTTCGTTGCGGGAATCTCTAGCGAAGGCACTCGAGGTGGAGTCTGCGGTCAAAGCAACGAGGGCCAGTGCCCACATGGTACGGACTATGGAGGCGACTGAGGATGCGGCAGAGGGATGCAGCTGTACTGCCGGCGAAGCACCCGCGCCGTAGATTTCATGTTGGCGATGCGGACGGCGGGGGCACGGAAAGAAGAAATGCCCTATAACCAGTGAGCGGCCGAACCGACAGGGGAGGAGAAGCCGGAAAACGTCAAATAGCCAGTCACGAGGGGCAACGGCTGGCTAGGGCACAACAAGAGCCCCTGGTTGTGGAAACAAATGCCGCGAAGTCCTTTTCCTCACTTTTGGCCGAAGGCAGTATTAACGGCCGGAGAACTAGGATATTAGTAGACACCGAAGCCAGCGTGACCCTCGTGAATCCCTCAATCATTCTCCAACACGGGATACAGACGAGGGTCCCGGATAGACTCATATTTCTGAAAACCGTTACCGGGGAATCCTAGCCCATTACCGAAGAATGCGAGCTGGAATTCAATCTCGGTGGGCAGATAATCCGCCACAAGGCATATGTGGCTGACATTGTTAACGACTGCATCTTAGGATTGGACTTTTTAAGGCAGAACAAGTGCACCGTCGACCTATGCCGAAATTCCCTTCGGCTAAACGACAGGGAGGTGGCTCTCCTGGGAGATAGCGAAGGAGCTGTGGACATGGATGTCACCCTCCAAACCGCCCGGGTTGTGGAAATTCCTTCTCGTTCAGAAGCTGTGATACCAGTGACAACGGAAGCCCAAAGATTGGGAGGACTAGTCGTATCGGAGCCATTGGGTGGAAGTGACCATCCCCCGGGATTGCTGGTCGAGAGGACACTACTCAACCTAAGGGGTGGATACCCAGCCATACGCGTTGTGAATGTATTAGACAGTACGCTGCGCATAGAGGCTGGACTTCCGTTAGCAAAGACATTTCCCGTGGTGACCATCTTCTCCGCCGGCGGAAAAGCCGAGAGCCGGGTCTCAGGAAAGGAAGTTCCCGTAGAATTGGTTGACCTATTTGAAGACTCGGTGCAAGAACTGGGCTCTAAGCAACGTGAGGAACTGAGGAACCTGCTGATTGAATTCCAAGACGTTTTTTCCGGGAACGGACGAACGTAGATAATCCAACATCGAATAAAGGTTGAGCAGGCACATTCTATCAAACTTCAACCACGAAGAGTTCCTCCAGCCAAGCAAGAAGAAGTAAACTCTCTTATTCAAGGAATAATAGAGCCCTCGTCGAGTCCGTGGGCGTCCATAATCGTTATGGTTAAGAAAAAGGATGGGACCATGAGATTTTGTGTGGACTATCGAGCGCTCAACGCCGTGACTAAGAAAGACTCATTCCCGCTGCCCCGGATTGACGACACTATTGATGCTCTTGCCGGTTCCAAGTGGATCTGCACTTTAGATCTGCAGAGCAGGTATTGGCAGGTGGAGGTGGCGTCAGAAGACAAAGAAAAAACGGCATTCACCGCGGGGAACGGGCTGTGGCAATTCCGGGTAATGCCATTTGGCCTTTGTAACGCCCCGGCGACCTTCGAGCGACTGATGGAACTCGTGCTCAAAGGACGGACTTGGTCCCAGTGCTTAGTATATCTCGACGATATCATCGTGTTAGGGAAGACTTTCGCCGATGGGCTTGAGAACCTAAGGAACGTTCTTGTCAAAATCAGAGCGGAGTATCTACGCTTCAACCCTAAGAAATGCCATCTGTTCAAAAGGTGAGTCAAATATTTGGGCCATGTAGTTTCAAACCACGGGGTAGAGTCAGACCCTGACAAGATCAAGGTTGTGCAGGAATGGAAAGAGCCATGTAACAAAACGTACCTAAGGAGCTTCCTGGGATTATGCACCTACTACAGAAAGTTCGTAAAGAGTTTTGCGGATGTGGCCTCTTCACCATCTGGCTGGGGGAAAAGCAGACCTTCAGGCGGGGTCCGGACTGCCAAAAGGCCTTCAAGAGACTGAAAGAGGCGCTGATAATCGCACCGCTATTAGCATACCCCAAGGATATTGGAGACTTCGTTCTCGATACGGACGCAAGTCATGTGGGCATAGGAGCTGTTTTATCACAGGTACAGGATGGACAGGAACGGGTTATTGGCTATTTTAGCAAGACGTTGAGTAAACCGGAGAGGAACTACTGCACTACACGTCTGGAGTTATTGGCCATAGTGAAGGCAGTGCAGCACTTCCATCACTATATCTACGGGAGGGACTTAATCGTACGGACGGACCATGCAGCACCCGAAATGGCTACTAAATTAAAAAAACCCTGAAGGGCAGGTGGCTAGATGGATAGAACGACTTCAGCAGTATCTCCCGGGAATGACTCTCATCCATCGACCAGGGAAACAGCACACTAACGCGGATGCATTATCTAGACGACCCTGCCTGGAGGCTGAATGCCGATACTGCTCACGTGCTGAGGACAAGTGGGGCAACGGGAACGCCCCGTTGCAGCTTTACAGGTCGAGGATGATACGGTCCGGCTTCGACAAGCCCAAAAAGAAGACCAAAGTATAAGTACCGTGATCAGGACCATGCAGGAAGGGCGGAGGGCGGACTGGGAGGAGATAGCATCCTGCGACCCGAACACCAAGGCACTTTGGGCCTGATGGGGAACACTTGAGATTCGCGAGGGAATACTTTACAAGCGATGGGAATCGGATGCAGGAGACTCCTTGAAATTGTTACCGGTGGTCCCTAAGGCATGGGTGATACTTCGTGAGATGCACAGCGCCAATCCGGGTGGTCACTATGGAGTGGCCAAGACTGGCGAAAGTTTCCAGCCGCTACTATTGGGTCGGCCGTCATCGGGATGTTGAGGATTGGTGCCGCCGGTGTGATACCTGTGCCTCTAAAAACGGGCCGAACATCCGAAACAAAGGAAGAATGCGAACGTACAACGTTGGAGCCCCCATGGAACGTGTGGCCATGGACATCTTAGGGCCACTACCCGAAACGGAGCGACGCAACAAGTACGTGCTAGTGGTGATGGACTACTTCATGAGATGGCCGGAAGCACTGCCACTTCCAAATCAAGAGGCTCGCACGATTGCGGATGCCAAGGTAGAGCAGATCTTCTCTCGATTCGGGGTTCCTAAGGAGCTGCACACAGATCAAGGACGGAACTTCGAATCGTCTCTGTTCCGAGCAGTTCTGCAAAGGTTGGGTACCCACAAAACAAAAACAACCCCGCTACATCCGCAATCCGACGGATTAGTGGAAAGATTTAATGGCACGTTGTTGAGTTATTTAGCGAAATTCATAGACGAAAATCAAAATGACTGGGACCGCCTACTTCCACTATCGCACTGCCAAGAACGAGACATCAGGACAGACACCTAGTCGGATGATGTTTGGCCGGGAACTACGGATTCCGGGTGACCTAGTGGTCGGCCGTTTCCACGAGGAAGAGCAACCCGTGGACGAGTACCTACATGACTTGGAAAGCCGTTTGGAGATCGTGCATGACTTTTCGCGTGCCCACCAGCGCACCGAGAGTACTCGGCAAAAACAGCGATACGATCTGAGAAGTAAGGGACCGGCATATTCTCCGGGGAAAAGGTCCGGCTATACAAACCCAAGAGATTGAGAGGCAGGAGCCCAAAACTGCAGCGGCCCTGGGATGGGCCGTACACCGTCCAAGACAGACAGACAGACAAACGACTTTATTAGGGCGAAATTGAGACTATGTAGTCCCTTCTTACATTTAACCCTTTCGTCATATAAGTAATCACAATATTTACAAAATAAGAGAAATTAATTACATACAGATTTTAACAAAATACATATTAATTACAAGTTAATATATTTGTTAGTAGATAATAGAGCATTACCAAAGAATGTTAGTTTTGTGGGTCATAAAAAACTGTGTGTCAGTTATGTTTTAGCACAGAAAAAAGATCCCACTGCGGAAAACACCTACGAAGAGAAGAGAGGTGTAAAAAACAGCGAAAATTTCTAAAATAGTTCAGGGGAAGGAAAAAAACAATAATATGAGAAACAGAGAAAAAACATTCATAAATACAAACATATGTACATACATTTATATTCATATAAGGGAGGGAGGGGTGAGAGGGGAATAGGGATTGTAGGGTAAGATATGCCTGGGAGATGACATCGTAATTATGATACAGGAAAATAAAATTATGAATTTATGCCTAATAAGCGCATTCTTGTGACAACCTGAAAGAAAAGATAGTGTGTGGTTCAATGTATGGGGAGTGAGAGGAGAGGCTTGTAATACAAGCGTTTAAATGTGCTTAGAGATAGAGAGTTTTTTATTAACGTTGGAAGGCCATTCCAGAGTTTACAAGCAGTTACAGTAAAGGATTTGTTGTAAATTTCTGTTCTATGAAGTGGAGTTAGCAGTTTATCACATCCTCTGGTATTGCAATGGTGAACTGTATTAATGGTGACAAAATTAGATGAAAGATAACAGGGATGTTTTTATTTAGAATTTGATACAATAGAGCCCTGAACAACGTGGTGTATAGGGTGAAGATGGGCGTCCAGCGCGGGCGGGTGGTGCATTTCGACCGCCTGGCACCTTACCATGGAGGAGACCCGGCTTCTGTTCTGGGAGCGACAACCAGTCGTCAGGAGGACGAGAATATATCAGAACCAGACTCAGCCCGAGGACGAACTGCTGTCCAAAAGGGGGGACAGTGTAACGACGGCAGCAGCAATAGCTCTCCGGTAGCGCCATTTAACGTGCCCGGGGACTCGTTCTACGACCCGTCCGGAACATTCTCGACCGGCATTCGCAGCCCTTCCCGAACGTTCTGGAACGCCCGGGCGAGGGATATAAGAAGGAAAGCCACCGCGGCAGGGCCCGCACAATTAGCCCTGTGGTTAACGTGCTCAACTTCGGATACCGGGTTCAGGCGTTCGAAACCAAGAACCTTCTAACTTTTTGATAGCTCGCTGAGAGTAATGCGCTTAATGGGTACTTGCGTCCCTATAGCCTACTTCCTTGCACTACGTCTCGTCGTGCTTTACCTCATTATTCTGTTCGCCCTGATCTTGACCTTGCTTCTCTCGGACGTTGATTTTGGCTACGGATTTGCTCTTTCGTATTTTCCTGTCGAAATAGGTGGAGGCTAACAGAGTTCCTCCTTCTCACATATTTCGCTTCTCCCCCACTGCGGAAGCTGGGCCCTGAAAAGGACCTGATTTTTCCGCTCTTGTGCATTGGCCCTGAAAAGGGCCCTTGCTGTCCTCCCTCTCCCCATTTCGCCCTGTAAAGAGCTTCGGTTTTTCCTGCTTTCTGCAGGGTCTGTGGCTCCGTTGCTTCTGTCCGTTCCTCCTTCTCACCCGATTCGCCTCGGATCCGGTCGTGGACACCGCTGGGGGCCTCTCATTTCTGCTCCGCAGTTTGATATCTTGTGCTCGTTGCCTGAATGGATCCATCTGCCTTTCTTCCGCCACTCGCAATGTCGTCCTCGCCTCCTGAAAATGCGCCTGCCAGCATGATTCTCCGCGGGCAGCACAGGCGGAGTATGTCATGCGACGGCTTAATAGCCTTCAAAACCCCTGATGGAGCGATAAAGTACGTCTCTCAGGACCGCCTGAGAACGATGCATATCGCCTCCATCCTTCGGTTGGAGAATCCTGTGAATCCCCGCAATACACCCCGCCCCTCTCGAAAGGACTGCTTGGTGACTGACACGGCTGCTTGTTCCACCATTCAGTCACCTACCGCAGGACAGGGCGCTGCCAAGTCCAAGGGCGGGAAAAACCCGAAGAAAAAGAAGGGTGCTCCTTCCATGGGGGCTCAAACCCCAAATGCCCCTACCACATCGACGACTCAGGCCCCATCGCACGTGGCGGTGGCTCTACCTAAGCCCGTATCGGGGCAGCCAGCACCCCTCCTTTCTCCAATTGATACTCACCCTATAGAGACAGAAAACCTGGATGCTCCCTCGCAAAAGAGGAAGCTCTCTAAATCCATAGAAGACGACTCTCTGGCACTGCATGCACCCAAGGAGTCCGCCACCCAGAGTGCACAGGCAAATGTTGGAGAATCCGCCCCAGTGACGCCTGATTCCTCCCTACCCCTCTCTGAGTGTACCATGCCCGTTCCTGCGTCACCCACTGTGAGTGTCGAGGATATGGAGACCGAAACTTCTTGCTCCACACTAAAGCGGAAGCTTTCGGACTCACTGAAGGTAGTACCCTCAGGGCAATCGCATCACCCCCTGGAGCCTGCTACCCAGGGAGCGGAGGTCGCAGCCGATGAGCCTTTCAAGATCGTGACCAAGAAGAGGAGGAAGAGAACCTCCAGAAAGAAGGTGGAAAATCCCTCCTCTAACGCCACCCAACCCAGTAGACCTAAGGTGAAGCCGATTAACGTCTATGGTGTACGGAACCACCCCGACCTCATTGATTCTCTCCAAGAGAGATGTGGCAATGAATTCGAGCTTGCAATCAGAGATGTCTCCACCAGGGTCATCGTTACCTCGCCGGAACAGCAGGAGAAAGTTCTGCATATCCTCGACGAGAAAAAGCTCCATTACTTCTCGCACCCGACAGAGCATATCAAAACAGCTAGACTGCTCATTAAGGGACTGGCCAGTGATTTACCTCCAGCAAGAATGGCCGTGGGGTTGGCGGCGTTGGGAATCACGGTTAAGTCCGTAAAGCACATGGTGAAAACGGCAGAGGGGAGGACACAACCTGACAAGACCAGGATGTTCATCGCCGTGGTGGACAAAACTCCGGGCATCCCTCCCCTTCACAAGATCACCCACATACAAAACTGTCGGGTGCAGGTGGAGTACTTCAAGGGAGGAGTAGCGCCGCAGACCTGCTTTAACTGCCAGAGGTTCGGGCACTCCTCCCTTGGGTGTAGGATGGTGGCCCGCTGCTACAAGTGCGCGGGGAATCATCGGTCCCGCGACTGCCCCAACCCACACACGGCACCCAGGAAGTGCTGTAACTGCGATGGTGACCATCCCTCCACATACAGGCAATGTCCTACCTTGAAGCTTTGGACAAGCCGCTGGCGGCAAATGAGCGCAATGATGCGCTACAGCGCAAGGCCAACAAAGGCAGGACAGTGACTCCGACGGCGGTTGCCAAGCGATTCTCCACTGTCGTCCCGAGCAGAAACTTTGCGGCCGCGGTGGCCAGTGCCAGCACGACCCCCAATCCCGAACTGCTGAGTCTGCTATTCCAAGCTGTGCCAGCACAAAAGCGGTGCCCGAGCCTCATCGGGATCTTCCGCCTGCGGCAAAACCTCAGGCATCAACACCCTCCGCGGGGCAGCTAGTGCCACCTGCGCCGCGTGGCGCCCCTCCCGCCACTCGAAGCCAACCTGTTCCCCCTGACGATGAGGAGCTATGGGATACCATAGTTTCTATAACGAGGGTCCTGAAGAAGCACATTTCCAGTCGCCAAGGGCTCCTTCTCCTGGCGTTGCTGGAGGAAATTGCCCTTTCTAAGTCCGGCAATGGAGATACGCTGTAAAAGGGGGTGTTTTTCGATAGTGGGTTGGAACGCCAACGGGATTCGCCACCGTACCGACGAACTCCTCCCACTCCTTCATGACCTTGGTGCCTCGGTCGCTGCCATCGGCGAGACGCGGTTAACGCCCAACATCCCCCTGAACCTGCGAGGTTGGGCTGTACTCAGAAAGGACAGGACAGGCCGCCCTGGAGGGGGCGTCGCCCTCCTGATCCACACGTCCCTAAGGTTCTACGAGTACCAGCTCCCGGAGATGAACCAGCTCGAGGCAGTGGCCGCGGTCATTCGCATGACCAAAGGGAAATTTCGAGTGGTGGCCGCGTATTACCCTCCTGGACAAGACCATGATGAGGATGATATGTATGCTCTTTTTCCCCCTGATGGAGTCCCGACGGTTGTGCTTGGCGACATTAATGCCAAGCACAAAGCCTGTCACTCCAGGTTGTCTAACCCCAGGGGGCGGAAGCTCTATCGCCTCATCGAGGATGCGGGGTTATCTGTCTTGGGGCCCAGAACCCCGACCTACCTTCCTACTTCTGACGTTCTGGACATTGTCATTTCCTGCAATGCTCAGTCGTCTCTAAACGTGTCCACCCTGAACGAGCTATCGTCAGACCATCTGCCGATACTCCTTCATTACGGCAACCTCCCGGTCAGGCTCCCCCTCTTCAGCGGCGCGACTTCGCCAAGGCGAATTGGGTAGCCTTCCGTGCCCAAGTAGTTTCTGCCTTCCCGGCTAATGCTGAGGAGCCGCAATACCCTGAGCAAGCTGATGCCATGGCGACCTTTGTGTCTGGTGTCATCCGAGAAGCAATGGAGGGGAATATTCCCTGGAAATTCACTCCCAGGCTGATCTCCCGACGGCTCCCTGAGCCAGTCCGGCAGATCATCACCCACCGTAACAGCGTGCGGCGGAGGTGGCAGCGCCACCGCACGCCGGATTTGCGCAACCTGCTCGACCGCCTTAACAAGGAGGTCCGAAAATCGATCCGGGAGATTAAAACCGACGCCTGGTAGGAACAATTGGCGGAGGTGTCCCTCGCTGATCACTCCATCTGGCGAGTTTGTCGTGGTTTCAAAACCACCCAGCGGAGGGACCCTCCCCTCTCAACTCCTACAGGACTTGCCTGCTCCTCCAGGGAAAAGGCGGAAGTGTTTGCAGAACACCTTGCTAGCACCTTCCGGCATAACCCTTCCATTGCTGACTCGGCGGATTCTGAGGCGGCGGTGGAAATAGCCATGAATGCTATTCAGAATTCTGCTGATGATGATCGGGACTTCTATCCTCGGATTGGCACCGCGGAAGTAGTTGCTGTCATGAGGAACCTATCCTCGCACCGCTCTCCAGGTGATGATGAAATCAGTGGGTTGGTGATTAAGCAGCTCCATGTTGCAGCTGTACAGTTCCTCACAGCGCTGTACAGTGGCTGCTTACGCATCCGGCAGTTCCCTGAGGAGTGGAAAAGAGCGAAGATAATTGGGATTCCCAAAGCTAATAAGGCTGCGGGTGTTGCCGAGAATTATCGCCCCATTTCCCTCCTCAATAACTTTGGGAAGATGTTCGAGAGGCTGATCCTCCCAACCCTGCGGAGACACCTCTCCGATAGGAATGTCATCCCTGGAGAGCAGTTCGGCTTCCGCCAGCAGCATTCCACCTCGCATCAGCTTGCCAGGGTCATCGGCTTCATCACCGACGGCTTTAATGTCCGGCATAGGACGGCGGCGGTTTTCTTGGACATTAGCCAGGCGTTTGACCGAGTCTGGCAGGAGGCACTGATGGCCAAAATGCTTTGGGCTGGTATGCCTCTACCACTAATTCTTCTTCTGAGGTCCTACCTGGGGAACAGAAAATTCTGGGTGAGCTGGGAGGGAGAGCGATCCGGGACTCACCTGATTCAGGCGGGCGTCCCCCAGGGATCCGTCCTAGGTCCAGTGTTATTCAACACCACCCATGACTTCCCTAGGGACCACGGGCCTCAGGTCATAGTTGGCCTTTATGCCGACGATGCAGCCATCCCTGATAGATCAACGAACGAAGCACAGGCAGTCAAATACCAGCAGCGAGTTCTGGATAAGGTCAACGCCTGATACTGCAAGTGGAGAGTTGCAGTAAATCCATCCAAAACCGTCGCCGTCATGTTCCGTGCCCTCCCTCGGGTGCAACCGGCAGCCACGCTCACCCTGCAGGGGCACGCTATCCCATGGTCCTCTGAGGCTAAATACCTCGGAGTGACCATGGATAGAGGGCTAACCTGGCGCTTCCACATCTCCGGCGCGAGAGGGGCTGCAACAGGTGGAGTACGCAGACTTGGCCCTATCTTTGGCTCCAGGGAAGTCACCCTGGAAACCAAGGTTAAGCTATATAGGGCCTGCGTACTGCCGATCCTCACCTATGCCTCGCCGATATGGTCCGTCGCAGCAGCCACCCACATCAAGAAGATTGCCGTAGTGCAAAACAATGCGCTACGAATGATCTTAGGGGTGAGCTGGAGGAGCTTCGTCCGAGTGACGGAGCTCCAAGCCACAACAGGGGTTGAGCCTGTAGAACGCGTCCTGGAAAAGAAGGCCAGGGCATTCTACCGGAAGACCGCTGGCTCACAGCATGCCCTCATACGGCAGCTCTCAGGGATCCGCGTGATGCCCTGGGACTGGTTTAGGCGCCCGATAGCGTCGATGGGGGCGGAATTCTCTCCTCTGCCCAAGCGGCTGAGGCGGCAGCACTTCCTGCCGCCGCAACATAACCTGTAATATTACAACCTGCAGATACTTTCTCAAAACCTGGCAGGTTCCATGGTACAACATGCCAACCACTGTGCATAAGTCATGGGCCTGAAGTATTTCATCAGCCATTCTGCCCATTGGGATGCTTTCGGAGCTCTAAACAAAGACAACAAATATCGTGAAGGATTTTCACGTAAATTTTCCCGAGAGGAGACATTGGAAGATGTCTTTAATAGGCTCCTGGTATCCTCGGATCCTTTTATTTCAAGTATTTGGGAGTTGCCAAAGAAACAGAGACGATCATTCTCTCCAGAAGTTTTGAAATTACTTCTACGGAATCGGTGATTTCTGACTCTGACGATGAGACAACAAATTCTGGAGAATCACTTTCTTCTAATCAAAGAATTAAATCATGTTTCAAACTGTGAGTAGAATGAAGCCATATCAAATTAGCGGACAATGGTTATTCCAAATTTAATGATTTAACTTTGAATAAATTTTTGAAACAGTACAGATCCCCGTGTTGTATACTTTTTATCCAATATCAATTATTTATTTTAAAATTTAAATTATTAAGCTCTAAACTATCCAAAATTAGACAGTGTAATCGAAAATATACTACATATATTTTGTATACATAGATAACAGTATATTACGATTATAATATACCTGCGGCATGATTTTTCAGGTATAAAAGGCTTCCTTGATCGAAATTTTTGATAGACTCAAACCCAAAATTTTGCAGTGTGCTTATTCTAAAACTTGAAATTACTCTCCAAATATGTAAGTTTAACTTTTTAGAGGCAAATTCTTCCTAAACACTCGATATTTTGTGCATGACTTAAAAGAGCCGAAAATTGAACGCAGCGTACTCGAAAACGACAAACACATTGATAAGTTTGATATTCTGAGAGACCTCCCCCTTCCTCCTTTGCTTCCAACTATTTTGTCTTAGGCCCCAAATTAGCATAAATTTGAAGCTAGCTTACTCTAAAATACATTATAACTGCTTTACTTCACTATTGAACCAATATTCTAATTTTGGCCAGGTTTTACTGAAAAAATCCCACTGTGCGTCAGTTTGATGGGAACAAAAATAGTGTTATTATCCAATTTTATGGTCCTAATCCTAAATTCGATTCGTCTTTAAAAGATTATATCGCTCATTTATTTTCCAAACTGAAAAATATATCAATCGATTATGCATAGGCTTTGTCTGTGTCATTCCTATAACAAATGGCCTAAATAAAGGCTGCATTCTTTCGAAAATAATAAAAGGAATTTTATATAAAATCCGACATTCTTTCAGAGTCAAGTAAAATTTATATTACGAGTTGTCGGTTGCATACTGCAAGCGCTTAAAAAATCACCATACACCAAGATCTAAAGTCCTAAATAAACCAACGGGGTCTCCAGGGCAAGCTATATAAAATGAATACGAATCATACTAAAAATAATAACAACTCAGAAATAGACGGAATATTTTATGGGTTTGGATTAAGAGGTCACCGTATGTTTTCTTTGTTGGTTCTACCACTGAACTATCGTAGCGGATCAATTTTCTCGTTTCTGAACGCGGATGTTTTCTTGGTTGGGACGGAACTAGCCAGTGGTAGAATATCCGCCCGGCAAGTGAAACACCCAGGTTTGATTCCCGGCCATAGCAGACTTTTTTCTCGTTTCAAAATTATTCCTAACTTTACAGTTTATGCCTGTCTGCATAGGAACTTCCGATCGCTTTATTCCATTAATTAATTGCTTAGCAATCTCACCATTTGAGAGGGAGGAGTTTTCTTCGATGTATCTCTTCGAGGACATCCGTAGGGGCAGTTTGATACTAGCTTGGCTAGTTCCGTCCCAACCAAGAAAACATCCGCGTTCAGAAACGAGAAAATTGATCTGCTACGATAGTTCAGTGGTAGAATATCCGCCCGGCAAGTGGTAGACCCGGGTTCGATTCCCGGTTATAGCAGACTTTTTATCGTTTCAAAATTATTCCTAACCTATTATAGAGCAAAATGAATGACGCTCCTCATATTCCATTATTAGGTGGTATTTGTGCTAAAGTGTACTCCAACTTCACGTCTAACATCGGCTCGGTGCGTAGATAAACGTGATTCTGTGGGTACGAGTTTTGTATGTACTCAACATATAACAATTTAGTTATATTGTACTTTCTTATACTGAGATGAATTTTTACTTTTTATGTTTCTTAATGCTTGGATATAGTTTTAAAACCGTGCTAAAAGAAAATCCGTGACTGCGCAATTCGAGGGATACGAAACAGCTTAACCAAAACAGCACGCCACTGGTAAGGACCAATTATGCAGGTCTTCCTTAAAGCACACTAAACTTTGGTTTTAGGATAGGCTCATTCATGTTGCCATTTTAAAAAATATTTGTCAACTAGCCCTGTAAGTGTGCACAGCGATAAAACCTTATCAAATTTCCAATTTATTCTTCTCCTTCTATTATAAATTTTCGACAGGTCGTACATCCGTTTTAAGAATTTGAATGTCGAATGTCTTTGATGTTTTGACAGCGAATTGCCACAGAATTCGTATCTTGACAGAGTTATCGAAGAGAGTTAATAATCCGTAACTGAAAGATGAGATGTATTTGGCAGCATTCGTCGAAAAATTTAGCATTCGTCGAAACATTTAAAAGATATAGGATATCTCGAATGACGATTAGAATGGAGAGTATTTGAGATAAGAAAGTTATTTGATTTGTTGTGCGTAAAGGTCTGAAACATTTTCCCTGCTAATGTTGACAGAGAGCGAGTTTTATTGTTAGTGAAATCTATATATTAATAGCGTAAAAAATGAGGTTTTTAAAGCGAAGTTAACAGCCACCTTATCGTGAGATGCATCAAATTAAATGTCTCGACCTGTAGATTTGCAGGAAAATGATAAAATTGAAATCGGTCAAACCGTTGGCGAGATATTGAGGTTTTTTGTGACCGGTTAAGGTCTGCTCGACGTAGTTGTAGTGGTTGATGTTAAGGTGGCGCTGCTAGTAGGAAATAACGTGGCGCTCCTAGTGGATATTAGTAGAAGGAAATAAACATTTAATCTAACCAACCAGTCGATGTCAAGGTTCGAGTTTACGTAAGTATATTATTTTCGAAAAACAGCGATAGGACTTCAATAGATATTATACACATATAAGACGCAACCGTTTCATGCGAACGAAACAATTAACTAGGATATAACCTCACCGGGAACCTCCATGAACAATGCAATATATTTTACACCATGTGACGCTGCATTTTCTGTTAATTAATCGATAATTATAAGTCTATAGAAATCTAAAGGTGACTCAAAAAAGTACTTTCGAAATCACATAAGAAAAATTTTAAGCATTAACAAATAAGGAAAGAACTTATGAATCAGATATCAAGGGCGTTTATTTATATTGTAGCAAAGTAAACAAGTCGAAAATTGACCGTAGTAACAGACCCGTATCAAGAAGATAAAGGGTTTTTATAACCCTGCTAAAAGGCAAACGGACAGACATCAAAATAAACAGCTTTCATGACTATTACAAGCCAAAACTATCCTGGAAATAGTGGAAGTAATTCACTAACTTATTGTAATATTGTGTTTCCCACTACACCCCTCAGGCTAGAGATTTTCACTGCGGAAAGAACTTATGTCCATGAACAATCCCGCAGAATTTTGTTGCGATAACCTAATGGTGTAGAAGTAGTTCACCGGACACGGAAGTGTCACGGGCGGACGGCCAAAATGATTACATTGGCGTATTTAAAAACAAGATGATGCAAACGGAACATATGATAACTACTTTCCACTTAATTATTCAATTAATATTTATATTGGCTTTAATAGCTTCGAAATCACCACGGATGAGTTGCCCTTTCTGTTACCAAATTTCATAATATAGCGTTATAAAATATATTACAAACACATTCCAACAGAAAACTAAATTGATCGCGCGTATTTATGTGGCAAAAATAACGCGTGTATGTACTAGAATAGACAGAATCCAAGTCCAAAAATAATCGTTAAAACGCCAACACTCGTAATTAGAAATAAAAACTGCATTACCGCCAGCATTCACTCAAAATTCGAAAAAATACAATCAAAATGCAAAATTCTACGATATCAACAGAGGCGGATTTAGGCTGTCAGAGGACCTAGGCGCAAAGAATTCGAGGCCCCCTCCAAAATAGTATTCATTGATAAAATATGACAAAATACACGTTGTTAACAAACATATTTAATATACTGTAAATAAAATATATACCATTTTTAAAACAACATTCATCCAATTAAAGTAAAAAACACATTGATCCACAAAAATAAATGAGCAATCAATTGCCATAAAAAATACATAAACGTTAGTATGTGACAAATGAGTTAACAAAATTTCTAACTTAAAAAGTGTTAAGTTAGCCTCCGTAGATGAAGTGATGAGAAAAGGGTTAGAAATTCGGTGTGCTAGGAAAATCGTGAACGATACATTTAAATGACCTGAATCCGAGGATAAATGTGTAATAGACTACGACCAAATAGAAATAAAACTTGAAACACCCGATTTAATTTCTATAAATAAAAAGGTGACAAGTTTTAAGTTTAAAGGAGGGTTTCAAGAATATAATTGAGGCTAAATTTGTACCTATCCAATCCAATGTTTGGTTGGTTTAAACAATTCTTTTGGATGATTTTTTTCCTTGATTTTGTTAATCTAAATTAATAGATTGCATTTACCTACTTTACGTAATTTATAGCGTTAGTCTTTCATTTAATACGGCAACATACGATATATAATTCAAGAGATAGGTATGTCATTCATTTTCCGCACACTTACCGTCTGCTGCGCAAAAGTTTTTTTTATTTACTATTTGTAGTTTTCATCATTTAAAACGATTTTTTTCTTTACGTAATCTTGTTTTTATGTAAAATCGAGGCATAAAACATTAAAGAGATCACAATGGTTTTATGTTCCTGCCCCAGTCTTTGGCAGGATCCGCGATTTCGCACTTAGGGAATTGTACGCGGTGATTCTACTGATGCCTCTGGTTGTTTCGGGAAACCTCGGCCCGTTCACCGCCTCCGTTTCCTTGGAGGCTGGTCCTCCGCGTCCTCGGTTGCCGCTCGAGGTCGCTTCGTCCAATCCCATGGCTTTGTGGTGCGTTCTCCGAGTGCCCTCAGCTCGTCTGCTCCTTTTAGCTGGAGGTAGTCGAAGAACTTCGTAGCCGCTCCGGTCATCCTGTCCTTGATGGAAGGGACCTTCGCCGCTGCTAGTAGGGTGCTGGCGTTGATTCCCCGCCCAGTGCGGAGGATGAGTTGGAGGTTGTTGTTCTGCCATACCTCCAGCCGGGTTCTGCAGCCAGGCCGAAGTCTGGCGCACCAAGCAGGGGAGCCATAGAGCATCTTAGGAAGGAGGATGCTCCGATGAATTGTCAGCTTCATCTCTCGAGACACATACCGATTCAGGAGTATCGGCGAGAGTGAAGACCGAGAGACGTGGAGGCTGCTGATGATGTTCCGAACGTGGGCACGGAAGTCCAGCGCAGGGTTCAGGGTAATCCCCAAGTACACCGACGATTCTCCCCAGGGCACTTCCTGTCCCTAGACGTGAATGGGATCTTGAGGTTCCATCCGCCGGTGCAGGTGGAATACCGTCGTCTGTGTCTTGGAGGGGTTGATGGCGATCATACATTCTGCGTACCAGGACGATAGGCTGTCTGTTACCCACTGCAGGTATGTCGCTGCTTGATACGCCTTTGTTGACCGCGCGATGACCGCAGCGTCGTCTGCGTATAAGGCCAGCAGCGTGTTCCAATGGTGATTCTGCGGCACATCCGCCGTAAATATGTTGAACAGCAGGGGTTCTAAGACAGACGCCTGCGGGACCCCGGCCATCATCGGCTGCCTCGTGGAAAGAGTAGATTTCTATCGGACTCGGAACGTCCTTCCCGTCAGGAAAGATTTCATCAGGCGGCATTGCCACGGCGGGAACTCCATGTCTTCCATTTTCCTCAGGAGGCCGGCATGCCACACACGGTCGAAGGCCTTACTGATGTCAAAGAAGGCTCCGACAGCGCATTCCCTCCGGTTGAAGGCGCCAACAATAAATTCCACAACGCGGACCAGCTGTTGGGGGGTGGAGTGCTCGGCCCTAAAGCCAAACTGCTGCGGAGGAAGGATGGAGTACTTCTCCACATGAGCCAGTAGGAGTCCTTTGATCACTCTTTCCCAGACCTTGCCCAATCCAGGTAGGAGGGAGATTGGCCTGTAGGACTCTGGTTTCGTCGGCGCCTTCCCCGGTTTCTGAATGCAAATGACGACAGCCGATTTCCAGGGCGTTGGAAAGTGGCCGAGACTGATGGACGCGTTGATAATTCCCAGCAGTACAGGCGTGAAAGCTTTAGGCAGCTGCCGAAGAGCCTCGTTTGGAATGCCGTCATCTCCAGGCGCCTTTCGGAGCGGGAGATGTGTGATGATGGACTTCACATCTTCTGCCGAGACCTCAGAAGGCTCCTCCTGGTCCACTCTGTGTCTGCTGGGGAAATCATCGATGGAGTAGTCCGGCGTCGTGGGAGCCAGAGGGTTGTCCGTGAAGCAGTCGGCAAGATGTCCGGCCATGAGTTCGGCCTTCTCTCCGTCAGAGCAGGCCAGCTCGCCGTCCTTCCGGATGGCATAGTCCTGTGACTTGCTGGAGCGGAGGGCCTTAGCCATCCCCCAGATGAAACCGTCGCTGAGTCTGAGGGCTGCCATCTTGGTGTCCCACCTCTGCTGCCGATGAACCCGGATCTCGTCTCGGATCCGATGTTGTAGTCGGGTGAGTTACCGGCGGAATTCAGGGGAACCACGGCGCGTCAGCTTCCACCGGATCCGGTTCGTCTCCCGGATGGCCTGGAGGATCTGCGGTGGACATGTAGTCTTGAGGTTGTTTGGTCCGAACAGGCGCTGAGGCGTGGAGAGCGAAGTGGATCGTGCGCGTGAGGTCTTCCACCATCCTGTCCGTTTCTGCAGCATCGGCCGGAGGGGAGAACTCCAGCAGGATGGAGTCAGCAAATATTTTGCGGAACTGTTTCCAGTCCGTCGCCTTCAGATCTAGCGTCTCCGTCACCGGAATCGTGGATGGGATTATGCCAAGACCGATTACTACCGGGTTGTGGTGGCTTGACAGGCAAGGGACGCTGTACGCCGAAATGGACGAGGTGAGCGAGCGATGGAGCGCTATGTCCAAGATATGCCCCTCTCCAGTATGGTGGAATCGCGTAGGTTCTGCGGAGCTCGTTACTTTGACACAACTGTCGTCAAGCCACTTCTGAAGGCGTTCTCCCTTCGAGTTTGCGCGCCTGGAATTTCAGCTCGGGTGCTTGGCGTTAAAATCTCCACCCGCCAGCATCGTCATGTTTCCCGAGAAGATTGCATCAAAGTCGGCAGATGCAAATGCCAATCGAGGTGGCAGGTAGCAGGACACGATGCGCAAACGGCCCTTCGGCGTGGTGATGATCGCCGTTGTTGCCTCGATGGAGTGCAGGGTCGGCGTAGGGATGGAAGAAATCTCCACGTCTTCCCTGGACAGGATCGCCGTTCCTCCTGATGGTTTCCCTCCATCGTCTCTGTCGGTGCGGAGGATCTTATAACCCGGAACTGTCCACCTCCTTCCAGCTTGGAGGTGCTTTTCGGAGATGAGAGCGATGGCTGCCCGTTGTTTCCGCTGGAACCGAAGAAGTTCCGGGATTTTCCGGGCGATGTCTCCGTTCGTGTTCCACAGAACGATGGTGAGTCTACTCGTGTGACGAGATTTAGGGTCCATCAAGGAGGCCGGTAATCCTCGTCATCACTAGTCCAAGGGCCTGCATCTGCTGCTGGATAGCAGATGTGATGGTCACCAGGGCTGTCAACAGGTCCTTCATGGAGTTTCGGTCCGCCTCTCCGGAAGCCGGAATCCTCCACGGGTTTCCCGTTGTGTGCTGTCGTCGGTCTTCACGCTGCGCAAGAGGGTGGGAGCGACATTCCTGCGGCTCTGGGCGGCGAAAAGCTTCCCGCGGGCTCGGTTGCTGGCGCCGTGTGTCCTCAGCCGCTTTCCGGAGGGGTGGAAAATCGCCGGCCAAGTCTAGACGGAGGCGGGGGGCGTGAGGCGTTGGCCTGGCTCTAGCGGCCGCGCTCCCGAGGGATGGGACATCGTTCGCTCTGGCGTCGGTTGTATGGGGCCTCCTCGACTTCTTCCTCCGCTTGGCTAGCTGCTGCTTTGCCGGAGGATTCTGCAGGCCTCCGCTGTGATGCGCCTCTGCCCTCTTGTAATAGTCGCAGAATCTGGAGGTGGTGATGTGATCGCCTCCGCAATTGCAGCAGGTCGCCTTGTCCGTGGCCTTAAGCGGACAATCCTTCTCGGAGTGTGGGCCGGAACACTTGAAGCAGCGAGGGGCCGCTGTGCAGTTGAGTGAGCTGTGACTCTCTCTCTCACTGTGCAGTGGATGAGCCGGCGAATTTGGCACACCTTATCATCCGTCCAGTTCGCGTTGAGCTGGAAGGAGGCGACGTAGGTGTCGGGGGATTTTCCCTCTTTAGTGAGAATATTGCGGACATGGGTGATAGGGGTGTCGAGCAGTTCGAAGCCCTCCTTAATGTAGTCCACATCCAGGTTGGCGTGCAGGCCGCGGACGGTATACTTCAAAGTCCGTTGGTCCGCAGGCATCCAGGAGCTGTACTGCGCATTCTTGGAGTGCAGCATCTCGAGGTCGGCCTGGTAGTTCGGCGTATTCCGGACGTTCAGCCTCGTACAGTCCTTTATCTTATTACAGATAAAGTCCTTATCTGTTACTGTGGCGGTTACTGTCTCCAGGAAGAGGTGGTAATCGACGTTGTCGTAAATCAGAATCGGTGGCTGACGCGACTTGGGCGTCGTGGCAGGTAATTGCTCCGCGTCCATCTCGACGGGCGCTGGGGCCGGCCTTGACAAGGAGGATGGTCCTTCGACGCCGTCCACCAGTGCGTCGAACCTGTTAGAAACAGGAATTCCGGCAGGTGGAGGTTAGGTCTCAGAGAGCCGGGCTCTCTTTTGTACATTTTCCTCTACAGATAGGAAAGGCGTCTTCTTCCTGGAGTGGATGGGGGACTCCCCGTCCGGTGAATCGCCTGCCGCGGAGGTCGGCGAACTTTCCATGGTGTTGGAAAGGATAGGTGAGCCAGGGCCCTTTTCAGGGCCAAGAAAGTTCGAGGCTGGCAGGCCTCGGATGTTGGTATAACAACTCGACCGTAGGATTTCCTCAAATGACCTCCGGTGCGTTGGCAAGCGTATTCTTTTTCTCCGTACTAGATATCAGCAGAAGGTTATCTAACGGCTGGTTTCCGCTTTCATTAAAGAGATTGCTTTATTGTAACAAGCCGAGTTTTTATTTGGCGTGCCTTATTGTAACTACACTTGCCATCTCCCTACGATAACCAACGGCCTTCTACCTGCTTATTTCCGCTAAAAAACTCCGTTCTGAGCCATTTGGCCCGGGCCTCAAGTTCGGGGGCGCCTCAAAAATTGCCCATCGTCAATCGTGACTTTATCCCAAAGTTCATCATCCGACTCCTAGCTGAAATTCATGGACCCCCGGTTGTAGGCGAATCCAATGGGAGGGGGGATGTCAAGGGGTGAGGGGCCTCCAAATCTGGAAGCGGTCTGGGCCTCGGAGTGCCTGCCCTCGATGCAGTCTCTACTTACAAGAGAGAAATATAAATTTCCGACTGAAAATGACCCTTGGCCCGCAATAGTTATTGGGGTTGGTCGGGTCGAAGAATGGCACCGCCATACCCAACTCCAGTCTTTTCTTCCTAGCTGAGAACCATAAACAGCTTAAAGAATGAATAATGAGAAAAAGGACACATCCTGGCTGCGGAAGGACCCCATCGGGCATCACAAGACGGGCGGTCTTAGGGTGTGCATCTCCCAAAATGCTGCGCCTTCTACTGTACTGGTTGCATAAAAAATTATGAGAATTTGAAAGAACAGTAATTTCTTGAGAATTCTCCAGCACAACCTCTATTGAGGCCCTCTTTTCGCGAGGCCCCCAGATAGCGTCTCATGCGCCTAAGCATAAATTCGCCCCTGGATATCAATTAGAATTTTCATTACATTTCTCATAGAATACTACAAATTCCGCACCGATATTACAATTCTAAGATATTTTAATGTGCAAGATGCAGGATGGATTCCAGATTTCCCATGTAAATCAAATGGGAGGGAAGTTCCTGGAGTCAAACCCGGGAATTGCAATATTAGCAACAAAAAATATCCTCGTGAGCTCGGCTCCAGTAGCAAGAATTCTCCACCGAGTGTCATGAAAATCGGACTATTGGTTGAAAAGTAAATAGGGAGGGAGGGACAGAGACAAGAGACCGTTCTGGAAAGTAGGTTAATGGTAGGGAGGGCAGAATGGGAGGGAGGGGAAGAAAGGAAGTGGGAGAATAGGTGAGAATTTAATTAAGGTTAAAAGTAGATAGACTGGGACCTCGCGGCGGTCAATCCCTTGGACCGTCATTAGCCCGCGAGATACCTCAAGTACTTGGTTGTGCAAACCCTTTCCCGACGCCCAAGCTCACCTTTCCCAGAGGGGTATCCTCTGACCACAGGGATGATTAAGCACGAATTAATCAAAACTTTAAAATGCATTTCTGATGAGAATGCATTTATGTTTAGCACTGCTTAGTTTCTCGACTATGCACCTCTTTTAAACGGCTTTCTACGGCAAATATTAAGGAAGTTGATTTTTTTTGCTCAAAGGTACAAACCCAGTGGGTTTATTTCCCGCTGTTTCTGCCACATTTAAAAGACCGTATGCGCAGATATCTTGACTGTATTCTATTGCCCTTTCTGATATGATTCTAACTACTCCTATAGCATCTCTAGTTCCTCGTCCTTTTCTGAAACCGAATTGATCTTCCCCTATTATTTCTTCTGCCTTTTTCTCCAGCCTTTCATTAAGAATTCTCGTGATGATCTTCGATGTGTGTGACAGAAGGCTTATCGTTCTGTAAGCTTTACACTGCATTGCCTTTGGTTTCTTCTTTAGAGGGATCATTGTTACTTCTAGGAAATTCCGAGGCCACTCTCCCGTATCGTAAATCTTATTAATTAATTTCGTGATCGCTTTTAGTCCTTCAGATCCTATGACTTTAAGTATCTCAGCCGATATTCCATCGCTGCCCGAGGCTTTCCCCTTCTTTAGTTCCACTATCGCTTTTTCTACTTAGCTTACCATAATACTTGGTCCTAAGTTGTCTTCTTCAATGTTTTCCTAATCTTCCAGTTCAATTTTTGCCGCTCCTGCCTGTTTGCTGTATAATTCCTTAATGTATTCTTCCCATACCTGTGCTACATCCTTTGTTTCTGAGACTATCTTCCCATCCGTATTCATAATTCCCATATCATAAATTCCATTAGATTTCTTATCTTCTAACTCGAGTGCTCTAGCGTACATCATATCGTACCGTCCTAACTTCTCCATTTATTCTATTTCATCACATTTTCCTTTTATCCAATTTTCTCTAGCTTTATCTATTACCCTTCTC
Source organism: Tanypteryx hageni (assembly GCA_028673005.1). Classification (NCBI taxonomy): domain Eukaryota; kingdom Metazoa; phylum Arthropoda; class Insecta; order Odonata; family Petaluridae; genus Tanypteryx; species Tanypteryx hageni. Next base: position 11,062,447 of record CM054115.1, on the reverse strand, counting down.
AACTCATTGTTTATACGCCTATAGTTGGCTCTAACTTCTTCACTGTTAACGATTTTCCATTTTCGTCTCTCATCCATTTTCTCCAGCATTTCCTTCGTGATCCATGGTTTTCTGATTTTCTTCTCTTGTTTTCCAATCTCTTTATCCAAGGTATCCTTGATACTGGTTTTAATTTCATTCCATTCTATATCAACGGTCTTCGGTTTGTTTTCCAACTTTCTTAAGTTATCTTCCAACTTCATGCTGACTACATTCTGCCTTTCTTTCAGTTTTTCTAGGTTCCAGGCCTGTCTTTCTCTTCTCGTTTTTCTTATTTGTTTGAGCTTTGTACTCACGTCAAGTATTAAAAGGCTGTGATCTGAATCAATGCCCGTCCTTGAAATGCCTTGGCGTTCTTTATGCTGTTCCTGAATCTTTGTTTTACAAGGATGTAATCTATTTGGCATCTCATTCTATCTCCTGGGCTTTTCCATGTGTATAACCTTCGTTTATGGTTTTTGAACCATGTATTAGTCACTACAAGGTCATTATTGATGCAGAATTCTACGAGTTTCTCCCCTCCTCGATTTTTCTTCCCAAGTCCGTATTGCCCGACAACATTTTCTTCCTGTCCTTCTCCGACTATGCTGTTCCAATCTCCCATTATTATGCAGTTTACCTTTCCTCTTCCGTCTTCTTCGTAAATTTTATTAATTTGCTCATAAATCCCATCGATTTCTTCATCTTCATGAGCTGACGTTGGCATATATACCTGGATTATCAGCATGTCCACTGGGACTGTTTTAAGCTTTATTGCCATCAGTCTCTCGTTCGTTACTATTATCTTTGTCACACTTTTCATCATATCTTTCCTAAGTACCAGAGTACCACTATTTCCTCCAGAATAAACTACCGTGAATTCTTCCGAGTCGAACTGTCCTTCTCCCTCCCATCTAGTTTCGCTTAGTCCTATAATGTCAACTCTATTTCTTCTCATTTCTTCTTTCAAGTTCTCTAGCTTTCCTGCCTTTCTCATAGTTCTTACGTTCCAAGTCCCTATTCGTAAATTACTTTCGACAAATGTTTTCCTCGAGGCAGTCCCCGCCCGGAGATCTGATTGGGGGACTATTTTACCTCCGGATTGTTTTACCTCGAGAGAACTCATATTGTCCAACCATATAATCATTACTAGGGATTGTAATGTGGTAGTTTCCCTCTTGCTTTCCACGTCGCTGTACTGTAGCCGTTCAAATCGTCCTGATCACGCCTACAGCTGTATTGGATATAGACCCAACCAACATCATTTGTTTTCGGCTCTATACCATACTGACAGTACTGCTGACTACTGCCAGGCACTGATGATAGTTTTTTTTATGAAACCTCCATTCGAGGGGTTTGAACCCCCGAACTTTGCAATAGAAAGCCGACATGCTAACCACTACACCATCAGTGCTAAAATGATACGAGTAGAATAATTGTATGAATTTGAAGGTAAATTCTATACGACGAAGTCATAAAGTCTTTTAGAATGGCACTTTCCGGTACTATGTTATCGCTCATCACTATTAGTTGTAAGAGCTGAAAGATTTAAGGTGGCTCTGATTTGAATGTACCCGTTCATCGAGTTAGCTAGCAAATTCCGATCTTCTGTTTTCTCGCCAAGGCTATCCGCCGAATAACCCAGCGCATTGTCGCATGCGATATATTACTTCCATTATCAACATATACCCACCCAATCACTGCACACATTGTGAGGAATACTCTGTCTTGGAAATTGCGAAGGGCGCGTATATGCTGCACGAGCGGTATACACACCTTACATAGCCGTCACTAGAAACTGAAATTACAACAAGCTGAAGGTTGGCCAATTATCGTCTCAAATTTTGAATTTTTAATAATTTTTATTTAAATTTTTGCACATTATTATATTGAAATTATTATAATCAGATTATTATGCTAGGGTCATGGGTTCGAATCCTGCCGTGGGCATGGTTGTATGCATTCGTCTTTGTAAACGTTATTACGCTCATTGTAAAAGGCCGTTAACGGCTGCCTATGAGCTAATATAAATAAATATTCGTTACGGAACGCCACCGGGTACAATCGCATCTGTACCGTCAGGTTGCTCGTGATCAATTGTATTGCTTTCTAAAGGTTTTTCTAGCTATAAGTAACAATATGATCATTTTTGAATTTTGAATGCGAAAACGAGCTCAAAATTGGAATGAAAATTTTGCCTTGAAAAGAGTAAAAATAGAAATTCGGCAACTCATTTCATCACTGATGTGATGTTTTTACATATTTAAGAATTAACTACAGCTAACCTTTTTGATTTTGGCGCCCCTAAAACTCGGCGCCCCGAGCCTGTGCCTGTGGCTACAAAATAGTTAAGTCGAGAGTTATCACGCTTGTTTTTACATCCGCTTTTCTCGTTTCAAAATTATTCACAACATAACAGCTTATGCCTGTCTGCATAGGATCATCGGATCGGTTTAATCCATCAATTTCTTGCGTGGCAATCTCACCATTTGAGAGGGAGGAGTTTTCTTCGAAGTATCTCTTTGAGGACATCCGTTGGGGCAGTTTGATAGTTGGCTAGTTTCGTCCTTCCCAAGAAAACATCCGCGTTCAGAAACGATAAAATTGATCTGCTACGATAGTTCAGTGGTAGAATATCCGCCCGGCAAGTGGTAGACCCGGGTTCGATTCCTGATTATAGCAGACTTTTTTCTCGTTTCAAAATTATTCCCAAAAAACGCTTTCTAAAATAGCATTTTAAAAGTCAAATTGTAAAATCCGCTTCTTTGAATCCACATTTTATAGTACGAAATATTATATCCGCAATTTTTTAATCTGCAAATTTTTAAACAATATTTTTAACCGCAGTTTTTAAGGGTCCTTTACCAGCGAAGCTCTATGGTCACGTCTGGTCCGTCCACCCGTCAGTCGTAACTTTCATCTCATAAACGGCTGGACGGATTTTAATTTAATTAGGTATGAGTGATCTTTATTAAAATTTATCGCGCAATTGTGATTTTCAACTGAATCCACTTTACATAATTACTTTAATAAACGTATACTCGTATCTCATTAAATGGCATCCGTCAAGCAACAATGAAATATTACTTTTATCTCCCAATCTCTTATATGATCTGTGAAGTATAAATTAAAACATTTATTCGGATAGAGAACAAAATTTACTAAAAGATTTACCAGAGACCGCATAACTACGACTTATTGTTTTGTAGATAAAAATTCGAGAATATCCCGAGCAAAACATGGCATGTTTTGTTTATATCGACGGCGAAGACTGTTCTCTCAGCAAACAACAATTAAAAATCCATACATTTCTCTCCCATATGATCTACATCTACATGTTACCCTGCAATTCACCTAATTGGTGGGTGGCAGGGGGTGCAATGCACCATAACGTACCTAAAGATTGTCTATCGCAGGTTGAAATTTTCTATTGTGATCTCGTATTGTCCTCGGAAAGAACGAGCCTAGATAACGGTCCGTCCTACAATCGATCTCACGTATCTTATCATCACGGTCGCTTCTACCTATATACGTTGGTGCTTCAATTATTCCTACAGCCTCGTCTTTTAGACATTCCGATCTATATTTCTCCAGAAGCCGCAACCTTGAGTTCAATCTACGATCCTCCAGTGGTACACAGTTCAAATTACTCAATAATGAAGTGACGCTTTCCTTATGTTCGTACTTTTGTTTTACGAATTTGGCTGCTCTGCACTGAACCCTTTCTAATTGAATTATGTGTCCCTTCTCGTACGGATCCCATATGCATGAGGCGTATTCCGCTTGTGGTCAAACCAGTGATAAGTAACATGTTTCGCGTACTTTTCCTGTAGTGTTCCGTACTATTCTACCTAAGAAAGCCAGTTTCTAATTGGCCGCGCCTATAACTCGACGAATGTGCATGCCCCATGAAAGATCTCGACAAATGGTTACTCCTAAATATTTAACATACTCGGCTGCTTGAATATTTATTTCATCTATTTTATACTCGAAACTTACTTCTATGTTTTTACTTTTCCAGAACGTAACTGAGGCACATTTAGTGTAATTAATTTCAATTTGCCATTCTTTGCACCACGCTGAAATGGCTCTTAAGTCTTCACGCAGAGACTGATGGTCCTCCTGGTTTTTTATTTCTTTATATAGAACGGTATCATCGGCCAAAAGTCTAATTTTACTATCATTCACATAGATTAAGAAAAGTAGAGGGCCCAATGCACTTCCCTGTGGAAACACCCGCCGCAACCATCGATGACAACTATCTGTTCTCTATTCGAGAGGAAATCTCTCACCCAACTGACAACTTTCGGATTGATACCATATTGTCCTAACTTTGCAATTAATTTCTTATGACATACTTTATCAAACGGCTTTCAGAAGTCAATGAATATGGCATAGATCTGAGTATTTTTCTCTCCGCATCGCAACAAATCATCCACGAACAAGTCGAGCTGCGTTTCGCATGATCTACCTCTCCGGAATCCGTGCTGGCATCCGCTAAGCAATGAGTGACTATCTAAATAGCGCATTACAGAACTAAAGATTATGTTTTCAAGTATCTTGCACGATAATGAAGTTAGGGAAATTGACCTATAATTTTCGGGGTTCTCTTTGTCGCCGCCCTTATGGATGGACGTAACGTGCGCCATCTTCCAATCTTTAGCAACTACACTTTACGCAATGGATTTCTCGAGTATAATTTTTAAATACGGCGCGATTTCATAAGCAAACTCTTTCAATACTCGCGCGGGTATTTCCTCCGGCCCAGGAGATTTACTTGGTTTAACTGAATGAAGTTGGAGCGCGATACCATTTTCGGAAAATATCAAATCTTCCATCGAGTCGCCCTGAAGCATAGGAATAGTGGTTTCACATTCATCGTCATTAGGAGTAAAAGCTTTCTGAAAGTGTTGATTTAAAGGGTTTGCTTTCTCAGCATATTTCCCGTTTCCAATCTCAGTGACGCAATAGTGGGGCCTCTACCTTGGACTTCTCTGACATATGACCAACATGCGTTCGAGTTCCCTTTGAAGATGTCCTGTAAAACCTTCTTTTTGTAATTGTTAAACGCATTACGCATTGACACTCTGGTTATGGAGCGCGCCTCCTTGTATTGTTGCCTTAATGTTGCAATTTGTTCGACCGTAGCCGTTGAGGATGTGTTATTTACACGAGAGTGGAATTTTCTTTGCCGTTGGAGAGCGCTCCTAACTTCCGGGTTGTACCATCTAGGTTCTGCATTTTCACGCTTCAATTTGTTTGGAATAAATTTATCTGTACACTCTCGTATCATATCTCTGAACATGCACCAGGATTCTTCCGCGTCTGCAATATCTGTTACCTCGCAGAAATTAGTATGTTTATTTCACAGAAAAGACCTAAATCCAGTGAAATCGGCTTTGGCGAATACATAAAGCTTTCTTTTAGCCTTAACCTGTTTCTTAATGTTCAGCTGAAACTCCACGTTCACTGCCTTGTGATCGCTTATTCCCTCAGCAGCAGATACCCTATTCATACGCTCAGGAAGACTAGTAGCCAGTAAGTCTAATATATTATTAAACCTAGTGGGAAATCTCACTAACTGATACAATGAGTGTTTGCCAAAAGTTTCAAATAAAGCCTCGCAAAATTCACGCTCTCTACCACCGGGATAGAAGCAATTATGCCTCCAATCAATTGACGTAGGATTGAAATCGCCCCCGATTGTAATGGCTTTATCTTTATTAATCGAACTTAGCTTCGCCACTTGTTTCTCTAGATAATAAATAATTTCCACGCTCGCATTTGGTGGTCTATAAAAGGCGCATATATTTATTTTTATAGTCGCCCCCTTTCACACTACACCAAACACTTTCTAATTCGTCGTCATAATTCTGTATTGGGTAATTTCGTATTTATTGCTAACTGCTATAAAGACTCCACCTCCCGACCGGCTAAATCGATCTTTTCTAAAAACGCTATAGTCACGAGGAAAGATCTCCTGACTGGCTATGTCCGCCGTAAGCCAAATTTCTGTACCTATCACTACGTTAGCACGCAGACTACGAATAAGATGTTCAAGTTCGGCCTCCTTCCTGCGACAATTAACCGTGATGATTTTTAGCTTATCGCTATTACTACGTAACGATGCCTCGCGCGCTACTGAATTATTATTATTATTTACTGCGTCCTTGTCCTCCCTATTACGTCGACTATTTCTACGCTTAGAATGTATTCTACTTTTAATTAACAACGCGTTTATAGTGGTATGTGGTATGACGGTCGGACGTATTACTACTATTGACGTGCCTCTCAACGCTTGGTGAATAATTAACATTCCTTAAATCTAACATAAAAAAGCCCTAGCATGCTCGAACACCCTACGCGCTACCGCTTCCGCAGCCTCGGCAGTGTAGTGCACACCATAACCGTTTAGGGATGCCCTACATGAGCTCAGAACCGGCCTCAGATCAACAAAGTCCACTCCATTGCCCCTACAAAAGTCCCACAGCCTACGGTTCAGCCCGCTCACTCGGCTCCAAACCATAGCACCGCATTCCGTCCGAGGAACAATGCTACAAATAGTTAGCCGCACATCAGCACTCGACTCTTCTCGGACACGAGCAACCTCAGTGGCCAAGTCCTTAAAAGAACTTAAAACCTCCTCGGACACGCGCTTCGAAGCGTCGACAGTGCCAACATGGGCCACCACCCGCTGCGAGGAGCAACCCGTGCCCAATACCGACGCCCTGAACTCCTTCGTCACCTGAGGCACCAAACCTCCTGGTATACACCTGGAGAACACCCGCTCATGAACTCCCTCCCGGCGGGCCCTTAACAGTAAAGGCGCTACCACACGCCGGACGTTGGAGCTCCCTATCACTAACAGTCCCCTCTTTCCCCCCGAGCTTCCCTTGGGCCCGGTCCCCACCGAGGAGACGGGAGCGGTTTCGGGCGTAACGGCAGTGGTGTCGTCCTCCGATAACTCTGCAAACCGATTACTAACAGGAAGAGGGTCCACCGAAGCGTTCCCAACTCCCTGCCTCTGCAGCATCACCCCACGATCCCCCCGAGTGGACACCACACACCCCTCATCGGGCTTCGGGACCGGAGGACCCTCGACCAGCGAAAAGGAACCAGGAGCCTCCCCGATCGCTCTGCCGGCTTCCGCACCCAGGCGAACCCGAGCCGCCATTTTGGCGCGGTTTGCTCTCAGGGAAGAACCCGCACCCCTCCCACGCGCCAAGGCTACCTCCGACCTTTCCACCCTCTGAAGGAGGTCCGCAATCACTCTCTCCAGCTCCGTGATCCGAGACCTCATGGCCTCGCAACCAGCGTCACGCAAGGAGGAAACAGGAGTCCTCGGAACAGCCATCCTATCCTCTTCACTAATCTGTACTATCTCTAAATTTTATTTAAACTAACGTAAAAACGCAGTTAGCTACTTCGTTGACTGGCCTCAAGGTTAAAATCTAGGGTCGAACGCAAGTAAAAAGTGAAAGGGATAGAGTGATTCACCACGCAAACAACGTTAGTAAACAGGCAAGAATGTTTAGCACAAGAGCAACGTAGATCTAGGAACTAAAGAAATACGAACGCAGGGACAAACAGTTAATAACGGAAAAGGTAATAAGCTACTATAAATAAATTACAAAAAGATTACAGATGGAGTGGTTTAGAGTGGTCTCGAATCACGGAGCTGGTAAGAGAGATTACGGACCTCCGTCGGAGGGTGGCGAGAGCGGAGCCGGCCCTTGTTCGTGCTGGGAGAACGTATCCATTCCCGAGAACTCACCGCGCCAGGATGGCGACTCGGGTGCGCTCGAGTGCGGAAGTCGGTGCTGTGATCGAGGGTGTTCGTGGGACCTCTTCGGGGGCTGGGGTCGCTCCAATTCTGAAACCTAACGATTGGAGTGTGGTCTCCAACCGGGGGGATCGTGGGGTGGTCCTGCGAAGGCTGGGAGCTGGGAATGCCTCGGCAGACCCTCTTCCAGTTTGCAGTCGGTTCGCGGCGTTGTCGGAGGACGACACTTCGGCTGGTGCTCTCGCATCCGCTCCCGTCTCTTCGGCGGAGGCTGGATTAATGGGAAGTCGGGGTGGGAAGGGAAGGCTCTTAGTAATAGGTAGTTCTAATGTCCGGCGTGTTATGGCTCCCTTGCTAACTCGGGCCCGCCGGGAGGGAGTGGCTGAGCGGGTGTTCTCCAGGTGTATACCAGGAGGAACGGTCCCCCAAGTGACGAGGGCGGTACGGGAGTCGGTGGAGTCAACGGGTTGCTCTAGGCTGCGGATGGTGGTCCATGTTGGAACTAATGACGCCTCGAAGCGCGGGTTCGAGGAGATTCTAAGTTCTTTTGAGGACTTGGTCGCCGAGGTCACTCGTGTCCGAGAGGAGTCGGGTTCTGATGTGCGGCCCACCATTTGTAGTATTGCCCCGCAGATTGACTGCGGTTCGGAGGTTTGGAGCCGCGTGGCGGGGCTAAACCAAAGGCTATGGAATTTCTGTGGGGGCATGGGAGTCGACTTCGTTGATCTCCGGCCGGTTCTCGGATCGTGTAGGACAGGGGTATGAAACTCTTATGGGAGAATAGATTCCCAGCTTTTACACGTAGTTCACTATGCTAAGGGGTCCGCGATAGGCGCTGCAGTCGCAGTCAGCTCTCTCTCTCTTTTTCTCCCTCTATTTCTCTCTCTACCGCATCACCACAGCGCCTTGAGTATCGTAATGGAACAGCGGCCATTTTGCTTGATAAAAGTTCGCCATTGCTTATTGAGCGGTTGTCAGTTACTCTGATTTTGTCAAGTAGATATATAGTAGATATGCATTCATCACTGTTTAAGAAAACGTGACGGAATGAATTTGTACTGATGTCCAATCAACAGGTAAGTCTTAAAAATATCATATATTTTTGAAAAAAATTTTAACGAACTAGTTCTACGAAGTGTTATGTGAATGCGTTTTGTGAGAATGCTTTTATATTTTCTTAACAGATACCTGCAATGGATAGAGATCTTCTACGAAGGAAGGAAAGAAATTTCTCTCGTTTTTTTGTGTGCGAGAAGCATTTTGAGAGGAAATGTTTCTCATTTTTAGGTGTTAAGCCTCGCTTACTTCACCTAGCTGTGTCATCCATTGCCCTGGCGGTGAATATGGTACGTGTCAGTTCACAAAATAAGCCGTAATTTTAGATTGAGTAACTAAAATTTCTGTTTAAAACTTCTGGCGGTTATCAGTAGATTATAGTGAGTTTGGAAGTTAAACTGCAACATAGACGCCAGAGGATAGAATTGTCCTTGTAATAGAATGAAATAAGTGTACCATAGCGATGTCTCATTGTTTTAATTTGAAATATTTTGAATTTACAGAAATTGTTAACTTGATTACTTCTTGTTTCTCATTATGCATTTGTTTATAATCCTAGACTTTAAGATAATTCTTCTTTGTTTCAAAAATATTTTTCGATCGAGAAATTGAAATTTCTATATCAAAAGTTTTCCTTGTTATATGATGAATACATATAGATCTTAAATGGGCTAACTGTAACTGCTGTGAACACGTAAACGTCGGCAAATACAACTGCTTAGATTAAATTATAGATAGTGGACATTTTCTAGTGCAATGTGATGTGTTTAATTTTACAAATGGTAATGTGATCTTCATAGAAACATTGTTTATGGGCCGTAAGCGAATTTGCCTTATTTTACATTTATTGCAACATTTGAAGCATGCCCATTGCCTCCTGCATCAATTTCATTAGGTTTAGCAGGTTTAATGATTGACAATCTTAGAAATTCATTTTCGTTCTTTTTACAGGTGCAACAGAAAGAGAATGTGTTCCAGGGCCGAAGAAATCACTTCACAAATAGATTTTTACTTGATCCACAAATTCATTCTTGACGTGAAAGTTTGACGTTTTTCGTCGTCCACGTGAATTTCCTTTAAATACGTTTCAAGCATAAAAGGTATTAACGTTTTAAAATTCTGTTACAATAATTCATTTTTATATCTTGATTGTATAATATTTATGTAAAAATACCTCACTGTTATGTAATTTGATAATGACTTTGTACTCTCGCAATGTGATATACGGTAATAAATTTGATTTCTTATATGCAATTCTTTCATTTAAGTCCATTTAATCTGTCCGTGCAATTTATATGCGCTATGTTTATCGTATTAAAACGGGAGGGGAAGGGGGCGAGGGACATCCTGTGATGACGTCACGCTAGCATTCGTTAACACGTAGTTCCGAATTTTCCCGTTGACCCATCGATTGTCGCCTTCCATGGAAAAACCTGGGAATCGTTTTATAGCATTAAGTTTCCGCTCTTTCCGTAGGGGTACTAGTCGTTGGTGTAGGGTACCCCTAAACGGCTCTGGAGTCCATTACATGACCGAGGCTTCACAGAGTTTAGCGTGTAGGATCTTCGACCATGGTAGGCCTTTTTTAGATTAGAGAGTAGGGTAGGGTGTAGGCGTAATAGGAGATTTCATAGGGGCATCCAGTGTAGTACAGTTTCTGGTCGCGTAGTGAGAGAGTCCACCTGCAGAAGCCGTAATATACCATTTAATGCCTCGGGCGATGACGAGAAATTAAATATTGTAGTTTTAAACTGCCGCAGCATTCGTAGGAAATCTGCCGAACTCGAACACGTAATTCGCACGTTGCATGCTTATGTAGTTATGGGTAAAGAACACGAATCATGTGAAGCCTTAATTGACACGTTTCATGAATATTCCTTAATCCAGATGGTACGAGAAGCCACGCGTTCGGGCAATGTTCTCGACTTGCTTGCTTCTAACATCCCGTATAGGATAACTAAGGTATCCACAGAGGAGAGACTTAGCGACCATCGAGCTGTGTATGCGGAGTGCGAATTAAAGCTTAAAATACATCCTAAGCCCCTTCGGAAGGTATACGCTTTCGCCAAGGCCCAGGACCAGAAGGATTTCCCGCGCGTGTATTAAAAGAACTAGCAGAAGAAATAGCTCCCTTCCTTCGGATAGTATTCGAGAAATCCCTTACCCTCTGTGAGGTTCCTGATGATTGGAGACTAGCACACGTCACACCCAATCTTAAGGGAGGTGACAAAGAAAACCCAGAAAATTATAGGCCGATTTCTCTAACATCATTATCATGTAAGATTTTGGAGCACATTATTGTTAGCAACACTATGCGTTATCTCGAAAGTAGATCGCTGTTAGTCAGCTGTCTACATGGCTTCAGAAAAGGTAGATCCTGTGACACCCAACTCGGTCTGTTTGTGAATGATGTTTTATCATGCGGCGAAAATAATAAACAGGTCGATGCAGTGTTCCTTGATTTTAGAAAGGCTTTTGACAAGGTTCCCCACCGTAAGTTGTTATTAAAATTGGGAAATCTTGGCGTTAACGTTAAAGTCATTAACTGGGTTCGCGCTTTCCTTTGGAATAGGAAATAAAAAGTAGTCATCGATGGTAAGTCCTCGAGTGTTGCAGATGTAGTCTCTGGAGTGCCGCAGGGTAGCTCAATTGTGAAAAGTAATATCAGGCTTTTTGCGGATGACACCGTAGTCTATAGAGAAATTCGTGGTTCTAGCGACCATCGTCAGCTTCAGGATGATCTGGATGCGTTATCTGTTTGGTGCAAGGAATGACAGCTAGAAATCAATCAGAAAAAGAGTAACGTTCTAAACTTTTGGAAATCTAGAAGCCCATCGTCCGTGTTTACGTACTCGATAGATGGTGAGAGCATTCCTGTTTCGGAATCCGTGAAATACCTCGGGGTAACCTTGAATAATGACCTGTCTTGGGACACCCACATAAGACGAGTGATAGGTGCGGCAAATAAGAAGTTGGCTTTTGTGCGTAGGATTGTCAGGAAAAGCACGGAAAATATGACAGAATCCTGTTATTTATCCTTGGTTAGACCTCAAATGGAATATCAGCTAGATTCGTGAAAAAGAATTACGATAAAAAACAGCGTTACGTTACTCATTGAAGAGTTGAGTTGGCCTTCGTTGAAAGATCGTAGATTAAAGGCGAGACTTAAACTTCTAGATAAATATAGGTCGGAGATATTCGTAAATGAAATGGATATTATTCGACAACCAACGTATATCGGACGGAGAGATGATGAGGACAAGATTCGCGAAATAGATAGTAGGACAGAGAGGTATAAGGAGTCCTTTTTCCCTAGGACAATACGTGGTCACAATAGATAACAGTGAATAATAATTAGATAGGAACTTGGTGCGCGGCACCCCCTGCCATCCACCGTCAAGGTAGATGTAGATCAGAAGCTATTAGCTACTACGAGATGGCAAGAGAAGGATGAGTATAGCGTTTCGTTCAGAGATCAGTTAACTAAACTACAACACAAATAACGTAATAAGATGATAAAAATAATAATTAAATAGGTAATAAAAATAAATAAGGAAAGAAATCCTGGTTCTACTTAACACAACTCTACGGCTACTGCTAAACTACTGCTACTACTACAGGTGTCGCTCGCAGAAGGGAGTGAAAGGTACGTCCGTCCTCTTCGAGAGACCCTGCGAGGTATAGATTAAAACATTTATTCGGATAGAGAACAATATTTTATACAAGGTTGTCTGGAGACCGCATAACTACGACTTATAGTTTTGGAAATAAAAATTCGAGAATAACCCGAGCAAAACATCGCATATTTTGTTTACATAGATCGCGAAGACGGTTCTCTCAGCAAACAACAATTAAAAATCTATACAATATTTCTCTCCCATTCTCTTATATTATCTCTGAAATATAGATTAAAAATTTTATTTGGATAGAGATCAATATTAACTACAAGATAATCCCCGAGACTATAGTTTCGGCGATAAAAATTCGAGAATCACCCAATCTTTTGATGCCGTTTCATATGTATTCCCCATTAAGAACGCCTTTGAAATCTCTGCGTATTCCATTTTTGGAGTATACTTTTCCATCTTGTTAATCCATATTTTTAAATCAACAAATTTTAATCCGCATTGTTTAGTACATTTTTCTAACAGCATTTTTTCATCAGCTTTTTTAATAAGAATTTTTTGCATAGGCATTTTTAATCGGCATTTACTAAATTCGCACTTTTTCGAATCCGTATTTTTCAAATTGAATTTTTTTAGATCAACATTTTCCGAATCTGCATTTTCTTCCACTCCGCTTTTTTGAATGAGAATGGTTTTGAATCCACTTTTTTAATCTGCACCTTTTAATTCCTGCTTTGAATCCGCCTCTTTTAATTCACATTTTTCAATGTGCTTTTTAATCCTTGTTTTTGAGTCTGCTTTTTCAATGCTTTTTGTGAATCCATATACGTATATTATGATAGAAAATTATAAATCCGCGTTTTCAAATTCTTATTTTAAACGCCGCATATTTGAATCTTAAATCCAACTTTCATTGGATCCATAATTTTTTCGACGTTTTAATTAGCTATTTACTTTCTCATATACGTAGTATACTGAGCAAGTATTATCGGAAAAAAATTCGACTTCGAGATTTTGATGGAAATACACGTTTTAGGTGTCCCCGAGTCCATAAAAGTGGTTTTCGCCATGCCGTCTTTCTGTTGGTCTATTCGCTGTTCTAGGGCCCAAACGCGTACATGAAATCGAATATTGGTATTTGTGCAATATATCATCTTTTGCAGACCATTTATTCACAAAAATGATATTGCACAAAAATAAATGGTAGTTTATTCTTCGCGGTTTTAAGAAATATTTGATTTACTCAAAAATGGCTAAAAAGAATTTGATTAAAATCAATCCAATTGTAGAGCCTGATGTCACAAATAATACTACGTAAGCATTATATCTTTTAAAATCACCATATGGCGTCCAGTGGCATTACAATGTACGCTAAGCTACCTTACCCAAGCCCTCTGACGTCACGCCTCCGCCGTGATACACTAAAAATCTTATTACAGCCTAAACGGTTAAACTGAATCGAATATCATCTCATATTTGTGGATAATATCATTCATAATAGACACTCTGAAGAGATGAAAGATATTGCGCAACAATTAAGGGTAATTTATTCTTGGATATTTTTAACAAAATTCGATTTACTCAAATGGTTATAGGGATTTTGATTAAAATCCATCCAATCGTACAGCCTGTCACAAATAATACTCACTAAGCCATATGCCACAAAAAATTACTAAATATCGATTAGTGGCATTAAAATATACACTAAACTACGGTTAACTTGGATTTATAAGCGTTTTTCTGTTATAAAGGTAGACAGTCGATCAAGCCGTAGATACGTATATGAGAGTTTGTTTTATTTGAATCTGCATTTTGGGATCTACACACTTTAAATCCGCTTCTTTAGAGTCCGCATCTCAATACTTTTTTCAAGGATGCACATCCTTATATCCGCATTCCTATGAATTGCAAATTTTTAATCTGCGTGTTTCAATTGACATTCTTTGAAACTGCATTTTTCCTGTCCAATGTTTGTATAAACAGTTTTTGGATTCAGCTTTTTTGAATCCATAGTTTCTGAAGCCACAAATACAAAATCTACATTTTTACATCCGCCTTCCGATATCGAATTTTTTAACCCAAATCGTTAAATCCATTTCTTTTAATTCGCATTTTACAATCAACGATTTAATATCCGAAATTGTTTAAACCGTCTATTTTATCCGTATTTTTCAATCCGAAAATTTTAATCCTCATTTTAATATTGCATTAAGTATTATTAAAACAAAAGTAAAATTTTTGTTAATAATTTTTATAATGCGCCCAAAAAGTGAAACTAAAAATTTAATATATTTTTATTAATAACATAAAACGCACTGAAATGAAAAAATATAAATTAAATAAAAGTTTTTGTTAACTTTAATAAAACAAATGAAAAAATTAAATTACTGAATTAATAGATGAAATTGAATATTTAAAAGTTTTGAACATTCTCTCGATGATGTACGTATGTGATAGGAATTTTGATGATGCTCTAACTCAAATTTTTAAATAAAATCATTGCGAAATTTTATATTTGACAATTTTATTAAAGGGACAAGAGTTGATTAGTTTTTTGGTTAACATCAGTCAATCGGAAGTGGATGTTTGCTCTTGTCACATCCGTTGTTTTTCATGTTGCTTTAATATTGGATCTATGTACAAAATTACTGGAATAAAAGTTGTGGGTAATTTAATTTTCTACAACCTTGGTAGAAAACATTTTCCCATATAATGAATTTTTAAGAGATTTTTTAAATTATATTTTTAGCTGCTACCACCACACCACCTGGAGGCAACTTTTGTAAACACTTGACACTTAGTTACGTCTTAGTAAGGCTCCATTTTATGCTTAATTGTTGGAGCATCGTGGCTATATATATCCAATATCAGAAGGCTACGGTATGAGTTTGTTCGTTCTTTTTAAGGTCTGAATTTTCTCGAGTTCCTCCAGTATTTATCATCATTTAACCCAGTGATTCCTAACCGGATGCCTGAGGCACCCCAGGGTGACCAACATCAATTACTAGGGTGACCAGAAAGGGTGACCAAAAAAACATAGTGTGACCGTTATCAATTGAGTGCCCATAAAGATAGATGCGTTCAGCTGAGCAAGTAATCAAAACCTGCAAGTGCAAAGAGCATAGATGGGAATTGCGGCTTCTTAAAATCTCTGTACAGTATAGATATGAGCTGCTTCGGTTCAAAGACCAGAGGAGATGTTTATTTGTCCATGGATGGCTCTCTCTCCAGATGAAATGTTTTTCAATCGCCCAACACTTGTTGGGGAGGAGAAAGAACCTTATGCACTCCAGGATCTGTTTTCTTTTTCGTCACCATTCATTCAAATCAACAGCGAGAGAAAGAAAATGGCCATTGTCTGAGTGCCTTCAAAGATATTTACGATGCCACCCGTCAAAAAAGAATGTGTTCGGATTGCAAGGGAAATATGCACTCCAAAGATTTTAGTCTGAAGGATACCTTTACCCAGTGCGAAGGCAACTTTGATCAGTTTGAGGATCATCACAAAAAGCGGAATTATTATGGTAAGACCATTAATTTTTGTCATTTTTTGTCTTATTCTACACCTACTGTGTGATTCTAGCATCTTTGCTTGCCCTTTTAGTCGTTATTAGAAGTAATTTTCTGAGCAACTTACAAGGAAGTTAAATAAATACAATATATATATATATATATATATATATATATATATATTATACATAAATAAAAAAAACGTAAAGTGAAGCATTCTGTAAACTTGTAATAATGAGGCACAATAGAGTTCTTCAGGACATAATGTACCTATCTGCTATGAGTTCCGAATTGATTTGCGTTAACATTAATTTATCAAATCAAATCAAATCTGCAATGCCATATTCAAGATATGTGAATATGACCAGATTGACAATTTAGCATAACATGAGTCTTATATTTTGTGTTCTGAAATTGAAGGTTTTCAGTTTTTGCATTCGTTGGTGCTTTGACAAGACTAAGGCCAGATTAAAAAACTTGGGGACCCTGGCGCTTAATTTTTTGCTCCTTCCACCCCACAGTGTCTGGGGCACCTTTTATCATGGAGCCCTGGCTCAACTGCGCCCCGGTTAATCCGGCATTGGGAAAGACCTTTTAAATTGAGTTAATAGCTTCAAGCTTCAAGATAAAAACGAAAATATCAGATCTGCTTCATGGGCTATTGATAATTTATTGGCATTAATTATAGAATATTGCATAATCAAGTTCGTGTTTCTTTTTTAGACGAAATGGTTAATTCAAACTTGGAAAAAGTCAAAATTAAAATTCCATCCCCAAAAAAATGAAAAGATTAGTTAAGTTAAATGCTGAATGGGAAGAAGGTATGAGTGGTTGCAAGAGAGTCGATCTGGAAAAGCTGATGTAGCTATTTGCACTATCTGCAATAGTAAATTTTCTATTGGATATGGTGGCAAAAATGACATGAAACAACATGAAATCCACTAGTCTCATGGCAAATATCAGTTCATCGACATCTACAAAAATAACAACTTTTTCTTAACAAAAAAATAACAAAGAAAAAGACTGAATTCTTGCAGCAGAAACAGCGTTTAGTTATCATACAACAATACACTTTCATAGCTAATTATCAATCGATTATGTAGGATCATTATTCTGTAATTTTTTTCCAGATTCAGTTGTTGCAGACAAATGCAGTTGTGATAGAATAAAAGCTACAAAAATAGTTACAAAAGTACTTGGTCCCGAGTCAAAAAACCATATTTTAAAAGGCCTTTTCTATAAGTACGGATGCTAGCAACAAAGAAAATATATAAGGGGTTTCTTCATTATTACGATATTTTACTGAATAAAAGGAAATACAAACTAAATTGTTATCTTTTTAATACCTTGAAATTGCATGGTCTGTAGATATTAACAAAGTTTAAAAGTAATTATTACAAAGAATTAAGACTTTCTGGTATTTTCTCTTACAAAATCACAATGAACTTCATTGTGATTCAAACTTAAATTCTTTATTCCAAATCAATTCACATTCAGACTTTTGGGCCACAGTTTCCAAACAAGAGTATTATAGCATGACATCATTGGTGATCCGAGTTCTTATGATCTCTCACAGCACCTAACTTTCTGAGCAAGCCTGCTCTGATTTTGCAAACATAAAACAATAAAAAGCATTCAAAACTAACTCCTAGAAATCTTCAAGAAAGTGTATGGTTGGCTGCATCAAAAACTCTTCAAACCAAATTTTATGTTCTTAAGAAGAAAATTCAGCCGCAGAAAACACATTAGTTTAATTAAAATTGATAGATTTGTGAAATTTTAGTGTTAACGTTTATAATTATAATTATTTTTTCTGTTGCAAATGTTTGATGTTTTGGATGTAAAAAATTGTGGATGTTCATTTAAAAATAAAAGTCGTTTTTCAATTATTCCAAGTCTTGTACAAATGTGGAGTGGAAAAAATATTGGGTTCACATCATTTCCTGGAGAAGGGTGACCAGCCTTTATCCATGATGTCAGGGGTGTCACCAAGTGAAAAAAGGTTGGGAACCACTGCTTTAACCTATTTGGAATTTTTAGAAATACAGTAAAACCCCAATTTAATGTTCCCGCATTTAGTGAAATCCCAGATTTAGTGAAGATTTTTTCATGTCCCGACAATAGCTCCATATAAACAATGTATTATTTTCCCACATTTAGTGAAACCCGATTTAGTGAAAAACCCGCATTTAGTGGAAAAATATTATGTACTCGTACCTCAATTTTTATTTGACGCTTCCCGCATTTAGTAAACTTTTTTATGGGCAAAAAGAAATCACAAAAGAAACATATTGTACGTAAAAATTACGATATACGCACAAAACATTGTGAATGGCTCATCACGCGCAAGCGGCTACATTGTCTGCTAAGACGGTAGCAGCCGCAAGGAAACCGTAAATCCTACAATGTAATGAATCCTGCTCATATGTTCCTCATTTCTGGTATCACGCTCAGTTACCGGTTGTCATAGTGTGCTATATACTCAACGTCGTTTACGAGAAAATGCCCTTTGAAATTCGCGATCCGAGAGTCATCGAAATAAGAACGTTAAAAGTCCTTTTCTAATTTTCTTGGAGCGTTGGTCTAGGAGAAACGAGTTGGAGTTCAAATATTTTTGCCGGGGTTCGATTCCCGAAGGGACCAATATTTTTTTCTCCGGTTTTTTTAAATTTGTTCGCAATTTCCAGCATATCGTCGATAAAACTTGCAAACCATTTTTAAAAAATGTATTCAATGCATTATAACTACTATTTTCTTCATCGTAATTCTTCAAAGATGGCTAAAATAACTTTTGGCGTAAACTGAAAGAAAGTTAAAACTCCAGCCAAAAACAAATGGTATTAGCCCGATGCATTTCGCCCACTAAGTGGGTATTTTCAAGGGCGACGTTCCTTTAGTCGCTGTCGAAGGAATGTCGCCCTTGAAAATACCCACTTAGTAGGCGAAATGCATCGGGCTAATACCACTTGATTTTGGCTGGAGTTTTAACTTTCTTTCACTGTAATTCTTAACGAACATAATTTTACGGATCACCCATTCGCTTTACCATCTCATCATGTATTGATCATGATTTAAAGTTCTTATTTTGATGACTCTCGGATCGCGATTTTCAAAGGGCATTTTCTCGTAAACGACGTCGAGTACATAGCACACTATGACAACAGGTAACTGAGCGTGATACCAGAAATAAGGAACATACGAGCGGGATTCATTACATTGTAGGATTTACGGTTTCCTTGCGGCCGCTACCGTCTTAGCAGACAATGTAGCCACTTGCGCGTGATGAGCCATTCACAATGTTTTGAGCATATATCGTAATTTTTACGTACAATATGCTTCTTTTCTGATTTCTTTTTTCTCATGAAAAAGTTTTAACGTTCTTATCTCGATGACTCTCGGATCGCGATTTTCAAAGACATTTTCTCGTAAACGACATCGAGTTGGCACCTAGGTAGAAATAGGAGTCCGTTATTTTGCTTATAATTTCATTCTGCAAAGTCGCAATCCGATACGAGTGTGACACCTTGGGGGCTTCCCTTGTGAGACATGTCAGCTGATTACTCCGATCCCGATGACGTAATGCCTGTCCCCTCTCCGTCTACCTTATCTAGCAGTTCAACTCTTCGTTGTGCTGCCTGCCTGTTCGGCGATCACTGTGTAAACCTGAAGCAATTGTGAAAAATATTCTTTCTACTATTTTTATTTTTATTCCTTAATAATGGCTACTAGTAAAAGGAAGAAGCTGACAATTACGGAAAAAGTGAAAATCATTCAAGAAGTGGAAAAGAACCCAAGCATGCCTGCGATAGAAATTGCACGCAAATTTAATCTTGCACCGTCTTCATTGTTTTGTATAATGAAGAATAAACAATTAATACTTGACGAAGAAGTGAAATGTGGGGGTAAAGCCATCAAAAGAAAAAATATCAAATCATCACCATATGATGAAATGGAGAAGATATTGATAGAGTGGTTTGAGGGAATGCGCTCCGCCAACCTCCCAATCAATGGTGTACTGTTGAAGGAGAAAGAAAGCAATTAGGGTAGCAACTAGGCTTAGAATAGAAAACTTTAAGGGTTCCAATGGATGGCTGGACAGATTTAAGAAGCGCCATGGACTTGAATATAAAAGTGTTTGTGGCGAAAGTGCATGTGTTGATGAAGGAGCTGTTGACTACTGGAAGAGTGTAACATTGGTAAGGTATTTAGAAGGCTATAAGCCGAATGATATTTTTAATGCAGATGAAACGCATTTTTTTCAATCTTCTTCCATCAAAAACTCTTGCTACTTGAGGAGACAAGTGCCATGGTGGAAAGAGAAGTAAAGATAGGATAACTGCACTTTTATGTACAAATTCAGATGGCAGTGAAAAGTTGACGCCTCTAATAATAAGTAAATTTGCCAAGCCAAGGTGTTTTAAAAATGTACGGGCATTGCCATGTAAATATGCCAGTAGTAAAAATGCATGGATGACAACGGATATATTTAAAACATTTTTGAAATCATTAGATGCAAAGATGGGTGGTGCAAATAGAAAAATTCTTCTATTTATTGATAAATGTCCGGCCCACCCTCCAGATACTGATTTTCTTCGCAATATTAAAGTGGTGTTTTTTCCAGCTAATTGTACTAGCCATCTGCAGCCACTTGACTTGGGCATTACTCACACCATGAAAGCAAAGTACAGGAAGGCTTTGGTGCAGAAAGCAGTATACTACATTGAGATGAATAAACATTTGAAACTGAGCGTCCTTCAGGGTTTGCATATGGTAACAGCTGCATGGAATTCAGTTACACCTCAAACAATATCAAACTGTTTTCATAAGGCTGCGTTCAATTGCAACAATGCTATGGAAATTGATGTAGATATCGATGTGATTGACCATGAAAATTGCACCTGACATGGACACAAATTTTGAAGAGTTTGTCCGGTGTGATGATTTTGTGAGTACATCTGGTCCTCCACAAGACGTGGAAGAAATCTGTAATACCAAAGAGGCAGAGGAAGAAGAGGCAGTAGTAGAAGAAGAGGCAGTACAAGAAGAAGAATCAGTTCCCACACTTGGTGAAGTGGTTGAGGCACTTGAAGTGGTGCGAAGATATTTAACTTCTTTTGATGTGAACAGCACTACTATATCAAAAGTAAATTCTTTGGAGCGAGAAGTTCTGAATGTTCAGAGCACCTGCCAGAAGAAGCAAACAAGTTTGCTGGACTATTTTAATAAATAATTTTCTTGTAAATTTTTGAAATTTTTGAATAATTTTGATATTTTTTTGTGAAATTCCAAATATATTTTAATATTTTCTATTTAATGTTGTATGATGAAGCTTTTTAAAGGAGGGATGAAAAATTGTTTCAAGATTTGTCAATTTTGAAAATACTTTTAAAATTATTTTTTGTAATCATATGAATGATTCATTACAGAAATTTTCATATTCAATAGCAATAAGGCTTGTTTGTCACTGGAATTTGTTTATAAATGTTTATTTTAAAAGTAATAATATAAGTATTGTGCATACAAAATTGAAAAATAGATTTTTATTATAGAGACCATTTTCAGTGGCCTTATTCTGGTATTGTATAATGGAACTAATACACAAGCAAAAAAGATAAATTTAACTCATTTTAATTGAAAACCTCCATTTAATGAAAACCTTGATTTAATGAAATATATTCTAATCCCCCAGCGATTCATTAAATAGGGGTTTTACTGTATTATGGGTATGGAGAGTCATGTGGTGACCACATCAGATTTTTTATACAAGTTTTTGAATTGTAAATTTGAATGCATATTTTTTTCAAAACCACATTTTTTCTTATCCGCATTTTTGAACTCAAATGGTTTTTTCAACTTTTTGATTCCCAATCGCCACACACATTGAGCTGCTTTCTTCACGTCTTCCATTTGTTTCTTTCTGGGATAATTGACCCATCATAAAATGTGGGAGCGAAGCTGTTAAGGTCGAGGGTTGGTGACAAAGAGAGTAGGAGAAGGGGTAGAGGGGAAAGGAATGCACAAAAAGAACTTTGTAATGAATGTATAGAAACTGAAGCGTAGGGAATTTTTTCAAAAAAATGTTACTTTTCAACCCTTGCAATTTTCTACTTATAATTTTGGCATTTGTTTATAAGTTTCTGCATTCAATATTAGAAATTGATAATTTTTCTGGACAATTTGACTAACATTATGAAATAAAATTCGAAATGTCAAAACTATATTTCTTTGTTATTTTTTAGTAACCGTCCAAAAAAATCTAAAAAATAAATTTTATGTCCCCGTAATCAGTCGAGTGCAAGAGACATGAAGAAAACAATTAATGAATTAAAAATTTCCCGTCTCTTTTGAGAAGCACTGAAAAACTAGCGGTCTCTCAGACCTCATGTCACTGGTTGTGTCACAAAAATTCCACGTCACTGGTTAAGAGTTAATTTAAGAAAGTTTTATCTTCATGATTTCCTATAGGATGTTACCAAATGCATTCTGACCACTTCTGCAATTCTTTCAAGCCCCACCCCTGCTTCTTGCTGGGAATAGAGAATTAGTTTCAAACAAAAATTTTGCAATTTCTTAAGCAAAACTCTCAACACCAAGGAACAGCAATGTTACTATCGATAAGGCATCATGAATGTTTCTCTTAGAATTCAAGTCATCTTCTCAATTACTCTGCATGTATTTCATGGTGTACTCAAGGGCTGCTGTTTCTTCATTTCATTTTCTAATTTTAAAAAATTCTCATAACTGCGGAGTTCAAACCAAGAGCATTCATTTCATCTATTAGAATACCATAATCAAGTTCATATAATGCTAACAACAGTTCCCCAGCTCATACATGACTGATTAGAAAAATATATTTGGGGAAGGTACAATGTTCACCACAAAACTATCAGTGAGAGAACATAATTAAAACATGCTTTTGGAGATAAAAAGTCAAGAAAGTGCCTAACATACAATTACGTAATTTGTTGAGAACAATTGAAAAAATAAATTTTCCTCTCCCTAGGTGTTGTATGACCTGAGATGAGTTATTGGTAAAAAGTAATTAAGAGAAAAATTTGAGAATTTTAACACGCAAGTCCTGTAAATGAAAGAAAAATTGCACCTGGACTCGAACCCTGGTGCTACAGAGGGAATGCCTCATTGTCCTTCAGTTCAAAAAGAATCAAGTGGCACAAAATTTTGGCATATTTGGTAGACTTAAGTGCTAAATGTTTTCAGCTCAAAAAAACATTGAATCTTCGCATTCAAAAGGTACTGATTTGTCGTCCCTTCAAAAACTGACAATATCCAAATAAAATTGTACTCTTTTAGGTGTTTGTTGGTTCAAGTTCCAAGTTTCTTTGATGATAATAAGTCACTTTAAGATGCAAATGAAAAATAAACTGTACTCTTTCATATGCTATTATAATGGAAAAAGTAAAAGTTCCTGGAATTGAACTTGGGACTTTGGGATTGAAAACAAACTCCCTTGACCACCTCCATGCAAAATTTGGGTGCGCTGGCTCTCCCAGTGTCCGAGAAAATGCTATTCTAATGGGAAAAAAGTCAAGCTCCTGGAATCGAACTCAGGACCTTGGAATCCCCTTGATAAAAGTGGTTTCCATGCGAAATTTGCTTGCGCTGGATCCAAATAGATAGAGGACAGACACTTTTTATATATTAGATTTTTTAAATTCTTTCATAACTTTTACTTCTTAAACAATGGTTTACAGGGATTTAGAAATGAGATGTTTTACTATCAATAAAGAGAGATTTTTAAAAATTCTTCTAAAAAATTCTATAACCCAAAATCCACACTCATATCTCTGGCAACAGAAAATATGCCATGAAAACATTCTCTCATGAAAAATTTCAGCTTAAAAAATGTAGTAAACAAACACAAAAAACTTTCAATATGAATACCTGTATAAATAAATGGTCTCTGAAAATGTGGTTGCTAAAAATCTCATCTCCAAGAAGTCTGAACTCAGAACATTCCCAAAATGTTGGACTCCATAAACATCCGAAAAAATCCTTGCCTGATCATCATAAGTGCCACAAAAAATGCACAACTTTGAAAAAAGCACAGGACAAGAACTTGACTGGCAAAGATATCATTTTTAACAGGTGCTCCAATAAAAGGGACAATGTTACCAATGTTATATTGCAGAGATTGAATACATATGCAAGAATAAAAACGTTTATTGCCACTCAAGAAAGAAAGACACTTTAAGGAAAAAGGAAATTCTTGAAGGTATGTGATAAACAACAAGTTATACACAAACGGAAATTATGTAAACCCTCATTTGGGCAAAGGTATTACCTACTACCCTCCTAACATAATGATCAAAATGTGTGCACAAAAAGAAAGAGATTCCCATGGTGATAATTTAATGGTCCAAGATTCAATCAAATCTAAATGAAAACAATTCAGCTGATAATTAATGATCTAGATGACTATTGCCTCTGCAAAAGTTGACTGAAACAAAATAAATTTATGGCTACAATGTAAGCAATTTTGTAGATGGCATTTGCATTCAGTCAACCAACCTATAGACACAGGAGTCTTCTCTATCATGATTTAGATTTCAGCCATTATGCCAGTTGATAATTCATTTTTGAATCCAACTCGAATAAAATATAAAAAATACAAATCCATTCCATTGAAACAGATATCATGCAAAAACAAGGCAAATAACCACAACAGCATGGTTAAAAAATTTAAAAGGAAGTGATTTCAGCTTTATTTTACAATAACTTAAAAACAAGGTTTCTTTCTTCCACATGCCATTTTGAGGGTTCTTTGACAGCAACGTGATTTTAGAAATCACAAAAATGAAAGAATTCATCAAATCTCGAAATTTTTAAACGCCAGAGGAAGACAACGGCAATTATATAACATCAATGCCTTAAAAGCTAAATGACCATAAATTATACCAGGTTGAATGTCAACATCTACTCAATTATGGACAAATCTCATCAGGAGTCAAATGCATGGCTCTCTGACATTTGCCAAAATTGCATTAGAGAGGCACTCTGCCATGACTCGTGACGTGAGATAATTCAGCTAGAACAGTCATACCACTCATTTACTGTCCACTGTGCTCCTCCGCATCAAACTTCACACATGCTCTGGGACACAAATAATGACAGAAGCTAGTTAATCTCCTATTTATTTGAGCCCCGTCTCTCTTGGGCACTGTTTTCTGAAGCAATCTTAGCCTTCAAATGAGACTTGTATGACAGAATGTCTCCTTCCCATTTAGTCACTGTACCTTTCTCACAAACCCATATCTCTTCAGCAACCTGCAAAAGAAAATTTTAATCAAAAAACTTACATAATCAAACAAAATATAAGGAAAATTTCAAGATTTTAATCTCTACAAGAAAGAATACATTTCCCTGCTACCTCCAAAATACCATATTTCAGAGAAATTGTTACAGAAGTCAAATCATATTTCTCAATTAAAAACAAAAGCAAATGTGTTAAGACTTAAAAATACCAATTTATATACTGATGCATAAAATTACCATGCTATCCAGAGATATGATTTTTGACTACATAGTAAGATCTCCCTCCCTAAGGACTGCATAACCTTACAGAGGTGGGAGGGTTTGTGTATTCTGATGAACCAAAGAGCTATGCCGGCGGGAGATAATTCTCCTGGTAGGACCATCCAAGCCGGAAAGGTCTGAGGGGAAGAGTCAGACTAAGAAGCTGTCTTGGGGGTTTTACATCCCCCTGTGCTAGGGCAGCAGCTTGCACAGTACCTCTGTAGGTGGTGATCATGTGGATCTGAACAGCTACAGATGGGTAATCACTCTGTGAAACTGCGATGAGGAAAGCAAGGGGAAACTACCTCATTATATATCCCATGATAAGCTGAAAAGCTGCAAATACCTCTATGGATCTCTCTGGGGTAAAATATTCCGGAGGTAAAATAGTCCCCCAATCGGATCTCCGGGTGGGGACTACCCTAGGGAATGCACAGAGGAAATGTAACATTAATAGGAAAGCAAGTGGTGAGAAATTAAGAATAGGCACATGGAATGTTAGGACTATGAATTCAGGGGGTAAACTAGAGAACTTAAAAAGGGAAATGAGAAGGAATAATGTAGGTATAGTAGGTCTTAGTAAAGTTCGGTGGGAAGGAGAAGGCGAGATAAATTCAGACGAATTTAAGATTATTTACTCGGGAGGGGAGAAAAAGGAAAGGGGAGTGGGGATTATAATGAGAAAAGAGATAGCTGAAAGAATTAGCAAGGTAGTGACAGTTAATGATAGATTAATAGCCATAAAACTTCAGATGGAGCCAGTGGAAATGCTTATGATTCAAGTGTATATGCCAACGACTAATGCTGGCGACGACGAAGTAGATGAAATGTATGAACAGATTATGGAGATATTGGAGGAGGAGGGAAAAGGAAGGGTCAACACCATAGTAATGGGAGACTGGTAGTCGGTAGTCGGAGAGGGACAGGAAGATAACAGATTTGAAAGAGAATAGAGAGCAAACTCGTTTCTTTCAAGTCGGTCTGCTGGCCAGGAGTGTGGAAAAATTTCACACTGCACATGCTCAAAACCGTTCGAAGCAAGTTCTATTGAAATAGTCTTGACAATCTAAATAGTGACTAAACACTCTACCTCTACGGAAGATACGCAATTTAATTGTGAAAGTGAAAGTGTCTGGGTATATTTTAAATTAATTAAAATACAATAAATTTATTTAATAAATTTAAATTTGTTTTCTAGTAAAAATGGCATCAAAAAAACTTAGTGGTAGTGAATTCAGGAAAAAGCGAAAACAAAATGAAGAAGATAATCGAAAGATGGACAACAATTTACAGAGTTGGTTGAAGAAAGGGAAAATGTATACCACAGAAGCAAGTGAAGACAATGATAACCACTTAGAAATCCTGTCTCTTGAAAAAGGATCGCCAGAGGAAGAAATTAACTCAAATAACCAAAGAGAAAATGAGGAAGAGTTGGAAGTCTCACCTTTCGAAGAAATTTCAGGATATGTACAACGAACAGATGAAGAAGCCGACTCAAATCAATTTGATGTTAATGCTGACCCACCTGACCAGAATGAGAATGATGTACAGTTGAAGATTCCACATTTTGAAGAAGAAATCCCAGAAAATTTACAATGGACCGATGATGAAGCCAACATAATGAAGATTGATTATAATGACCCACCATCGTGGCCAGTAATATCAGACAAGATTAGATGTGTTTTGATAGAGCATGGACCTGATCAAGGAAAGGATGCAGATTTTCGAGAATCAGTAGGTAATGGCCGTAAATTTTTGAAAGAGTGGTTCTTTAAAAAATGTTCCAATGGTGAAACTGGATCACGTAATTGGTTGATGTATTCAAAATCCTATAAAGCGATATTTTGTTTTCCGTGCATTTTGTTTGGCAAAAGCATAAGCACATCAGAATCAAACCTCTGTAATTCCAAATAAGGTTTTAAGGATTGGAAGAACATTAACAGAATTGTCGATCATGAAAATGCAACAAATCATCAAAATGCTTTTTTAGAATGGAAATGTTTCGAAAAAAATTGAAAGCTGGCAGACTCAGTGACGATGTTTTGCAAAACATTATAACAACTGAAAGACAAAATGGCGAAGCATTTTGAGAGTCGTTTTAGATGTTATAATGTTTTGTGCCAAGAATAATCTTCCTCTTAGAGGATTAAATGAACAAATTGGGAATGATAATGCAGGGATATTTTTAAATTTAATTGAACTCATAAGTCATTATAATCATAATCTAAAGCAACATATTTCTAGTCACAAAGCACATTGTGTTAATTATTTGTCCAACAGAGTACAAAATGAGTTTATTTCACTTTTGGGTAACCATGTTCATACTGAAATCATTTCTCGAATTAAACAGGCAAAATATTATTCTATTCTTTTTGATTGTACACCAGACATGTCCCATCGTGAACAAATGTGTCAAATAATAAGGTATGTGCATATTGATGGCAATCACAACATATCAATAGAGGAAAGTTTCATTGATTTTATTGAAACAAAAGAAAAAACAGAAAGTGGTTTAGCCACAGAAATTTTAAATAAATTAAAAGATGGCGGAATCAATATTAACAATGCCCGTGGCCAGGAATATGACAATGGAGCAAACATGTCCAGCAAATACAAGGGAATGCAAGCAATTATAATAGAAATAATTTTGCAAATTGTGTTCCCTGCTCGGCCCATAATCTTAATTTGACAAGCATGCATGCCGCATGCATTACCCCAATACTGATGACTTTTTTGGAACTGTACAGGCCCTGTATAAATTTTTCTCCAGCTCAACCAGCAATTGGGATAAATTAATGTCGGTTTTAAAAATAACTCTTAACCACTCATCTGGGTATGCCGTATATATACGGCATAGCCGGACGCTCCGGTGGTGGGTATGCTGTATATATACGGCACAGCGATTTTTAGGCTATTTGCTATGGGTATGCCATTATATTCCGTCACGCAGCTTTTCTCACTCATAGCGGCATCCTTTTAGTTTACCGTCTTGCCAGTAGATGGACTTTCCTTTCCTATTTTAGGAAGCTATACGTCTCGTATCCAAAGCCTGCATTTTCCATGAGGGATGCATATCCCCTGCCCCTATTTTTTTGAAGGTCAGGGTTTGACATCTTGGATTATTTCACACCCTCATGCGAAAAATTTTGTTTGTCGCCGCTTGCATCTTACTTTCCTCGAACAGCATGCTACTTGTAAATCCTTTACTTTCATATTTAGTCTTTTCCACTGTTATGCAGTCGCTTTGTGCTCCCAGGATGGCTGAGTGGCAAGAAGGGTCGTTTTATGGCACCATACTTTATATCCCCCACATTGATGGTTTTGCTCAAAGGAACCATTGTTTTTCTGTTTTTCCGCCTTTCCTTGACGTATCCTTGTAATCCCCCAGAGTGGGGGGTTTGCACAGATGTGCACATAGGAGAGTGGGTAAGTAATTGAAAAAGTTCAGTTGGCCTTTAAGCATCAGAGTAGACGGTTTGTGGTATTATTTGGAGCTTTTATTCGTGAAAATTTTGCTGTTCTTTTTGCAATAACTTTTAAATTATTTCATTCAAATTATTTTGTTTGAAATAATTTTTATTTCACCGTTGTGAAATGCCTTCGTCCAGTAAAAGGAAACGTACTGAAGTCACAGAAGACGAAGCACTTCATTTGGAAGAGAATGATGACGAAAGTCTTTCCAGTGAGTTTTTGGAGGATGTTTACATCAACACTGCTGTAAGTGATAGTGAAACACGAAGAAATGGATCCATTCCAGGAAGAGCAGGAGTTAACGAACCTGCCTGGACACCCTTACGTTTGGAGTACACATGAGGAAGTGCGAAACAAGTTTACATTTACAGGTAATCCCGGTTTAAATGTACAGGTTGAGGATGGAGATGATATACTTGAATCTTTTGAGCTATTTGTTGATGACGAACTATGTGCGATGATAATGGAGCAAACCAATACTTATGCCAAAAAGTTTCTTGACGCAATATCTAGCCTAAAACCACGATCTCAAGCACGTAGTTAGGGGAGACAACTGCAAATGAAATAAAAACTCTTCTTGGTATCTTCATACACCAGGGAATTGTACTAAAACCGGATTATGCTATGTATTTTAGTAAACGAGAGAGCATTGCAACTCCTTTTTTCGCGAAAGTTTTCAGTGAAAAGAGCGTTGCAGTTGGCTTCCTCAGGTCAGCTGACCTGAGGAAGCCGACTGCAACGCCGCCGAAACGTTGTCTTGTGAAACAGCCGATCAACGCAGTGAGCTACCGAAAAACATGCAGCCTACAGCCGAATGCTGTGAAAGCCTTCGCACCATATATATATTTATTTTGTTTCTTTATGTAATAAATGTAATTTTTTCTATTTCAATATATTGTGTTTTTTAAATATACATAAGGTTTACGTTTTAACTTTTATTAGTGATAATATGATTTTTATGAATATTTTGAGTAATTATGTAATTTTAGACCGTTTTCACCCCATTTTTTGTAATTTTATTAGTGATAATATGATTTTTATGAATATTTTGAGTAATTATGTAATTTTAGACCGTTTTCACCCCATTTTTTTGTAATTTTCACGTAATTTTATTAATTTAAATTTTCCGTTAAAATTTAAATAAAAAATATCCAATCAGATACTGAACATTTACTACATTTTATAAATATAATTCAAAAGGTAAAAATTCGCCAAATTTTCAATTTAAATGGTGCGGCTTCGAAAAATTAAATACCCAGATGAGTGGTTAAGGGTCACACCGATACGCGTTGGACATCTAGAGCAGCAGCAATCAAAGCTCTATGTTCTCAGATTGAAGAGTTAGACCAAGTTCTAAGAGAGAAGAAGAAGAAACTTCTTCAGAACTTGATCGACGAGAAATTAACGACATTCTCGCTAAAACTGATTATAATTTTTTATGTACTTTATCTATTTGGGATACAATTTTAACAAGTAGATAAAGTCAATAAAGCCGTTCAGTCAAAAAATATAACTGTAACAAAAGCTTCCCAATTGTTGAAAGGACTGGTGTTGTGTGTAAAAGAAATGAGAATGTTAATTTGACCACATTTTTGAAGAGTGTGCCGATATTGCTAAACGCATAAATATAATAACAGAATTAAAAAACAAAGAAAAAGAGGAGCAAAAATGTTACAACTTTACAAAGCCTGCGATGAGAGAATTGATTTCTCCGATAAAAATAGAAATAGAAATGAGGCTTTAGATACACTCATATGCCAGCTAATCTGGAGATATGAAAAACTGAATGATATAGCCACAGGCTTCAATTTTTTCTCAGGTGCAAAAATGGAATCTATGACTGTCGTCAAATTACAAAAATCAGCTGCCGATCTCGCATTAAAGTACGCTGAAGATTTAAATGCTGTAGAAATTTCGTCGGAAATAGCGTTTTAAAATGCATGCTACAGCTATTTTGTCAAATATAGGTTCAGCCACTAGCTTGGATTTGCTGAAAATTATTCATGAATAAGAACTGTTAGAATCGTTTCCCAACCTGGAGGTGGCATTAACCCGGCAGTACTCGCACGGGGATGCTGAGACATCCCAGCCTACTTTTTATGGAATGGCACGTGTTCTGAACCTTTCCCAAATGTTTTCTTTAGTTTTCTGCTATTGCTTCTTGATATATCATTGGTAGCTCAATAACTTTGGCTCAGATTATTAAAAGTAAAGTACTCCTTGGCCAAATGGCTTAATAGTGAATTTAAACAGATGTCTTTTCCCGACAAACACTCAGTTAAAAATACCTATGATTTGATGAGTAAACTAAAAAATAAAACATTAAAAGAGTCCGAGATTTTGGTCTCCTTTGACGTTAAAAGCCTCTTCCCAAGTGTACCTCTGGAAGAAACATCCCAAATTTTAAAATCATTGTTACTAAAACAAAATCTTTCTGATGAAATTGTCCTCGAATATTTACAACTTACTAATTTATGCATGTCACAGAACGTTTTTCAATTCAAAAATGAAATTTACAAACAAACACAAGGCACTTCAATGGGAAACCCCCTATCTCCTTTTCTAGTCAACATTTTCATGTCCTTTTTTGAAAAGGATTGTAAAGAAAAATTTCATTACGTTCCAGATATATGGTTGAGATACGTGGACGACATATTCACAATCTTTGATTTAAATAAACAGAATGTAGAAGAATTTGTTAATCAGTTAAACAGCATATATCCTTCAATTAAGTTCACTTATGAACTTCAAGAAAACAACACCTTGACATTTTTGGACTTGCTAATCATAAATAATAGACAACACATTGAGTTTGACATTTTTAGAAAACCTACATATACTGATAACTTCATTCCTAACAACTCCTTTCACCCTATGAACCAAAAAATAGCTGTTTCAATTTTTAACACACAGATTATGTAACATCCCCCTCAATAAAAGCAGATATGCAAAGGAACTTAAACACATAAAACAAATTGCCGCTAAACTTGGATACGATAATAATTTAATTAATAAATTAGTGAGAAAACATAACCTTAATAAAACTTTGTCTAATGCCACTTCCCTTAAATTAGACACCAAAAAAGAGGACAAATTTGTAAAATTGCCTTATTTTCCACCATTAAACAGGGGCTTGAACAAAATTTTTAAGCATAAGAATTATACAATAACATATACAAATCCATATATTTACTGGGCAATACAAAAGACACAACAGAAACTTTGAACAAGTCCGGTATTTATAAAATACAATGCTCACACTGTGACAAAAAGTATATAGGACAAACAAGAAGGGAACTAATAACACGCTTTAAGGAACACATGGCTTACTATAAATGTAATCGTTTTGAAAAATCAAGCGTTGCCAACCACATTTTAGAAACAGGTCACAGTATACACGTAAATGATTTAAAATTGATAACTTCAGCCAACAACTCACTAAACTCGTTAGAAAACCTTCACATTCACAAAAACCGTGATACACTTATGAACACGGACACAGATTTTAACAAGACCTTATACAAACTGACTGATGTAAACAACACACACGCCGAATCTTTCCACGCTTCACTTGTTTCTAGGTCGTTTTCATAATCCTTTCCGTTCAAATCTTCGCAGTCGACTCCCAGTCACTGTTGAGACAGGTTTTGCCCCTGAAGATGCCCACCTTGTGGGCGAAATGCATAGGGTGTTGTAACCCTCTAATTGTTTGGCTAAAGGAGTACTTTACTTTTAATTGCTTCTTGAGTTAAGACGTTTTTTCTGTGACGGTGACGCATGGTGTTTTCGAAGTTGTCGTTGTTTTCCCCCCTTTTTTTATGCTGTTTACCGTATATCCGTGAAATTTCTCTGCATTTTGGTGTTGTTCTTCAACATTTTTGACCAAAATTCATCAGAATCTTCAGTGATTTTTATCTAAAAAGGTTTGTAAAATTTTGTTCCCTCTTATTATCATATTTGTGTTAGTATTGACGCTTTTTTATAAAGCCAGTATTTTCGAAATATTAATTTTTGATGTTAATCCATAGATGTCAACTTCACAATTTGAGAGAGAAAGAGATCAGATTGCTCTTCTTTTGAGTCAAACTTCGGATGAAGAAATTTTAGACTTTGATAAAGAATCTTCAGAAGATTCTGTTCATATGTTGGAGCATTACACCGAGAGTGAACAGGATATTGGCAATTCCGAAGATGAAGAAGGAAGTGATAGAGATGGTGATTTTTTCATTAGTAAAAGTACAAAGTGGAGTAAAAGTGAACCTCGACCTAACGTTAGAGTTGCGAAACGGAATCTTATTTCTGGTACTCCTGGTTTCATAGGTAGTAAAGAAGACACAAAGACCCCTATTGATTGCTTTCGGCCTTTCTTTGATAAGGATGTTATAAATATGATAGTCAATACAAAAAATATAAAAATTCAAGAAATCACAAAAAATTATTTGCGTGAGAGGGATGCGAAGAAAACCAAGGAGGTTGAAATTGATTGCCTACTTGGACTTCTAATTTTTGCTGGAGTGAACATATCTGGACGACAGAATGTAAAAGATCTGTGGGACCAAGACGGATTAGGAGTCGAAATATATCATACGTCCATGAATTATCAAAGGTTTCGGTTTCTTCTGCAATGCCTTAGATTTGATGACATAAATAATCTAGCTGAAAGGAAAAAATAGATAAATTGACACCTGTGAGGGAGTTTTTTTTTTAAATGGTTGTAAAAAACTTTCAGAAATTTTACAGAGTATCGGAGTATGTCACTGTTGATGAGTAACTAGTGGGGTTTTGTGGAAGATGCTCATTTAGACAATATTTATCTAATAAACCAGAAAAATATGGCATCAAGATCTTTGCGCTCGTAGATTAAAGTGTATTTTACACATCTAATTTGGAGATATATGCAGGTACTCAACCTCAAGGACCAAACCAAATACACAATAGCCCTGCTGAAGTCGTGAAATGCATGGTAGAAAGGATTGCTTGTTCAGGGCGAAATGTAACAGTAGACAATTGGTTTACGAGTGTGCCTCTTGCTGAGGATGTACTACAAAGGCGACTGACCATCGTCGGAACCTTGAGAAAGAATAAAAGGGAGTTGCCTGCACAGATGGAAAGCACCAAGGGTAGGGAGGAGACAAGCAGTCTGTTTGGGTTTAGGAAAAATATGACACTTGTTTCTTACGTTCCCAAGAAAGGGAAAAACGTCATTCTGCTATAGACTATGCATAGCTGCATCAGCATTGACGCATCAACGGGAGAAAAGAAAAAACCAGAAATCATCACGTTTTACAATTCGACTAAAGGGGGAGTAGATACTGTAGACGAGATGTGTGGCACTTACACCACAGCCAAAAATACAAGAAGGTGGCCAATGGTGATTTTTTATCACCTAAAAAATACCGCTGGCATCAATGCGCTTATTATACACAAAAGCAACAGTTCCAACAATACAATGCATAGAAGACAGTTCTTAAAGGAAATTGCGAGGGAACTAACTAGGCCATTTATCATGAAAAGGTCAAGTATGAAAATGCTGCCAAAGCAATTGAAAAGGAAAGTAGAGGAATATGGGGAACCATCAACCCGCGAAAAAGAGACAAAATGAAAGGCAGGAAGCATCGGCAGATGTGATGTATGTCCCAGAAGTAGAGATGTAAATACGAAAATTTTTTGCTGTTCCTGTAATAAATGTGCACATCACATGCTCAAAATATGTAAAGATTGTTTTCATGAAAGAAAATAAATTCTTTTTGTACATTTATGATATCGTTTATTTTTTAATTAAAAATATTAAATATTTTTATGTAAATATACCTAGTTCATTAGCAATATTTAATACGCTGTTCCCGTCATCAAAAGCAAAACGAGAACTTAACAAGAATAAATAAGAATACAAATTACTATTGAGAGCTAAGGTTTTTGTAGCCATTCGCAGCTTCGCAAAGACCACAGCTATGATCTCCCAAACCATGTGGTTGAATTAATGATTTCTCTTCTGCGGATACATTTTTCTCAACCTTTCAGATATATTAACAAATACAATTATAAAGCCCTCATCTTATTATTAATCAAATAATATAGGTATCAAGCCAAAACTCATTCATTAATATCTAAAAACAAGATAAAAAAATTATACTCGCAAGTAAGTAATAAAAGAAATTTATAATGACAAATAATCTGGTACTAATAACTATAAAGTAATCTAAGATACTATAAAGACATTATAAATGAGTAATTTATGCAAAATTATGAAAGTAGCAACAATAAATTTAAAAAAATCCAATGGGGTATCTGAATCACCCCAAAAATTTGCACGAGTACTGCCAGGTTAAGAATATATTTAACAATTCCAGTGACAGTTGCATCATGTGAAAAAGGTTTCAGCAAGCTGAAATTGATTAAAAACAATTTACGGTCAACATTAAGCCAAGAAAGATTATCTGATATGGCCATTTTATCAATTGAGAGGACCATATGTAATCAAATAAATTTCGACAAAATTATTGATGACCTTTCGTCACTCAAAGCTCGCAAAATAAAATTGTAACCTGTATATATAAAAGCCGTGTGTCTGCCTGTAATATGTTATTGTAATTGTAAAATATACAATACTATACTATAAATAAATGTTATATATTTATAATAAATACTGCTTATGAAAATAAAAATCACTTTAAACAGTTTTTATTTTATTTTTGGTCATCCTTTTATTTTCATTAAAACGTACCAGAAATTTTAAATAAGTCATTATTTTTAATTAAATTTTTTAAAAAAATATTTTAGGGGAGGGCACAATTTTTCATCCTTGCCTCAGGTCTTTCAAAAGCTTATGGCGGCTGCGCAGAAGTCGAAAATTATTCCGGACAAGTCCATTAGTGAAACGTCACAACCGCGGGGGTGAGGGTAGCATTCGAGTGGAGAAAAACCCTTCACTCTCTCCTGAGGTTAGCTTGGGTTAGCTCCACATGGTCAAGTTCTTGTACCAACTTCTGTGCTTTATACTTTTTACTTTTATATTTTTGTTATCGTAATTTTTCATCGCTGTTTTGATTATTTTGTTTTTGAGTCTTTATTATATAGTTTTTGTTATTTCATTATTGTTATTTCGTTTTTGTTATACCTTTTTTGTTAATTCGTTTTCGTTATTTCGTTTTCATTGCTTAGTTTTGTTAAACTCGTTTACTGCCAACATGGATACCCCTCCATCAACCTCAAAGCTAGGGAATAAGAGAGTCATTCACAGCCAGGCACGGGAGATACTTCACAACGTTACCAAGTTCATGAAGAAGGAAGCTTCTGAAGGAATTAGTATTCCTCTTCATAAGATATATGACCGAATAGAAGCAGCCACCGGCGTTTCAATTCGCACCCTACAGCGTATCTCGAAGGAAGGAGAAGAGAT
This sequence comes from Tanypteryx hageni, assembly GCA_028673005.1. Classification (NCBI taxonomy): domain Eukaryota; kingdom Metazoa; phylum Arthropoda; class Insecta; order Odonata; family Petaluridae; genus Tanypteryx; species Tanypteryx hageni. Next base: position 11,026,050 of record CM054115.1, on the reverse strand, counting down.
TGCTCAAGGCTGCAGAGCCTCCTTTTCGTCTCCCCGGAAACAAAAACCGCAGCTATCTCCGAAATCAACGGTGGACGAATTTGATGTCCAGGTGATCCGAAGAATAGTGCATCAGTTCCATACACAGGAAAGAAAACACCCGACTCTTGGTGCTATGCTACCGGCGATCAAAGCGAACACAGGCTTCAAAGGGAAAGTCGGTTCACTTAGAATCCTTCTTAAAAACATTGGATTCAGGTAAGTGTATTGACGACATATTAATTATTACTGTAGAAATTTTGTAATAACAACATCTCACAATAAAATTATATCATAACAGGTGGAGGAAAACTGCTTCCAATAAGCGCATTTTATGCGAACGGAGTGATATTCGTTTGAAGCGAATCGCATATTTAAGAGCAATAAGGAGATATAGAGAGGAAGGATGGTCAATTGTTTATACTGACGAAAGTTATATTCATTCCACGCACTCTGCTCCATATCAATGGTCGAGCGGGGGTGACACGGGATTAAAAGATCCTGTATCTAAGGGTCAGCGACTCATTATTATTCATGCAGGTATGAGTTATTTATTATATTAATGTACATGTGATGGACAATGCGTCCTACCACAACGTGGAGCTTGACCGCCCGCCGTGCAGCAGTTCCAGTAAAGATGTAATGAAGGCATGGCTGGATACAAGGGGAATGCAGTACTCAACGGCTGAAACTAAACTCGAGTTGTACGATAAAATTAAGAAAATTAAGCCAGCTCATAAAATTTTTGCTGTGGATAAAATATTAGCCGAGCATGGACATTCGATGCTTAGGCTGCCTCCGTATCATCCTGAATTCAACCCAATCGAAAATATTTGGGGTATATTAAAGAATTGGGTAGGGTCAAGAAACACAAGTTTTAAACTAAATGAGGTGAAGATATTAGTGGAAGAAAAATGTGCAGATATCGGGAAAGCAGAGTGGCAGAATGTATGCGAACGTGTAAAAAAAACTGAAGATGAATATATAAAAAACGAGATGATAATGGATGATATTGTGAATCAGGTTATCATAACTTCGGATTCAGAATCCGGAGATACAGATTCATCTGAATAAAATATTATTGATGAAAATGCATCGATGTGAATGTGTATAATAAAACCTTTCTTTGAAATATTTACTTTTCTTTTGGAAATCCTTTCCTCTATCGTAGCTGACTTTCCATTAAACTGTGGGTATCATACGATATGAATAAGAGCAAAATCGTATTACCACAACCTATTGAAGATAAACGACCGGATATTACTTAGTATTACTTTCTTAGGTTGGCTACACTGGCAGGCGGCAACACCATTCAGCTCACTTTCCCCTTAAGCTTCCCACTCCCTGACCATTCCCCTCCAAGTCACGTGACAGTTCGCGCATCTCACCGCCGTAAGCTTTTAAGACATCTATACTAAAATGGCTCGGCACGGCCCTGGTCAACCATATGATTATTTCCACAATAAAATAAAAGGTTTAAAGCAAAACTTTTAAAGAGCAGTCACTTCAGCCATTTTCAAATTTTAATTGTAAAGATTTAATTAATAAGTGCATTGAAGTAACTTAAGAATATTAACTTGCCTGGCTGATTAATCTGAAGTCGTGGCTAACCAGTACCATTCCTCCTTCAAAGTCATTAATGGCATCTGCCAAAGCGTCTATGGTTTCCATATCTAAATGATTGGTAGGTTCATCCAGCAGAAGAAGATGAGGTGCTTGCCATGACAGCCAAGCAAACACAACCCTACAACGTTGTCCATCACTCAACTGTCGGATCGGACATATCTGAAAGAAGAGACATAACATATTCTATATTTAAAACCTTTAAGTCAATGTGCACCTTTCAGCATTTTTACATGCCCTCAGGTAAACTTTTGTTGTATCATTATAAAATGATGAAATGAATACACTTGTATTAAATCAAGTAACAATCAGCAATTCAATAAGTTAGAAGTCCATTTGACTCACATACTTTCCAACAACAAACTCAAGAAAAAGTACGGAGGAAGGGACGGAGAGAGGGACGGAGAGAGGGATGAAGAGAGGGACGGAGAGAGGGATGAAGAGAGGGATGGAGAGAGGGGCGGAAAAAGGGGCGGAGAGAGGGATGAAGAGAGGGATGAAGAGAGGGATGGAGAGAGGGGCGGAGAGAGGGACGAAGAGAGGGACGGAAAGAGGGACGAAGAGAGGGACGAAGAGAGGGACGGAAAGAGGGGCGGAGAGAGGGACGGAAAGAGGGGCGGAGAGAGGGACGAAGAGAGGGACGGAAAGAGGGGCGGAGAGAGGGACGAAGAGAGGGACGGAAAGAGGGACGAAGAGAGGGACGGAAAAAGGGACGAAGAGAGGGATGGAAAGAGGGACGAAGAGAGGGACAGAGAGAGGGAGGATGGAAGGGAGAGGGTGTTACTACTTACCATCACTTTAGTTGAAAAATGTGTACGTTACATTACTTTCATGGTAAAATAAATTACGCTACTTGATGTTTTTATGGAAAAACAGCCTTTGGAGCAACTACTACAATAAGCTGAAAGCAATTTATCACAGTTCCTGTATTTTCTTTTATTCTCTCATCATATAAATAGCTGCTTCTTACATACAGAGGATATAGGATACTAGTAAAAGGTGCTTGGATTCCGCAAGTACAGTGAACTTCTATAATCAAACCTCAAGGGAAACAAAAAAATATTCTAGCTGTAGAAAATTCGACATATGGAAATACGTATTTCTCATGAGGATTTTGCCGGTCAAATTAATTCACTTTGCATTATGGAAAATCCGAGTTACAGATGTTCAAGTTATGGAATTTCCACTGTATTTCATCTCACCTTGAAAAACATTAATTTTTCAGAAATATTTCATTATTAGAATTCAAAAGTTTGCACCTCTGCACAGATTTTGTTCTTTCCTTATCAGACAATATTGGAGTAAAAGTAATCTCTAAAATTTGGCATTTTAAGAATATTATAGTTTTTCTATTGTGGGGTACTAATGCCACAATTTCTACCAAATATTTTAATGTTGTAGCACATCTTGAAGTGAAATAATATTTATCTAATTGTTTAAAGTTTAAATATTTTAACAGCCACAATAACAACTTCATGGAGATTTTTAAATAGATATGTGTACTATACAGGCATGCCTCGCTTAGCAAATTATCATGTCTTCATATTCAGCACTACTTGAACATGTTACACAAGCACTTCAAGCAATTCACCTCGACATCCTTAAAGTGCAAGATCATATAAAAAATCCGCTAAGCATTAATCTCCATAGGCAAGAAGCAGAAAAGTACTTTAGAAATGGTATTTTTGATAAGGTAACTATGTTAGCTGATAAACTGAACATCCAGCTCACTGTGCCACTTCAGTGTGGAAGACATACATTGCAGTAATCGTGGAACATCAAATGTCAAAGACTACTTTCGGCAAACTATATTTCAGTCATACCTGGATTCTCTAATTAATTCTCTAATAAGTCGCTATCCTGAAATTAACAGTGCACAATTTAACCTTTTCTCACTTCACCCTCCTAGGATTGCAAAGCTTGATCGTGAAGTTTCAGGAAGCAAATGTCTACCATCCATCATATATACAATATAGAAAATTTTGAAACTGATGCACTGGCTTGGTTTGATTTTTCGTCTGCATTAGCAATGCAAGACATCAACATAGTTTTTTGATTTGCTTTCAAGTACTGAATTTTATCCATCCATTCAACAGGCAATTATCATCTTATTAACATTTACCTACGACTACATGCACAGTTGAGAGGTCATTTAGTCCAGTGCACAGAGTTAAGAAATGGTTAAGATCAACTATGACAAATGATAGATTATCCGAGCTGTGTACGATGAGTGTGAAAATCAACTTGAACAAAGCTGATTTTAGGGAAAAGGTTGAGGACCAATTTGGCAGTGATCGCAGATGCCTTGTTTCTTTTTAAATAGTGTTGCTTGTTTTTTTAGCACATTGAAGCACCTTCTTCTTCTTGTAACAATATAATATTTCAAAAATATTGCGTTTCTTTTAACTTAGTGAAAAATTGAAGCCAAACATGTTTTTGTTTCTATGGCATACAGACATGCCTCATTTAGTGCATGAGAGGCGTTCCGAGACATCTGTGCACTACCAGAATTTATGCTAAAAGAACAGTTTTTAACATAGCACTCAACCCAGTTGATTTTTACTGTTCAGAAATTTTACTATTTTTATCTTGCACCTTATATAATGATAGGACATTTTTATACACTAATTTAAAGTCAAGAAAACAAAGTACCGTATTTACTTGTCTAATACCTGCACTTTTTTCTCCACAAGTTCCCATCAAAAAAGGGGGTGCGGACATTACATGATATTTGCCCCTTCATCTTTTGCAGGTAAGCCACCGACGAAATGGCGTGAGATGAGTATACGTTTTCTTCGGTAGGCAGAATATGCTATGCATTTTATTTCCTCAATTTATAACCAAGCTATTTTTTTAATGCGCAGAATAATATAATAAGCATGATATTTATCAGGTATTTTTTAAAATTCCTTGCCAGCGGTCAGTAGTAAACCTAATTTACGTAAATTTCTATGTAAATAGAAGTGTCATTCTTCTCATAGAAAAGGTGATATAAGAGAAATAAACAATTGAATTGCATATATTTTTCATTAAAAACAAACAAATTGTTAGAATGCCTGATTGAATTTTTTTTGGGTTCCTTTTACGCAATCCTAAAAGAATATATGTACATACTTTTATTACTCTGTAAAAACAAAGAACACAATCTTGCGATGGAAATGTGCCATGAAATAGCTGTTGGAATTGTTTGTTTGTGCTTCCTGAAAGCTTTAAGTGATACATTTTATCCACAGAAACACTTCATGTAACTGGGTCACAGTGCGTCTAGTGACCGATTTATTTCTTGTATTGTGTGATCTCTGAGGGATTTGACATGGGGATTAATTTTGAGCATGAACCGTTTATGTATATTTATGTAAAATTTGCTCTTTTTCTGGGTGAATAACGGCTGAGTTAGTGTAATTTCACGAAATTAGCAAAAATTACTCATTTTAAATTAAATAACTTGAGAATGTGCAGTGGCTCAAAATTGAAAATTTCTGTGAGATCAAGGAGCTACACTCCAAAATAGGTTCCAAAATAGGTTTTTGGTAGTTGTCTCAGTGTAATATAATGGCAGTGGATGTGAATTTTTCATGTTTACATACATTAAAAAAGTATAAAAAAATAATTATTTGAAATCATTTCTTAAATATTTGCTTGCTGCCATAATTATATCATCAAATTCAGCTTCAGATAGATTATTCAACCATATTGCTGTAAAATATAAAATTCTGGAAGTGTGGGCATCACACGAATTAGTTTTTTTCCAGATTTTAACTCTAAAAACCTGTGTGCGGGTATTAAACGAGTTAATACGGTATGACAATTATTTTTAAATAATTATTTATTATGAACTTATTGGTGTGCAACAGCTTCAAAAAACTAATTCTTTATGATGGAAAATCACAATTTTCTAATAACATTTGCGATGAAAAAACGTATTATAAAATAAATGAGATATACAAAATATCATAAGTATTTCTGGTATATACATGGTAAAACATCAATAAAGTGTAATACCTTGACATGTTCCTAAAATTCTTCATGACTTTGATGATTGGCGAGCGCAAAAGTAAACAAAACGGAATATCACTTATATTACAATTCAGCAGCACCGCTGCAGCTTCAGATACGTAACTATAGCATAGGTACCGAAAGCAAAATAACATCAGAATAAAAACTGACTACAATAGCTAAAGTTAAAGTTGTCGTGAACCTAATCTAACCCATTCTTAACCCTTAATTAGTCGCGTGGGGTCAATATGACCCCAAGCAATGTTTTTTCGTCAATATCTAAAGAAGTGTATTAACAATCTAACTCAAACTTGTTCTACCTTCGACACTGACATTCTAGAAGAGAAATTTGCATTTTTGTTTTTTTATTAATTTGTTATTTTTGATATTTTTATATTTATATATATAGTATTAATATTGTTAATATTGAGAAAATTAAACTATTTTAATGTGCTATTTTGGTGTGTATCCAGTTGTTATGTATATATGAGGTTAAAAAAGTTGCTTTTATTTTGACAGCTCTCTACCTGTTGCTTTTTTCTCTATTGGTCTAGAAGGGTTAAACGCAATACAGATTATTATTATCACATCAGAAATACAAATAATTTTCCTGATAAGCAGTATTTCATTGTTTTAACACTAGTTCTCTTATGATACATTTCTACTTCACTAATGTTCACTATAAGTTGGTTACCCCTCTTCTTCCCATCTCCCCCCCTCTTCCCCATCCAATCCAATCCAATCCATCCCCTCTTTTCAGAATTCTCCGGGTGTTTTCTTACTTCGGCCGCACACATGCAACAGTTTTCTTCCCATAGTTTTCTACCCGCAATAAAAGTCACAAACAAACGCACGTGGTCTCTCTAAAAGAAAGCTGTTTGCCTTTTATTACCGCTCACCCTTTTTAGCAGGAGTTTCTCCCTTATTTTTCGGAATAAGCACGAACACGAATGAGATCGGCAATCTTCAAAGTTTTTGGATCTCCTACAGGTCGCATGACGGTCACGGTTGACACGTTTTAGACCAAAATATGAAAATCCTATTTTCAATGGGGTTTCTATGGAGAAGTCCCAAGTACGTTCACACTTATAGGGGAGGATGCGGTTGGACCTCGGCACGAACCCCTTGGGTCGCTCGAGGAGACAACTTTTGTCCCAAGCCCCATCGAGGGCAATCCTCGGTGACAGCAGAAGTGAGCTTGAATCTTTCTGCTAGTTGGGGGCAGCCATAAACTACTTCATGCTGTAGGTGGGGGCCGGAAAGCGACCGTGCCGCGACTGATGTCTAACCCACAAGTGTGAGTGATCTCCACAAAAATAGTCCTATCCCTAATAAAGCCCTCAACGCGACCTTCATGCGACAATGCAACAAAAGGTGGCGTAGATACATGCGATCAGCTCTGCGCTGCTTATAATGTTGGCAGAAGAACGAAAAGATGGCCGTTAGCCGTGTTTTTTCATTTGCTGAACGTTTCTGCCATAAATGCCTTTATTGTTTATAAACAAAACGTTCAAAATTAAATGACAAGGCGAAATTTCTTGAAATCATTATCGAAGGAATTAATAAAGGATCTACAGATTTTGAGGTCTCAGAGTCAGTTTATATCTAGGCATCTCCGAAAGCGCATATGCACTCAACAGGGACTTGCGGAGGAAGGTCCATCACCGGGATCGGGACTATCAAGAGGAAGATGCGAACATTGCCCAAGAAATATAGACAGTAAAGTGTCCACTAGATTTGGAAATTGTGGAGTTTTTACTTGCAAAGACCATATGATAATGAAGTGCATTGAATGTGGGGAGAGGGAAAGTGATTAGAAAATACAAAAAAATATTTTAATTTATTTTAATCAATGTTTATTGTAAAAACTATTAATAAATAGTTGTATTATAATGTAAGATTGATTTTATTTCCAGTAAAATATAAATAAATTAATATATTATGGCTTATCTTTAGAAATCATTTTGGGGTCATATTGACCCCACGCGACTAATTACGGAACTATTTTTCACGCGACTAACTAAGGGTTAAACAAAAACCCATCCAAAGCGAACCCAACCCTGCGCATCTCAACAGTAACGTAAAGAACTTGAAAACTTTCGATGTTAGCATCACTGCAAAAGGCAGTGGAATTGCGGCAAACCAATGTAAAAAACAATAAAAGTGAACGAGTGAAACAGAAATAAAGTTCATAAACGTATAAATAACAAAAACTTGTCTTTAATTAGAGTGGAATGACTATCTCTGAACTGAGAGTGAGGTACAAATGAAGGCGAGGAAAATGCTGGGACCATAATAAAGGACTGTAGCATTTAGGAGCAATATTTTAAAAACTTTCAAAAATTACAATTTTAGTCCTGAGATGCCAACCTCGCTATATAAAAAATGCACTAAAAGAACATGTGCTTAACAAGGCATACCTGTATTGACGCTTTTTACTTATGATATCCATTACATATAGATTTCTTACAGAGGATGGTATATATCAGGAGGATACTGATGTTTAGGTACTTCCAGATGAGCTGGAGACTCGAAATTTTTTACATTGGTACGATTGCGTGCAAAACCGAATACAAAAACGAAAATCTTGAAAAAGTTCAACAATGCGGCCGATAAAAATCGCCAAATGTTTAAACAAATTTTTAAGGTTTATGTATTTCCGAATGCGCTACAAAGCCGAAATTTTTTAAGGGTAGAATTTGTAAAAAAAAAACGAAATAGGGATTATAGATATTTTGATATTTTAATTTGTTTGGCTGTTAAAAATTCTTTAAGTTTAAACAAACAGACAAATGTTTAGGTACTACGGGGCGAGCTATGGAGCTGAAATTTTAAAGTTATTTAGAGCTTAGTGCAAATGCATAAATAAACATTTGAATATCTCCATGAAATTGTTATTGCGGCCGTTAAAAATGTTTAAAATTTAAACAATTAGATAAATATTATTTCCCTTCTAGATGTGCTTAACTTTAAAATGGGTGCTGCTAGGCTTGGAAAAAATTTCTAAATATTAAATTTAAAAAACTTAGCCCTAGGCAAGAACAGTATGGCTGTACATGATGCATGAAATACATTGAAAGCAGAAATATAAAATAAGGCGGACAAATGGCTCAAGAGTTGATGTAAATATTCAAATGCCAATGTCCTCTTCAGAATACAGGTTGTGGGCTAAAGACATTTACCTGCTGCCGACCCGTAAGGCCATAACGTCCAATTATTTTCCTCATTTCTTCTTTCTCTTTAACCTCTGGGAAGGAACGTAACATGTAGTCTAGAGGAGAAACATCCAAGTCAAGCAGCTCATGAAGGTGTTGATGATAACGAGCTATGCGCAAGTGTGAGTTCTTTCGAATCATACCTTCATTTGGTATCAACTGCAAAATAAAGTAAGAATAAGAGAAATACATTAAAAAATAAATTTAAACAATTTAAGCAAAATTTCCTAGTGAGGTCAGATGACCAACTCGCCAATATGGCATTTAAATCAGCCTGTGAAATGCACATTTTCAATGCACTCATTCCAACAAGACACCATTATGCTAACAATCATGACTTTTTCCTTTTTATGACCAGTGTTTTTTTTGTATAAACGAATTTCAAGTTTCCTGTTTTTTTTTACTCCTCAGCTCTGGCATGTATTTAATTGCATTATTCGCTTCGTGCTTTTTATTAAGTATCAAAATTTTTGTTGTAGCAACATCAAACTTAATAGACTGCAAAGATAGTAATTGCAGATAATTATAACTCAGTAGACTGCATGTGGACTATGGACGTTTTTAACAACTGACCAAAAAAAATCTTTCTCTCTCAATACTGGAATATTACCTTTTTCATAAGGGAGAAGCAATTAAAATTGCACACATAAATTAAAAAACAAACAACATTTAAAATGTCAGTTGTCTAATTTTATAAGGAGAATATGGGTTATTATTAAAAATGAAAAATAGCACATTATAAGGACAAGGGGAAATTTATAGCCGTTCCTTGTTCGACAAAGACATGGCAGTAATAGAATGATGCATGACAAAAATATTTTATACCAAAATTTTTTGTTCAAATAAAGTTTTGCGACAAATGCTGCTATTAGATACTCGTACTTTTTTAATTTAAACGTTTTAGGTGATATTTGCAACTAAAAAGGAACTATAAATACTTTAAATGAAATTTCAATAACGTAGTTAACAGGCCATGGATCAGTGTTGTCCAATAACCATTTGGGGACAAAAGGTACTGTTATATTGTCATGGTGGGGTGACCCGTGACTTTCGTATATGATAGATGTGAAGTGTCATTGTTTTTTTCTGACACACCGACAAAGCACACAATGTATAGATTTCATTTCTTTGTCCCCTTTGTTTCATCCTTGAGTACTGCAGCAGCCTTATAGTTCCTTTTCTTTTTTATCTCTCTTTTTATCACCATTTTCTATCTTCAAACCTAAACATAAAAAACCCACACAAGCCATTTCCCTTCCCTCTCCCTTCTTATTTATGTTGGTTTGATGAGTTTCAATTCAGTGTGTGATGGTGCTGTTTGCAACCAGATAGCATTACTGTTAAAATAAAATTCTATGGTTCCTATAAGGTAAATTTAATCATATTTTCATAAGGGCAATTACTATAACATGCCATAAAATTCCCAATACTTAACCAATCCTTTACAAACACAACAATTAAGAATCAAAATTAAGTAATCTCCATTACAGGTTTGCTAGGTGTTAAATCATCCACCAAAATTAAGATATCCAAGGTAATATTTAAATAAAAAGCAATGAAGAGCATACCTCCCCATACAGAAGCTTCAAAAGAGTACTCTTTCCAGCACCATTGGGTCCCACAAGAGCCACTCTAGTGTCCAGATCTATACCAAACTCCAAATTCTTGTAAATCCAAGGCCCATTGTGAGTGTATCGGAAGCTCACATTCTGCAATTCAAGTTGAACATTTTCTCAAAAAATAGTATATGTGAAATCCAAAATAGCACAAACTTAGCATTAAATGGCATGGAATCTAATGAGATAAACTTAATTCAATATCTCAATAAGATCTCAGCTGCTTTAAACGCCATGTTTATCTAATTGACCAACAAAGATAAAAGTGACAAGCCTTTCTTTACAAGGGTGCAACTCAAAGAACAAACAGAATTACTTCAATTACTGAAAAACAAATAATAAGACTTAATTACAGTTGACCCTTAAATTAGGCATGTTTATATAGCATGTTTGTGACATTTATTTATTTATTGAAGATGTTCAAAAACAGCACTCAGGCCTTTTACAGTGAACATTGTAACAACATCAATAAAGGAATAAATTATAACTATAAAGAGTAACATAAACAACACGTCGAAACACAAAATAAAAATAACAATTCAGCAGGTCGTGAAGTGGGTTTAGGGGAAGTTATATTGAGGGAAATTCTGTTGAGGAAAATATCAACATCAAGGGAGAGTTTAAGCAAAGCATTATAAAGACAGGGGAGACAGAAGGATAGAGACCGTTTACTGACTGCAAGACACAGGATTTGCCAGTGGAAGAGACCTGATAGTCGGGTGGATCGTGAGGGGACACGAGTGGAAACATCGAGAATAGGTAAGGTGACCTGTATTTGCCAGATACAGAGTTACTTACGAAGTAAAGATCAATGGATGCTCTCTGATCAGAGAGAGAGGATAGGCCCAATGACTTACTGTCAATGAGAAGGTCAAGTTACGAAGAGAGGAATACAATTCCAGATTATAGAATAAAGTTCAGGTCTCTTGAGAACTTTTAGGTTCGAGAGGGAAGCAGTATTCAAGAATTGGCAGGACACAAGACACAAAGAAAGTATGAAGAGCAAAGATATCATCAATTTCAGTGAAGCAGTAAATAAATCCAAGGAAAGGCATAGCACGGGAAGAAATGTTTTTGATGTGTGCAGTGAAGAGTAATTTCTGATCCAAGATCACGTCGAGATCTTTTCAAGAAGAAACTGTTGGAATAATATTGTCAAGAAGTTTGTAATGGGTTATTATGGGAGTTTTATGGAGAGAGAGAAGGACAAAGAGGAACATTTCGTGGGATTTGCATGTAGACACCATTGCTTGGACCAGGAGGAAAAACAATCCAGAGCATTTTGGAGAAATCCATATAAATATCTTGCAGTCATTGGCATATAAAAGAATTCCACATGAAGATGAAGAGATTATATCCACAAGATCATCTGTATATAGCTGGAACAGTAGGGGGCAAAGGACACTTCCTTGCGGGAAACCCAAGGTAACCAAGGTAGGAGTGGAGTAGTATCCATTGATCACAACACAGTGTCCTATTGGAGAGGAAGGATGAGGTAAGAGATAGTGATGGTAGTTGAAGTGGGTGGAGAGTTTATGGAGGAGAAGTTCATGATCAACAGTATCAAGGTCTTTCACTAGATCAATTTAATACATGTCAAGCTGTGAGGATTTTTCAAAAGAGCCAGTGATGTGATTGAGAAGAACTGAGAGATTGGTTCAAGTGGAGCTGCCAGGAAGAAAGTCATGCAGCTGGGATGAGATATAGGGAAGAGTGAAAGAGAGAAGATGCTTATGAATAATTTTTTCACAGACAGTGGACATGTAAGAGAGAAGGGAAATGGGTCTTTAGTTTTTAACAACACTTTTATTTCCACTCTTGAGAATTGGAATGTCATTAGCCACTTTCCATTGGTAGGCAAAAATTTAAGAGGGGAAGCAGAGGTTGAAGATGATGGATAGGGGTATAGAGAGTTGGAGAGAAGAAGTCTTCTTTGGGAATTCAGTTCCAATGCCGTTTGGTCCAGTGGCATTAACTGTTATCTTAAAACTGCGATCGGTGAATTGGTCATAACGGAATAAAGTGGAAAAATTTGTTTGGGTATCACTTCGAGTTAATCCATCATAGAAATTATCAAGGGTAGCACTAGTTAAAACCTCGACTAAGAGGAAAAAGAGAGCAGAGTGATGTGGACGGAGATTTGACATGGCCACCATCTTGAACATAACAGGGTTTTCCTTGTTTGACCCAAAATTTTAACTGCACACACTCATTTTCAATCACACCCTGCTCATTCTCAGTCCTGTGGCACCCGCAGTGTTATGTGCTGTTTTCACTCATTTAGTCAAGTTTTTGGATAATATATCATGACCGCCCACCTCACTTTCATTCATCACACCACCTAAGCGAAGTAACAGTCCTAAAGGAAATCAGATGAAGAGAAGAAGTGGGACGCCATGAGTTTAAGAAATAATCTCTGTGCTGATGACTGAATGAACGTATTTAGTAGACAGTATGATATGACAATGCACAATTTTCATCATAAAAGTACATGCTATGGCTGCTGGTAATGTTAGTCTAATCAGGCAGGATGACCAACTAAATAAAACTCTCCTGAACACCTGGGTAGAAGACCAGATCAGAAAAATTCAGCACACTGTGGCACAGTTTGACCAACCCGCATTTGTGACAGCCTAGTTTGTATTTGGGATGCTTTTAGTGATTCAACCCAAACACCATATGCAGTCTGAATTAAAAATTCTCAAATGTGCAGACAAAATCTTCACGTAGAAAGGAGAAAAAAATGACCAAAATGATTTAATGCAAAAATATTTAGTGGCCACTTTTGGAAACATTCTTAGGTTAAGTAAGAAAGTATCCAAAGGCAGTATCTCGAATGATAATGGTAAAGGTTCATAATTATTTTGGAAACTTTGCATCCCACTGATTGAAAAACTCGTACATAATTTGTCATCTTCAGAAACCAATTTTTAATTGTTAAGGTAATAAAGAATTCAACGGATCAATCAAGCTCACCTTATGGCTGAAAGAAATTTAAGAACAAGCAATTAAAAATGTACTTGGCTTAGGTATCTCCAATAGCCACAAACCATATGCACATAATAAAGAGGGTGATAAAGAGCATTTTTCCCAAATATTGTACAACTTTGTCATATCTGTGAACTTAACCCTATTTTTTCCATGTTCTTCTGTTCATATAATGCATTTTTATATAACATGAGATTTTCCAGAAACATAACTACCATGTTATATAAGGGTCAACCATACTTAAAATCTGTTAAGTTATATTTGAAACCATTAACTAATTAGTCAATTCAAACATACCTGAACCATGATGACCGGGGGAGGGATTTTGCCACACGATGGAAAATAAAATTGGATCACTTTCTCATTGGTAACTTTTTCCGTAAGACCTTGAGATACCATTTTGGCAAGAGTCTTTTCCTTACTTTGGGCTTGTCGAGCTAGCTTCGCACTTCCATGTCCAAAACGAGCAATATAATTCTGCAAAGTAAATATCACATTTTGAGAGATGAAAAAATCAAATACTTCTAAGTTATACAACTCAATTTCAGTAATAATAAAAATACCATATTTACTTGAGTAACCCATACCCTTGTGTACCACGATCACCCCTATTCTTGGGCCAGTTTGGAGGGAAAAAACAAATTCATGGCGGAATAAATTGAAATTTGGGATTAAAAAAAGTCTGCCTCTTCACCGATTAGCCCTCCCCGAAAAAAAGTCTGCACAGGTTAAGCCCTCCTACCTGCGTGATGCATTTTATTGGGTGATCTTTTTATGCCGAAGCTAGCAGAAATCTTCTCCTCATCTAATCTTTAATCTTCATCGCTGCTAGTTTGCTCTCCTAATGAACTCACATCATCTTGTTTACTGTCCCAAACAACACAATCTCCACAATTTTCTTGAATTTCATTAGAAATGTAACATTTCTTAAAACTTTTCACTACTATGTCCTCTGGAATCAATTTCTATAGTCAGGATCCATTGGCAGATATGTAACAACCCAGGTTTCTTTATTCTCCCTGTTGGCATAGTATCATGTACAGCACCAGCCATCCACTGTGTAAAGTTTCTTCATGTGTACTTTAAAGGGACAATTAATACAAACATCTAGTGGCTGTGATATAGTAAACATGCCAGTTGGAATAGTCACCTGGTCAGTCTTTCCTTCTCTCAATCATTGTTTTGCAGCTTCTGTGATGTGGCCACAAAAACTGTCCAGCACTAACACATTACATAGCTTTAGTAATGCACCGGAACAACACTCCCATACACACTCAATCCAGTCTAAGACCAATACATTGACCATCCAACCATTTTCTTGTGACCTTACCACAATACCAACTGGAAAATTCTCTTTTTTGGCGAGAGTTTTCTGCTTAAAAATGCCATAAAATGGAAGCTACTTTCTGTACACCAATAATGTCAACACAATGGTGCAGCATTGTTTTTCATTGCACTTTGGTTTTTGCTCCAACTTCATTCACTGTCATTTCCAATGGGATTTTGAAGTACAACATCTTTTTGAACTTCGCATGCTTGCAGTTCGCGAATTTGGACTTCGCGAATAAATTTTTTATGATCATTACTTGTGCTTTATGCCAATTATTTGCATTTCGCATCATGCGTTTACAATGACAACAAGCAAGAATTACCTCTACTTTTTTGTTTCTAAATTCATTTTAAACTTTAGCAATCTAGAAAAGGACATTATTACTCTACTAGGGAGATGCCCCTCGAAATTCACCGTGAAAGGTTTTTGTGAAATAAAAAATGAACATAAATATGCTTTGACTTTCTTTGGATGGCAAGAAAAACTTTTGTTCTTTTAGGCGTTCGTTGTTCCAAGTTTCAAACTCCTACGATGATTCTATGTACCTAATTTTAATATGCGAATGATTAATATTCTACATTCAAATGTACTCCTCATAAATAATGCAACAAATGTTGTTTACATTGGTTGCTATGAAAAGAATTTCTCTCTCCTTCTCTCTCTTGTACTAATTATACAAGCATTCAAAGCACGCTTTCACCCATAAGGATTGAAATAACAACAGGATTTTGAGGTTTAATGTAATGGTTTGGCATGGCAACATCCCGTTAAAATAGCAAGATTTCCCCAAAATGTGTGAATTAAATGTTTAACATGAGGAATTTTGAACTGTAGGTGGGAATAGATGAACAGAATAAGAAACTTCATAGTTTTTTCTTTAAAATGGGCTAGATCTGAAGATAATAGGTGAACGTTTTATAATTTAGATCTCAAAAAGAATAAAAGCCTGCAAGTCAAAAAGTCGATTTTTATGTTATCATATGGGAAATGGAATTGACTACCTTGAAGTCGAACCTAGGACTTTTTCGAAATTTTTTGTGATCATCTTACAATATGTGAATCGATCATTCCTGCCGAATATAAAAAATGAATCTCGTTCCATTATCAAGTTATTCGCATTTTTTCAAAGTAAACAAACATGATAACCATCGACTTAATTCTTCTGTAGTTCAGTTTAAACTTTACTGCCAACGGGGCTATTTTCGTTAACAGTCAAAGTTGCTGGCATCTAGCGGCCAAATTAGAAATTATTGGCTAATGGAAAAGCATCCTGCATGTTTAGTTTTTCACAACTTTTACGAGTATGACATTGAAAATATTCGTTCTTGGCACGTGAAGTTGCTGGTTTTTGACCAAAATATTTAATGATTTAATGCTATTATCTTTGTATTTTGAATGAAATTTAAGGAACTGATGTTTTGTTAGGTTTTCATAGTTTATTACGAATTTTTAATGTAAATCTAAGAATTGCTATCATCTTATAACGTAAGATTTTCTGCCGCGTATTTTGAACGCAATTACTAAAAGAAATGTTATAACATTCCTACGCTGGGTTTTGATTTTCTGTTATGCATTTTTAACGTAATTAATAAAAGAAACAACGACTTTTTGATGTAATGTATGCTTTGCAGCTTGGAAATGTTTGTTGCAGAATCCAGGAAAACATTCAACATTCCATTTCAGTAGTTCAATTTAAATTAAACTATTTCCGTAGAATGAACAAAAGAAGATCAAAAATCACAATGCAAAAATGCGCTGGAGATAAATTGCAGAAGTGCCAAAAGAAGTGTTATTGCTTTGTTATGCTGGGTTTTCATTCGCTATTACGCATTTTGAAGCTAATTAAAAGAATTTTTTCACTTTATAATGCTAGGTTTTCATTTGCAGTTGTTTTCTTTTATTTTATGTTAAACTGCATTATTTATTATAAAAAAGTGAACATTTTAGGTTGGCTGCAAACCACTATCTCATAATAACATGGCGTCTTATGGGAAAATAGGACTTGCACTTCACGAATTTGCATTTCGCATCAGTTTTCTGGACCCAATTATTAAGTTAAAAAAGGTGATGTATACTGCATTTCCAATTTGTCCACTTAAATAATGATATTGCTGCCTCACTTCAATTATATACAGTCAAACTCGGATATAACGAGCGCCACGGGACCGTCTAGTTTTGCTCGTTATAGCCGTTAAACTTAATATCCGTGAAGGCAAAAGCATGCATGCGTATGGTGAAATAAGACATAAGAAGTAAAAGTGAATATATAAACAAAGTTTACTTAGTAAATTTATGGAAAAACATAAAAATGAGAATAAACTAGAAAATTTAAAATAAACATTTGTACATATAAAATTTACTCACAGCTGCATCCTTAATCACTCCCCTTTTTAGAAAAATAACTTTGAATGGTAGCCTGTTTCATAGATTTCACTTTGAAGTCTCTTAAGTTTCCTCTTATTACACTTATTGCACTAAAAACACCATCGGAAATGTCAATGTTTTCAAAAAAATCATTTAATGTTTCCACAGCATCCTGAGCTTGAGAGTAAGTTGGCACGGCTTTCGTCGGGATTGTGTCTTCGACACATTCAACAATGTCTTCATCACTGTCTGCTGTGTTTTGTACTGTCTCTATTATTTCACTCTCCGTAGGAATTCCACTGGTAATCAAATCATCATCAACATGAACAAAATTGTCAATGTCATTTACATGGTCAAAATTCGCAATTCCATTTTCTTTAAGCCATTCTGACAGAGGTAGATCATCTTCATCAACGTTATGGTTATCAATCGAAAATTCTCCCGATATTAAACCAGACTTCCGAAAACAGTTTATGATCGTTGTAGGTGAAACATTGTCCCATGCATCTGTCATCAAATGAATTGCATCCAATACAGAGACGTTGCCATCTAAACCTCTTTCCCTCCTTTCAATCAACTGTAGAACAAAAAAATCGCTTGAAATGGCCTTTAAAACTTTTAATTATCCCCATGTCCATTGGCTGCAAAATAGAAGTCGCATTTGTAGGCAAAAACACCAGTTTTACATTGGATAACTCCTGCATATGTGGGTGCGCAGGACAGTTATCGACAAGGAGTAAAATGTTTCTATTTTTCCTCCGTAACTCGTTGTTCCACTGACTTACATATTGCTGAAAAATATTGGAAGTCATCCATGCCTTTTTATTAGCTGCATATTCAACGGGAAGCTTCTTTACATTATTGAAGCAACGCGGCTTTTGTGACTTACCAATAACAAAAAGTTTTTTTTTGTCAGTCCCATTTATGTTTGCGCACATTAAAACTGTTAAACGATTCTTAGGTCTTTTGCCACCAACACATTTGTCACCTTTGAATTTAAACGTTGCATCAGGCATCATGTTGTAAAACAGTCCAGTTTCGTCGGCATTGTAGATGTCTTCTTCTCTGTAACCTTTTCGACACTCCTCCCAAACACTTTTCACCCATTCACTTGCCGTTTTTGAATCTGCTGACAGGGCCTCTCCACTGACTTTCGCATAAACAATGTTATGCCGATTTTTAAAACGATCGAGCCACCCATTATTGCATGTGAAGTTTTCATGTCCTAACTGTTTTGCAAATTTATCTGCCTGTACCTTTAAAATGATGGGGAAACCAGCATTTCTCTGCATCTTAAACCACTCCAGCAGTGCTTGATCAACAGTACCCAAGTCACACTTCCTCATTTTTTTGTTCGTTGTTAGGTTGTTCTCTAGTGCAGATAAAATCCCTTCTTTGTTTTTCCATAAGGTTGAAACCGTAGACGACGATAAATTAAATTTTTTGCACACTTCAACATTTTTTTCACCACTTTCTAACTCTCGAATAATATCAACCTTTTCGCGAATAGACAGACACTTCCTTTTATGTACGGACATGTTACTCGTTCAAGGGCAAAATCTCAACTGATTTTTGTGATCAACGCTACGAACTTTCTTTGCAAACTGCGAGCATACCAATTCCAGGAAGAGTTAATGAGGAGACGGATTAAATCTGGGATTTCCCATCTTTACGTGGGAAAGGGTGTTGGGTGCATTCGGCTGAGCGACGGGGGCGGGCGCCATTGTACATGCCCTTAGCCCCTTACCCCCCTTCCAAACACAACCTCCTGGCTGTAAAAGAGCTGTGGGTTGGGAGGAGAGGACAAAGGACCTCCACAGGTGCCACTGTACCTGCAAGTTGGGAATTCTTGGTTTGGACGAAGGGATTATTTTTTAACAACAACGCCGCGGTCTTTAACCTCCCCGAGGGATAGGGTGTAGAGGCTGGACTCGAGAACACAAGGTTACATATCTTGGGTCACTATGAGGATTGAAGGGGCTGACCGCCACCGCGTTTGAGACAGTGAGACGTGGTCGAAGTTTGCTCGATATATCCGTGAAGCGTGCTCGTTATATACGTGAAATATTTGTATGTAAATACTCGTAAACTTATCTTGGAGGTAGCATTTGCTCACTATAGCCGTGACCTCGTTACAACCGTGCTCGTTATAAACGAGTTTGACTGTACTTCTAAAAGCTGATCAACTGAGAAATTGTTCTTCTCCTCCCAATAGACAGGCCTTTTCTAGTAAAAAAAATTGGTGCAGCCATCTGTTGCTCATTGTATTTTTGCCCTGCTTCACCATTTCCTATTTCTTTTGACTCTCTTATAATTTATAATTTTTCACTAACAGTAAATGAGTGCAATATCTTCCAAATGGTAATGTCAATTAAATGGGGTAATGTCAATTAAAAAGATACACTTTAAATCAGCCTGAACTTTATCCACCAAGGGCAAGGATATGTCTACTTGGCAAGTCATCTGTTGTCTACACATAGGTTGGTTTGCATGGAGATAGTCATCAAGCAAGTCACTAGGCACTAAACTCCAAGCCAAGCACCTGCAGTACAGGCGTATTCTAAACATTTGCTTGGTCGTATAAATATGCGTATACTTCATACAATTCTTCGTCTTCTGGGAGTATAAATATATATGCATGCTGCAGTGAATTTACTATCAATACTTGCAATTTATATAATCTGCTCAGAAATCTTCATGCAAGATGCACAGTCCCTTTTTTGCTGACGTTTTGGGGGGAAAATTGCACAGGGTACACAAGTAAATACGGTAGCTTGAATTAGAATTAAAGAAATATTTTCTAAGAAAGCAAAAATATGATGTGCTTGAAAAATAAGGATATAACAACATCTTCAAAGCTGAACTGTTTGTGCCAAATTAATAATAAACAATATTTGTTCAGATCTAAAGCAGTTGATTAGTTATCAGATAGTAGTCTTCATCAGTATTTAATTCCAATATAACTTAGTTAATAAAATTCCAAAATAAACAACAAAGGAGGTTGTATGTAAGAGTTAAGAATTTAAGTCAGAAAACCTAAGAATTTTTTAAAGTGTGTTCACCCTTGAATTTAATGAGGTTAAACTCTAGGTGGAACATTTCAAAAGAAGATTGAGAGGTTGCAGTAGAAGCGACAGATCTTGTCATTTTCATGGATTTCTGGAAGGACATACATTTTAGGTATGGTAGGTAGGTACACCAAGTTTCACAATTTAAACCAAATAGTGAAGAAATATAACCAGAAACAGCTTCCTTAGATATTATTATGAAGTGTACAGCTGCTCAAAAATATTCAGAGAAATGCAGGCTAAGTAATTTTAATTGACAGGAAAATAAAATTATGCTTCAGATTTTAATGGCAATTTTACAGCATGAATCCAGGCATCAGAGGACATCACTTCCCACATATATATTCATGTAACTCTCAAGATTAACTCAAAACTCTAAGACCAGACATAGTCCAGTTGAGAAGAATCTATCTCAAAGAGACATCATATTCTCGGCCAAAATCATCATTTGCACTGGTGAAATTTTAATTTTTGAAGCCAATGGAAGGAAATGGGCAGCAAAAATAACTTTCAAGTTTAAAAACATGTAATTCGCCTAAAACTCATACATGCCGAAATACCTCCACTGTCAAAGGACAATATACATTTTTTAAATAGATGGGAATCATAATACACTTGAAAAATTATGATTACTTTTTCTAAGATTAGCTCAATTAAGTCAAACTTAATCAAATACTAAATACAAGGAAATATCTAAATGAGGCTACAATACCTTCATGTGTGCAATTTGGTCCTGTTCCCATTGATACTGCTTCATTTGGTTTTCCAACAATTCCAAACGTGTCCGCACAAATGCTTCATAATTACCCTGAACAAAGGAGAAAAAAAACAAAATGCATCAATAGTATAATCTCCTGAATCATTATTTGTAACAAAATTACAATCTGGCTAATATTTCAGCCACTGACTGTCATGGGGGGCAATGAGTATATTTGTCAAACATTCCCGTTGTATGCAACAGAACAAAGATTATACTCACAGCTCGTTGAGTTGTAGTCATTATTTTATAAGAAAGATATCTTAGAACTATTGTGCAGTTTTGAAAGTAAAGAAATGGCCTTTCATCTCGTATATACAGGGTGGTCCACATTAAAATGAGCTTTGAAAATGAAATAACTTTTCAACAAGTGAAAAAACCTACACACATTGGGATTACATATCATAAATCACTTCTTGCAAATGAAGTCATCTGATGTGGCCACCACATGACCTTCTCCATATCTGTAATATTTCTAAAAATTCCAAATAGAGTAGATAATAAATATTTCAAGTACCGTAAATACCCGCATATAATGCGCTTTTTTTTCGAAATATTTGAGTTAAAAATTAGGATGCGTGTTATACGAGGGTACATAATCTTCCTATTTTCATTTGACCCCATATTTCCACAATTTCGGCACAGTAATTGCTGCCCAGGTATCCTCATATTTTTATTGGTGATTTTTACGAAAAGTGAGATAGATAATAGTAAAAGTTTATTAACTAATTCTATAAACATACATTAATTAGATATGAAAAGAATTAATTCAGTATTTATTCATTTTAAAAGCCAAGAAATTCTTCGTCACTGAACCATTCTTCTTCGATGTTGTTATCGGAATCGTCATCTTACGCATGATGTCACCCTACACCGGCACCCAGCCTGGTGGTGAGGTACTGGTACTACTTACAATTAGAAACAATGGCAGCTGATGCCTTTGAGTACGCTGGGAGTTGATGCTTCTTGTAGAACTAAATAAAGTTACCGTTCCCTACCTTTCTCTCAGCATTCATACGTGATTTATTCTTGATTCTTAGAGTCTGTAGTTAATTATGGTTATCTGCTATTGTTTACGTGCTCCAGTGTGTTCTAATAAGGGTGCAACTGAAGGTTGGGCAAACCCGTCCACCTCAGACGTGACAAAAACATATGTAAAAAACAGGATTATCGTCATTCCTTCATTTTATTAGCTCAAATAATGTCATATGTCCTACTATGAAATTAATATAATTCGATTTATTGTGTATATCCTAATATCACCCTGTAAGTAAAAAGAGTATGTAATGATTGAGTTAGCTGACATTCTTTTGGAATGTTATTCAAAAATTTCATTTCACACTTTCATTGTTACCAATATATAATATCAATAATTCAATTATTGCTTTAGACCACGTTACACCATCTACTTAATTCTGGAACGGTAACGCTAAAAAAAATCTGTTCGTGCTATACGTGGGTATATAGAAAAATCATAGATTACGAGGCTGAAAACCCCCCTGCGCATTATACGCGGGTATTTACGGTAACTGCAAAAAATTTAGACTACAAAGAACAGAAATAAACTCAAACCATAGCCTTCTGATATTGGATATAGCCACAAAGCTCCAACAATTAAGAAAAGAAATTGGAGCGTTACTAAGATGTAACTACGAGTCAATTGTTAACAATAGTCATCGGTAGGTGGCGTGGTGGTGACAGCTAAAAATATAAGATATCTCTTAAACAATGCATCATATGGAAAAATGTTTCAAACAAATGTTGTAGAAAATTAAATTTCCTACAACTTTTATTCCAATATATTTTTACATTTATCAAGTATTAAAGCAAATATTTCAAAATAACGGATGTGACAAGAGTAAACACCCACTTCCGGTAGACCGATTTTTACCAAAACTAATCAGTTCTTGTGACTGTCATAAAAATGTTAAATATAAAATTTTGCGTTGACCTTATTAATAGTTTTTGAGTTCAAGCACCCACAAAAAGCTATCACATACATACATACACACACACACACACACACAGACATCATCGAGAAAATGGTCAAAATCATGGTACTACTAAAGGAGTTAGGTCGTTGCGCATCTCAGGCGAGCGTCACTTCGAGCGTGTGACGTCACATGGCATATATATTGCGCTTGCCGCCTATGATTTACCATTGACTGTGGTTGCTGGTTTGGAAATTGTTATCTTTTCTCTTGAACTGTGGCTTTCTCAGTGAAATTACGTCTTGTGCGGTATTTGGTTGTAACAACAGTTACAAAAAGTGTAATGGTAGGGTGAGATTTTTTCGATTTCCCCAAGAAAAGTCCATTCACGAAACATGGATTCGAGCATGCCGGAGAAGAGACAACATAAACGTGAAAACAGGTAAGAGCAGGTATTCTTTGGTTTAAATATGCTACTTATTAATTTAATCTATATCTATTTATTTAATTATAGCTGGTGAATTGAACTTCAGTGATCTGGTTGTAGTGAAACTAGTGATGTCGATATAAATAGTGAAAGCATCAATATTATGAAATTTATTCATTCCGTATGATGTTAACTATTGCTTAATCGATTTATACAGTGTCTCTTCGGTGGATTTATGCATATTTAGAATGAAAGTGCTTGGTGCAATATAAATTTGTCACAAATACAGTATGTTGAGAGAATAGCATGTTAAAAAAATAGTTGTATTTTTTGTATAATTCTTAAATAACTTTTAACAAGATCTGAAACATTATTTATTTAATTTACAATATATACCTACTTAACATCATTAGCGTTACTAAAATACAAAATTTTACTGTTGCGTTAATGACCATTTTTATGTAAATTTAGCAATGTTTACAAACATGTGTCTTCTAATTATACAGCACCAGTTCTTCCTACATATGTTCATGTGCAGTGTTTATAAATTTAAATATCATATGATTTAACGAATTATTATTTACATTAGAAATTTAGTGTGTTTTCTGATTGATTTAAGTTTTTGAAAAATATAAATCTACAATTTTGCCCATTTTTCCGTGAGATCTAAAAGGAATTTATTAAAATCTCTTTTAGAAAATGATGAAACAATGCTGGATGCATCAAACATGTAAGTACTCCATCTTCAAAAGAATTTATTACACAGTGTATATTTAATTTTTATTAAAATTCATGCAGTTGGGTAATATACTTGTACAAATAAAATATATTTTTAATACAGAAGTCAGTCTTACTGCTCGACTGTTATTATTTTAAATTTGTCTTTTGAACTAGTATGGAGAGCATCTTAATGATTAAAGGAAGGGACTGGTAACATTAAGATGTAAGCAATTAATGTTCAGGCAATACTTTATATAGCATAGTGTTCTTCATCCAGATGTATGAAACTTTGTATTACAAAGAATCCATAATTAGCTACATGAGTTTCAACTTTGCAAATTGTAGCTATAAAAACTGCTTTTAGCTTTAAATTGTACTCATTTTCTAATTATGATTAAGCCTCTCCCTCTACCTCCGCTATTTTCATCCTTATTATCAATTTTTATTTCATTTCAGGGGTGCAGGGTCTACAGTACTAGATGGTATAAATGTGCTGCCAGTAGACTTATCTAACGACACACTAAATGAGTGGGTGCTAAAAGTGAATGAATTAGAGACAGAAAATAAGCAGCTTAAGGATAGAGTACAGAAACTGGAAGAGGAAAAAAGGAATTACATTTATGTTTTGAGGCACAGGCAAAGGACATTGGAGGAAAATATGATAAGCGTGTCACAGAAATACTGTCTCAGTTTTTTTCTCCTGGCCAGGTAACGTGCATATTAAACCCGGGGAAAAGAATTGTTTGGTCAGAAGCAGATATTTCAGCCACCATTTCATTGCGGTATGTCAGTAACAAAGCATATCGATATTTGAGAAATCATCTCAAGTATCCCTTACCTTGTCTTACTACACTCAAGTCTTGGGTAGCCAGGTATGACTTCAACTTTGGATTACAGAGGAATGTCCTGTCAGTAATGAATATTAAGAATAAACGCTTAACAGAACTTGAGAAATTTACTGTAATTTATTTTGATGAAATGAAAATAAGTAGTGAATTGTGCATCAATAGGAAGTCAGAACGGGTCTTTGGCCCCTTCGAACAAGTACAAACTGTAATGGCCCGTAGTTTGTTTGGAAAATGGAAACAACCCATTTAGATCAGGCAATGACTAAAAATCTCTTATTTGAGATAATTAATGCCTTAGAGGAAAATGGCTACAAAGTAGTTGCTCAAGTTAGTGACTTAGGTCCAACAAACAGAGCCCTGTGGACTCAGCTTGAGTGCATGAGTGTGTCACTGGCATGGCAGTAATGTCTCTAAACTTGAATGTGGTATGGTTCTTAGTACTTCTATTTTATGTGAAGACTAAATAACAATAAGAATGAATGGATGCATGAATGTTCCTATCCATGGTTCTGCTATCTTGTCGTGGTGGATAGGCCTGTGTGTCTCAATGATCCCAAGTGTAATGCCATTGTGAGAGTATGATATTAATATGGCTCTCCATGTCAATAACACAAAGTGAGAGACCAGACTAAAGCAGATTACCAGAATAGGGCTGGGTAGGCATTCACACACCCAGAAATTTACTTCAAGGGGGTCTGAGGCCAAAAACAAATTTCCAGCAATTGATTAAATAAGTCCAACTCAAATAATATAAATTTGTATAACTTTTTTAGTTCTCATAACTCAGCACAGCAAGTGGCAGCATAGCAAGAGGAAATGTAGCAAGTCTGTAGTGTGGTTATCACATATTCCACAAATGTCTGTACACCAGGGGGAACCACCCCCTGAGTACGTCCTTGTAGGTGGGCCTCAATCACAGTTCACATCATCAGTGGTTTTCATATTCTCATCAATCAATCTTAGCTTTTGCAAGTAAATGTTTGGTCACAATATTGTTAATATTGATTTTATATCGGTGACAAAATGCCAATGGAGTTAATGGTAAGAAAGTTTGTACCATATTTTGTTATGTAACATATGGTCCATGTTTGGAACAGATGTGTTGTTTATGATTACAAAATAAATTTCTGAATCCAACAAATTTTTGCATTTATCAATAAATATTTTAATCTGCTTTTAAATTATTTTCCCTACAACCCATCTTAACCCTTTCACGACCGGAACGCCCGAAAACGCCCGTAATTATGACTGCTGTGATCGGCCGGACCGCCCGAAACCGCCCAAAAAAGACTCTTTCGAAATTACCTCCAAAAACTCGGATTGGTCGACGTATCTCGTTGAAATGGCTTGTTTCTCATGTTAACAAAAGAATAACGAAATCAACTAGATTGTTGGCGTCCTTTTTGGAGTTTGCGTACACGTGTTTTTTCGAAGTTTTTGATCAACATTTTTTCGGTTTTCTTCGCGAGTCAAGTCACCCCAAATGGCTGACGATAACTCAAATTATGCCAATTTGAATGGGAGTTTGAATTCTGACGATTCAAGCGATGAATTCTTGGGATTTGACGTGGAAGACGATAGTTTCGGTGTAACTTCAGGCAATGCTCGACGAGGTTTGGAAGGCGAGTCAGACATCGAAGTGTCTGATTTTTCGGATGATGATAGTTTATCCGGAGATGAAACGCAAAATATTTTGTCTGATGAGGGAGATTCCGTAAATATTCAGTGGAGCGAGTCTTTGGAGCCTGTACGAATTGAGGAATTTACCAAAAAGTGTGGTCCAACTGCGGAGATGGATGCTGATGCTGAACCGATCGAATTCTTCCAGCTGCTTGTGAAACCAGAATTCCTCGAAACTGTGGCCCAGGAAACAAATAAGTATGCTGAATTTCGCCAAAAAACGGTGAAAGATAGTGATTGGATTCCAGCCAGTGCATCAGACCTTAATTCATTCCTTGGAGTTAGTGTTATGATGGGAATAAATGTGCTTCCAGAAGTGAATCATTATTGGAGCAATGACGATTCGTTAGGTAACGCATTCATAAAACGAATTATGTCCAGAAACAGGTACAAATATTTGTTAAAATATTTGCACCTAAATGACTCCGAAAAGCAGCCCGATAAAACTGGTAGTTATGATAAACTATACAAAGTGCGTCCTCTCTTGACCCACCTGTCAGAAACATTTCTGAATAATTTTGTTCCCCCATGTCATGTGAGTGTCGACGAGGCCATGGTCAAATTCAAAGGCAGGCTTAGTTTCCTGCAATATATGCCAATGAAGTCTGTGAAAAGGGGTATGAAAATTTGGATTTACTTTTAATGTTTACACTGGTAAAGCCGAGGCTAAAAGTGCAGAAGGGTTGGGGTATGACACAGTGATGAGACTAACAGAGACAATGAAAGGGGCATATCGTCATCTTTATTTTGACAATTTTCTCAATAGCGTGAAGCTGCAAATGGACTTGTTGAGAGACAAAACGTATAGTTGTGGAACCATGAGGGCGAATAGGAAAGGGTATCCCTTGAAAAATATTTTTAAAATGAAAAGGGGTGAGTGTGTTCACAAGCAGAGTGGTAATTTGGTGGCTTCTGTTTGGCAGGACAAAAGGACTGTTCACCTATTATCTACAAATTCTGACCCTAACATGGTGCAGATTTCAAGAAAAGGGAAAGGTCGAGGCCAAGAAACTGTCATGAAGCCTGTCTCAGGAACTAACTACAACAAGTTCATGGGAGGTGTTGATTTAGCGGACCAAAAAAGGTCCTATTATGAGCTTGGAAGGACTGGGTGCAAGTGGTGGAGATATTTGTTTTGGTGGTTCATTAATGTTGCAATTGTTAATTGCCATGTATTGTACTGTTTGTGTCAAGAGTCAAAACAAAAAAAGCCCATGACTCATTTTCAATTTCGGCACCTCCTTGCCAAGCAACTGTGTGGTGGGGTTCCTAGTAAGAGGAGCATTCCTCAAAAGAGAAAATTAGAGAAGTTACTTGAAAAAGAGAATGCAGCAAGTCATTCTCTAGTAAAAATGCCAGGTAGAAAAAGAGTATGTGTGCAGTGTTTAAATGAAGGACAGAAGGCACAAAAGGGAGGGAGCATTCAAAGCTCTTATGGGTGCATGCAATGCAATGTAAATTTATGTAAATCTTCTGGTTGCATGCTAAAATACCATAATGCTATTTCTTTAAAATAAATAAATTGTTTTTTTTTATGTCTTTTTTAGTCAATAAATAGCCTTTTAAGTGAATGTTGTATTGTTTTACTAAATCTGACCCTAATTTTGGCAGCCATCTTGGATTTCTCTGGACTTTTGGGGTCAGACTGACTACAGCATCTCCGGTCTTGAAAGGGTTAATTATAACATCTATAAACTGAGCAGTCTAATCTTTTTGGAGTAATGTGGCATTGTTTAATTAAAAAATATGACATGGCCAGCACATGATTTTTCCATAGGTAGTAGACAGTTGGTCAGTTGTATTTAAATGCAAATATAACTTGAGCATATCGTAGAAATTCATTTTTGCCATTATTCTAAGGAAAAGTTAAAACCATAAAATTTGTAACCTGCATGCACTAAGGCATCATTCATCATCATGCTTCTGTCCGAAGACAGGTTTTAACTGAATCGCTGCCTCCATTTCTCTCTCTCCCTAGAAGCCTCTTTTATACCTCTATAAGTAGTATATCCCTGCTTTATATTATCTAATATTCCTATTCTTTTTCTCCCTCTTCCTCTTTTTCCACTAATTTTTCCTTCTAAGATCGTCCTTTGTAAACACTGTCTTCTCACTATGTGCCCTATCCAATTTGCTTTTCTTTTCCTGATTGTTTTTATTAGCATCCTATCTTCTCCCACCATTTCTAATACTTCTTCGTTTCTCTTCCTCTCTGTCCATTTCACTTTCATCATTCTTCTCCATACCCACATCTCAAAACTTTCTAAATATTTTTCCTCCTTTCTCCTTATCGTCCACGTCTCTGCACCGTAAAGAGCTATGCTCCATATGTAGCATTTTGCTAATTTCTTCCTTGTTTCTAAATTTCTTGCTTGTGAGAAGCTCCTTCTTCTCGTTAAATGCTGCTTTTGCCATTGCAATCCTACTTCTGATGTCCTGTGTACTACTTCCATCCTGTGCTAAAATACTGCCGAGATATTTGAAACTACTTACTTGTTCCAATTTTTGGCCATTTACCATTATATTTAATTCTTTATGTTCCTTTGAAACCACTATGACTTTCGTTTTTTCTGTATTGATCTTCATTCCATATTGTTGGCCAACCTCAACTAGTCTGTCTGTCATCCTCTGAAGCTCTTTCTCGCCTTCTGCTATTAAGCCCTGATCATCTGCGTATTTAATGGTGGTAATACTTTCACCTCCTATCTTAAATCCTTTCTCTTCCATCAACGCTTCTTCTGTTATTGTTTCTGCATACATATTAAATATCGCTGGTGAAATAGGACAACAATGCCTCACTCCCCTCCCTATTGAAGTACTTTCTGTTTCTTCTCCTTCAACCCCGACTCTAATCTTTTGATCAAAGTAAAGGTTTTTAAGCAGTCTTTTATCTTTCCAATCTATTCCTATTTTGTTTAAAATACCCAGCATCTTATCCCATTTCACTCGGTCAAAAGCTTTCTCCCAATCTACAAAACAAAAATACATATCTTTATTGACTTCTAGCGCTCTTTCTATCATCATCCTCATACATCCTATAGCATCTCTAGTCCCCCTTCCTCTTCTAAAACCAAACTGATTATCTTGCAGCTCCTTTTCTATTTTACATTCAATTCTTTTGGTTATTATTCTGGTTAGAACTTTAGCTAAGCTAAGCTAAGGCAGCAACACCCTATTTATTGAGGGCTTCATAGATATTTTGTAAGCTAAGCTTGAAGTGATAGGTCTTACATCTTGTGATTGTCATATGCGCAGTTGAATTTTTGAAATTACTAAATATAAACTCGGTAAACCTAATAGGCTAATTTTTGGTGGAAGGGATGAGCCATTTTCCATAAGATAACAAAAATCGATTTTTCAATTTAAAGACTTTCACTCTTTTGTAAATGAAAATTAGGAAGAACTTCAGATCTAGACCTTTTTAAAGAAAAATAAATAACGAGATTGTATTGATGCCTTAATCCTAATATGTACTATATACATTAAGGAATGCATGTGAATGTTTTAATATGAGAGAGGAAGAAATAAAGAAGGAAAGAGACAAAATTAAAGGTTCAATAGATTAAAAATAATTTTGGACGTAAAAGAATTGTGTACCGTGATGTATTTCTTTGTCATGCAATTTCCATTCACCCATAACTATTTTTTATCTCTGGAACACTCAATTATGTGAATTTTATAATATTTTTATTTCAATTTCAATTTAATTCACGCATACCCGTCATATTTGAAGGGCAATTACGCTAGTGAGTGATAAAAACGCCAGTATTTACGCAAAATTCGAAGAAATCAATGACGAAAAAACTAAAATTTAACTTGGGAAAAATCGGCCTTTGAGTGAGAATCATATGGAAAATGAAGCCCTTCTCTTTGAGATGAGTTCGAGACCTTTCTTAGAAGTCTTTTTCCTTCTTCGAAGTTCACTTGATGCCGAATGTTCTTAACAAACTTGAACTTTTTCCAATTCTGGTAATTCGTTAAAAAATCATTGTATATACAAATTAACGTCCCAGGATTTTATAGCATGACTTATAAATGTATTATTTATAATAACGAAGGGTGAAGAAATAAAAAGACTGATATCAGCAGCCGATTTACGTTAATTTTTATACAAATTTTAAGCTTCCCACTACAAAGCTGATGCCACGTGATGACATGCGCGAACTGAACGCGTTTTCGTCCACTGGAACGACCTACCTCCTTTAGTAGTACCATGGTCAAAATGTGTTCAGGGGACCTCAAAATGTGTATTTTCATTGAAATCTCGAAGTAGATTTTTTTCATGAATACAATACTTTCCCCTATACTACGTATATGGAGAAAGTAAAAATGGAAAAATAACAAGAGGAAACACTCGCTTCCGGTTGACCGATTTTTGCCAAAAACTAATCAGTTATTTTCCCTATAAGAAAAATGTCAAATATAAAATTTTGCATTGATCTGATTACCGTATATACTCATGTATAGTTCGAGTTTTTAAGACCAAATTTTTGTGCAAAAAATTGGGGGTCGAACTATACACGAGTAATACTTTTGAGGGTTTAAAATCTCGGATCTAAAAAATTATATTTTAAAAAATATCATAATAAAAATCAAGATTTTTTTGGTCACCCACCTCGCTGACTTCTATGATATAGCTCCAAAACTTCTTATTTACCTTTAATTTTATCGATTTTCATTAGAACTATGTTGTGTTTTTAATTTTTTCTTTTTCGAAGACTTATATACCTGTCCTGTATTATCTCGAAATTCTGATTTGATTGCAACCCAGTAGTAGTTTTCAATATTTTTTTATACGTTCTGTGGTGGGTTATAGTGCATTTTAACCAAAATTCGTAATGGAACCATTATACTGACCTTTTGTCATCATAATGTTGTTACGTAAATACTAAAGCCTGTCTCATATTCAGCGATTGTTTTCTTGATTTCTATGCATCTTTCTTGCGTCTTATAACAACAGATGAGTTGGAATGAATTATATTGAAAGTGTCATTGACGACGTTACTTTATGGAACTTCAACAACTTGGATAAAAATGAATAACTTTGTAACATCCCAGTCTTCCTACTGCTTCGATAACCCACCAATATTGTTAATTCCAAATGATGATATCAATGTATAAAGTCACAAAGCTGAAGAATTAAAATGAGTTTATTTCATCTGAGTTTTAGGGTCCAAAATTGTCAAAATATCGATTTTCTGTTTTTTATGTAAAACTATATCTGGAACCTTGTTCCAACCTGGGATAGTGTTTATTTACGTCAGCGGCCATTTTTAAAGGTCAAAAATTGGCCATTTAAAAGTATATGCACAGTCTTTTAAATCTGCGACTCCCCATTTATATACTCCATACTTTGTCATTCAAATTGTTTTTTTTTCATACATGATGCCTATAAGGCTTTGTGTGCCATCTATTGACTATTGGGTGTACTTGGTACTCATGGCTACAACGAATGTCAAGTGAGAAAAAACTTTCATAAAGTCTAATTTTAGTTTTTCGTTTGCGTCATACTTACTGTAATATTTTTAGTGTATTATTTGTTAGCCTTGAATCCTTTTTTTGCTATTTTAACGTATTCTTATGACTAAAAGAATTTGAAATGACTCGTGTGACGTAATATCCTGGTAACGTTGTTTACAGTTTTATGCCGTACTTGTGAAAAAGTCTCCTTACATAATTTTTGAACTACATATATAATTTTTTGGTGAGTTCATAGTATTCAGTATGGATAATATTCGCAGTCGGTGGAATAAACCAAAGGGTAGAAAGACAAAGAAAAGTGAACGTGCCCTTGCAAATGTACAGAAACGATGGGGAAAGTATTCCAATGTCGACGTTAACACTAAGGAAGATGACACCCCTATTGTGACTGAATATGATCCACAGCCAGGTCCATCTTGTGAATCTTCTAATGAAACATCAACTCCTATAAGCACCGCAAGTATACGAAAACTAAGCTAATTTGACGACATTTCAAGTGATTCTAGTAAAGTTGGTGTTGATGACTTCATGCTTGTCCATCGCAATACTTTCCAGAAATTGTTAAAAAATCAGAAGTGCTCTGAGTGTGATTGTAAATCGTTGTGTGTGCAAACTAGGGAAAGGAAGGGGTTTTGTAGCAAACTAATAATGAAATGCGATAGCTGTGGTTATTTACATTCATCCACCTACACAAGTCCATGCACAAATGCCAAGAATCAAAGACCACCTTTTGAAGTGAATAGAGCAATGGTTGATGGGTTTGCTAGTGTGGGCTTAGGTCATGCAGCTATGAATAAAGTTTGTGTTGCTGTGGGAATGAGAGGTATCATTCATAACTTTTATTAAAGGTTTTACGAGTAATATGAGTCTATTAATTTTCGTTATATAAGCTTAATTTTCGTCTATTTGTTAAAAATTCTGCCACCATTCGTATGTCACATCTCGTAGTTAAAAAGTAATAAATATTTTTCTTCTCAAGATCGTGCAATAGGTTTACGAAGTTTACAGTTGATTATTAGTATAGTATTATTATGATACTAAAAGCTGTTGAAAACCAAGACCGTTCTATATACCTCGATTGTGAGCTTCGAGATATCGAAACGAAAAATGTCGATCCTGACGGAAATCTAGGGTAAAAGAGTAAGTAGGAAGCTAGGGTCGAATTATACACGAGATATATGAAAAAATCTAATTTTTTCGCCGAGAAATCTGAGGTCGAACTATACATGGAGTCGAACTATACACGAGTATATACGGTAATAGGTTTTGATTTAGAGCACCCACAAAATCTTGGCAACAGGCAGTGGCAGCTGGTGGTTGTTTCAGCTGATAGGGCCAACTGTGTTAAAAGTAGCCTAAAATTAGAATACAAAAAAGTATTTAATATTTTAGTCACCGAAAAATGTACAGTAGTGAGTAGATGAAAAAAGTGTCTTGCAGCTAAAATGAGTGATAAACAAAGTCCATTCAGTGATCTTTCTTGTTATAAAATAAATCAATAACTTTTCTATTGATAACCTATGTTATTTACAAAAGCTTTTTCACACGATAGCATGCCTCAAGCACTTAGTCTTTCTTCTTTCATACTATTCCTAAGAAAAGTCTTTAATCTTTTCATCATTGAAAAACTCCGTTCTGCTTCTGATGTCGACATAGGTATCGTGATCAACACTTATAAAAGCTTTATTGTCTCTTGAAATGTTTCACACAAATCATCACCCAAAATTAGCAACAGAAATGGTACTGCACCAGAAACTGCTCTCAATTCCTCTCTTTCGTATAAAACTTTAAGTTCACTCTTCAGTCTCTTTTTTACAAAAAAGGATACTTTTCAATTATTTTACTGAGATACGTGTCAGGGAATTTTTTTCTGTAATTATCAAATTCTTCGACTACAAATAGATTCGTAACCATGAGGTGTCTAGTAAATTGAAATCTATCTTCTATTTCTGTGATTATGGTGACACAATCTTCTTTACCTTCTCTCTTCCTGCAGGCAAAATCGCAGTCGGTGATCCACGGTTTTTTTGGTCAAACTTCTTCCTCTTCATTTCCTAACTCGACTTCAACCTGTTCGGCAATCACATCAACTTGGTTTCTGACTGTCTGTATGTTATTCTCGAAATGCTGCATTGCTTGCTGTACTTTAACTGGATCGGAGATTCGTTTTTGAACCTGACTAAAAATTATCTCCACGTGAGGCATTATCCGGTGAAAAAGCATTAACCAAAAGACAAAGTTATTTTCTTTCAGCCTAGGTTTATATGCACCTGCTTGTGTTATAGTAGACTGCAACTTTATATCATCACTGTTTTCAACAATTTCCATAAACGTTATGAGTTCTTTCCTATATTCATACAGTGCTGACTCCACGAGAATGGAAATTCCATCTGCTCTGTGATACCCGGGGCAATCTTCTCTGTACAACGTCATCCAACACTTTTGCTCTTTGGGGTGAATTGGAAAAAATGAACAGATTCCAGAGAAAAATGCAAAAAAGATTGGCAGTTGATAAATGCTGCATTAGACATAATGAGATTCAGCTGGTGGACATAACAGTGGACGAAATTAGCAAGTGGATACTTGTCTTTTATTAGTTTCTGAATGCCATTAAAACATCCACTCATAACAGAAGCACCATCAAAACTTTGTGCTATAAGTTTATTGGGGCTGTCACCAATTAGGAGGTCGAGTTGTTTTAAAATACTATCTGCGATTGCATGAGCCTCACGTCCATCAGGATTAATGAAATTCCAGAACTTTTCTGCCGGTTTTCTGCCTACAATGTAACGTAATACAATGACTAACTGAAATTGACATGACACGTAGTAGTTTCATCGGCTATCAATGCTACATAATCTACTTTTTTGAATTTCTTTGCTAACTTATTCATGGTATACTTCAAACATGCATTCCAGCAACTCATTCTGTATAGTTTTAGCAATACCTTTAAACACAGCTGATTAGCTAAGGTGAACTTTATCTAACTCAGAATGAGAAACTCCCTTATTCATCTGATTCATCATGCCCTCTCAATGCTAATTCTAATGCCCCACAAAAATACAATTTATAATCAAATTTAATACATACCTATTTTTATCTACTTGTTCGTTATGTTTAGATATAGTTAGCCGATACTGTGATGACTTTGAATATTTGTTTTGCCCAGCAACGATAAACTCAAAACATTGTTCATATGTTGTTTAGATTTTTCATGGTCCCTCATTTTTTCCCAAATGTGTACCAAGTCCAAAATCCCGTTCCTTGACCAGCTGACATCTTGGAAAAGAACACAAGGAAAACAAAAAAAAAACGCATTTTTTCATCACACCCACACAGCCAACTGTTCTTCAAATAAATATCAGCATTAAATTTACGACACCTTTCCTGTTTGTTGGCACACTGTTGCTTTTTAACTAATTTAAAATTAGGGCGGGGTCTTCCCATTCGTTTTATTTCGAGTTTATCATTGTAAGACAATGATGAAAACGGCTGTTTTAATAAAGCACTTACCATATGCAGTGTGGAGAATTGAAACATTCACGCTTACCAATACTATACCAAGCTGCTAGCTTGAAGGTCGGCCGAGCCAAACTGAACTTGGCCGCAACGGTCGATATACTCAAGCACAGGAGAGGGTAGGTGAAAGGGAGAAAAGCATGCAGTGCACATGCATTCCACAACTGGTGACCGAGGCAGCTAGGCGGTGGCCTGGCTCTGCACATGGAAGTGGGGGAACTCCCTGCCGGACTCGCTGCCCACTCCTCCCGCAAATTCTCTTACCGACTGAGTATTATACTGCTTCACGACAACTTAACATATTAAAGACTCAAAAATGAAATCAATCTGTTCAAAAACCATTATTTATACTGCTTTTTTCTTTCTGTGAATTTTGGTAGGTCCATGGCTCCATGGCCCTATGCCAGCGGCCGCCCCTGGTCACAGACACACACACACAGACACCCACCCACACAGACACACCCACACAGACAGACATCCTCGAGAAAACAGTCAAAATGTGTTCAGGGGACCTTAAAACATGTGTTTCCATTGAAATCTCAAATTCGATTTTTTTCATAAAAACAATACTTGCTCTATACTTCGTATATAGAGAAAGTGAAAAGTTATTCCCCAGAAATTGTTACATGTAGGAATAACACAGTAAAAATTATAAAACAATTCAATGTGGCTCCAAAACTGCTAATAATCTACCTTAACAACTGAAATAACAATGAGATATTATTCTTTTTCACAAATGCAGCTAAAAAGTTATAAAATAGAAGAATTCTAAATCAGCTAATGATAAAGATGCCATCTTTCAATGTAAATAAGTAATTTAAGATGGGTCTATGGCAACCTACTTGTGTGTCATATAATGGCTTTGATAGATACATCATGAGAGAAAAGTTTAAAATTAAAAACTTTAACCCGATAATTAACTAAAGCAATTATGACATAACATAATAGGAGAAAATTACACAAGTCAAATATGTTAATTGCTTTGACTGGAATATAACTATTAAAAGCTATCAGTCTGATTTGTTGAAAGTGAACATCATATTAGAGGAAAAAATAAAATAAATACTCACAGTATAATACTTGAGCCGCTTCTTGTTGAGATGAATGATGTTAGTACAGACACCATTCAAGAAATCCTGAGAATGTGAAATTATAACCAGGATCCGTTTGTATCTAATCAAAAGAAAGAACAACGTAATGAGAGGCAGCAGCATATTTTAAATTTAAAATTAAAGAAAAATGCTAATGATCTTTGAATATTTTCCAATTTTATAAAAAGTTTTATTTTGTCAAGAGAAAAATTAACAAGACAAAATACTATTTTCAAAATTCTGTATAGATATTACATGTTACTCTAACACAGGGATGCACAAACTTAATTATAGCAGTCAAATAATAAATTCTCATGCTCAGACAACTGAACAACAAGTTGAAGGTAACAGCAATTCCCTTTGGTTTCCTTGCCAATGCCCTGAGAAATGCCTGAAAAATTGCTAAAATTATCAGCATTGCTCATAATGACTCCAAATTTTTCGCCACAACCTCTAACACAGTAAAACCTCTCAATAACAAAATTCAAGGGACCAAGTCTTTCATCTATTGGTTATTCAGAAGTTCGTTGATCGGAAATTCATTCGTCGGAGGTTAATGGGCGTTGCATAAATTTAGGGGATGATTGATCGATTATACGGAAGCAACAGGGTTATCCAAATGAAGGCCCATACAATTATTACGCAGAAATTGCATAATCTAACCAAGCCAAACCCCTACTAAAATGCGTAATTATACCTTTTCATAAAAAATATTACTTAAGAATTGACACACCACCCCCAACTCCTGCACAACTGAAGTCTCCACTTCCCTGAATGAGCTCATAGCACCAAGGCAACCCTTGCAAGACAATAGAAAATTTTCCATTGTATCTAGCGCAGCACTCACTTCATTTAACTTAGGTCGCGCTATTTCAACTTTGGTATCTTCTTCCACCTCCTCCGAGGTTACTTCTGACCTTTCAGACCCCTCCCTTTCCACCGAACAGATCAACACATCTTGGTCAACATTCAAACTACACAGCCTACACTTTTTCGAAAATACTGGAAATACATCATTATTATAGAAGAGCTCTGATTGGATTATTGAAAGCTTGGCTCTAAATGACCTACTGTATTTTCAATCCTTATCTGTGCGTAACTGAAAAAAATTGTTTAGCAAGTAAAATTTCGTTCTAAACAGGTTAATATAAGCAGAAGTGATCACTTTTTCTCCGAGTTGTTCAGAAGTTTTCATAGTACAGAAGCTTGTAGTAAAGAGGTTGTAACTAGGCATTTTGTATATAAGCTTGGTGGGACCGCCATTAATTATTCGCTACCCAGAGGTCTTCACTATAAAGGGGTTCATAAGATCAAGGTTTTAATGTATATAGCCAATAGATGGCTCAAGTTGTATGCTTACTGTTCTGTAGAGAGTTAAAGCTACTCTTTTGCCAGCCAACAGACTATTCCGATATCTCAAAAACAAAAAAGCATCTTTTGTTGTCTTGGCACTCAAAGGGTTAAATCAAAGATGCACAAATATTTTGGTAGTGGACCTTATAGCAACATTTTCAGTTTCTTAGGAGCCATCAGGATTGGAAAAGGAAGCAGTGAAACAATAGCAATTTTGCATTGCTTTTTATCACAAAAAAATATTTTACCTATTTTATAATATATTAAATTGAATTTGCTATAATTTAATGTCAAGTCCCCTTAACCAGAGAATGTAGTACAGGCATACCCCGATTTGAAGTTATGTTGCCGATCAATTAATAACTGGCTAGGCAACTGCATTCCAAATTCAGATTAGAAATGCAGTAGTGTTGCAATCCTATCGATGACACCCTGAGACACTGCAGTATTGTTTACTTGGAGGGGAAATTCTCTTCTGCATGGCCATCTAATACTGTTAACATTGGATCCAAAATCTGCTTTTTTCCCCATTCAAACTCAGTTGGACAACTATCTAGAACAGTGGTTCTCAGCAAAATCTTTGCTGTGTTGTGGTAGCAGCACGGTCCAATATAAATATATAAAAATCGCAATAACTAAACATGCATAACAACACAAAAAAATGCATTTTTAAATTATAGCAACTTGTTAAAAGGAAAATTGCCTGTACTTATTTCTTCCAAAGCAAGTCCCAATGCCGCCTCTAGGTTTTGATCAGTGTGTTTTGAAATTCATTTTTTATGAAATACTATAAAATGCAATTTTGCTGGTGGCCGCACTTGAGAATCAGATCTAGAACAAGGGTGGCCAATGTGGGCCTAGGCACGTGCCACAATACTGCAACACACATCACCAAAGAGCCACAGTAACATGTAATGAGCTGATAAAATTTTTTTTAACACAATGTAGCTCCTGATGCATATAATAATAACATTACAAACAAAAATTTACTCTTTTATTTGGTGGGACTTCTGGTGATCTTTGAATTCAACAATTCCCTTACACATTATAATCGGAAAATTGCAGTAGGTATATGTAAGGCAGCCAAAGTTTTCAGAAGCCGCATATCATCTCTTAAAGAGCTGCTTGTGGCTCAGGAGCCACCAGATAGCTACACCTGATCTAGAGCCAACATTGAGGGGTTACTTCAATCAGGTTTGCCCAACTGTCCTTAACTCCTACGTACATCCTTCCTCGTAAAATTGATTCTTATGGGGAAAACTGCTTCGATTTACATTGCACTCTTCAGGAATGTATTCCAAACGTAAATTGGGGTATACCTATACTCTACAAAATGTATCTATTTCCTGGAAAAACACAACATAGCCAACTAATAAGTTATTTACCACCGATAAAAGTTAATTTAATAAGAAATGTGGAAATACAGTAAAACCCCTTATTTACACTTTTCTAGGGACCAGGAAAAAGTGTATATTGCGGGAAAGTGCAAATTGAGGGAAAAGGAAAAATAGCTGATTTTACTTTTAAACTCGCTCATTTGTTACAGTAAGACTAACAATAAAATCAGTGTTACAAGAGCTAAGTTTATAAAGAGTACCTATATCTATTTATTCATTTACTTAACCAGCTCATGAGCATCCTTTTTGTCACTTATTGTTAAAATAACGGATGGGTAAAAACTCGCTATGGTAGGCACAAAGAATATGCCAACGTACTGATAGCTTCGATTCAATGACTACTGAGGAGTTCAGCCATTGGCTGAATTCGATCTATTCTTGCTTCAAATGCTTTTCAAGTACATTGTAACATGTATGCCTAATGTGTCTACAGTGTAACAAGTATCTTGCATCACTTAAAAGACGTGCAGAATGTATGGCGATTTTTCGAAACACGATTTTACGATTTTTTAAAATCACTAGTACTCGAATATAACGCAGGAGCTACTTCTAAAATTTAATTTTTTGGTAAAAAACATTGCGTTATATTCAGGACAATACGGTAATTAAAATTACAACAAATTAACTTAAATTTAATTACAAACTGTGGGAGCCAAGGAGCAGAATTTGAATGGAAAGGGTTAAAACATGATAGCACCAAACTTTAACATCTTTTCAATAGCATTCATACTTGGTTCAAAGAATAAATAGCATAAATAGTATTTCCATATCTAGGTGCGCTGTTAATGCTCTGCTAGTGTGATTTACGTATGAGGTTTTGAGGTCGCCCAAAGGAGTTCATAAGTATTTTTATCTATAATTACCCTGCTCACAAGTAGCATCTGTCAAATCAAGTGCTGTTTTGAAAAGGAAGTTCATCTCTAGGGGCGCTGTTCCTACTCTGTCTCTGTTTTCGAAATATTCGCCTAAAAGAATTCGGACTTTTTGCAAAGCTAAGTCGAAAAATGTTAATAACAGTTGGGAATTGCATGCTAAATTCTTTCTAAAAAATTGGAAATTCTAACATAAAATGATGCGAATAGCAGGAAAACTGAAAATAAAATAACGTAAATACAGGGTTTTACTTACATCGGAATCATAGGGTAATTGATGGCACCCATATAAAATGTTGTAAATAGCGGGAAAACGTACATTCTGATAACGTAAATACGGGGTTTTACTGTATGTTCGATATTGATCATTTGATCAATTTGCGGTTGATATTAAACCACTTCAATGCATATAGTAAATGTAAGAAGAGAAATGGCAAATTTACTCTCTGAAAATTATCCTGCATTGGTTGCATTATGGACATTCCATTAACATTTCACGGTCATTCTGCTCAAACTTATGTATTCAAAATTTTGTTACTTCAGGACATTTTCTGAGATGCCAATAATAAATACTTTTTGACAAGCTCACCATCAGTAAATGGCCTACTTGTTTTAGCAATCAGAGATGCTATTTCACAGCCAACTTCAACAGTGCTATCTTCTTCTTATGTGCATTTTTTAATATACCATTATTTTCTAATGGAATGTTGAACCACTTTCTTTTTCATTCTTCCTGCCAACGTAGCAAGAGCAGAATTTTTCAGTTTCAAGGTTATACACATTTGGAACAGACACTGTGAAAGTACACAAAAGACACGTATTCACTTTTACAAAACATTACATTTCCGCCCACTCAATACTGAATTTTCTCTGTATCCACTTAACATTTTTTCTCTACATTCAATTAAAACTCATAGGTTGTATAGGCAAAGTAAAACAAAGTACCAAATCCTATAAATGCACAAAAAGTACGGTTATTTATTGAGTGAATAGCATTAACCCTTAATTAGCAGCAAGGAGACAATATGAACCACCAAATATATTTCAATGTATTAAGTTAAGAATAGGAATTCATAACATGACCAATCTTACAGTACTTGCATTATTTACCTTGTTGATGATGTTTCAGTTTTTTTTAATTTTTGGAATTTGTTAAATTTGATATTTTAATGTTGTTATGCACAAAGTACATAGAATAATTTTTCTTTCCTTCTGTCCATCATCTTTGTATGGCTCTAGGAGCTGAACCTTTCAATGAAATCTGCCAGTATTTCATATACGAGGATAATTCAATAAATAAAGACACAAATACCATTATTTTAGAAGTAGAGGAGAATTTGGTCATATAAGTTGGTAACACTGCTAAGCAGAAGATCTTCAAACTGTTTGCATTTGCATCAGTTCTTTTGTTTCAGTGTTTCGAGCACAATGTTCATTTTAATGATGGTGGCTCCATTAGAAGACTGTAATTTGGTTGAAGAACATAGTGTAATCAGATTTTTGACATCTGAAGGTGTTTCAGAGGTAAACATCTAGAGTGGTATGGTAGTTGAAAATGGACTTAGGAGACTATGGTGTACAGAATGGAATTAAAATAAAAACTGCTGAACCGTAAAATAATCCAGATGAGCACTCACAAATCAATAAGAAGAGAAAATGGAAAAAAATTAAAATGATACAAGTTTGCAGAATTTGCTGATTAATGAAAAATCGCTATTCGATTGAAAATGAGGCTTTTCTTGCTCGTATTGTGAATTGCAACGAAACTTGGGTTCACCTTTTTTAGCCTGAATCAAAGAGACAAAGCATGGAGTGGAAATACCTGGAATCACCGGCAAAAAAGAAATTCAAAACAAGACCGTCAGCAGGTAAGGTTATGCTTACGATTTTTTGGGACATGGTAGAACCTATCTACTGCGATTATCTGGAGAGCCAAAAAACCATCAATGTCCAGTATTAGAATAAAGTAAAGTCTGCTTTGCTCCGCAAACATCCTGGACTTTGAAGAAAAGGCGCCGTTTTGCTGCAGGATAATGCCTGTCCTCACAGTGCTTAATTAAGCCAACAGACAATCATTGAAATGGGCTGGGAAGTACTGCCTCCTCCTGCCTATAGCCCGGACTTATCACCATGTGATTTTCATTTGATTGGACCCAAAGCCTATGTGGGAAGCATTTTGGGGATAATGATGAAGTCCAAGTTTTTTTTTAAAGATTGGCTCCGACACCAAGACAAAGAATTCTTTACTGCTGGAATACAAAACCTAGTAAAAAGATGGGACAAATGTATAAATGTTAAGGGAGACTGTATTGAATAATAATGTGTTTTGTGATTTTTCAACAAACCATTTTTTTTAGATAACAGCATTTTTTTATTTATTAAATTACCCTCATATATTCAAAAATGTCATTTGGAATATACAGTATATACCTGAATATAAGACAAGGTTTTGTTCCAATTTTTATGGCTGAAAAATCACTAGTTGTCTTATAATCATGCAGTGTGGAATAGTGTGAGTGACAGAAGAGCAGAAGGCAGAGATAGGCACCTGGCATATTGTTTTTACGATCACGACTTACGTATAGATGCTTACTGAGTGAATGAGGTAGTTTCACATTTTTTTAAATAATTTTTTATCTTAACTAGTTTACTTTACCTAGTTACGAATCTGACGTCAGAATTTTAATGCGATCATTATTTTGCAAGAAAAAATTGTTCAAGTTAGCATTTTATATCAAATCGTGGAAAGACAAATAACCGAAAAATCGATACTTTGTGATGTCACAGGTCATGCCAGGATGCTGACTGACACCCATACAAATAAGCATAAATACATTACATCACTGACAATTACGTTAAAAAACTGTATTAATTATAAACAATTAATGTATAGTACAGTGGAATCCCGATTTAAGGTTTCTTCATTTAAGGTTGTTTATTTGTGGCCCCGACCAAAGCTCCATATAAATAATATATTATAACCCGATTTAGTGTTTCTCGATTTTGTGAATTGCCCACATTTAAGGGACAAAATTCTCATCCCTAGATGGCATCACCACAATTTAAGGTGCGTTTACGTTATGTGATGCAAAAACATATTAGTCATCTGTTACCAGGGGCAGATTGGGCCGCCGGGACACCGGGCAAAATCCCGGTGGGCCGAGGATGCCAAGTTGGCCTTAGTTGCCTTTCCATTTTCTAAAGATATTTGAGTTATGCACATGCGGCAGTGGCCTCCCAGTGTCATAGGCAAGATGTCTGGGCTGGGTGGTCATAATAAAATATTTTCCATGGGGCCATTCGCGGTTGCTTTGTATTTTCCAACTGTCTTATGTTTGCCCTCTCCTCCATTTTCTCCAGCCTTCTCACCCTTCCTCCCCTTGCAGTACCGAGGTAAGGAAGGCCGAGTGAGGAGTACCCTCCCTCCTGAGGTTTCTTTTAGCTTCTATGCACTCCCTGGCATGCTCAAAATTTTCGGTTTATTGGTAGCGACTCCTATTTGAGGTTGGGTTTCTTTTAGCGCTTCTTAGTACAGTAAAACCCCTATTTAATGAATAACTGGGGGATTAGAATATATTTCACTAAATCGAGGTTTTCATTAAATGGAGGTTTTCAATTAAAATGAGTTAAATTTATCTTTTTTGCTTGTGTATTAGTTCCATTATACAATACCAGAATAAGGCCACTGAAAATGGTCTCTATAATAATAAAAATCCACTTTTCAATTTTGTATGCACAATACTTATATTAATACTTTTAAAATAAACATTTATAAACAAATT
This sequence comes from Tanypteryx hageni, assembly GCA_028673005.1. NCBI lineage: Eukaryota > Metazoa > Arthropoda > Insecta > Odonata > Petaluridae > Tanypteryx > Tanypteryx hageni. Next base: position 10,981,974 of record CM054115.1, on the reverse strand, counting down.
CCAGTGACAAACAAGCCTTATTGCTATTGAATATGAAAATTTCTGTAATGAATCATTACAAAAAATAATTTCAAAATTTTAAAAGTATTTTCAAAATTGACAAATCTTGAAACAATTTTTCATCCCTCCTTTAAAAAGCTTCATCATACAACATTAAATAGAAAATATTAAAATATATTTGGAATTTCACAAAAAATATCAAAATTATTCAAAAATTTCAAAAATTTACAAGAAAATTATTTATTAAAATAGTCCAGCAAACTTGTTTGCTTCTTCTGGCAGGTGCTCTGAACATTCAGAACTTCTCGCTCCAAAGAATTTACTTTTGATATAGTAGTGCTGTTCACATCAAAAGAAGTTAAATATCTTCGCACCACTTCAAGTGCCTCAACCACTTCACCAAGTGTGGGAACTGATTCTTCTTCTTGTACTGCCTCTTCTTCTACTAGTGCCTCTTCTTCCTCTGCCTCTTTGGTATTACATATTTCTTCCACGTCTTGTGGAGGACCAGACGTACTCACAAGATCATCACACCGGACAAACTCTTCAAAATTTGTGTCCATGTCAGGTGCAATTTTCATGGTCAATCACATCGATATCTACATCAATTTCCATAGCATTGTTGCAATTGAACGCAGCCTTATGAAAACAGTTTGATATTGTTTGAGGTGTAACTGAATTCCATGCAGCTGTTACCATATGCAAACCCTGAAGGACGCTCAGTTTCAAATGTTTATTCATCTCAATGTAGTATACTGCTTTCTGCACCAAAGCCTTCCTGTACTTTGCTTTCATGGAGTGAATAATGCCCAAGTCAAGTGGCTGCAGATGGCTAGTACAATTAGCTGGAAAAAACACCACTTTAATATTGCGAAGAAAATCAGTATCTGGAGGGTGGGCTGGACATTTATCAATAAATAGAAGAATTTTTCTATTTGCACCACCCATCTTTGCATCTAATGATTTCAAAAATGTTTTAAATATATCCGTTGTCATCCATGCATTTTTACTACTGGCATATTTACATGGCAATGCCCGTACATTTTTAAAACACCTTGGCTTGGCAAATTTACCTATTATTAGAGGCGTCAACTTTTCACTGCCATCTGAATTTGTACATAAAAGTGCAGTTATCCTATCTTTACTTCTCTTTCCACCATGGCACTTGTCTCCTCAAGTAGCAAGAGTTTTTGATGGAAGGTTGAAAAAAATGCGTTTCATCTGCATTAAAAATATCATTCGGCTTATAGCCTTCTAAATACCTTACCAATGTTACACTCTTCCAGTAGTCAACAGCTCCTTCATCAACACATGCACTTTCGCCACAAACACTTTTATATTCAAGTCCATGGTGCTTCTTAAATCTGTCCAGCCATCCATTGGAACCCTTAAAGTTTTCTATTCTAAGCCTAGTTGCTACCCTAATTGCTTTCTTTCTCCTTCAACAGTACACCATTGATTGGGAGGTTGGCGGAGCGCATTCCCTCAAACCACTCTATCAATATCTTCTCCATTTCATCATATGGTGATGATTTGATATTTTTTCTTTTGATGGCTTTACCCCCACATTTCACTTCTTCGTCAAGTATTAATTGTTTATTCTTCATTATACAAAACAATGAAGACGGTGCAAGATTAAATTTGCGTGCAATTTCTATCGCAGGCATGCTTGGGTTCTTTTCCACTTCTTGAATGATTTTCACTTTTTCCGTAATTGTCAGCTTCTTCCTTTTACTAGTAGCCATTATTAAGGAATAAAAATAAAAATAGTAGAAAGAATATTTTTCACAATTGCTTCAGGTTTACACAGTGATCGCTGAACAGGCAGGCAGCACAACGAAGAGTTTAACTGCTAGATAAGGTAGACGGAGAGGGGACAGGCATTACGTCATCGGGATCGGAGTAATCAGCTGACATGTCTCACAAGGGAAGCCCCCAAGGTGTGACACTTGTATCGGATTGCGACTTTGCAGAATGAAATTATAAGCAAAATAACGGACTCCTATTTCTACCTAGGTGCCAACTCGACGTCGTTTACGAGAAAATGTCCTTTGAAAATCGCGATCCGAGAGTCATCGAGATAAGAACGTTAAAACTTTTTCATGAGCAAAAATAAATCAAAAAAGAAGCATATTGTACGCAAAAATTACGATATATGCTCAAAACATTGTGAATGGCTCATCACGTGCAAGTGGCTACATTGTCTGCTAAGACGGTAGCGGCCGCAAGGAAACCGTAAATCCTACAATGTAATGAATCCCGCTCGTATGTTCCTTATTTCTGGTATCACGCTCAGTTACCTGTTGTCATAGTGTGCTATATACTCGACGTCGTTTACGAGAAAAAGCCCTTTGAAAATCGCGATCCGAGAGTCATCAAAATAAGAACTTTAAATACATGACGAGATGGTAAAGCGAATGGGTGATCCGTAAAATTATGTTCGTTAAGAATTACGGTGAAGAATTACGATGAAGAAAATAGTAGTTATAATGCATTGAATACATTTTTTAAAAAAAGTTTGCAAGTTTTATCGATGATATGCTGGAAATTGCGAACAAATTAAAAAAAAAAACGGAGAAAAAAATACTGGTCCCTTCGGGAATCGAACCCCAAAAAAAATATTTGAAATCCAACTCGTCTCCCCTAGACCAACGCTCCAAGAAAATTAGGAAAGGACTTTTAACGTTCTTATTTCATTGACTCTCGGATCGCGATTTTCAAAGGGCATTTTCTCGTAAACGACGTCGAGTATATAGCACACTATGACAACAGGTAACTGAGCGTGATACCAGAAATGAGGAACATACGAGCAGGATTCATTACATTGTAGGATTTACGGTTTCCTTGCGGCCACTACTGTCTTAGCAGACAATGTAGCCGCTTGCGCGTGATGAGCCATTCACAATGTTTTGAGCGTATATCGTAATTTTTACGTACAATATGTTTCTTTTGTGATTTCTTTTTGCACATGAAAAAGTTTACTAAATGCGGGAAGCGTCAAATAAAAATTGAAGTACGAGTACATAATATTTTTCCACTAAATGCGGGTTTTTCACTAAATCGGGTTTCACTAAATGTGGGAAAATAATACATTGTTTATATGGAGCTATTGTCGGGACATGAAAAAATCTTCACTAAATCCGGGATTTCACTAAATGCGGGAACATTAAATCAGGGTTTTACTGTAATTGCCACCCTGTAGGTTGCTTTGAGAGTGGAGCACATATTCCCACACAATCATTTTCAATCCCCTCTCTTTTCCTTCGTATTTCGAATCTGTGACAAAGTACAAGAGTCTGCATCAGTTCCAATTCGTAAAGCGTTGTGAAAACATTAGTAGAGTGATCTGCATCCTTCAGTGCCTGAAGAATGTTTTTACCCGTTTTTGCAGGTTAGCTTCCCTTGGGAGTAATTGATTCATTCTTCCCTTTGGTCAAGAAGTGGCATCAAAACTTGGTATACACATTATTCTTTTCCTAGTGATTAAAGGAAGTTTTTCAAGCTGAGAGTTCCCAAGTCCACGACCAACAAAGTTCATCAACTCAGAAAGTACGTACATATTTTTCTATTGATTTAATTAATGTACCTCATTTTGTCTGGTAAAATTCTCTTTTAGTTTAATTCAAATAATTTTGTAGCGATCACAACTTTTTAAACAAACCTTGACTAACTAAGTAGTTTAATGTAGTATTTTCCTTAAGATTTAAGGTAATTATCTCTGCTACTAAAAATTTTGTTTCCCTGTAATAATTCGTTGTGGTCATTTTAACATTTAAATAGGTGAAAATCCCTACTCCTTTAGCATATTTTAGGGATACTAACGGTGAGAAAAATACTAATAGATATTTTATTTATTCTAATAAATTAGTCAGCCAGTTGGTAAGAAATTTTTGTTCGACCTCGGGGAAACAAAAAGCATCCAATGGAAAAGTTAGTCTCATTTTTATTTAAATTTCAAGATAATTTCAATAATAATTTCTACGATAACCTGTTACACAGTTATTGAAAATCCAATGTCGAATATGTAGGATAATATTTTTTTAGTCACATGAAAACTTTCTTCACAATTTTTGTATTAATATGTATAAAAATATTTGCAGAAATGATCGGTTCAAAAATAAAAATGCTTGAGATCATAATTGTTTTATGGCTTCTAATATGCTTATACTTGTAAACATTGGCTTAATAAGATGTAATATATATCGGTAAATGACTAACATAATATTTATCACTTTTTACTCATTTCAATGCAATACTCAATAGCTATGATAACGTCTATACGATACACAATTTTTCGCTATTTGCTTATGTTATTGGACCTATTTTTTTATTCTTGTACATCCTATGTGTAATAAAGCAAGGTTTAGCCAGGAAAATGTCAACTTACTGCAGAATTTTGAATTGGAGTATGAGCAACCTTTGACTTGTAAAAGATGCCAGAATTGTTGTTTATTTATTACACTTTAGAGTACTATAATTTATTCAGCGAGGATACAAAAACATTGAACTTGCATATAAATACCTTCTGACACTCCCCACGGCCCAGGTGGCTTGTGAAAGAAGTTTTTCACCTTTGAAATTCATTATAAACAGGCTTAGAAGTACTATCGGTGCTGATAACTTAAGAGGCCTTAATTTTAGTGTCAGCGAAGAAAGACATTCTGCTGTCATAGATGAGGTTTCATTAAATAGCATGTTATTACGCAAAGAGCATTATAATGACTAATGTAACACATTTAATACCAAAATTTTATTATTTTAATGTAGTTGAAAAAAGATTCTTGTGTATTTACTTTAGATTTTGATTGCTTATTTGAATTAAACTGTGAAATCTCAATAATTACTATGTAATTTCAAAATCTATGTTACTCATTTTTACGCAGTAATATATAATTAACCCACTCCTCGTATTATATACTATGTAACTATATAAATGGTTCCAATTATGTATGTACTGATTAACTGTGTATGTTAGTTACAGACTCTTCATCAATGATATTTGTGAATAATAAATATTTATAAATTTTTTCATGTTAATGCTTATCATATGTATGTATATATTTGCTATGCACTAGAAGCAAAATGCAGATAATTGTTGGGGTACTTCATATTATGGTTGATAAATATTCAGCTGCATTGTAAATCACCAGAAATGTTGGTCATATATGGAGTAACCAGATATTCTCTTTTTAGGGAACATGTCCTTTTTGGTCCTCTCCTTTTTGTTTTCTTTTACCATATATTTTAGGCGAAAACATTAAATTTGAATCACATTATTACCCCGTTATGGACTAGCGTTACCATATGGTAACACTTGTGAGGCCCTTCTAAATTCAGTTTTAATAGTAATAGTTGTTATTTTTTCTTAAAACATAGCCAAATTTATTTTGAACAAGGATAAAGGAATGTCATGAAATGAATGAAAAGATATAAAAATATTATCTTTCTGAAATATAGCAATTTTATTTTAGCAGTTTTCAAAATTTGTTTTTCTCTAGTGCGGAGATATATTTTATTTTATTTTTCAAAGATAATATAATTTTATTTTTACAAAACTCTTGCTATTATAATAGAACTTGATGTACATTTTTATAACATGCCACCATTAAAAGCCAAAAGTAACAAGGACGGGACATTTATTGAAATGATGTTGTCTGTTACCATATGGTAACACTAGTCCAATCCTGCAAAATAAGTTACATTTTTGTATCATGATTTACTAGGTGAACTTTTACTGTAGCATTGTAATGTTTGTAACAATTCTGAAATTATTTTAACTCTCAAGGATTGATAGATCCTCATTCGTCATATTATAACAATATGAACAACAATGTACGCAATTTTATGAAGGCTATATAGTACGTATAAGGCCATATCGAGTTTACCTCGCAATTCATCCAGATTGCCAGGACGACAATTTGTACAACAATGTAAGCAATTTTATGACGGCTATATATTACTCATAAGCCCATATCGAGCAAACCTCATCATTCATCCGGATTGCCAGGAAGAAAAATTATAACAATTTGTACAACAAAAGCATGAGGCGTGATCGTTTTTTACTGATAATGAGATTTATTCACTTCGCGGACAATACCCATCCTAATTATTCCTATAAAATGCGGAAACTGAGGACATTTGTCAACCTACTAAAGAGTAGATTTTCGAATCATCACAAACCAGAGCGTCAGAATTCTTATGATGAGTCAATGATAGCCTGTTATGGTAGACATGGCTGCAAACAGTTTATTCGCGGAAAACCAGTTAGACTTGGTTACAAGGTTTGGTGTTTGAACTCAGTTGTCGGGTACTTGATCGATTTTGAAATATACCAAGGGAAAATGCCTTTCAGCAAAAATGAACATGAAGAAAGTGTCGGTAAGTCTACTGCTCCATTATTGTCATTTATTGAAAACTTCCCTGAGAATATAAAAAATCTACATTTCTCTTTCTATTTTGATAATTTGTTCACTGGCCTTCCACTCTTGATTCACCTTCGTCAAAAAGGCTACTCTGCCACAGGGACTGTGTGAGAAACTAGATTGCCACGTAATATTCCACTCACTAACAGAAAAAGTATCAAAAAGAAGGAAATTCGTGGGTATTTTGAATATGCCAGCTGTAATGAGGAGAAAGTTTTGGTTGTGCGTTGGCATGATAATTCTGTTGTTACAATCGCATCGACTGAACAGTGTTCACCCTACTCAAAAATTTCAGCGCTGGTCCAAGAGTGAGAAAAAACACGTCGATGTTATTCGTCCCAACCTAATGAGAAAATATAATGAATATATGGGAGAAGTAGACCAAATGGATGAAAATGTGAGCACTTACCGCATTTCAATTAGGAGTAAAAAATGGTGGTGGGATATTTTTACATGGCTGATTGATGTCTCTGTTCACAATGCTTGGATTTTATATAGAAAGTCGGGCAGAGATCTGCCACAATTAGACTTTTGCAGATTCATCGTTCAGAACATAATTGCTAAATACGGTGTACCCCCAAAGGGAGGTGGACGACCCAGTGGGGAATGTGGCATTCATGAAGGTCGTGTCCTATCAACCCTTAGATATGACAAAATTGACCACCTTGTACAGCCCACAAAACAGAATTCCAGGCGTCGTTGTGCAGGAGAACATTGCAAATCAAGTGTACGCACTGGAAGCGGAAAGTGCAACGTAGGGCTTTGTACTTCTTGTTTCAAACCATTCCACACTAGGTAAAGGAAATTCAGAAATAAAGCCAAAGTGGAACTCTTGTAAAAGAACATGTTTTCAGAATATAATATGTATAACCTACACTTTATTTCACAATTCATTGGCAGTAATTTCCAGGAATTTGTCAAATAAGTCAATGAAAATTTAATACAAACATATGTGATACTTTGTAAATATAAGTGTAAAATTGTAATAAACAAGGTTGAAAATGGTCATTAGCATTCTTATTGAGATTAAATTTAATAAAAACCTAAATATAAAAACAATTTTAAAAAAATAAGACATGCAACTTTTTTTGTAGGATTGGACTAGCGTTTCCATATGGTAACGGCATAAAAATATCAACTAAATTAAAAATTCAAAAAAAGAAAGAATTCTTCTTGATTTACTCATTATATGAATTCTACTTCCATGTAACAGAAAATATTTAAGATTTTTGACAAATTAATTCAGTCCATAATGGGTTAATTATATATGTTTTTTTTAATTGTCCTCTTTTTCCTGCTTTTTTAAACGTTTGTCCTCCTCGATTGAATTAAAAATCTGGTCAACCTACACATATAAACAATTTGATTATATAAAAATTATGTAAACTTTGTTTATTTAAAATAAGCCTTAAACAGAATGTAGCCTCACTATATATGAGCTTACATTATATGTCTCATGATAAAAATATAGGGGAATATTTTATTCAGATGTGTGGGCCGAGGTCAGAAGATTTGCCTAGGCTGATTTTTGCTCCCAATCCGTTACGTACGTTACAAAAGTTGCAGTGACGTCATTACATAAACGGATTTTTTTTACGCTTCATGTCCAAAGCACTCATGGCTCATTCTTCTTTTTCAGATTTTCCAACTGGAATCTAAATGTATCTGAAATTTCCATTTTTTATGCATTCTTTGCACAAAGTGAATGCATATACTGATGCTCCAAATCTTCTGAAATCTCGGAAGGAATGTGAAGCTACAGAATGTCCCTTCCCCTTTCTGTGCTCCCTTTAAACTCCTATCGCTGTGATTTGTTCCTAGCAGAACACTCCAACCCCTCCACCACCACGGCCAACATGCTTTCTCTGCAGCGTTGCTACGTCTAGTTTCAGAAGATCTGGCACATCAGTCATATGTGCTTTTGAAAGAGGGACGATTCAGGTGATTAATAAACATGAGTCGTTTTTTATGAAAGTGTAAAAAATGTCAAACAAAGTAATTCATAGTGGCGAAAGAAATCTAATCAGAAAATTGATCAGTGTGTGTGAAGAAGAAAAGAAGGAAGGATGGAAATTCCTGCGAGAACAGGCTGTGAAAAGGGCTGCAGCTTTAACAGAGAAATCGGAATCATTCATAAAGAAAGTTAAAAGGGTGGAATGGGCTCAACACAAACCAGAAGACAAGTTAGGAATGCCTGGTAAAAGTAGAAGGGGTAAAAAGAAAATAATCGTAGATGAGATGGACAGATGCATTTTGAGATGCTAAGTACACGAATTTTATGCTGTAAAAAAGGAAGTTCCAACTATCAATAAATTACTAGCTGCTGCTAGGGAGGAAATTGATTTCCAAGGCTGTCGCGAAACACTAAGAAAAGTGTTGAAACAAATTGGTTTCAAATTTAAGAGATGTAAGAATTATCGCAGTGTTCTGATTGAACGAAAAGACATTGTGGCCTAGAGAACGAAAAGACATTGTGGCCTAGAGAGCGAAATATCTTCGTTCAATCGACAAGTTTCGGGCTCAGGGCAGACCTATTGTATTTATTGATGAAACATGGATCCACCCCAATTACACAGTAAAAAAATGCTGGCAAAGTGAAGACGTACTGTCATCACTAATGACAGTACCGGATAGAGAGATCACAACTCATGCAGGAGATTCTATAGGTTGCATTCCAAATGCTCTGCTAATTTTTCAATCCAAAACAACAACGGGGGATTATCATAGCGAGATGAATTCGATCAATTTTGAGAAGTGGCTGGGAGAAAAATTAATCCCTAATCTGCCAGAAAACTATCGTGGTTATGGACAATGCTCCATACCATTATGTCCATGTAAACAAGGCACCGACCTCAAAAAGTAGGAAGCTGGAAATATAAGGATGGTTGCGGCTCAATAGAATCGAATTCGATGTGGAGATGAATAAAAATGAATTACTTATGATCGTGAAGAGAAATCGCCCTGATCCCGAATACAAAGTTGACAATGTTTTAGAGAGTAAGGATCACATCGTACTCCGATTACCACCTTACCACTGTGATATCAATCCCATTGAGTACATATGGAGTTTCATCAAATGCCGAGTCACCCTTTGAAATGCACAATCCAACCAAAAAGAGATTTTGAAATTAACAGAAGATGCTGTGGACAGTATAGACAAGCAAGAGTGGGAAAATGTATGCCGCCACGTATTGAAGATAGAAAATGAATATCGTGTCAATGATGGCTTAATAGAGGAAGAGATTGACACAATTGTTGTCAATCTAAATTCAGACTCAGAAAGCAGTGAGGAGTGTACAGACAGTGAGAGCGATAGTGACATGTCTACCATATCTGGCGTCCTACCTCTGTAGCTACATGATGGATGAGAATCAAGAAAAATGTTACCCGCGTTCAAATAGAAAATCCTAAGTACAGATACTAAATTTAAATTACTCACATTTAAAAAATAATGCATGCAATGGAAATGTGTAGTGTATTTCAGTATTACTGCCTCAACCTTTATGCGAAATCACCCGTCTTTATTCGGGGGTTTGGCAACAAAGCATAAGGCACGAAACCACTCCTGAAAACCTGCACCACCCGCACCTCCCTTATTCACTGCCGAAGCAGCGCCACTCATACCCTCAATGTCAGGTCTTCACAAGTTGTGGTGGTATAGTAGGGGAGGTCATTTCCGTCCATCTGTCCATTTGTTTAAACTTGGAAACTGCTGGAGGTACTTCAATGAAATTTGGTATTTGGGAGTTTTGCTAAAATTTGTTTTCCGATTCCAATTTTGGTTAAAATCGGACAGTATAACGACCACTTTACATGAAGACCTACATGTATTTTACAACGTATTTTGCAAACATCTCAATAAATACTCATCTGAGGGAAAAGAATTTCAATAAAATAATTAAATACACATTTATTGTCAAATAACTTTTCCCATAAAACAAGGTTTACAATGAATTTAAAGAAAAGGAAATTAAAGTGTTTACATAAATTTAAGATTTTTGATGTTCTTTTGTTCATTCAAAACAATATTAATTAAAATGTTACAAATCAGGAACCTCTGGAACAATTTTAATGAAATTTGGTATTGGGGAGTTTTACTAAAATTCGTCAGCTGATTCCAATTTTGGTTAAAATCAGATTACAATAACAATCACTTTACATGAAGTGCTTCATGTAGCTTACAATGTACTTCTGTTTCAACTCGGGAACTGCTGGACGTATTTTGATGAAATTTGATAGTGGGAAATTTTACTAAAATTGGTCAATCGATTCCAATTTTGGTTAAAATCGGACTACAATAACGACTAATCCCAAGAGCTACTGCGATTTCATGAGCCTTGGTTTGTATTGCCTCACCACTGACCGTCAAACAGTTGTTTCGGAGACCTCTCACAAATTCTTGTAGTCTCTCTTCTAACTCATGATGCCATCCATGCTTTGGGCCCCCAAAAGTTTTCCGTTTGCTAAAGCAAGTAAACAGATCCTCTCCTTGCCTCCGCCAGCATCTGATTTTTGAATCCTCGACTCCGTAGCGCCGCAAGATTGTTTGTTTCTTCAGCAAATGAAATAACTTTTCCCTTGAAGTCCGGACAATAATGTGTTTGTCCCATCCTCAGTGTAAAAAAAACTCTCAAGTTCACCAGGTAAACAGCACGTTACACCATCCAGACAACAGGAATTGACTCCCTGGGTGCAAGGGGAATTCCAATGTATCCCATAACCTCCGGAGCTGGAACCACTGCTCATCAGCGTTCACAACTACGTTGCAAGGGTTTTATCACTGACTGTTGGGGCTGCAGACGAGTTTCATTGTGTTTGGCTGTATCACTGACTTTGTTATCACTACGAATTTCCATGTAACAATTACAGGCGCTCGAGTTTATCAATTATTAAATTATTCACGAGTTAAATTGTATACTTGGAAATCTTTTACCCTCACCAGCTCGTCACCAACTAACAATCGCATCTCTACTTTGCGCTGAGCGACAGGTGTGCTATATTGTGCTGCATTGTAACGGCATCTCCACCACCCCACTTGGGTGGTGCGCTTTGTAATACATTGTAGTCTTCAAGTGCCACGAGCATTCACGAATTTTCCACAAAAGTATATAAGCCACAGCTAAGCCAGCGGAGGGGGTCAGTCAGCGCGATCCTCTGACAGACAACAATAAAAGTCCTATCTTATAAACTGTTGTTAATCCTTCACGGATAATTATCTGTTGATATTGTTAACAGTACAACGGGGTCATTAGGTTTCTGTCAATTTTGCCATGTATCACATTATTTACAGTATAAATGTCTTCATATTCATATTTTTTCCATTAATACATACTATAATTCTTCTTTGCATACGTGTATAATAATTCTTGTATGCATATACGCTTGTATCTCTTGAGATTTAGTTTAACTGCGCACCAGTGTCATGCATGAAGTATAAATCGTTTATTTTTTAAGATATAGATTCTAAGGTGCACGCTGAATTTTGGAAGGCCATTTTGATGAAAAAGGTCTGCTTACAATTGATTATATGCAGTATATAAAATGAAGTAGAAGCCATATAGTGTTATTTTATCATCTATGCTACTTATATATTGTAAGATTTTTTGCATATACATTCCATTGAAATTATTTGTTAATACATCAAACAAAATTGTGCCCTTAATTTGCAAAGCTTATTTACTTTTAAGTACATATAATTAAAAAGGTACAAAAATTCAGGTTGTCCCAGATTTTCCCGATTATGTCCCGGATTTTCCTGTTCAGACCGTGTTATGTCCTGGTTTTGCTTCCTAAGAACCTGGTCACCCTAGTGTAGCATTAATGTTTTATTACTATTTAAAATGACATGTTAATACGATAACTTAACATTGTGATAAAGTAAATGTCAAAAATTGTTATTTTAAAAATATAAATCATTCTTTACGATCTAGTGATGCCAAAGAAATGAAGCTTGAATCATACATCTATTTCCGTTTTTAAAATTTTTTCCACCTTAGGAGATACACTTTTTGTACTAGACCCATGAAATTTACAGGGAAAAATATGAAATTGGCCACCAGATGCAGCAATATTATGCACCAATGCTGAAATATCACAAGATATTAGCCTGTGGTGGCACTGTGCATAAGATATGTATTTACCTTTATATATTAAATCAATTTGAAATAAAATTTGCGTTATAACGAATCTGCGTTGGCTGGGGCCGCATTCTTGAACTTTTTCAAAATTTCCTTTTTTCTATGCATAATTTTCTACAAAATGATTTCAAAAACTCGAACATACAGCATATATTTTTCAAGATAAAAATTATTACACTTTAATGTTCAAATGGGGTTAAAACAACCCCTAAAAATTAACAATTTTAAAATTTTCGATTTTTATAGTTGGTTATGAGAAAAGTTCTATAATCTTGCAAAATTTCAGCTTCCTCAACTTATTAGATTGGTCTACACACCGGATTGCGTTTTCCCATGCTAACTTATGGGAGATATTTCGGAGTCTCTGGAGTTGAACCCAAGACACTGTAAGAAAAAGTGACAACAATTTCTAATAGATATTGCAGCCATTAGTATCCTCCTATATGTTATCATTATATATCAACGTTTCTTACAGAGGAGGAGGAGGAGAAGGATACTAATGTTTAGGCACTTCCAGATGAGCTGGAGATTCGAAATTTTTTTCTTAGGTAGGATTTTGTGTAAAACCGACTAGAAAAAACGAAAATCTTGAAAAAGTGCAACAATGCGGCGGTTAAAAATTCGCAATTGTTTAAACAAATTTTCGAGGTTTATGTATTTCCTAAAGTGCTACGGAGCTGAATTTTTTTTTTTAGAGATAGGATTTGCAAAAAAACCAAATAGGGATTATACAAATTTTGATATTTTGATTTGTTTGGCAGTTAAAAATTCTTAAAGTTTAAAAAAATAGGTAAATGTTTAGATATTACGGTGCGAGTTAGAGAGCTGAAATTTTCAAGGTAACTAGAGTTTAGTCTATTTAAACGAATAAACATTTCAATGTATCTATAAAATGCTTACTACGGTCGTTAAAAATCTTTAAATTTAAACAATTAGATAAATAAATTTCACTTCTAAATGTGCTACAAATTTAAAATTTGGCATAAATGTGAGGTATTATTAACCCAATGTGGAAAACATATAATAATCATAAAATTTCAAAAATTAGCTATTGTTTTACTCCATTATTGTTCCATAATGGAAAAAAATGAAATTTGGTCCCTAGGAGAAATCTTTTGAATTAAAGAAATATTTCCCATCAAGAAATATCTCTCTAAAAATTAATGTTTTTTCAAAGTGGGGTGAAATGCTTGCAGTATACAAGCACCTTCTACTAGTATATATATACTAGTAGAAGTAGCTTGCATACTGCAAGAATATCATCTCACCTTGAAAAACATTCATTTTTCAGACAGATATTTCAGCATTACAAATATTTTTTAAATTCTAAATATTTCACCTCCGCAGCGATTTTTGTTTTTCCCTTATGTAAAAATAATAGATTAAAACAATCCCAAAACTTTGCAATTTTAAGAATTTTTTACTTTCTCCATTATGGAGTACTAATGCTACACATTTTCGCCCGATTTTAAAATTGTAGCACTTCTAGAAGTGAAATAATATTTTTCTAATTGTTTAAATTTTAAACGTTTTTAACGGCCGCCGCAATATATTTATGGAAAGATTGAAATGTTTATTTGTTCAAATACAGTACTCTGTAAATAACTTGAAAATTTCAGCTTCCTAGCTCATCCCGTAGTACCTAGACAGTTATCTATTTGTTTAAACTTTAATAATTTTTAACTGCCAATCATATGAAAATATCAAAATTTGTATAATCCCTATTTCGTTTTTTTTAATTCTACTTATAAAAAAACTTTCAACTCCGTGGCACATTCAGAAATACATAAACCTTGAAAATTTGTTTAAACAATTGCGAATTTTTAGCGGCCGCATTGTTGCACTTTTTAGAGATTTTCGTTTTTTCTAGTCGGTTTTGCACAAATTCCTACCTAAGAAAAAAATTTTGAATCTCCAGCACATCTGGAAGTTGCCTAAACATTAGTATCCTCCTATCATTATATATAGACATTCCTTACAGAGGAGGAGGATATAACATACAGTGAACTCTCGTTCTAACGCTTTTTGCCGGACCAAGGGAAATCGACTTTAGATGCGGAAAAACGTAAGATGCGGAAATGGAGATAATGATATTCGCACATAATAGTACCTTGTCCGGTACATTTTAAATTATTGTACAGGAAGCCCAAATGTCCTGTATTTCATCAACTGTCCCGTAAAATCCTGTATTTCATCAACTGTACCGTAAAATCCTGTATTTTCTTAAGTGAAAGTTTTTACAAATATATTATAATAAGAAAAACATCGCAAATAAATGACATGGTGGTGATGTCTGGGATTCTGCCTTGTTGATCCATTTTCTGGACAATATTTCGCCGGCATTCCAGTCGGCTTCTTCAGGTCCGAAGTGACCTGAAGAAGCCGACTGGACCGCCGGCGAAATATTGTCCAGAAAATGGATCAACAAGGCAGAATCTCGGAAATCACCACCATGTCAACAGCACGTTGTGGAAGCCTTCGTACTAATTTATCGCAAATAAATTTATATTTTCAATTGTATTCCAAATTCTTGCTCTCATTCTTATTCTAATTAAACACGAATATGTCAGTCTTTAAAGGTAAGGGGATATTTTATATACATTTCTGAACCATTCAGATAAAATCAAAAGCACTCAGTACCATGGTAAGAATTGAATGATTAAAAAATGGTAATTGAAATTTTCTCTTCTCACGTCTTTAAAAGGTAGAAGTGTTACCGTTACCGAATATGAAGATTCTACTACAGTTGTAACAAAGAAAACTACTCTAGATAAGTCATGAGAAAAGGTATTAGCAACTTACCTGGTTAACCTCCAATATCATACCCATAACAGGAACAAAATTAGCATGTGCACACAGCTGAATATCGAAGATCAAAACTAAATGGTGAACCCACAGCGTCAGAAGTAAGTATTGCCTTTTCACGCATTATAACACAGCTAATCGGGATGTTGGAAGCTCGAGCCTGCTGAAACCACTCGAGTAACAATGCTTCCACTCTTTCGTATGGTGATGCTCGAGAGTTCCTCCTTTTCGCAGCCACACCGCAGTCGTTTACAGCTTTGAGGATCGATGTTCGGTGAGCCATAATTGTGTTCAGCAATGTCACTGCCAGCCCTAATCGCCTTGCCATTTCAACACGTTTCAGATGTGGATTTCTATCTACTTCTTCGATTATTAATCTTTTTTCATCAAGAGTTATAACCTTTCTTTTTGATGCCATTAGAAATATATGGGGTGGAGTACAAAAACTTTTAAACAGCACTGAGAGTAAAATTCTCTAAAATATTTAAAACTTCGTAAATTTACAGCTTTCAACTTACGAGGTGCAACTGTCACTAAAATTGAAATGACATAGAATGCACTGATTGTATTATGTCAATCAGACAAACGAGCAGAGCTCCAATGGTAGACGACTGAACTTGGCTTGTTGCGTACCGAAGACGACGGCTGATAAAGAACTGCCACTGAGAAAGTTTAGATGGTGGAGACTGAGAGTTGAGATGCTACAATGTATGTAGACAAAGTTTGATGGTAATTTAATGAAAGTGAAATCTAGTAGACTCTGCATAGCCACATTTTTCTGCACATAGATTGTAACTAAGTAGGGCATACTGGAAGCAAAAGAAACACTTTTACTGACCTTATTGAGTTAATCGTAAACTATGTATAATACAAATTAACTTAATAGAGGTTGTGTTGCGTTTATGTACCTTTTCCAGTTTTCGTAATTTTTTTTTCATGTTATAAGCGGATGTAATTCTAGACGGGGAGTTGAAACTTGATACTTAGGATGCAGAAAAACGTTACAAACGATAAACTTTAGAAGCGGGAAAAGATATAATGGAAGTAAATGGAGCTCTAGCTGGGACCTCAAAATTTCGAATTAAGATGCGGAAAAACGTTAGAAGCGAAAACGTTAGAACGAGAGTTCACTGTATGTTATATCCTCCTCCTCTGTAAGGAACGTCTATATATAATGATAGGAGAATACTAATGTTTAGGCACTTCCAGATGAGCTGGAGATTCGAAATTTTTTTCTTAGGTAGGATTTTGTGCAAAACAGACTATGAAAAACAGAAAATCTTGAAAAAGTGCAACAATGCGGCGGTTAAAAATTCGCAATTGTTTAAACAAATTTTCGAGGTTTATGTATTTCCTAAAGTGCTACGGAGCTGAATTTTTTTTTTAGAGATAGGATTTGCAAAAAAACGAAATAGGGATTATACAAATTTTGATATTTTAATTTGTTTTGCAGTTAAAAATTCTTAAAGTTTAAACAAATGGCTAACTGTTTAGGTACTACGGGATGAGCTAGGAAGCTGAAATTTTCAAATTATTTACAAAGTAGTAAATTTGCACAAATAAAAATTTCAATTTTACAATATATGAATTGTGGCGGCCGTTAAAAATTATTTAAATTTAAACAATTAGAAAAATATAATTTTACTTCTAGAAATGCTACAACTTTAAAATTTGGCTAAAATGTGTAGCATTAGTACTCCATAATGGAGAAAGTGTACAATTTTTAAAATTGCAACATTTGGGGATTTTTTAAACTATTATTTTTACATGAGGGAAAAACGAAAATCACTGTGGAGTTGAAATTTTTAGAATTAAAAGAATATTTGTAATGATGAAATGCCTGTCTGAAAAATGAATGCTTTTTCAAGGTGAGATGAAATGCTTGCAGTATGCAAGCACCAACTACTAGTCATTATATGTCGACGACTCTTACAGAGGAGGAGGATATAACATATAGGAGGATACTAATGTCCAGCCCAAACTACAAGAGCCTGAGATCTGAAAGTTTTAGTTTTTGTAGATATGATGTAGAAACTTTCAGATAAAATGAGACTTCTTACCTAAGTGACATGAGTTCGACTCCAGAAATTCCGAAAGGTTCGTTTTTTCCCATAAGAAAAGCATTGCGCCATTTTTGTAAATTAATTATGGGCACTTGCTTGTAAGCTAGAAAGATGAAATTTTCAGTGTTGCTAGATGGCCGCAATATCTATTAGGAATTATTGTCACTTTTGCTTACAGTGTCTTGGGTTTGACTCCAGAGACCCCGGAATATCTCCCTTAAGTTAGCATGGGAAAACGCAATCCAGTGTGTAAACCAATCTAATAGGTTTAGGAAGCTGAAATTTTGCGAGGTTATAGGACATTTCTCATAACCAACTATAAAAATCGAAAATTTAAAAATTGTAAATTTTAGGGGTTTTTTTAACCCCATTTGAACATTAAAGTTTAATAATTTTTTAGGTACTACGGGATAAGCTAGGAAGCTGCGATTTTCAAATTATTTACAGAACAGTGAATATGCACAAATAAACATTTCAATCTCTCCATATATATATTGCGGCAACCGTTAAAAATATTTAAATTTTAAACAATTAGAAAAATATTATTTTACTTCTAGAAATGCTACAACTTTAAAATTTGGCTCAAATGTGTAGCATTAGTACTCCATAATAGAGAAAGTGTAAAATTTTTAAAATTGCAACATTTGGGGATTTTTTAAACTATTATTTTTACATGTGGGAAAAACGAAAATCGCCGCGTAATTGAAATCTTTAGAATTAATAGAATATTTGTAATGATGAAATATCTGTCTGAAAAAAGAATGTTTTTTCAAGGTGAGATGAAATGCTTGCAGTATGTAAGCACCTTCTACTAGTATGTTATATCCTCCTCTGTAAGAAATGTCTATATATAATGATATCCTCCTCTGTAAGAAACGTCGATACATAATGATAGCTATTTAACACCATCCTAGCTATGATGTTGAATTCCACTTTCTTCCCGTATTTAACTGTTTTTCTTTTGTCCATGTAGGTATACAACATCATGTCGGAAGTGTCTATCTCCCCCATAAATTTGTTGTAGCTGCAAATTATATCCAGTTTAACCCATTTATGCCCAAATATTTTATTTTCAAAATTTTCATTTTATTTTATGTAAAATGATTTGTATAGCATGAGAAAAATAATATAAAAATTCTCTTTATGTTTGTTATGTGTTAGGAGCCTAATAATGGTCGCCCCATTTTTGGGGCAGTGGGCACACACTGACATGGACAATTTCAGGAGGGCATTTTTTTACTTAGACAAAATAAATCCTATGACTGCTGCTAAGCACAACGGTATGTTGTCCGAGTATACTTTAACATTCTTTTGTGGATAGTTGAGCATCACTTCGCACTTATGTAGCTTACTTTATAGCACTAACTTTCACTGTTTCTCGTTTCTTTTAAACACACCAAGAAGAATGGTAATCATAGTGCCCAGCATATCCATATCATATTCCCAGTAAATTTGTGGGAAATTGGAAGCAGGACATATACTTTGTTATTTTATCATTTGAACAGTAAAAAATCTCTGCAAAAAAGTCAGCAATTCTGATGCTTCATTTAGGAGTTACAGCGATCTAAAGAGCAATTAATTTTGTTCTCCTATCAGAGCCTATACTTTTATAATATTAAAGTGGAAACCCCATTTAACATTTGCCTGAGGGACAAGTTTTTTGTACCTTAAATTGAATAATACCTTAAATGGAGATAGTCTAAAATTGAAAGATTAAACAGCAGTTTAATAATATCAAATTATTATTAGCTGAAACACAAATATTAAGAGTAAAGATTAATTGAAAGGTAAGCTTCCTGTCAAGTTACAGGGTTTTTATATGGAATAAACAAGTATGGAAAGATGTACTCCATGTCGGCGTACACAGTTTTCAAATGCATTCTTTGAGATCGATAGATTTTAGTAAAATTCCCAATCCCAAATTTCATCAAAATACGTCCTGCAGTTTCTGAGTTGAAACATAAGTACATCGTAAGCTACATACATGAAGGTCTTCCTGTAAAGTGGTCGTTTTCATAATCTGATTTTAACCAAAACTGGAATCGGCCGACAAATTTTCGTAAAACTCCCCAATACCAAATGTCATTAAAATATCTCCCGAGTTTACCGAGTAGTAAAATTTTTAATTAATATTTTTTTAAATGAACAAAATAACATCGAAAATTGTAAAATTACATAAACACACTAATTTCCTTTTCTTTAAATTTATCGTAAACTTGATGTTTTATGGGACAAGTTATTTGACAAAAAATGTGTTTAATTATTTTATTGAACTTTTTTTCACTTAGATGAGTATTTAATGAGATGCTTGCAAAATACGTTGTAAAATACATGTAGGTCTTCATGTAAAGTGGTCGTTATCATGGTCTGATTATAACCAAAATTGGAATGTCAACAAATTTTAGCAAATAAAATCCATGTTCACGCAAAGACATCACCGCAACTTTCATAACGTATGTAACAGATGAGTTAAGAAGTAAAGGAGGATTAAGAAAACACGGCACGACAATTATTTGAGTTCATTTAATGTAACAGTGCTGGTATATGTTGGGTCGTTGATGGATAGTGTGAATTATTGCATTACAAATCCACTAAATAATATATTTTTGCGTCGCATAATGTAAACGCACCATAAAATCGAGGCGATGTCCGTCTAAAGATGAAAATCTTGTCCCTTGAATGAGGGCAATACACAAAACCGAGAAACACTAAATCGGGTAATATAATACATTATTTATATGGAGCTTTGGTTGGGGCCACAAATAAACAACCCTAAATGCGGGAAAACCTTAAATGGAGAAACCTTAAATCGGGATTCCACTGTATATAAACAATTTTTCACAAGCCCAATAAAATTGATCGATGGGTTAGACTGGCCTGTGGGCCAGAGTTTGTGCATCCCTGGTCTAATATCAGTATCTTTTGCAAACAATGACACTACATTGTTTCCTTTCTTAATAAAGGATGCCACATTTACTTAGGAATCATAAAATTTGAAGTAAATATTTTGTTGATGCACAGAAAATGAAAAACTTTTTGAAATTGATGACAAAAGACAGTTTACTCAAGAAAACACTAAAAGGCATCATTTTGTACCCTACAGCCTTCTCTTTCAAATACTTTTATTTTTCCCTTTCCTTTACAATTAGACAAACTTCAAGGTAACAAATTACTTCCTCATGACTGATGCTCATTTTTTTATGGAAATTTCACTTAAAATGTAACTAAATGATTAAAAGTAATTTGTGTTTAATACATCAATATTGCACTCACGTTTTTAACTCTTCTTCCAACCACACACAAGCATCCAGATCAAGATGGTTGGTGGGCTCATCCAATAGCAACAAATGGGGACGGACATAGAGGGCTCGGGCAAGAGCAATTCTCATACGCCACCCTCCTGCAAAGGCAAAAGGATATCAATGTTTTCACTCTCATAATTTGCAGTGGATAAAAAGAACATTTTTAGACAGAATCCTAAACTAAACTGAAACACACAGTGCATTAGTTTACCATTTAAGGACACATTCATGCTTCTGAAAAAAGCCTGAATTTTCCAATAACAGTAGTTAAACCTAAAGCCTTTTGCACCAAACCCCATGCCTAGACCTCACCTAACCTAAGCCCTTCCCTAGGCATATAGAAGCAAGTCAATCACATCAACTAACAATATACTTCTTCTTTCCCTTGTTCAAGTAGATTATTCATACCATGTCCATTCCTAGGCCTATCTGGGGTTGCTTCTGAGATATAAAAATGTGAAGTAGTCTTAGGCATATCAAAGACACTGAATTTTTACAATAATTCAGTGTTTCCTATGAACATGTGTGCCAAGGAATAATAGGAGAAGCGGAAGAACTAGACTGGAAAAATGGAGTCAATGTGCTGCCAATATTTAATGTGTGTAGGTGCGCCATGGAACAGTGGCAGGTTTAAGGGAGATCACACTTGGCACGCACCAGGAGCCCCAAAAAATGTTCGTATATATAATCCAAGAAATATTAAATATCTTGATTGAAAAATCAGTGAAATCTCTCCACGATTCCATAGAAAAACAATCGTTAAAGAGGTTTAGGCTAGGAGAGCTTTCACTATATATTTAGATTACAGAGCCCAAAGTCGTTTAGCGCCCGAGGCCCCAGAAGGCCGAATCCACCATTGCCGTGGAATGAAAGATGCTGGGAAACTATCACTAGTAATAAATGACAGAAGACATTCTGTGAGAATGAACAACAGGTTTGATGTCTCATAGAAGAAGAGGCTCGTCTATTTAACCGAGGCCACAGCATTTAGTAGGTAGTTTTCTAGATGGACATTATTGAGATAAGCGAGGTGAGATGGGAGGGAAATGGTGAGTTGAGGAGTGACGATACCAAGTTATACTACTCGGGGAATACCAGTGGGAGAAACGGGGTAGGAATGATAGTTAATAAGAAGATTGAACCGAGTGCTACCAGGGTCATTAATGACAGTGATAGAATTAATGGACTGAAATTAAATGCTAAACCAAAGAACATGCTAGTCATCCAAGTGTTCATGCCAACCGGCGACCATGACAATGGGGAAGTGGTGGAAGTGTATGAGAGAATAAGTGCCATACTGGACCAGGAAGAAAAGGGATGCTGTAAAATAGTGATGGGAGACTGGAATGCGAGTGTGGGAGAAGGACGAGCCGATGGAGTTGTGGGGCAGTTCGGGCTGGGACAGAGAAACGAAAGGGGCGAGGACTTATCGAGTTCTGCAAGGAAAGGAACATGATAATAACCAACACCTGGTATAAGAATCATAAGAGAAGGCTATATTCATGGAAATCGCCAGGTGACATGTACAGGAAACGGATAGACTATATATTGGTAGAAGTAAGGTATAAGAACGGAGTGAAAAGAGTGTGTGGGCTCCCAGGAGCAGACATAGCAAGCGACCATGTGCTGCTAATGGTGGAAATGAAGATCAAAATGAAAAGAGTTAGAAAAGCAAAAATGACTAAGAAATGGAATTTAGAGAACCTGAAAGAAAGACAGAAAGAGGAAATTGGTTATGATATGGCAAACCAGATGAAGAAAGGAAATACACAGAACGAAAGTGTAGAGAAAAAAATGGAAGAGAATTAAGAATGGAATAGTAAATGTGGCGGAAAGGGAAATAGGATACAGGAAAGGCAAGAGAGCTTAGAAACCCTGGGTAACAGGGGAAATGATAGCCAAGATGGAGGAGAGAAGGAGATACAAGAATGTAAACACAGAGGAGGGGAGAAGGAACTATAGGCGGTTGAAAAATGAACTGAGGAGGGAGACGGAAAGGGCAAAGGAAAAGTGGCTGGAGGAGGACTGCAAGGAGATACAAGAGCTCGAGATGAGGGGAAGGTACAACCGAGCATATCAGAAGGTCAGGAGTATTACGTGGGATGGACAGAGATCTGGAGGAGGAGGCTCAAAAGAAATTGAGAGCAAGGATGGTAGGATACTGAAGGAGGAAAGGGAGGTTATGTGCAGGTGGAAAGAATACATGGAGTTGTATAAGACGAAGGAAAAGCCGGCAGAGCTGGAAATTGAAGAAGAAGGGGAAGTGGATAGGGAGGAGATGAGGGAGGAAGTAGTGGCAGCTATGAAGGAAATGAGGGAGGGAAAGGCGGCAGAAGTAGATGGGATACCTGTGGAACTGTTCAAGTGTCTGCAAGACGAAGGCATTGAAGAGGTGACCAACTTGTGCAATGCAATATATGAGAGTGGGGAGTGGCCGGAGGAGTTCGTCAGAATGTAAATGATACCTCTTCCTAAAAAGAAAGGGGCAAAGAAGTGCGGGGAGCATAGAACTATTAGTCTGATAGCTCACGCGGCCAAGATAATGTTGAGAGTGATGAACAGAAGGCTGACAAGGGTAATGAAAGAGAATTTAGCAGAAGAACAATTTGGATTTAGGAAAGGAATGGGTACGATGGATGCCATAGGGGTGGTAAGGACGATTGGAGAAAGGTATTTAGAACAAGACAAGGGTATCAGTCTGTGCTTTGTGGACTTGGAAAAGGCTTTTGACTGTGTGAGGTGGGAAAGAATGATGGAGATATTGAGGGAGAAAAAAGTAGATTGGAGAGACAGAAGGTTGATATGGAACCTATACATGAGACAGGAGGCGGCCATGAGGATAGGGAAAAGCAGGACGGAGTGGTTCGAGATTGGGAGAGGAGTTAGACAGGGCTGCTGTTTGTCACCAACCCTGTTTAACATCTATACTGAAGAAATGATAAAGGAGTGTTGGGAGATGAGCACAGGAGTAAGCATTGGAGGAAGAATTACAGCATCAATTTGGTTTGCTGATGACATGATACTGTTTGCTGAGAGGACGCAAGACTTGAGGGAGATGCTACAGAAACTGGTGAATGTGGAGGACAGATATGGATTGAGAATAAATGGAAAGAAAACGAAAGTAATGAGAATAGGGGGCGAGGAAAGGATGGAAGTGCAGGTGAGGGGGGAGAGGATAGAGCAGGTGGAACAGTACAGGTATCTTGGTACGTTGTTGAGAGAGGACTGGAAATGTGAGAAGGAAATTAAGATGAGAATAGGTTTGGCAAAGGAAGCGTTCAATAGAAAAAGGAAGCTATTTAACAGCAAGATGGATTTGGGATTGAGGAAGAGATTGGTAAAGTGTTATGTTTGGAGTGTGATGCTATATGGGTCGGAGACATGGACATTGAAGAAGAGAGACAGGGAGATGGTGGAGGCATTTGAAATGTGGGTGTGGAGGAGGATGCTGAAGGTTAAATGGAATGACAGGATTACAAATGTGGAAGTGCTAAGATGAGTAGAAGAGGAAAGAAGTGTGATGGACACGATAGTGACTAGGAAAAAGAAATGGATAGGACATGTTTTGAGAAGAGAGGGATTACTGAAGGATGTTATCGAAGGAACAGTGGAGGGAAGAAAGAAAAGAGCAAGAAGAAGAATTAAAATGTTAGATATTCTAAGGGAGGGTGGAGGGTATGGGGAGATGAAGAGAAGGTACAGGATAGAAAAAGGTGGAGGAGGAGCACCTGAACCTGCAGATATGCAGAATAATATTTATTATAGTTTCCTTTATTTCATATTCACATTTGCTGTATGTGTTCCTTCAAAATGCATTTTAACTTTATAATAAGTTGATGTTTATTGACTTTTAAACACCGTAATTAAATGCCAGCAGGTGGGTCCAGGTGCCAGATTTATTTTGCGGTATTTTCACAAGTTTTGTATGAATTCTAGAAAAATCACATATCTCACGAACTATTGGTCATATAATGTTCAAATAAAAAGCATTTTATAGTAAAAATATTGAAGAATTACAGTTTTGTTTTCTATAGGAAAGAAACAACAAAAAAATATTGGCACAAAAATTGAAATAACACAAAAATGCAAATACAACAATATTTAGTCATTTTTGGTGGTATAGTGTCTACTCATTCCCATAGTTGACATGACCTAGTTGTTGAGTCTTACTTGCTCTCTGCCATCACTTTCACCACTTTCCTCCTCATAAGCATCTGAATCAGAATCAATATAAACATCTGCATCTGCTATTTTATGTTTTGAAGTCATTCCTCCAAATAATGACAAATAAATATTAATAAAAATAACAATAAAGAATATTATGAAGACAAAATGCTATTAAAATTTCACTTCCATAAGCCTATTACCACAAATGACTGATTTAGATGACCCACAAAACACAGATGCCTAAAGAGAAGAGAAAATACTGAAAGACCCTTACAGGTTGAAGCACCCTCACTTTTATTGCTTCTCCTTGAGTTGCTAAAGTGGGTCTGAGATCTCTGCTTAGGTCTTGCATCATAAACTCCCCCAAGTTTTTTTATATCTCTTTGTGTGAGTCCATCCTCCCCTAATCCTAAAACTTTGACATGTACGCATGGGCCTGTGGTGACGTCTTTCTCCTGGAGTGCTCTCTTTTCCCACTCTCCCATTCCATGGCAGAGAAAACATCCGCAAGCAGTCTCGGAGCAAAGGAATCTCAAACAGTACCATACGGCAAACACATTTTACGGTACCAAACAGGATCTTTCGATGGATTAAGGTTAAAGAATGCACATTAATTTCAGCATATATATTATTTAATAAGAGCAAATATTTTAAAATGATGACAAATAAAGAATGAACAACAATAACCAACAAATGACAAAAACAATAGCCACTCTTTATTGAATTCATTACAGTATTGCAACTGACAAAACCTCCTCCACTTCTTTCACACTGAACCTCATATTGGTTTGCAAGGACGTTAACCACCACTCCTAATCAAAGTTATTCTCACTCTCATTTCCCTCTACACTTTTCCTACTAGTGTGTGCACTCATTTACCTTACCTCCATCCTCTGAAGTTTAGCATAAGAAAAGGAAGAAACCTGTGTAAGTAGGGAAAATGGAGAGTTAGAAATCCTGACAACAGTAAAACTGAGCTATGTTTTCTTGACCAGAAAGTTGTTTAAGAGTCAAGTTCTCATTACAAATGTAACTATTTTAAAATGCAAACAAAAAATACCTAGCGCTCATTTCCATGCCATCAAATGGAGAAATGTTCTTAAACCATTTTCCCAAGATTTTCAGTTTTCCTAAGTCATACGATCACCTACCCATCAACAAAATTCAGGTCATAACCCCATCTTGGAGTTACAAAAAAGCAAGGCATCAAACAGAAATTGGCTAATTACTGACATATAAGTACATTACATTAGTGACAAAAACCAAGAAGACCCACCAGAGAAGTCCTTGCACTTTTTTATCTGCATTTCATGAGTGAAACCCAAACCATGCAGTATGTATGCAGCACGAGCCTCCGCAGTGTCAGCACTTATGTCATCGAGCCTTTCATAGATGTCCATTAGCTGCTCCTGTGAGTCTAATTTAAAAAATCACACCATTACTATTACAGAAATAATTATCCAGAGTTGCTGATAATTTAGTAGTAAACAAATTTTTACATGAAGCGTGACAATTAGTTTGGTATAAAAGGTTTGGCATTTAAGGGTTAACATTTCAGATGCAGTGTTCCAAAAATTCCAACTGAGCCTCTCTCCAGCAAACAAACACAAACTAGCAGTTACCATCGAGAATGGGTAGCCTAAATGCAACTGACTTAATAGTTTTCCTGGAAACCTAAATGAAAAAATATTTCACAAAATTGAAAACTAGTTCGTGTTTTTTTGCAGCTTGGAAAGGTTTGATTCAGAACCTAAGAAAAACTCTGCGCATCTCGTACTCAACTTCCATTTCAGTAGTTAATCCATTTAAATTAAGGCATTTCCTTGGAATAAACAAAAGAACATCAAAAATCGCATATGAAAATGTGCTGGGTTAACTGCACAATTGCCAAAAGAAGTGTTATCACTTTGTAATGCTGGGTTTTTATTTGCTAATACGCATTTTGAAAGTAATTAAAAGAATTTTTTCACATTATGATGCTAGGTTTTCATTTGCTGTTGTTTTCTTTTATTTTCTGTTGAACTGCATTATTTATGATAAAAAGTGAACTTTTTAGGTTGACTCTGAATTATACTCCTATTTTTACATTGCGTCTTATGGGACAATAGGACTTGCACTTTGTAAATTTTTATTAGGCATCAGTTTTCCGGAACCAATTATTCACAAAGTTCAAAAAGGTTGTGTATTATTGCTTCAAATTTCGGTGATGTTGGGTCGACTAATACAGGAATGTAGGTACTCCCCTAACCTGGACTTTTCACGTATTTTATATTTTATATGGGAAAATTGTTCTCATTTTATGCGAATTTGATTGATGCGGTAGTTTTCAAGAACGCATTAACCATGCAAATCAAGAACTACCTGTATTAGGGATGAAATTCTAGCTTGTAAAGTTGTAAAGGAACATACTACAGGAAAAGCACTGTTTGATTTGCTGGATAATTTTATACAGAATGAGTATGGACTAAAGTGGGAATGCTGTGTCAGCATTTCTACTGATGGTTCTGCTGCAATGACAGAAAAAGTACTCCCCTTCATGAAATATTGTGCGATGCAGTAAAAGTCATTAACTTCATTAAAAGCTGTGCCTTAAATTCTTGTTTTTTTTTTTAAATTGTGTGAAGAAATGGGATCCACTAACACAGTGTTGCTACTTCATAAAGAAGTATCTGAGTAACAGATAGTCAGCAAGAATGGCATTTTTGAGTACAGATAGTTCAAACCTAAATGATTCACTGCCAATGGGCCGAGTGAATAAAAATTAAGCAAATGCTTTTGCTTTAGATTTCTAGTATTTTTTTAAGCAAAAGCTTAATTGGAGTGGAATAAAAAATAGCATTTGCTTTTACATGCAAGAAATAGCTTTTGCTTATTTTAAAAAATTTCCTGTAGCAAACGCTTAAAAATGTGCATGAATAAAACAAACCATGATTCTGCTAAATCCTATAAGCATATGCTTATATATCCTGTTTCATCAAAGAAAATGTTGAATGTATATCAAATCTATTTCTCGGACAAAATCAAGAGAAACTACAGTTAAACCTCGATAATGTAAACTCGGTTAATATAAAACTAGCTGCCTCTTGCAGTGTTGCTTGCAGCATCAATAAAATAAGTGTGGGTTTACTTTTTAGAAATGTATTTCAAAATACTACAGAGCCTCCTGATGGAGAACACTTCAACTGGCTCTAACATACCCGCTTTTAAGGTCAAGCAGAAATTTATACCAGTTCCTTGCCCGGCAAAGAGACGGCAGCAAGGTAAAAATGCATAAAAATGAATACTTTCTATCAAAATTGTATGTTCAAATTAGGTTTACAACAAATGCTACTATTAGATACTCGTACTTTCCTATTTTAATGTTTTGTGATATTTGCGACCAAAATAAGGAATTGAATGAAATTTTAATAATGTAGTTAACAGGCAATGGATCAGTTAATTTGTCACAGTGGGGTCAATCCTGACCACACCGACAAATAATAAATGTGCACCACCTCTGTTTTAGGTACATGCACCTTGTTGTAACAAACTCATTTTTACAAAATTCGTTAGTATAAATCATGAAATTTTAGGTCCCTTGAGGTTTGTACTAATGAGGCTGTACTGTATTTGTTTTACATTATAGTAAATTAATTCATTTTTTTAAATATTATCCAAATTTGAAGATGAAACTCACATATTCAACTATCACTTGTTTCTTGAAGCAACTTATGTAAAGCACTTTTTTCTTCAAAAAAAATTGAAACTTTTTTATGTAAAATAATTAATTTATACTTCAACCTTTCCTCTAAAAACTTATAACTAAACAAAGATGCTAACATTTTGAGCACAAGGCAAGAAAAGGTTATCCTGAAAATTTAGGTAATATTTCTGCAACATTTCTTGAGATATAACAGTCAGTCTGCTTCATGGAAAGATTAAATGTGTGCATTTACTATTTAGTTTTAAGCATACGCTTAAAACTGAACAGCAAATGTTTATTAGTAAAAGTAAACTTTTATTCACCCAAAATGAAGCAAATGGTTTTAGCATTTCCTTATGCTTTTGCTGTTTTCTTTAACCCCTCAATGCCGTCAGACGTACTATTACGTCCTGCAAAAACTGTCCAATCGGCCATCAGGCATACTATTACGTCCTGTGTCAGCCCTAATTTATTTTATCTTTTGACGCTACAGACTTCTTTAAATCTAAATAACCTATATATATTTTGAAAGAGGAAGCTTTGGACTTCCTATCTATGTTTGTCCTGTATTTTTTTCTCTTTTAAAAAATATATAATCAATGTCGAATTTTGCGATAGAATTTTCAATTTTTCTACGATATGACAGTGTTTCTCCGCATAAAAGTCGCTTTTCAGTGCAGCAAGGAACCTTTCCTTGGTGTTTGAAATGCAATGTAGGAACTGTGTATCATTTCAAAGGAAAGCACGTTTTTTCTCCTCTTTTTTCCTGGTGGAGACATTTGGCTTATGTCATGCGACAAAGGTCTTCGTCGGTATGTAAAGAAAGAAAGGAAAACATCTTATGTCTGTCTATGCACAGCTTATTACAAATGTTTACAATGCAAATCATGAAGAATGGAATTAGGTTGAATAAAAATGTTTCTGTAAACATTCCCTTCCATTACCGCGCGATCCTTCGTTCATCGCGTCATAGGAGGGCGTCAACGTCAAAACAGCTGATTTCAAAATCCAAGGACGACAACATTTTTCCGATAATTTAGTGCCACGCCTTAAAGAGAGGCATTTTGTGAGAAGGATCCCCCCTACAGGGAAAAAGGCGAGGCCTCAAAGAAAGTGCATTGTTTGCACTAAACATGGAAAGAGGAAGGATACCACATATTGGTGCGAACAGTGTGCTGTAGCATTGTACATTTGAGGTTTACCACATGAAGCAGAATTTCTAAGGTAAGGCCGATTCAATCCTGTCTCCTGTTCCTTTTATATATTATTTTTTATATAATTTGATATAAAATATTTATATGTATAATATCTGTCATATAATTTTCAAGACCTTTAGAATTTCAATTTAATCTCGACGAAAATTGCGGGGAATTGAGTATATCTATTTGTAAGTACAGTAAAACCCCTATTTAACGAATCGCTGGGGGATTAGAATATATTTCACTAAATCGAGGTTTTCAATTAAAATGAGTTAAATTTATCTTTTTTGCTCGTATATTAGTTCCATTATACAATACCAGAATAAGGCCACTGAAAATGGTCTCTATAATAATAAAAATCCACTTTTCAATTTTGTATGCACAATACTTATATTAATACTTTTAAAATAAACATTTATAAACAAATTCCAGTGACAAACAAGCCTTATTGCTATTGAATATGAAAATTTCTGTAATGAATCATTCATATGATTACAAAAAATAATTTCAAAATTTTAAAAGTATTTTCAAAATTGACAAATCTTGAAACAATTTTTCATCCCTCCTTTAAAAAGCTTCATCATACAACATTAAATAGAAAATATTGAAATATATTTGGAATTTCACAAAAAAATATCAAAATTATTCCAAAATTTCAAAAATTTACAAGAAAATTATTTATTAAAATAGTCCAGCAAACTTGTTTGCTTCTTCTGGCAGGTGCTCTGAACATTCAGAACTTCTCGCTCCAAAGAATTTACTTTTGATATAGTAGTGCTGTTCACATCAAAAGAAGTTAAATATCTTCGCACCACTTCAAGTGCCTCAACCACTTCACCAAGTGTGGGAACTGATTCTTCTTCTTGTACTGCCTCTTCTTCTACTACTGCCTCTTCTTCCTCTGCCTCTTTGGTATTACATATTTCTTCCACGTCTTGTGGAGGACCAGACGTACTCACAAGATCATCACACCGGACAAACTCTTCAAAATTTGTGTCCATGTCAGGTGCAATTTTCATGGTCAATCACATCGATATCTACATCAATTTCCATAGCATTGTTGCAATTGAACGCAGCCTTATGAAAACAGTTTGATATTGTTTGAGGTGTAACTGAATTCCATGCAGCTGTTACCATATGCAAACCCTGAAGGACGCTCAGTTTCAAATGTTTATTCATCTCAATGTAGTATACTGCTTTCTGCACCAAAGCCTTCCTGTACTTTGCTTTCATGGAGTGAATAATGCCCAAGTCAAGTGGCTGCAGATGGCTAGTACAATTATCTGGAAAAAACACCACTTTAATATTGCGAAGAAAATCAGTATCTGGAGGGTGGGCCGGACATTTATCAATAAATAGAAGAATTTTTCTATTTGCACCACCCATCTTTGCATCTAATGATTTCAAAAATGTTTTAAATATATCCGTTGTCATCCATGCATTTTTACTACTGGCATATTTACATGGCAATGCCCGTACATTTTTAAAACACCTTGGCTTGGCAAATTTACCTATTATTAGAGGCGTCAACTTTTCACTGCCATCTGAATTTGTACATAAAAGTGCAGTTATCCTATCTTTACTTCTCTTTCCACCATGGCACTTGTCTCCTCAAGTAGCAAGAGTTTTTGATGGAAGGTTGAAAAAAATGCGTTTCATCTGCATTAAAAATATCATTCGGCTTATAGCCTTCTAAATACCTTACCAATGTTACACTCTTCCAGTAGTCAACAGCTCCTTCATCAACACATGCACTTTCGCCACAAACACTTTTATATTCAAGTCCATGGCGCTTCTTAAATCTGTCCAGCCATCCATTGGAACCCTTAAAGTTTTCTATTCTAAGCCTAGTTGCTACCCTAATTGCTATCTTTCTCCTTCAACAGTACACCATTGATTGATCTATCGCAGGCATGGGTTCTTTTCCACTTCTTGAATGATTTTCACTTTTTCCGTAATTGTCAGCTTCTTCCTTTTACTAGTAGCCATTATTAAGGAATAAAAATAAAAATAGTAGAAAGAATATTTTTCACAATTGCTTCAGGTTTACACAGTGATCGCTGAACAGGCAGGCAGCACAACGAAGAGTTTAACTGCTAGATAAGGTAGACGGAGAGGGGACAGGCATTACGTCATCGGGATCGGAGTAATCAGCTGACATGTCTCACAAGGGAAGCCCCCAAGGTGTGACACTCGTATCGGATTGCAACTTTGCAGAATGAAATTATAAGCAAAATAACGGACTCCTATTTCTACCTAGGTGCCAACTCGACGTCGTTTACGAGAAAATGTCCTTTGAAAATCGCGATCCGAGAGTCATCGAGATAAGAACGTTAAAACTTTTTCATGAGCAAAAATAAATCAGAAAAGAATCATATTGTACGTAAAAATTACGATATACGCTCAAAACATTGTGAAAGGCTCATCACGTGCAAGCGGCTACATTGTCTGCTAAGACGGTAGCGGCCGCAAGGAAACCGTAAATCCTACAATGTAATGAATCCCGCTATATGTTCCTTATTTCTGGTATCACGCTCAGTTACCTGTTGTCATAGTGTGCTATATACTCGACGTCGTTTACGAGAAAAAGCCCTTTGAAAATCGCGATCCGAGAGTCATCAAAATAAGAACTTTAAATCATGACCAATACATGACGAGATGGTAAAGCGAATGGGTGATCCGTAAAATTATGTTCGTTAAGAATTACGATGAAGAAAATAGTAGTTATAATGCATTGAAT
Source organism: Tanypteryx hageni (assembly GCA_028673005.1). Taxonomy (NCBI): domain Eukaryota; kingdom Metazoa; phylum Arthropoda; class Insecta; order Odonata; family Petaluridae; genus Tanypteryx; species Tanypteryx hageni. The sequence goes on along the minus strand of CM054115.1, from coordinate 10,949,457 downwards.
ACATTTTTTAAAAATGGTTTGCAAGTTTTATCGACGATATGCTGGAAATTGCGAACAAATTTAAAAAAACCGGAGAAAAAAATATTGGTCCCTTCGGGAATCGAACCCCGAAAAAAATATTTGAAATCCAACTCGTCTCCCCTAGACCAACGCTCCAAGAAAATTAGGAAAGGACTTTTAACGTTCTTATTTCATTGACTCTCGGATCGCGATTTTCAAAGGGCATTTTCTCGTAAACGACGTCTAGTATATAGCAAGCACACTATGACAACAGGTAACTGGTAACGGAGCGTGATACCAGAAACGAGGAACATACGAGCGGGATTCATTACATCGTAGGATTTACGGTTTCCTTGCGGCCACTACTGTCTTAGCAGACAATGTAGCCGCTTGCGCGTGATGAGCCATTCACAATGTTTTGAGCGTATATCGTAATTTTTACGTACAATATGTTTCTTTTGTGATTTCTTTTTGCACATGAAAAAGTTTACTAAATGCGGGAAGCGTCAAATAAAAATTGAAGTACGACTGCATAACATTTTTTCACTAAATGCGGGTTTTTCACTAAATCGGGTTTCACTAAATGCGGGAAAATAATACATTTTTTATATGGAGCTATTGTCGGGACATGAAAAAATCTTCACTAAATCCGGGATTTCACTAAATGCGGGAACACTAAATCGGGGTTTTACTGTATTTGTTTACATATAATATACATTTAGTTTTGTGATACAATTTTAGTTTTTACCACGGACCTGCGAATTTTCGGTTTCTCAAGTTGACCCATAAATACCTGAGGAAAGGGAACCCACCAAATTGGGTTCCTTTTCTTTGACATTTGAAAGAAGATGAGGGCTGTTTTCCTCTTCAGATAAGTGCTTCACTGTTGTGCTAGCAGGGCTAAAGCAGCAATGAAGCAAGTAGGCACGAAGAGGACATGCCAGCAAAAATCACGAAAAGCTCTTCCATATATTTACACAATATATTACTAGAAGTGTTTACTAAGCTATAATGCATTTCTTGCTGAATCCAATTACGCATGTGTAAATTTTCTGAAAATATTTGGGAAGGACCTATAAGCTCAAGTTTTCCGTGTTTTATACAACGTCATATCTCCCTTTCCAACGAACGAAATGCAACCATTTCTTCTATGTGACTTCTGTAATGACTAAGAATGATGACTGTATAACTAAAACGTTTATATTATAACTAAATCATCTTTTAATAAATCAATAATACTACATTTACTTAAAAATTTCCAATCAAGACATAAAAAAGTTGAGATGCGTAAAACTTTTCACCTAATTGGTTTAGATAGGTCAACTTGCAGAATGAAATAGTTAATAATTTAAGCTATTTTTTATTAAGATTGCACATAAATATCTTCTATAGATTTTCTGGTGCTGAATGTTATATATAAAGCGCAAATGCACGCCGGAAAATTAGCGATTGATATACATTTTCTTCAATTCCAACAATCTTTGAATGTAAAATATTACACGCAAAATGGATATTTACAAATTTCACGTTTTTCATAAATCCACAAAAAAAATTCAGAAAAATCAAGAGAAAACTTCTCAAGTTATGATTATTTTAATATTTTTGAACGTTTTTGCAATGCAATCGTGAAAATTTAAAAACCTCATCCGGCCGTATGGGTGGGATTTAATAAATCTCCTCCGGGCTGGAGGGGTTAAGCACTTGATTAATTTTTATTCACTCGGCCCAATGTCTTTTAATCCATTCAACATCAAACTAAGAAAGTTTTATCATATGTGCTTTTTATCTTCTATCTAAATCTTTACCATCTCTTACCCTCATCTTCACATGCCACTAAAGATTCTGCCAACTTCTCAAGACGCACTCTCTCCTCGTCCACTTCCATCACGCACTGGAGAGCCGTCTTGTCAGAAGCAGGCATTTCCCTTGTCAGATGGAAGATGTCAATATGATCTGGAATGGGTACTTCTCGGTTTCCAAGCACTGATAGTAAAGTTGATTTACCTGCCACAATAACCAAAGTAAACAAGATTTAATTGGCATCAACTAAATTCCACCAATATTCATAAATCAAAGTACTGAATAATGTAAAATTACTATGGTAAAGGAATAACAGACCTTGTCTGTTATTAGCCGCCAACCCAAGTTAATATACACAGCACCCTTCTGATGGTGGGATATGGAACTAGCAAGGGATACAACTGCAACTTGCCCTTCCCCCCCGGGTTGGGTAAGTTAAAGTGTTTTTGGTTTCTTCCCACATTCACTGTCCCGAATGGGGGAAGAAACCAAAAACACTTTAACTAACTTACCCATCGCAGTCGTATCCCCTGCACTTATTCTTTTTTCCTGCAGCTAACCTCCACACAGTTCCATATCTCGCCACTTCATCCCGGTAGGACGCTGCATATATTAACCTGGGTGGGTGGCAGATAACAGACAAGACCCGGAATAACTTATGACCACAAATACAAAAAGTTATTATGGATAGAAAAATGTGACACATACATGATGATGCAATGACGAAAATCATAGCATTAATGCAATGAATAGTCTTCAAGCATAATCACTTACCACATCCATTAAGACCAAGAAGACCATAACGGCGACCACAGTTCAGCTCAAGAATGGAATCTTGGAGAAGCTCACACCCATGAAATGTGATTGAAAAATTGTCGATCTTGACATCTCTAGATCGAGGATGTACAGCTAAACTTCCAGTGCAGGCCCTTGCCTCAGCATTCAACTTTGCATCGTGTTCCAGCTTCTGACATAATGCCTCTAAAAACCAGTAAAATATAATTTCCAAGCATGACAACCAAATTAAAACGTAGATGAACCATCGAACTAGGGATAATACAGTCTGAATTTGTCAAGTACATGGCTGATTATTTTCCGTAAATCCGCTTCATATTCCTTAATATCAGATTTCTTTTTAAAAATTGAGGCCTTATAATGTAGAATGTACAAAATGAGATACTCATGTAATTAATCTAAGGGATAGCTTTACTATTAAATAATGTACATCAGCTTGCTTACAAGATGCTTGAATCAGCAATGACCTGAAGACATTAAGGCCAGACTGCAACATTATCAAAGGTTAAAATATTTTCTTAATATTATCAATTAACGTCACATTCATAATTAGATTGAATGCAACTGATAAGGTAACTCGTACTCGATTAGGCAATAGCAGTTAACATGTTATCCACTTTTAGTTATGACAGTAGGAAAATGTTTCACATAAGTAAATTAAATCACACCTTCGGCACTAATCCCCGTCCCGTTCTCACCAACACCGTTAATTTCTTCCTTAGAACTAGGAGAATCTTTTTCTTTGTCGGCACTGCCGTTTTCAATTTTGCCTGGCTTGCGTCCAGTTTGCCTAGCTTTCGCTGCTTCTTTCTTCTTCTGGTCTCGTTTCTTCTTTGCATCGGACGGCATTTTTAATCACTTAATTAAAGAATACGATGATACTTTAATGTCGAATATCTATAATAAAGAAAAAACAAACGTCAGGCCAGCTGAGGATATGACACGTAATGTTTCAAGTTATTCCTGGAGTAGTAATACCTAAATGCTATACCTACCAACAAACTATTAGTAATAAATATTAACTTTAAATATTTAAAGGGTGCATTTATGCTGAAAGACCTGGATAAACGGATAATTTAGAAAGTTAAATACCGAAATTTCACGTGCTTTTCACAGATTTTCGTACGAGACTTAGCACCAAATTTTAACTGTAGATGGCATTCCGATTGCATTTAAATGACTCGCCACAACACCTATGTGAAGGTTTAGAATAGCAAGCGACTCTATATTCTCAAAATAGTATTTGTCGTATTTCAAAATGATAGTACTTAGGCTAGGATTTTCTGCAAACATATTCTTTCAGATCGAATGATATATCGAGAAAATTTTAATTAATTTAAATTTGTGGAAGTGACAAAGTTTTTCTTTTTCTCGATGAGTAAATTCCACAGGGTTGAGCCTGACCTCATTCTTGATATATGAATGATATATCATTATCTGAAACAAAATTTATGATGGTAACTAGTAATGCAAGTATAAATGAAGATAGTAAAAATAAGAACAATTATTGTAATTTCCACTGAACAAGAATTAATTTCGCGGAAAATTAGAAATATTCTGAGAGAACTCATGTAATTTATTATGATACAAAACTGATAATAGGTAGCACTAATTACCACGTAGCGGCATAAATATGTACTACATGCTCATACTACATATTACGGAAATTTGAAACTTGGGAAAGCCCCACCAACCCGGTGGGACTTTCCCAAGTTTCAAATTGTATTGGTTTTCCTTCCACGTACACAATCACGTAGTATACCTTTCCCCCGCTTTTACGTCAATTTCGGCGCTCCCTATCATCCGCGGCCCAACATCAGTTTTATTCCTTTATTATTTAATATATATGGACTCTGCGTGGCTTACCTGCTGGAAATCGCGTTGGTTTATCTCCCCAATGCTGCGACGTATTTATTCTAAACATTTTAAATAAAAATTTTTAGCCTTGGTGTATGATGATATTTTTAAGCGCGTTAGGACAAAAACATAGTGAAAAGATTGGAATTTGTTTAACAATTTTGATTCTGTGGTTTAGGTTGTTTTATGCTGCGTAAAATTCAGTTCTTTTTTGTTACCTTGAAATGGCAGGGGAGAAAAGAAAAATGTAGACAATCACTGAGAAATTGGACATTATTCGTGAGTTAGATAATGCAACCATTTGCAAAAAGTTAAAACTTTACTCGTAGACTGTTTCGATCATTTGGAAAAACAGGGAAAGCATTACTAGTGCCTTCGAAAAAAACGTCATAGCTAAAAGGTTGCGTAAAAGTGATCTAGATAATGCTCTTTTGAGTTGGTTTAAATTGCAAAGAAATTGCAATATCCCTATTAGTGGACCTGTATTGAAACTTCAAGCTGAAAAATTGGCTCATCAACTAGGATATTCAGATTTGGTTTGCAATAACGGGTGGCTTGACATTCAAAAAAAGAAACCATACTATTTATGGTAAGATAAGTGGTGATGTAAACAAGGAAGTGAGTGATGGCTGGATTGAAATGGTGTGGCCAGAAATAAGAAAAGGTTTTTGTGAAAGTGACATTTTTAACGCTGATGAAGCCGGTGTGTTTTATGGATTGTCCCCCAACATGACCCACAAGTTTAAAGGTGAAAAGTGCATAGGTGGAAAACTATCCAAAGATCGACTGACTGTCCTGATTTGTTCAAATATGAGTGGGACTGAAAAAGAAAAATCTTAGTAATAGGCAAATCAAAGAATCCAAGATGATTTAAAAACATTAAAAACCTTTCAGTAAAATAATGAGCTAACAGAAAAGCCTGGATGACATCACTCAATTTTGAAGAAGAAGTGTGTAACTGGGACAAAGAACTTAGAAAAAATATAGGAAAATTTTGCTGATTTTAGACAATTGCCCATCACATTCCATTCTTTCCAACATAACCAACATCAAACTTGTAATTTTACCACCGAACTCAACTTCTGTTATCCAATCTATGGATCAAAGCATTATTAAAAGTTTTAAATGACATTTTAGGAAATTGTTAATATTGGAAACTATAGAATCCATTGAAAGAAAGGAAAAAATTAAAATATCAATTCTTGATTGTCTCCGATTCATGAATAAAACATGGGATCACATCACAGACCATCAAAAACTGTTTACACAAGGCTGGACTAAAGCACATGGAAGCTGATGAAGAAACTGAAGAAAATTATGACAATATTCCGTTAACAATATGGTTGAAGAAACATAACTTGGATGTTGGGGTGGCACGTGTGGACGACAACCTCGTGACTGTCAAAAAATAATCTTTGGTTCTAATAAAGTAAAACCATAAGAAATTCTTCAGATAACATGGAATGGCAGTTGAAACAGTTTTCAAATTTCCCATTGGATAAGAGCTTTCAGCAGGAAAAGCGCAATATTGAATTGGTTCTTGACAATAGTCCTGCCCATCCGAAGGTGGACAGGTTGAAGTCCATCAAATTGATATATTTGCCATGTGACCAGAGAATAATTAGAAATCTAAAGTTTTACTATCGTAAAGGACTGTTGCAAAAATATATATCTACCATTGAATCTAAGGGAGAATTTAGTCCCGTGACACTTTTGGACTCTCTTCATTTGTTGCATGCCTCCTGGAGGGCAGTAACAGCAAAAACAATTGCAAACTGATTTTGTCACGCTGGGTTCTACTTTTTGCAAGCAAACGAGCCTTTTGTAGGAGAGAATGGAACCGTGGCGCCGTTGACAACGCTTAAGGACACACATGCCGAATGTGATAGCCAATATATTTGATCCTGTCTCCTCCACCTTGAGTTTGGCTGAGGAAATCATCCTTAGTGAATATGTTGGAGTGGATGACAACATCTGTACCGTGGAAATTTTAACAAACACTGATATTGTAGAAATTGTTAGACCAAAGTCAGTAGTAGAAAGTGAGAGTGACAGAAATTCCAACGAGGAAAATGACGAAGTGCTGCCGAATAAGTCAGAATGCTTGAATGTATGTGAAGATATTTAGTTAATCAATCAGATGGAGAAAATATGTATGAAGTGTTAGACAATTTGCAAAACTTTGTGGAAAAGAAAATTCTTAATAATGTAGTTCAGAAAAAAATTACAGATTTTTTATCAAAAAATAGTAAACATAATAGTAAAAATAGTAAACACCTCAATTTTAACTGTAAAAGTTATGTAATAATAATTTATTGGTCACAAAGATCAAAGTACATTGATGCAGGACACGTCAGAATGGAAGAAAAGAAAACAAAAATGACAGTACATAGTAAAATTGCAATCAGAATATTATTGCACAGATAACGGATCCTTCATATAGTCACTGAGGCTATAATAAAGTTTATTTTGCAGGAAAATCCTTAACTTATGCTTGAAAGCAGAAATTTCTCTGATGTTTTTCAGTTCATGAGGGAGGTGATTGTATAAATGAAATTCCATCACTTTAAGGCCAAGAGCAGTTGCTCGAGTACAACATACGGAACATGTAAATCACTATGCTGTCTAGTATTATAGCTGTGAATAATCGAATTTTCCTCATATTCATTTAAATAAATTCTAGTATGAATCAGAGCTATCATGATGTATATGCATGGTAATGGCAAAATATTTATTTTTTTGAGAATAGGTTGGCATGGAGCATTATAAGGTGTATGAGCAATCAGCCGAGAAACCCTTTTTTGAATCCTAAATATAGAGATAGCATGCAGGGAAGAGCCCCAAAAAAGTATACTATATACTAAATGTGAGTAAAACTCACCATAATATAAAGTTGAAAGAACATCATCAGACACAGTGGATCTAATAGCCCTTATAAGGAAGCAGATAGAACTAATCTTACTAGCTAATTTACGAATATGAACTTCCCACGAAATATGAGAATCAATACAGACTCCCAAGAAATCTGTTCTTTCCGCCTGGGGAATAGCTTTCTCATTAATATCAACAAAGCATTTTACAAGGTTTATTTGCATTCGAAAAATAAATCAGCTGTGATTTGTCAACAATGAGGTTTAGAAAGTTATTTTGACACCAATTATTCAAAAGCTGAGCAACCAACTTACCATTATTTCACAGACCATCAAAACAAGACGAGGAGAGAATAAAATTTGTATCATCAGTGTAAAGTATAGGGTTAATATCATAACCAAGAGGGATACAGTTTGGGAGGTCATTAACATATAACAAAAAAGTACAGGGCCTAACACAGAACCCTGAGGAACACCATGAGTTACAACCATTCCTGGAGAGTAACCTTCGATAAAAAACCTTTTCAAATATTTTTCCAAATTGATTGGTAACAGATATAGGTTGATAAGAATTGAAATCATGCATACTATCTTTTTTCTTAAATAGAGGAGGACTTAAGTGGTTCTGGAAAAATGCCTTTTTGTAATGACCCATTAATAAGAAACAAAAGAGGAGACTTAATAAAGTCAAATGAAAAAGGAATGATAAAGATAGGTATTTCATCAATACCGGAACTAAACTTGGAGCCTAGATTCTGAACAATGTTTTTGAGCTCCATTTCATAACGGAATAAGAAAGAAAGATTTTGAAGAGTTAAAAATATTGAGATTAACAGATAAGTAGATAGTTGACAAATTTCATTATTAATCCTGTTCTTTTTGGAATGACTTGGAAATTCTCTTCTATCAGTAAGAGGGAAGGCAACATTAAAGTAGAATAAAAATTTACCATAAAAAATACTAAAACTATCATTAAAGTCATTTACATTATAAACATTACACCAATTCTCAGCTTCAAGTATGTGTAAAAAACATACAATATTAAGTTCAGAAAAGGAGCGACTGCAGCAAAAAACAACTGATGGAGATTTCTTAATGGAAAAATTAGAAATGACAGGGAAGTGATCAGAAAAATCAGACTATCACACGAGTATTCACTAAAGTAGACTCATAATTAGAAATTATATAATCTAATAGAGTCACAGAATGATTAGTGATATGAGTGGGATCATTATTAAAAGTAGTTAAATTAAAAGAACCTAGGAGCTGAAGAAAATCGATTCTGTCATTGCTATCTGTTAACAAATCAATATTAAAATCACCTGTAATAATTATAATTTGGCTATTAGCACAATTAAATATTAGATACAAGAGAATACCCATTTTCTGCAAGAATATCTGAAAAGTACTGAGGGGTGACCGATACAATGAAAGTATAAAAAAAGAATAGGTACCTATCTATAACCAAATTGATAAAAACACATTCAAATACACATTCTACAATCAGATCCTTGTAAGGTGAATTTATGGCATCAACAACAAGATGCTCTTTTACAAGTATCTAGACACCACCATTTTTTAAATTAGCTCCACAGAAAGCATCAACAACATTATAACCAAAGACTTTAAAACAGTTTAACTCCTCATTTGTGAGACAATGCTCACACATACAGATAATGCCAGGTTTCTCAGTCAATTAAAATATCCATCTCAAGAAGTTTATTTCTAATGCACTGAGCATTAACATGTAACACAGTAAAAGTATGTTGCTGCAAGTTATTACTGCAAATAGCAGGATCATCAAGTTCATTTTGATGCCCATTCAGTGTCTCTTGGGCTTTGCTAGTCCGTTTTATGACCTAGTAATAATTTTATCTGCACTGCACTTATTTGTAACAGCCCCAGGATTTGTGAGATGACTTTCATTTACAGCATCAATAACAGGAGTTGATGCATAATCTGGAGCAGATGTAACAGCAGAAAAGACACTAATTTCTGTTTTATCATGTTTAAAATTACAAAAATTAAATCGCCTAACGCAAACACCGCTAGGCCAAGTATCATTTTCATGAAGAGCTTCCAAAAGACTATAATCTGCACCAATTTTAAAAGTCGAACTATTAATGCCAGTTGACAACTTGAAACGAGAAATTGTGATCAGCAAATCTACCTTTTAAGTAAGAAAGAATGGAATCACAGGTAATACAGTTACTCACATGGCTCAGGTGAAGCCAAGCATGTTTTGGCATACCAACAAAGTCAGAAGACTCCATGCTGCAGCCATGAACAAGTGCATTCATAGCAACATTTTGTTGTTTTTTCCAAAGCACAGTTACAAAACCATCTTCGCCTGAAGGAGGAAGATCACTTGAGGAACTAGTTAGATTAGAGGAATTAGGGATGTAAGATTCCTTCTTGAGAAGCTTGGGTTTCTTCACAACCTTCACAAAGGACATCAGGTTACACACAGGTATTTTCACAACATTTGGGGAAATTGTGGGCACACCTGTGGTAGAATTGATTGAGGTGTCAGCTGATAAATTATAGGATACATCTTGTCTATTTTCCAAAACAGATAATCTGGCTAAAATATCATTCAGGCTACGCAAAATAACTGATGTCGATGCATCCAAGTTGCCGCAAGGAGCTTTAACTTGCTGTCCACAACAGATTACACACTTCCAAATAATTGCATCATTGCTCTTCATGGCCTTAAATTCAGTATCAGAGAGGCCAGTACACTTTAGATGAAAAACAAAATTGCAGTTACCGCCACATTGTAAATAATCTTGTGCGAAAATCAATTCATCACAGAGGTGACAACGTGAGAGACTAGTCACATCAGCCATCTTGAATTGCTTGAATTAACCTGTTGGTCATGCTGGGGTACATCGGGCAACCAGTTGGGAATCACTGTATGTATGTAAGTTATGTAGTTATGGCATTATATTTTCACGACAATTATTTATGTATACATGTGGTAAATAAAATATTTAACTAAAGATTTTCCTGGACTTAAAATAATTGTATTTTGCACAAGTAGCTCATAGAGTACCATACATTTATCTCTGATATCATTTTATGTTTTAAAAATTAAAAATCTACCTTTGGAAAAACATTTAGCATTAATATTGTTTAGCACGAAATTCTTTTAACACGAAATGTTTTTTTGGTTCTGTGCATTTCACTGTATATATATATATATATATATATATATATATATATATATATATATATATATATATATATACATACAGGGGCGCACACATAGGGAGGGGTCCACCGGGTCTGGACCCCCCCCATAGGGGCATATTTTATCCTGAGATGAGGGTGAAGGCAAGACGTTTAAAGTGTTCTCAGGAATGCTTTTGCTCAAGGAATGAGTGCGTGAATATGGGGAAGACGGAAAGAGGGAAGGAAGGGAGAAGGGAAAGTTCCTTTTCCAAGAAAATATCGGTGTTTAAAGTGACCGTTGGTCAAGACAAAATCTTTTTGCTGAAAATACCCTATTTCCATGAGAAGGGATTTCAGTTGAGAAACGTTCATCCCTTTCTGGGTCTTATGTTCTCCGTTTTTGTCTTTTGGAGACTTCCTGGATCCCTGCTGTGTGGGAGGAGGTTCAGGTGACCAGGAGAATGGCCGTTTTTGTAAAATATCCTATTTCCACTAAAAGGGGAACAAAAAACTGCAGCTGAGACTCTCAAAAGAATACAATTGGAGTCTCCAATTTGGAGAAGTTGGTTAGTTGGAAAAGAAGTCTCGATGAGTGAGGAAGTGTAGTGATGAGTGTATCTCTTACTGTGGAAAAGTGCATTTTTTGGAAGAATGGAAGCATCCGAGCAATATTGAGGCTACAGATGTCGAACATCAAAAAATCGGGTACTTTTCCAGAAAGCTCTCCGCAGCCTTTTTTTCACATTTTTTGCACATCCTGAATTCCGTTAACCCTGTTGAGTTTCCACTGGGAAGTCTAAACTCACCATTGGAATTGGATAAGTATTTAATGGAGAAATTGTGAGTGCGGATTCCATGCAGATAAGCTGTTTTCCTCGAATCACATGAGCATTTATTTCATCTCGTTGGCCTCGTGGTCGGTGAAATTCGAATATATAAAACAAAGTAGGCTGCTTTGATAAGTGTTGTCCGTGAAATTACATTAGTGATATGTAGTAAATAGCCGTATAGTAGTGGTCTTTAAATATGTTATACTACATTATTTCATTTCTAATTAGATAGTTTGCTGCTGTTACGGAGAGTACCGGCAATTATTTTTATCCAAGTAAAGCACTGCTTATAGACGTAAGACAGGCTACTCGCATTCTAGTGCAAATGAAAAAGTGAGAAACTGTCAGTGGCGGCTCATGTATAGGCACTGCGGAACTGCAGCACCCCCTATTTCCACTTGATATTATCGATAACATTTAATATAATGAGTCCTTTTTTCTTTAATTCTTTCTTTATTTTTGTAGTACAATATATATTCCTTAAGCTTAATGTCAGTACTTCAGTAGCCATCCCCCAGTTTATGAAAAAGATACAAAAATCTTTGTATGGAACTGTGCGCTTCACAGTGCCAGCAACGTGGTGTTTGACTGTTGTGCGCATGCGCACATAGAAGGGGGGGGTGGGGAGGAAGGCGGGACTGCCAGGTAGAGAGAGCACTGTTGCTCTCGCAGTGCCGGCTCTGGCGTGATGGTGGAAGGAAGTTTTTTTTTACTCAGCGTGTGTTGTGCTTAAAAACCGTGTACCATATTCTTGAATGTGATAAAGTGTAGAAGAGTGTAGAATTAGATTATTATTCTGCTTCCAGCTATTCTATTTGATTCATTTTTTTTCGGTTCTTTTATTTAAGAGAAAACTTTAACCATGGCCTTGCATCCCCAAGAAATAAGTTCTGTGACTGTAAGTGAACTTCAACAGCTTAAGTTTTCACAGCTATCTCTCCATGAGAAAGTTACAGTTAAGAAAAGAGGTCGTTCAACTCCTGATATTCTAATATCTCAGCCAGGCAAAAGCAACAACAAGAAATATATTCGTAGCTTTAATTCTGAATGGTACCAATGTAAAAGTTGGCTTTGCGGCTGTGAAGTAAAAAATGCACTGTTTTGCTTCCCGTGTTTGCTGTTTGGAGGTGATGTACCGTGGACAAAAGATGGTTATAGAAATATAAACAAAATGAAAGAAAAAACTGAAAAGCATGAGAAGTCAAAGAAGAACGTTGATAATGTTGTTTCACTGTCACTTTTAGGAACCGTAAGTATTAAGGAGAAACTTAGTGAGGCATACAGACTTTCAATCAATGAGCATAATATAAAAGTTAAAAAGAACCGTGAAATTTTGTCCAAAATAATAGACTGCATTTACTTTTGTGGAAACTTTGAAACTCCCTTAAGTGGACATGATGAAAAAGGCGATTCAGTAAATCCAGGGGTATTTAGAGGATTAGTAAATTTTGCATCTAAATTAGATTCAGATTTGAAGAATCACTTAGAAACAACCAGTCCAGTCTTCAAAGGTGTTTCTAAGACCATTCAGAATGAGATACTTGACTGCCTGCTACAAATATACCATGAGGAGATAAGGACAGAAATTAGAAAAGCTTACTTTGTAGCTGTCATGGCTGATGACACAACAGATGTTTCGGAACACACTCAAATGGTCCTTGTTCTACGGTACGTATTGAATGAAGAAATGTTTGAGCGTTTTTGGGGATTCTTTATTCCAGAAAATCAAACTGCAGATGGCATATCAAAACGTATTTTAGAACAATTGGACATAATCCTTCAAGGAAATGGACAAAAACTGATAGCTCAGACATTTGATGGTGCAAATGTCATGAAAGGCAAAAAAGCAGGAGTTCAAGCAAAAATAAAAGCAGTTTATAGTAATTCACATTTCATTCACTGTTATGCACATCAACTTAATTTAATAATGAGAAATGCAGCAAGTATTACACAAAACGCAAGAATATTTTTCTCTAACATTCTGGCTATTCCAACATTCTTCTCAAGATCACCACAACGTGTGTCCATTCTCAAGAAACATATGGATGTCAGCATTCCACGTCCATCCTCTACAAGGTGGAATTTCAACATATGGACCATAAACAGAGTTCATGAAAATTTGCAACCTTCAAAAAACTGCCTTACTGAAATTCAGTCAACATTAAATGCAGATCAAACCATTGCAGAAGCAACAGGAATTTTATAATACCTGAATGATGATAATTTCAAGTTTTGGTTAGAGCTTTTTCATCAGATTATGCCTCATGTTGAAATAATTTATAACCAAATGCAATCTCGAGAAATTAGTGTGTTTAAAGTTAATGAATATATAACAAATTTCAAAACTGCTATTTTAGAATTGAGAAACTCAAAGTACTGTGAGAATCCTTCAAAGACACTCATGGCGGAAGCTAAGGAAGTGTGTGACTATATATGTGTTGATATAATGAACAGATATTCTTCCACTAAACACTTAGTAGCTGCTAAATTGTTCAACAAGAAATGCTTCACTAGATTTAAGAATGAACATCCCACAAAAGAGATAGTACTGACCACTGAAGCTTATCCCATGATTGACAAAGAAAAGCTTGAAACTGAACTAAAAGTATTCTATTGTAGGACTGATATTCATGAATATTGCAAATTAATTGAGCTGCTGAAATTTATCTTGGAAAATAATCTAGATGATGTTTTTAGTGAAATTATGAAACTGATAAAAATCCTCTTGACAATTCCCATGACTACATCAGAGGCAGAGCGCTGCTTTTCAACATTGAAAAGAATAAAAACTTTTTTAAGAAGCACTATGAATTTGGAAAGACTTAATGTGCTTGCAATACTTTCAATGGAGAAAAATTTCCTCAATTGTCATCCAGAGATCAAGGAGAAAATTATTGAACTTTTTGTGCAAATTAAAACAAGAAGAATGGATTTCATTTTTAAATGAATAGATCAAGCTTGAACTGTAACAATTTAAGTTAAAGTAAGTAAAAAATGTTTGGTTTTTTGTTAAGATTTTATCAAGTTCCTGAATAAATTTTCTTTTTATACATGTTTTTTTCCTTTTACACAATTATAAAACAAAGGCTAAAAATTTTCTGGAGCAGCACCCCCACTAATTTTAGCTACGAGCCGCCACTGGAAACTGTCCTTTTAAAACCAGCAAATGATGACCCCTGCCTGCGATGCACCCTTTTTCCTGCAGTATGGGTGTTGGGGGGGAAGGCATGGTGCCCCCCAGCCAGGTTGCCAGCTAAGCTATGAACCTGGAATGGCAAGCTTATTATATCAGGGCGTGAGGTGCAGGTTTGGTTGGCAGCTGCTTACTGCTGCCTTTGCCTCTTGGGCAGAGGTTGATAAGCAGGGCCCATTGCCGCGATAGGATGCTTATGCCTATCCCAAGGCATGACCCTGGTGGATGAGATCAGCCGGACGAGAGGTGTAGGGTGTCGGCTGCACTTTGTGTAGAACACATTAGCTCTCCTGCGCAAGGTCTGCTCTAATGGTTCTACACCTGTGGTGGTCTCAAGCTCTCTGACCCTGACGAAATCGCTCCAGGTGACGTGGAGGATAGTTCGCAGGGCCGTGTTCTGTGCAACACAGAGCTGGCAGATGTGCGTGGATGCTGCTCCGGACCAGATCAGGGAAGTGTATAGAATGATTGGCAGTATGCAGGACTTGTAGAGCCACACCCTGGTTCTGAGCGTAACCTCTCTGGAACTCAGGATGGGACCAAGCCTGCGCACTGCTCCCAGGGTCTTGCTTTTTAGGCACATGATATGCTTTTTCAGCCCATGATATGCTTTTTCCAGGTCAGGCCCCTGTCCAGCGTGACGCCAAGGTATTTGGCTTCGCTGGACCAGGGAATGGCCTGACTCTGAACAGAGAGTTGAACGGCTGGTTGCTGCTGCCCGGGCCTTGCCTTGAACATAACAGCAACCGTCTTGCCTGGATTGACCGCAGTCCTCCATTTGCGGTACCACTCGCAGATGGTGTCGAGGGCTCGCTGGAGGTAGATCGTGGCTCTGTGTTCACTTAATGACTGGGCGAGAACTGCTGCATTGTCCACAAAAAGTCCAACGATAATGTGTGGGCCATGCTGAAGGGGGAAGTCGTGCATATACGTGTTAAACAGGGTTGGCCCCAGGACTGAACCCTGTGGCACGCCAGCACATACAGGGCGGAGGTTGGACCGCTCCTCTTGCCAACTGACCCAGAACACCCTCTCCATCAAGTAAGAGTCCGTGAGTCGGATCAGCTGCCTCGGGAGGCCAGCCCAGTGCATTTTGGCTAGGAGGCCTTCGTGCCACACCCGATCAAAAGCCTTGCTTATGTCCAGGAAGGCGGCCGCTGTTTTGTTCTTTTTGTTGAACCCATCGGTAACATAGCTGGTGAATCTAGCCAGTTGGTGAACCGTAGAATGACGTTGGCGAAAGCCAAACTGTTCACTGGGGATGACATTGTGTTCTGCCAGCCAGGTGGTGAGCTGTGGCAGGAGGAGGCGCTCGAACATCTTCCCGAAAGCGTTGAGGAGGGAAATCGGCTGGTAGCTATCAACGGCACCCAAAGACAAGTTTGACTTCGGGATGCCGATGATCTTGGCACGTTTCCACTCCTTCAGGAAGTGCGCAGTGTTCTGGCAGCTGTTAAAAAGTGCCGTTAGGTAGTCAACGGCCGCTATCGGTAGTTGCTTTATTGAAATGTTGCTGATGCTGTCATCCCCAGGGGAACGATGCGTGGAGAGGCCCTTCATAACCTCCACCACGGCCCGGGGGGTGATCCGTGGTCGCTCCTTAGGTTCACCACGGCTTCTTCCACCAGCCTCTCTGCTTCCGCAGAGGAAGGACTCGATGGGTTCAGCTGGAAGCTGTTCTCCAGGTAGTTGGCGTACTCTGTGGCCTTCTCCTTGGCAGAGCAAACCAAACCGTTCGGTGATTGTAAGGGAGGGTCCCGCCTTTGAGCGGCCTTGAGCCCTCTGCTGGCCCTCCAGAAGGAATTGTCGCCGAAGGAGACCTCAGCCAGGTACTCCTCCCAGGCGTCTGTTTTGACTTCCCTGACCGCCTCCTTGACGTCCCTGTTAAGACGATCAAAAAGTGCCTTCAAGTCTGGCGTGCGGTGCCGCTGCCACCTCCTGCGCACTGAATTACGGTGAGTAATCAGTCTCCGCACAGGTTCCGGCAAGCGGCGGGAGATCAGCCTTGGGGTTAGCCTGATGGGGATGGCTAAGTCGGCGGCCTGCTGCACCACCGCCGATATGGTGGTAGCCATCTCTTCCACCTGCTGGCTGGTAGCCGGCTCTTCGGGGTGGGCTGGGAGCGCTCCGGCAATGTGCAGTCGGAAGGCTCCCCAGTCAGCCCTAGCGAAGTCCCTTCGCTGCAGAGGGGGTAGTCTCATCGGCAGGTTGCCGTATTGTAATAAAATCGGCAGGTGGTCCCAAGACAGCTCGTTGAGCATCCTGACCTCCACAGAGGCCCGGGCGCTGCTGACTATGGCAATATCCAGGACGTCATTTAAGGGCACGAACGTCGGGACTGTCGGAGCCATTTTACATCCTGAGGCGGAGTGCCCGAACCTTTGGCAGCGGTAGCAGGTCTGTGGCGTTACTCCGCCCCTGAAGAATTGTACTCGCACCCGACAGTGCAAAAGGTGCGTTATCTTGTGGAGAAGGGGGAGTCCAGGATTTTTCTCGACCGTGGCAATGAGCTTTCTCGTCTTCTCCGGCGGCTTGCCCTCCTCCTCGCACTGGGCCATATGTTTTATGTTCTTAACTGTCATGCCCAGGGAAGCTAAGCCTTCCGCTACCTTGTCAAGAGGGATGTTTTTGGACAGACCCTTGATAAGGAGCCAGGCCGTGTGGGTCTGCTCCTCAGGCTGGGTGTGATACTCGAACTTATATCAGTCTCCGAGGAGGCACTGGGTCGTTGCTTAGGCAGCTCTTCCTCAGAGTAGGAAAGTTTCCTCTTTAGAGAGGAAGAAGTCTCCATCTCCATCAGCTCACTTGCCTGGGTGCGGGTGAGATCGATAGATGTGGAGGGAGGCACATCGGAATGTGGGGTAGCCTGGGCAGGCCCCACACTAGAGGGGGGAGGATGGACCGGCGGAGCCGGGGAAGCAGGGAAATGAGCAGAAGCAGAAGAAGCAGCAGATGTAGGCGCAGATAAAGCAACAGGAGAGGCAGAAGAAGGCGTAGAGGAAGGAGCAGAAGGAGGACTAGGAGTCTGCTCCACCGCCTTGCCAGCCTTGGCATTGCCTTTCCCCTTCTTCCCCTTGACTTTGGAAGACTTGGCGGTCTCAGGAGGTTTCGAGGAAGGAGCCCGATGCTGGCCAGCGTCACAGGCTACTGGGCCAGTCTCGTGGCTGTCTCTCCTAGAAGGACGAGCGATGCTGCGGAGGTTTGCGGGATCTTCTGTTCTCAGGAGGGATGCGACCTGCATTATCCTCAGGTAATCCTGGGTAACATGCTTGATCTGCCCCTCAGGGGTGTTGAAGGCTATGAGACCATCACAGGAGATGCTTCTCCTGTGCTGTCCCCTCAAGATCATGCTGGTGGGAGCAATTCTCGAGCTTGAGGACGCAGCCCCGAATGGTTCCATCGACAGGTGCAGTGGAGAAAAGGGAGTACAATAATCCCAAATGACCCTGAAGGATCAGACTGTCAAAAGTTTGGTGAGAGAGGACACCTGAAAGGAAGTCCACGACCGGATGCAAGACGGAGACGAAGAGGATGAGAAGGAGGAACTGGTTAGCCTCCTCCCGCTTTGCGACTCGAACACCGCAAGGAACAAACCCTTTCTGGTGACCTGCAGAAAGGAGGAAGACCGAGGAGGGGAAGAGTAAGGATCCTTTTTCAGGTCCGATGCAGAAAAGCGGAGAAGGACCCTTTTCAGGGTCAAAGACTCCGCAGGTGAGAGAGACGAAACAGGTGAGAAGGAGGTGCTCAGTTAGCCTCCCCCTGTTTCGATGGACAAGACAGAAACCAAAATCCTCAGGCCAAAATCAAAAACCAGACAAAGCATGGTCAAGATCAGGAACCAGAGTATGATTGTAGTGAAGTACTTAAAACGCACAGCAAACAGCGCAGTGGAGTAGATTCCTGGGACGCAGGTACCCAGCGGTAGCATTGCTCTCGGCGAGCTATTGACCCTTTTTCGTGGGAAGCCTTCTTTTATAGCAACAGACATTAGCCCGGAAGAGGACACTAGTAGAACGCGGGTAGAACCAATTAGCGTTCGCGAGTGGAACGCAATCTACCGGCACCTGGCTGTAAACGGTGTTAGTTGCGAGCCGACAACGTCGAAAGTGAGGGGAGCAGTGAAGGAGAGGGAAAGAGCGAGATAAGACAGGGAGAGAGAGCGAAGACGGCGGAGCGAACGCACCAGTGGGAAAGGTGATCTGCGAGTCGAACCCTTTTCCATATCATTTGTGATTCAGGTGGACATTTCTAATAAGTATTGTGCTATATTTGTGCTTTGTATTATGTCACTGCCATATAATTGTTAGTACATTTCGTGACATTTATCCAGTGTATGTTATTTGATTTGTGGTCGGCAGCAGCAGTGTCTCCGAGGGTATCATATCGTTTAACTATTTTAAAATACTTTTAGTATTACGAGAGAATAATGTAAAATGAGACAGTTTCGTCTCAATAGTGCATCATTGCAACAAAAAGAGCCGTGTTCGTAATTCGCACTGGTTACTGGATGTACTACGGAGACAGATGCGGTCAATAAAGGTAACCCTAATGATATAGCAAACTTTTTGAAATTGAAAGAATATTGTTCTGGTAAGAAACTCCTGGAAGTTTTTAATAGTTTATGGTCACCAGATGCTAAATGTAAATTTCCTGTCAAGAATATTAAAGGCAAAAATTTAAGGTGCCAAGCACATTGACTTGAAAAATGGCATTGGATGTTATTCGGAATTAATGGATGGTCTCTTCTGCAAATATTGTGTGCTATTTTCTCCATTTAGAGTAGGAGTGCATAGGGAGCAAAATCCAGGTAAATTTGTTTCAGAAGCTTTCAACAAATGGAACCATGCCTTAGAATATTTTGAGAAGCATGGCAAATTGTCATATCATGCACGAAGCTTGGAAATATTTTACAATTTAAAGAAAATTGATGAGAAAAAAGTGCTCCCGATTGATTTGATTTTAGATAAAAACAAAGCAGCGGAAGTAGCAAAAAACAGGGAAATACTTGGCTCAATAATAAAAACTGTCCTATTTTGCGGGAAGCAGGGGATCCCCTTACAAGGACATTTAGATTATGGCCCCTTAAATGTTGAAGAAACTCCTGAAAAAAATGAGGGAAATTTTAGAGCATTACTTAGAATGCGTGTGGAAGCAGGAGACGAAATTTTAAGGAATCATTTAAAAAGTTGTGGAAGAAATTCCTACGTTAGCTGGAGAACACAAAATGAAATCATTTCTTCCATAAATGATATAATTTTAAGGGATATTGCAAATCGCATCAATAAGAGTAAGTGTTTCAGTATAATAGCAGATGAAACTACTGATGTTGCTGGGATAGAACAGTTTGCTCTTGCTGCTCGATTCATTGAAAATGATACTGTCCAAGAACAGTTTATACAATTTATACCGGTTGTCAGTAGAACAGGACAAAGTCTTGCCACACATTTGATAGATTCTTTGCAATATTTTAAAATTAATTTAAAATTTCTCAGAGGCCAAGGATATGATGGGGCTAGTGCAATGAGTGGACAGTTCCAAGGAGTTCAAGCTCGTATTAAAAAATGCTTCCCCTCTGCATTATATGTGCATTGTAGCTCACACAGTTTAAACCTAGCGATTTCAGATTCTTTCAATTTACCCAATATCAGAAACTGTGTGGGAATAGTGGGTAAAATCTATAATTTTTTTCACACTCCATTGAGGCAAAATGTTTTAATAAGAAATATTGAAAAACGTCCTCATTCTAGAAAACGAAAATTTGTTCAAATGTGTGGCACGAGATGGATTGAAAGACATGATTCGATACTAGTTATGGTTGAATTATTTAATGCTATACAGGCATCACTGAATGAAATGACAGAGTGGAATGATAACGATGTTTCCGTTAAAGCTACTCTTTTAAATGTATCGATTTCTAAAGCTGATTTCATCATTTCTTTGCTGACTATAAATAAGGTATTTGCTCTTACTAAAAGGTTGAGTGAATATTTACAAACAGTTAATATTGATTTGAAGAAGGCAATGAGTTATGCTGACTCGGTCATTGAAGGAATTGAAAGTTTAAACATTAATTCTGAATCAGTTTTCAAAAAGATTTTTGAAATGGCCTTAAAGCTTCTGGAATTTGTAAGAGGTGAGGAAGAAATTAAAATTCCAAGATGTCCCACGAATCTATCAGTGTACCGCAACAATATTCCAGCTAAATCCCCTGAGGAGTACTACAGACGGGCTATATTCTTACCCTTTCTAAACAATGTAATAAGCCATATAAAACAAAGACTTGAAAAACATAATAACATTTTAGCTAAATTTGGATGCTTACTGTCTCAAAATTACGATGATGAAACGGAAAGTGATTTTCTCACGTTAGCAGAATTTTATTCGAACAGTGATGATCTTTTTTGCGACAACAATGAAAGCATGCTTGGTGAACTTAAACTATGGAAAAATTTTATATGGAACAAGGAATTATTTTCTGCTATTGAAGGGTTTATTTATTGTGACAGAGAGTTGTAGCCTCGTATCAATCTGCTCCTACAAATACTATGTACACTTCCCATTAGCACCTGTACCAGCGAAAGATCATTCTCTACTAGGAGGCTAAAAACTTATCTAAGAAACACCATGAAAAGTGATAGACTTAATGGTCTTGCATTATTAAATACCAACAGTTTACAGGTGTCTCCAGAAGATGTTTTGGATGAATTAAGCAAGAAACCGAGACGATTGGATTTTACCATTTGAGGTAAGAAATGTTATTTTTAATAAAGTGCAGTAAGGCCTCCAAAGGGGAACCACCTCTCAAAGTGACTCCTATTTAGTGGAACATTTTCAAGAGTGCAATTATTTTCTCTGAGATGACTACTCTGACCTGTCCCCTCTAATCTGATCACCGTCTTCCCAGACCAGCAGATTCTAGTAGTTAACCTGACCACTGTGTCCCATTAAATGACTTTTCTGTTTTCTTTCATTTGTAATTTTGAATATTATCAAACACAGTGAACCCAGTTAATAATTGCGAGAGTATTTTTCATTTTAAAGGGTAATGTAGATTTAATATAAAACAATTTAAAATTAGATTATTAGAAATCGAATGTTTTGAATATATTTTCTCCTTATGTTCCCGATTTTCAGTAAATTTAAACGACAAGGGAAAAACGATGTAAACCGCTCCTAAGAATCATATTTTGTGTATTCCACTGAAAATACTGATATTTAAAAAAAATTAAGCGCATGACCTAGACTATTGGATTTCGCTGTTTGGGAAACAAAATAGGACTTTGAAATAAAATGAATTGTATATCATCATCATAGGTAGTCTGTCCGTAGACAGGTCCGTGATTATTCTTGGTTAAACCTGGTTCTCCATATACTCCTATTTTCCGCTGTCCTCTTTATATCTTGATAACTCTCTTTCCCTTTCAAATCGTCTATCAGCTGAAACCTTTTCCTACCTCTTTCCCTTTTCCCATCTAGTTTTCCTTCTAACACGTCTTTAATCATACTCTCTCTCCTCAGGTAATGTCCAACCCAGTTAGCCTTCCTCTTTCTGATAGTCTGTATAATCATTCGCTTCTCTCCTATTCTTCGTAGCACTTCATCGTTTTTCATCCTATCTGTCCATTTTATCTTCAGCATTCTCCTCCAAGTCCACATTTCAAAGCTTTCCAAGTATTTTATGTCATTTTTCCTTAGCGTCCATGTTTCTGCCCCATACAATGCTATACTCCATATGTAGCATTTTATCAACTTCTTGCGGATATCTTCCCTTATATTCCCTGTAAGTAGTTGTTTCTTTCTCCTGAAAGCCGCTTTTGCTTTTCCTATTCTAGTTCTGATCTCATCCGTACAGTTTGCCTCTCGTGTTATGATACTTCCAAGGTATTTATATTCTGAAACTTGTTCTAATGGCTTTCCCCCAATAGTTATGTTTAGATTCTCTTCTTTACCCGATATTCGAATGACCTTGGATTTTTCTGTATTTATTTCCATACCGTATTTTCTACCTGTTATCACTAGTCTATTTATCATTTTTTGTAGCTCCTCTTCCTTTCTTGCTAGAAGTACTTGATCATCTGCGTATTTTACTGTTCTTATAATCCTTCCTCCAATTTTGAAATCCCCTGTGCCTTCTAAAGCTTCTTGCATTAGACTTTCTCCATATATATTGAATAGGGTTGGCGATAGGCAGCAGCCTTGTCTTACTCCTCTACCGATATTTATTCCGCAGGTGTCCACATTCTCAAACCTGACCTTTACAACTTGATTCTCATATAGATTCCTAATCAGTCTCCTGTCTTTCCAGTCTACACCTATATCCTTTAATATCTTCATCAACTTTACCCAATTTACTCTATCAAAGGCCTTCTGCCAGTCTACGAAACATGCGCAGATATCTTGACTGTATTCTATTGCCCTTTCTGATATGATTCTAACTACTCCTATAGCATCTCTAGTTCCTCGTCCTTTTCTGAAACCGAATTGATCTTCCCCTATTATTTCTTCTGCCTTTTTCTCCAGCCTTTTATTAAGAATCCTCGTGATGATCTTCGATGTGTTTGACAGAAAGCTTATAGTTCTGTAATCTTTACACTGCATTGCCTTTGGCTTCTTCTTTAGAGGGATCATTGTTACTTCTAGGAAATCCTGAGGCCACTCTCCTGTGTCGTAAATCTTATTAATTAATTTCGTGATCGCTTTTAGTCCTTCTGATACTATGACTTTAAGTATCTCAGCTGGTATTCCATCGCTGCCTGTGGCTTACCCTTCTTTAGTTCCACTATCGCCTTTTCTACGTCGCTCTCCATAATACTTGGTCCTAAATTGTATATATGGTTTGTTATTTATGTTATTTTTGCTTATATTTTCAAAGTTAAAATATGGCGTTGAAATATGTCTACTTCTGCTGATAACCCTGGACCTTTAGTCTATATTTCACTGTAATAATATACTCGGAAAATTTGAGATATTACACTGTAATATATTTATTCGAATTGTGTGTTTTACAGTAATAATGTACTATTTAGAAAGGGAATTAATTTTTAAACGCAAGTTGTGTAAATAAAATAAATATTAAAGGGTAACCTTAAACTTTTTTATGCCTGCCAAATAGATCGGATCCGCCCCCTAGAAAAAAGTCTGTGTGCGCCACTGTATATATATATATATATATATATATATATATATATATATATATATATCATTCTATACAGATGTTCCTTACAGAGGAGGAGGAGGATATAACATACTAGTAAAAGGTGCTTGCATACTGCAAGCATATCATCTCACCTTGAAAAATCATTAATTTTTTAGAGAGATATTTCATCATGGGAAATATTTCTTTAATTCAAAAGATTTCTCCTCGGGACAAAATTTCTTTTTTTCCTTATGGAACAATAATGGAGTAAAACAATTGCTAATTTTTGCAATTTTATGAATATTATACGTTTACCACATTTGGTTAATAATACCACACAGTTATGCCAAATATTAAATTTGTAGCACAATTAGAAGTGAAATAACATTTATCTAATTGTTTAAATTTAAATAATTTTTAACGGCCGCAATAAGAATTTCATAGATAAAATGAAATGGTTATTCTTTTACATAGGCTAATCTCTAAATAATTTGAAATTTTCAGCTCTCTAACTCGTTCCGTATTATATAAACCGCTACCTATTTGTTTAAACTTTAGGAATTTTTAACTGCCAAACAAATAAAAATATCAAAATTTCTATAATCCGAAATTCGTTTTTTTACGAATCCTACCTCTAAAATAAATTTCAGATCCGTAGCACATTTGGAAATAAATAAACCTTGAAAATTTGTTTAAACAATTGAAATTTTTTAGCGGCCGCATTGTTGCACCTTTTTGAAGATTTTCGTTTTTTCTAGTCTGTTTTGCACAAAATCCTACCTAAGAAAAAAATTTCGAATCTCCAGCTCATCTGAAAGTGCCTAAACATTAGTATCCTCCTATCATTATATATCGACGACTCATATCATTCTATATAGACGTTCCTTACAGAGGAGGATATAACATATTAGTAGGTGGTGCTTGCATACTGCAAGCATTTCATATCACCTTGAAAAAACATTCATTTTTCAGACAGACATTTCATCATCACAAATGTTCTTTTAATTCTAAAGATTTCACCTCCGCAGCGATTTCCGTTTTCCCCAAATGTAAAAATAATAGTTTTAAACAATCCCCAACTGTTACAATTTAAATTTTTTTACACTTTCTCCATTATGGGGTACTAATCCTACACAATTTAGCAAAATTTTAAAGTTGTAGCACTTCTAGAAGTCAAATAATATTTTCTAATTGTTTAATTTTAAATAATTTTTAACGGCCGCCAAATTTCATGTAGGGTAAATTTGAAATGTTTTTTGTGCTAGTTTACTACTTTGTACATAACTTGAAAATTTCAGCTCCATAGCTCATCCCGTAATGTCTAAACAGTTATCTATTTGTTTAAAATTTAAGAATTTTTAACTGCCAAACATATTAAAATATCAAAATTTGTATAATCCCGATTTCGTTTTTTATGAATTCTACTTATTAAAAAAATTCAACTCCGTAGCACATGTGGAAGTACATAAACCATGAAAATTTGTTTAAACAATTGCGAATTTTTAGCGGTCGCATTGTTGCACTTTTTCAAGATTTTCGTTTTTTCTAGTCGGTTTTGCACAAAATCCTATCTATGAAAAAAATTTCGAATCTCCAGCACCTCTAGAAGTGCCTAAACATTCGTATCCTTCTATATGTTATATGTTGTTATATCCTCCTCCGTAAGAGTCGTCGATATATAATGACTAGTAGTTGGTGCTTGCATTCTGCAAGCATATCAACTCAACATAAAAAAACATTCACTTTTCATATTTCATCATTACACATTTTTAAATTTAAATATTTCACCTCCGGAGCGATTCTCGTTTTTCCTTCATGTAAAAATAATAGATTAAAACAATCCCAAAACTTTGCAATTTTAAAAATTTTACACTTTCTCCATAATGGGGTACTAATGCTACACATTTATACCAAATTTTAAAGTTGTAGTACTTTTAGAAGTGAAATAACATTTTTCCAATTGTTTAAATTTTAATAATTTTTAACGGCCGCCACAATATGTTTATGGAGAGATTCAAATGTTTATTTGTGCAAATGCTCTACTTTGTACATAACTTGAAAATTTCAGCTTCCTAGCTCATCCCGTAATGTCTAAAATGTAATCTATTTGTTTAAATTTTGATAATTTTTAACTGCCAAACAAATTAAAATATCAAAATTTCTGTAATTCCTATTTCGTTTTTTTACGAATTCTACTTATAAAAAAATTTCAACTCCGTAGCACATGCGGAAATACATAAACCTTGAAATTTTGTTTAAACAATTGCGAACATTTAGCGTCCACATAGCTGCACTTTTTCAAGATTTTCGTTTTTTGTAATCGGTTTTGCGCGAAATCCTACCTAAGAAAAAAATTTCGAATCTCCAGCTCATCTGGAAGTGCCTAAACATTATTATCCTCCTATCATTTTATATCGACGACTCTTACAGAGGATATAACATATAGGAGGATACTAATGTTTAGGCACTTCCAGATGTGCTGGAGATTCGAAATTTTTTTCATAGGTAGGATTTTGTGCAAAACCGACTAGAAAAAACGAAAATCTTGAAAAAGTGCAACAATGCGGCCGCTAAAAATTCGCAATTGTTTAAACAAATTTTCAAGGTTTATGTATTTCCAAATGTGCTACGGAGTTGACATTTTTTCTGTAAGTACATGTCTTAAAAAAACGAAATAGGGAATATACAAATTCTGATATTTAAATTTGTTTGGCAGTTAAAAATTCTTCAAGTTAAAACAAATAGATAGCTGTTTAGGTACTATGGGATGAGCTAGGAAGCTGAAATTTTCAAATTATTTACAGAGTACTGAAATTGCACAAATAAACATTTCAATTTTACCATATATGAATTGCGGTGCCCGTTAAAAATTATTTAAATTTAAACAATTAGAAAAATATTATTTTACTTATAAAAGTGCTATAACTTTAAAATTTTGCTAAAATGTGTAGCATTAGTACCCCATAATGTAGAATGTGTAAAATTATTAAAATTGCAACATTTGGGGATTTTTTTAAACTATTGTTTTTACATGTGGGAAAAACGAAAATCGCTGCGGAGTTGAAATCTTTAGAATTAAAAGAATATTTGTAATGATGAAATGTCTGCCTGAAAAATGAATGTTTCTTCAAGGTGATATAAAATGCTTGCAGTATGGAAGCACCAACTACTAGTATGTTATGTGTATGTTATATCCTCCTCTGTAAGAGTCGTCGATATATAATGATAACATATAACAGGAGGATACTAATGTTTAGGCACTTCCAGATAAGCTGGAGATTCGAAATTTTTTTCATAGGTAGGATTTTGTACAAAACCGACTAGAAAAAACCAAAATCTTGAAAAAGTGCAACAATGCGGCCGCTAAAAATTCGCAATTCTTTAAACAAATTTTCAAGGTTTATATATTTCCGAATGTGCCACGGAGGTGTAATTTTTTTAATAAGTAGAATTCTTAAAAAAACGAAATAGGGATTATACAAATTTTGATATTTTTATTTATTTGGCAGTTAAAAATTCTTAAAGTTTAAACAAATAGATAGCTGTTTAGGTACTATGGGATTAGCTAGGAAGCTGAAATTTTCAAATTATTTACAGTATAGTAAATTTGCACAAATAAACATTTCAATTTTACCATACAGTGGAACCTCGGTTAACGAACGACTCTGTTTACGAACAATTCGGTTTACGAACGAAAATCCCGACGAAAAAATGCTTCGGTTTGCGAACAGAATTTCGGCTTACGAACAGGCAGTCACGTGCTCCACGGACTGACATCTCGGCGCGCCGCTGCGCAAAACCCCGGACAGACGCACTGGCGCTGGCGCCGTTGAGTCGGATAAATGAGAAGGTATTAGTTTCGCGGTAGCGTTCACTCAGGATAGACTGCTGTTCGAGTGCGTCGCATTTATTGGACTGCTGCTCGAGTGAGTCTTATATTGTTTTTGTATACGTGTTGCTATTGTTTCAAAGTTTAATTTACACTTAATTAAATTATCTTTTTAGACCACCATGAAGCCAAAGAATGATGAAAGTAAATTGAAAAGAAATAAAAACACGATAGAGGTGAAAAAAGAAATTATATCTAAATATGAAAATGGTGTTCGTGTCTCGGATCTTGCTACGCAATTCGGTATGGCGAAATCATCGATCTGTACTATACTAAAAAAAGAGAGACGATCAAGAAAGCTGATCTCGTGAAAGGAGTAAAAGTTATTAGTAAACAAAGATCACAATTGATTGACGAAGTGGAGAAATTGCTGTTGCAGCATTTTCCTACTTTTGACGGTTTTTCGAGTTCCCCATAAGTTTTTCCAGCAAATGACGACCCCTGCCTGCGACGCACCCTTTTTCGCGGGAATCCTGCTTTTATAGCAACGGACATTAGCCCGGAAGAGGGCACTAGTAGAACGCGGGTAGAACCAATTAGCGTTCGCGAGTGGAACGCAATCTACCGGCACCTGGCTGTAAACGGCGTTAGTTGCGAGCCGACAACGTCGAAAGTGAGGGGAGCAGTGAAGGAAAGGGGAAGAGCGAGATAAGACGTGGGAAGAGAGAGCGAAGACAGCGGAGCGAACGCAGCCGTGGGAAAGGTGATCGGCGCGTCGAACTCTTCAGCATATCATTTCTGATTCAAGTGGACATTTCTTATAAGTATTGTAATATATTTGTGTTTTGTATAACGTCACTGCAATATAATTGTTAGTACGTTTTGTGACATTTATCCAGTGTATGCTTTTGTTAATTGGTCGGCAGCAGCAGTGTCTCCGAATGTAACGTATCGTTTCACTATTTTATAATACTTATAGTATTACGAGAGATTAATGTAAAATGAGACAGTTTCATCTCATTAATGGAGGTCCCACCGAGATCCGAACATAGGTTCGTTATTGTTTATTCGTGTATTTCGTACTCTTGTAATCTAAAGTTCATTATTATAAACTTGTCTTGTATATTTCACTTTGTTCTTGGGTTTCGTGCTGTTTCATTTCCACTATGGAAACGTCTAAGGGTGCTAACGAAAAACAGTATTCTACCACCGCTTCAGATAGGGCTGAAAAAATGCGCTCTCGCGCAGGGGACGGGTCGAATGAAAATCCACCCGCAATTTCCTCCCCTTCACCGTCTGATCTTACTCAAGTGGTTAATGGTCTTTTGTCTAAGTTTCCTCCCTTTGCAGAGCTTTCAGCCGAAGCCACCTTCGTATTTTTGTCTGAATTACGTTACGTTCGCGAACTTAAGTTCGTCGCGGATAATTATCTTCTCATTCTCGCCCTCGCTAAAATCCCGGTTACGCTAAGGGATTTCTGGTTTAATGCTATTTCACGGAATCTTTCTTGGGAGCAGGTCATCTCGAAAGTCTGGCAGACCTTTTTCTCGAAGAGAGAATTCGAGCGCCTCGTCTCGCTTAAAGTCAAAAGATTCCAATCCCCAGACGAGTTACCGCTGATGTTTTTCCAGTCCGTCAAGGCGGCAATCGCGGTATTATGTCTGAATTATTCGGAGTTAGAGATTGTGGAACTCGTGCTCGACGGTATTAATCCCCTGACCCAGTCTACATTTCTTTTCGTCGGGAGGCCTAATAATCTAGCCGAGTTGGACGACTTACTCACGCAATCCGATAAACTCCTCATGACCAGAAGAGAATATTCTCGCGAGAATCCATTATCCTCGGGTGTTTCGCCACCCACAGCGTCTCGAACTTCGCCAAAGGCTACATTTCAGCCTAATCAAAATCGCCGTTTTCGGAGCGATTCCCGTAACCCAACGGGTCATTCTTTTGTTAATTGGTCGGATCATTCCGACAGGCCACTAATTGACGTGTCAATTAATTCGCAACCACGCCATGCTCTACTCGATACCGGTTCGTCAATTTCCCTAATAGATCGCAAGGAGTGGGCCGCCTTAAAAACTCGTAGCAAAAAGCGAGCGCTTCAAACCTGCTTCGTTAAATGCAATGGTCTTTCGGCTAACCCTTTCCTGTTTCGATCTAGGGTTCATTTAAAAGTTCGAATCCACAACTTTTCGTGGAAGCAGTGGTTTCATTTGGCCGACTTGCCCTTTTCGTACATTTTGGGCCATGATTTTATACTAAAATCCTCTATCATAATTGATAGCCGGGCCCGTAAGGCATTTTTTCCTTCAATTCTCGATTTTCTATGCCCTTTGTAACCTCCCCCCCCTCGTATGCCGTTGGAGAAAGCTCCTCGTCCAACGTGCATTTTTTCGACAAGGCTAAGGATGACTCATGTAACGGCAGTCTAGGTGTACCCCTTCCCTTTACTAAGGACGACCGTTGCGAAATCGCCTCCCTGTTCACGCGATATCCAGACGTCATCACCCCAAACCTTGGCCTCACTACTTGAGCTGAATACGAAATCGAATTGTCTGATTCTACCCCAATTCGTTCTCATCCGTATCAATTGTCTCCGCCCAAATTGGCCTCTATGAAAAATCAGGTGACTTCACTGCTAGAGAAAGGAGTGATCGAAGAATCGAATTCCCTATTTGCTAGCCCAGCATTTCTCATCCCTAAGAGAAATGGCTCAGATCGCCTTGTAATCGATTACCGCAAAATTAATAAAAGGGTTAAATATGATAATTATCCGGTACCTTCGATTGAGCTGGCCTTCGCTTACCTTGGCTCTGCCAGGTTCTTTTCGATTTTCGATCTCAATTCTGCTTTCCATCAGATTCCCTTGTCACCTCAGAGTAAACCTGTAACTGCATTTATTACCCCCTTTGGTCTTTATCAGTATAGTAGGTTACCATTTGGACTTTGTACAAGCCCACAGATATTTTCAAGGTTGATCGATAAGGTTTTAGGGGACTTGAAATATAATTGTGTATTTCCTTATATCGATGACTTATGTATTTATTCTAAATCTTATGAGGAACACCTGGACCACATTGGCAAGGTACTACAGAGACTCCGCCATGCAGGTCTCACTGTCCAACCAGATAAAATGAAAGTTGCGCAATCAGCTGTTCACTTCTTGGGACATCAGATAACATGTGGTTCCCTGCAGATAGATCCTGAGAGGGTGAAGCCCATAATGAACTTTCCCGTGCCTACTTCACTGAAACAGGTTGTCTCCTTCCTTGGGATGTCAGGTTTTTATTCCAAATTTATTCCTAATTTAGCTAAATTGGCTGCTCCTCTGAATACCTTGAGGAGAAAGAATGCCACCTTTCAATGGACTGATTCCCATTCTGATTCTTTTATGAAACTTAAAAATGTCTTGTCCTCTCCTCCAGTTCTTCACTTGCCTGATTTTAATTCAGATTTCCATCTCTTTGTGGATGCTAGCAATATTGCTTTGGGAGCCACTCTCAATCAGCTGATTGATGGTAATTTTAAACCGGTGGCTTATGCTAGCAAAACACTCAATACTCAAGAGTCTCGTTTGTCCACTTATGAATTGGAATGTATGGCCTGTTGCTTTGCAACTCAAAAATTTAAGCCATACCTGCAGGCAAGACCATTTCATTTGTATACTGATAATGCTGCTCTCACCTGGCTGTTTAATCACCCTAAACAATTAGGAAAAATTGGTCGCATGGTTCTAAAACTGTCTTGCTTTTGTTTTACAATTCACCATGTTTCTGCTTCTAAAAATAGGGCTGCTGATTGCTTGTCACGGGTTAGAATCTTGGATCATCATTCTGTCCCTGTCCCTGTCGAAATTTCCTGTCTATTGCAACATGTTCCATTGTCATTCACTAATATTCGCCATCATCAGGCTTCGGACAGAGACTTGTGCAAAATGATAGAGCAAATCAGATCAGGGAAAACCATTCCAAATTATTCTTTGCAAGGCGACTTATTGCGTCACCATTCCCTGGGCTCTAAGAAACCTCGAGTTGTAATTCCTCTTGCTTTAAGAGAGATGATCTTCCAATATTTTCATTCTTCTCCTATTGGTGGTCATCTAGGCAGTGCAAAGACGTGTGATAAAATCTCCCGTGAATTTTGGTGGTGGGATATGAGAGCAGATATTTCAACAAAAGTTAAAAATTGTCATGATTGTCAAATAACTAAACCCAGAAACTGTTTACCTCCTGGTCGTCATTCAGCTAAATTCTCGACTCATCCCTGGGAAAGAATATTTATTGATTTTGTCGGTCCATTGCCTAGGAGTAAATTTGGTCATGCCTATGCCTTAACCATAATTGATGGCTTTAGTAAATTTGTAATTATTCAACCGGTTAGAAACTCAACAAGTAAAGCTGTTGTTGATATCCTTACCAGGCTTGTGTTTTCTAAATTTGGGGTTCCCAAATATATTGTGTCAGATAACGCTTCCTCTTTCAAATCCAAATTATTTTATGACATGTGTTTTAGCCTAGGGATTAAACATATTTATACTGCCCCCTATTATCCCAGGCCCAACCATGCAGAAAGAGTTCATAGAAATTTGAAGTATGCCTTATCTGCTTTCACACGTGATGCCCATGATAAATGGGATGCATATTTGCCCGGGCTGACTTTTGCCTTCAATTCTGCTAAACACTCTTCTACAGGTGTTTCACCTGCTAAGGTATTTTTGGGTCGTGAGCTTCCACACCCATTGTCACTTCAATGGGATTTGCCAAATGAATTGGCATCAGCTGATTGTAATTCAGCTTCAGGGCAGCAACTTTGGAATAAGGTGCTAAGTAATTTAGCCAAGTCACAACAGCGCGTTGCTAGCAAACATAATGCTAGACATTCTCCACAAGCCTTTTCACCAGGTGAACAGGTTGTGTTCAGAGCTGTGCCAAAATTTTCCAAACTTAATAAAATGTCTGCCAAAATTTCCCCTCTATGGGAAGGACCCTTCGTGGTCGACAGGATAATCACTCCTGTAACCCTGTCTTTAAGGAAGCCAGACAACCCAAATTATTTTCGAATAGCAAATATTAGTCAAGTTAAGAAATATTTTTCTTCTGGTATGAAATAATTGATTATTTTTAATATCACATGTTAATATTATTTCTATTATGTATTGCTTTGGTTGACCAAAGGTTATATTGGTCATTCTAAATTACCACATACTATTGTTAATCAATTTAAGAAACTTTGTGGCTATCAGATAAGTTTGATTTTGTGGCTTTGAAAAATGAATCATCCTTTGGATTGTAATGTTAAGAATTACCTTGTTTTGTGAGCTTGTTTAGATATACAAGCAAGAGAGTATCCTTGGGTGATTGCATTTTGGATTTAGTTTTTCATTTCCACTTGGAGGTGTTTGTTTCCTGTCTTGTTGACAGAGGCACTGATTCCTATGAATCATTATTGTTCTTGGTAAATGTCCGGCGTAGAGAATTAGCGACCTCATCGCCCGGTGATTTATAATCATCGCAATCAGCCCCCAGGTGCAAATCTGGTAAAATAAATTGATATTTACTTGGCCAATTGCCACAATACTGCTCGGTGCAGTCAATTTTCAGACATCATAGATGGATCCTGACATCTATGTATGTCTCATGGCACAAAATTATTTTAATAACCTTGCCATGTTATATCCGTTGGTACTATTTACCACGGTTAGTGTACTCCAGCCCCAATTGAGCTAGGATACTTTAAAATGTTTATCTATGTAATATGTATCTATGTACTACCTTTCACAGTGATTTTTTTATTTTTTTTTATATACTGTGAATTTCTTAGCACTCTGCTTAAACAATGCGAGGCAAGTCTAATCTATTTAGCCCTCCAATTATTAACTCTCTCTTGCATTTTGATAACGGTCGGACAATGCCAGGGTTGGCATTCCTTTTCCTCGTTCTCATCTAATAATTACTATTAATTTTCAATTTCGCCCTGTTGGCAAATAATATTTTCTCATTAATTTTGTAACTTGGTAATAATAATATTGTGTTTATGTACATTGGAATTTTTGTGATTATTTTCGGATTCTTACGTTGTGCTTCAAGCTGGTGCGTCGGTAAACTCTGGAGTGTGTCTTTCCTTGCTGAACTAAACAGTGAGGGAACTCATCGAAAGTGAGGGGAGATGCAGCATTTTCCTACTTTTGACGGTTTTTCGAGTTCCCCATAAGTTTTTCGTGTTCGCCAGAAGTTTTTGTGTTCGAACTCTTTCCAATGCCGAACTCCAGCAAATGACGACCCCTGCCTGCGACGCACCCTTTTTCGCGGGAATCCTGCTTTTATAGCAACGGACATTAGCCCGGAAGAGGGCACTAGTAGAACGCGGGTAGAACCAATTAGCGTTCGCGAGTGGAACGCAATCTACCGGCACCTGGCTGTAAACGGCGTTAGTTGCGAGCCGACAACGTCGAAAGTGAGGGGAGCAGTGAAGGAAAGGGGAAGAGCGAGATAAGACGTGGGAAGAGAGAGCGAAGACAGCGGAGCGAACGCAGCCGTGGGAAAGGTGATCGGCGCGTCGAACTCTTCAGCATATCATTTCTGATTCAAGTGGACATTTCTTATAAGTATTGTAATATATTTGTGTTTTGTATAACGTCACTGCAATATAATTGTTAGTACGTTTTGTGACATTTATCCAGTGTATGCTTTTGTTAATTGGTCGGCAGCAGCAGTGTCTCCGAATGTAACGTATCGTTTCACTATTTTATAATACTTATAGTATTACGAGAGATTAATGTAAAATGAGACAGTTTCGTCTCACTGTTGATTTGGATAAATGAGAAACAGTTAGCTGGTGATAGTGTTTCTGAAGCTCTAATTTGTGCAAAAACGAAACGATTACATGATGACCTTTTAATAACAAACCCTGGTACGAGTACTTATACTGAACTGTTCAAAGCTAGCCGAGGACGGTTTGAGAAGTTTAAGAAGAGAACTGGAATACATAATGTAAATAGGCATGGAGAGGCTGCAAGCTCAGACCAAGAAGCTCCTAAGAAATATGTACAAGAATTTAATGATTATGTAAAAGCTGGGGTTTTCTTCCCCAGCAAGTATTCAACTGTGATGAAACTGGCCTATTTTGGAAAAAATTACCCAATAGGACCTACATCACTCAGGAAGAAAAAACTTTGCCTGGATATAAGCCAAAGAAGGACCGGCTGACTCTTTTACTATGTGGAAATGCAAGTGGGGACTTCAAGGTCAAGCCATTGCTTGTTTACCACTCTGAGAATCCGAGGGTGTTTAAGAAAAATAATGTAATGAAAAGTAAACTGTTTGTTATGTGGAGGGCTAATAGTAAGGCTTGGGTAACCAGGCAACTGTTCATTGAGTGGATCCATGAAGCCTTTGTCCCAAGCATGAGAAAATACCTCCAAGAAAACGAATTGCCACTAAAATGCCTTCTTGTGATGGACAATGCTTCTGCTCATCCTCCAGGCTTGCAAGACGAGTTGGTTGGGGAGTTTGGTTTCATCTCAATGAAGTTCCTGCCCCCTAACACGACTCATCTAATCCAGCCTATGGACCAGCAGATCATTTCAAACTTTAAGAAACTGTACATCAAGGTATTATTTCAAAGGTGTTTCGAAGTAACCTCTGACACAGAATTAACACTCAGAGAATTCTGGAAAAAACATTTGAATATCTTCCATTGTTTAAGTTTCATTGACAAAGCCTGGGGGCTAGTGACTCACAGAACTATGAAATCAGCCTGGAGGAAATTGTGGCCAGATTGTATATCTGGCATTGAGGGCTATGAGACTGCGTCTGTTGATATTGTCGATTATATTGTATCTATAGGCAATAGGATTGGATTAGAAGTTGATAATGTTGATGTGGAGGAGCTAGTGGAGGACCACAGCAATGAACTCACTACAGAAGAACTGGAACAGCTTCTCAATGAGCAGCAAAAGACGGTGACAGAGGAAATATTATTTTCAGAGACTGATGAACGAATGGAAGATGTTCCTAGGTCCTAGATCCATGAAATGTGTGCGAAATGGAGTGAGGTGCAGTTTTGTGGAAAGATATCACCCCGATAAAACTTTATCAAATCGTGTTATAAATCTGTTCAATGATAATGTCATGTCTCATTTCCGCAACATTATAAAAAGCAAGAAGAAACAAATCTCATTGGATAGGTTTTTAGTGAGACCGAAACCTGATGAACTTCAAGCACCCGATGTTTCATGGAAGGGGACTCCCCTTCCAAACAATAACACTTTACTATTTTGTAAGATAAGTTGAAATAAAGTTTGTTTTTACGTTTATTCTTTTTGTTTTATTACTTCCAATTCCTTTTCAGTTAAAACTATGAATTTCCATTGTTTTGTATAGGATTTCAAGCATGAAGTAGAAAATAAAGATAATAAAGGGCCATTTTCTTGGGGTCTTGAATGGATTAATCCATTTTACATTGATTCTTATGGGAATAATTGTTTCGGTTTATGAACAACTCAGTTTACGAACAGTTTTACGGAACGAATTAAGTTCGTAAACCGAGGTTCCACTGTATATCAATTGCGGCGGCCGTTTAAAATTATTTAAATTTAAACAATTAGAAAAATATTATTTTATTTCTAGAAGTGCTACAACTTTAAAATTTGGCTAAAATGTGTAGCATTAGAACCTTATAATGAAGAAGGTGTAAAAATTTTTAAATTGCGACATTTGGAGATTGTTTTAAACTATTATTCTTACATGTGGGAAAAACGAAAATCGCTGCAGAAATGAAATCTTTAGAATTAAAAGACTATTTGTAATGTTGACATTTGTCTGAAAAATGAATGTTCTTTTAATGTGAGATGAAATGCTTGCAGTATGCAAGCACCAACTACTAGTATATATATATATTCATCATGAGAAATATTTCTTTAATTCTAAAGATTTCTCCTAGGGACAGGATTTTGTTTTTTCATTATGGAACAATAATGGAGTAAAACTATCGCTAATTTTTGCAATTTTAGGTATATTATAATTTTCCCACATTGAGTTAATAATGCTACTCATTTCTGCCAAATTTTAAATTTATAGTACAATTAAAAGTGAAATAACATTTATCTAATTGTTTAAATTTCAATAATTTATAACGGCCAAAATAAAAATTATATGGATAAATTGAAATGTTTATTCGTTTACATAGGCTAACCACTAAGTAATTTAAAAATTTCAGCTCCCTAACTTGCAGCGTAGTGTCTATGCACCTACCAATTTGTTAAAACTTTAATAATTTTTAACTGCCAAACAAATAAAAATATCAAAATTTCTATAATCACTATTTCTTTATTTTACAAATCCCACCTCTAAAAAAATTTCAGCTTCGTAGCACATTTGAAAATACATAAACCTTGAAAATTTGTTTAAACAATTGCGAATTTTTAACGGCCGCATTGTTGCACTTTTTGAAGATTTTCGTTTTTTCTGGTCGGTTTTGCACAATCCTAGCTAAGAAAAAAATTTCGAATCTCCAGCTCATCTGGAAGTACCTAAACATTAGTATCCTCCTATATCCTCCTCCTCCTATGTAAGAAACATCTATATAGAATGATATATAAATAAATAAGTGATAAAAGTAGCAAGTAAAAGCAAAAGTAACATGTACCTATAATAACGGGTATAACGAGTAATGGTTATAACCAGGGCTGGAAAACATAACATAATGATATCTGATAACATTATAATAATGATTAAATTGCTTTTTTTTTTACAATAACGTAATGATACATACATATCGTTATAATTACATTATAATAACCAATAACATTTAATATAATGTTATTATAACGTTATCAAAATGTTAATTGCAATGAAGTTATTATAGCATCATCAAATCAAAATTTTTTGGCCAGGCAACATTGGTCAAAGTGCAGCTAACTTAAGTGCATTTTGTCATATGCTCAGTGTCATGTTATGTCGTGAACTAGGGATGTAATAACATTACAAAGGATTAGTTTTCGTTACATAATGTAAAAAAGGTGAACTATTAAGGGAATAATTTTGAAACAAGAAAAAATTCTGTTATGACCGGGAATTGAACCCAGGTCTTCCACGAATATTCTACCACTGAACTATAGTAGCAAATAATTTTTCCCGTTTCTGAATGCGGGTGTTTTTCTTAGGTGGGTCTGGGCTAGCCAAGCCCTAACAGACGATCTCCAAGAGAATGTTGAAGAAAGCCCCTCCCTCTCAAATGGCGAGATTGCCAAGCTAGAAATTGATGGAATGAAATGATCATAAGATCTTAAGCAGACGAGCATTAGCTGTAAAGTTGGGAATAATTTTGAAACGAGAAAAATTCTAGGCAATATTTTTCAGTCCCTTGGATCTCAATATAACCAAGTTTCACTGTAAGTATATATGCACATAACGTTTATCTTATTCAGGACAGTCATAAGTTTGCCTTTTTATAAAGTTGGCAAGAAATTTTGGTCTCAGCATGATGAAACTTATTCTGATAACTCTGATAAAGTGTCATAAGACTGAAACACTAGTGATGATGATGAATATATAAAATAAAATAAAAATTTTTAATCCATTGAAATTAAGTTGTAAACAGAAAAAATAATTATAGAGTAACTAAGTTACCCTATTTCATAGTTTACATTACAAAAGTTTAACTGAACCATTTCAATGGTGGAAAGTATGTTAGTGGTCTCAAATGTAAATTATTTATTAAATATTAAATTGTTTTTCAAAGACACTTTTGACAGTAACAAACAATACTTTCTTTCCTTGGATATTATAAAATCATACCACCTACACGAGCAAGTGGAGTTGTTTAAGATAATGATCTGAACCCTGGAAGTCATGCCATTTTTTGTAACATTACCAGTTGCACAGCATGTCCACACACCCCCAAACATAACTGTTTTAATCACACTTCACTGCAACAATGGCGGTGTACTGCTTTTAGCATGTCTTTAGGTGTCTCTTCTTGGCCCAGATTGTTTTTCTTTAGAATTATATGCTAGAGATTTAAGGTGCATAAACGTCAATGAAAAAAACAGTTCTAACATGCTAAGTGTACTTTAACTACTCTATAGGTCAGTAGGCACCCTAAAAGGCCATTTCACGGTTAAATATGAAAAAATGCATATTCATGAGGTGCATGGATTTGATCAGTGGTTCTCAGGTAGATCTGTCAGGCGACCCCCCTCCCCTCCATTCGGGTGCTTGGTTGCCACGGCGCCAGAGAATTTTTGAGAAGATAAAAAAACGTTTCTCCAAAAAGGAGGAATTGATGATAAGTTAATTAATAATAAGTGAATGCTTTAATTGATCAGTGCTTCATGAAGAAACCATGCTGCATCATAATGAGGTGTCTGTCATTTTTCATTGAGCTCTATTTGGGAGGTTTCATTTAAGTTCTGCATTTATTCTCATAGGGAGAACAAGACGACCCAAACGGAACTTATGATGACAACTTTCCAAATAATTATTTTAAATTAAATGTGGTGCAGCAATTACTTATATCGGCTTTAATAGCTTTAAAATCACTGTGGATCTTTGTGTTTCCAAATTTCATAATTTAGGGTCATAAAATATTACAAATACATTCGAACAGAGAACTAAATTGATCATGCTTATTTGTGTGGCAAAAATAATGCATGTATATCCTAGACTATGCTGAATGCAAGCTCAACGATAGTCATTGCAATGGCAACAATCTTGTAATGAGTGATACAAACTGCAAAAACACCAGTATTTATGCTAAATTTGAGGAAATATGATTGATAAGCAAAATTCTATGATAAAAATTACAATCCCCATTCCTTTCCTCAGAGAGTAATACAAATCTCGCCCCGATATTACAATTCTAAAACATTTTAATGTGTAAGAGAAAATTACCTTGCATGATGGATTTCAGATTTCCCATGTAAATCAAATAGGAATTATAATTCCTCAAATCAAACCCAGGACCATCAATCTTCGCAACAAAAACTATCCTCTGGAGCTTGGCCTCAGTAGCAAGAGATATCCACTAAGTGTCAAGAAAATCTGTCTATTAAGGGGGATCAGTCAGACACAACGAAGAAACTAAGCAGGATAAAAATTATTCTATCAGATGTAAAGCTGAATTGTTGTATAATATAATTTATATGATCTTTTCTCAATTCATTTTTCTACTTTTTTGATTGTACAAATTCATGCAAGGTATTCTGAAAAGAGTTGAAATTTAGTTTGTTGCATAATAGCGAATTCGCATAAAGTGAACCCACATAAAGAGAGGGAAACCTGTACATCTTTTCTGGGGGGTGGACATTCTACTACTGAACTATCATAGCAGATCAATTTTCCCATTTCTGAACGCAAATGTTTCCTTGGCAAGTGGAAGACCCAAGTTCAATTCCCGGTCCCAGCAGAATTATTCTCATTTAAAAAATATTCCCAACATTACAGTTTATGCCTGTCAGCATAGGATCTTCAGATTGCTTTATTCCATCATTTTCTAGCTAGGCAATCTCACCATTGGAGAGAGCTTGGCTAGCTCAGCCCCAACCAAGAAAACATCCATGTTCAGAAACGGGAAAATTGATCTGCCATGATAGTTCAGTGGTAGAATATACGTCCGGCAAGTGGAAGACCCAGGTTTGACTCCTTTTTTGCCATTTCAAAAATATCCCCTTGTTATAAACTGACAAGAATAAAAGTCATTGTAATTAATGTCAATCAAAGTTTATTGAAGTGAGACATTGCATACCCTGTAATTAATAAAATTATACAAACAACTTTGAAGTTTACTAAAACAACTGTCACTATTATTTCACATTCCACTTTTTAAATACAAAACATCAGGATTCCAAGTGAGAAAATATTTTTGCTTTCCAAGTCTTACAAAAAATACTGAAGTCCTTTCATAGTGCCAAGTTTCTTAAATCTAGAATTCAATATTTTTACTATTACATAAGTGGTCATAAATAATGAATTCCTTTTATCATGATGATTTTAAAAATGATTGTGATATGTGAAGGAATAATAATTACTAATAGGAATTAACATAGCACATGTACTGACTGGTAACTGCAAAATATTTTTTTAATTTTTTTTAATTATAGCCAAGCAGTCTAATGCTAAAAAAGGAGTCATCAAATCAGCTTCCCAGGTCTGAACATGGTGAAGTATCACAAAGAACAATTAAGAGATGCTTCCCTTTCAAAAGTATTGCTCAATAAAACCCTGAAAGTTACTCTAAAACAACTGATACACTCTTTGGGAAGATTACTTGATAAAATGTTTATTTGATACAAAATAGGAATTCATGTATATTCTGTGTATGAATATAATATATACACAGGCACAAAATCGCTTGAATAATCATTGCAAGCAAAGGCAATGCCAGAAACCTATTATTTCTTGAAGTTAGTCTGAGTGGTATAACAAACAGCCCGAGTAAAAAATAATTGGTGTATGCCACAACCTTTGAAAATAAATTGAAATAAATTTACAGTTCCAGTGTGTTAAGCATTAATGAAATGAACAATTAGATGCTAATGAGAGTGGTCCAGCATTAGTGGTTTTAAAAGCAAATCTATATATATGAAATTATGATAAGCTTAAAAAAATAACCACTTCCATTACATTGCATCCATCATAAAAAGTTACATTTCCACAATGGGTTACAATTACAGGGCCTATGCATGGAAAATTTAAAAAATCACACTTCCAATTTTATATAAAAAATCGGCTATATTTTACTGTATGAAAATGCAGAAATTGGATCTATGTATTCAAGAAATATTAAAAAGTTAAGAATGC
Organism: Tanypteryx hageni; assembly: GCA_028673005.1. Lineage (NCBI taxonomy): Eukaryota > Metazoa > Arthropoda > Insecta > Odonata > Petaluridae > Tanypteryx > Tanypteryx hageni. The sequence continues at coordinate 10,908,171 of CM054115.1, read as the reverse complement.
AATTACAGGATAAAATATGGCTGTAAATGCTCCCAAGATGCTACAGTATTCAACACTCCCATACATTGGATGGGTTAATAATAACAGAGATTAAATATGCAACCTACATTATTGATATAACACTCAATTAAACAATTGACATATTCATTTTGTTTTTACTTAAAATACTGCCTTCATAGTATACTTCATTATAAATTTGCAAAAGCATGCTCTAAATTATGCACGGCCTGAAAATGTGCCCAACAGAAATTGATTTCCCTTATTAGCAATTCATAAATATAAATATTTACGCTCCATAAATGGTCTATTTCAGGAATCATTAACTAAATAAATTCGGTAAACCAATTTGGCTATCTTTAAGTTTTTTCTATTAATTTGCTAGGACATCATGCTATTAAACAGTGAGAATTGCTCTGTGCATTACTCATTTACAAAAAATGCAGACAATTACAAGCATCCTTTTACAAGCAAAGATATGACATTACTATACTTTGACAAAAGGGTTTTCCCAGTTAATCAAAAATTACATTGCGATGTACAAAAATTACTCACCAAATATGCAAGAGCTTCAGTAAGAATATTTTTTTTTAATTTTCTGCCATGAAAACTTTTTTACAACAACAAACACAACAATTTACTTCCTGGCACAGCCATTATTTTTTTCATGAAAAGCAGGGTAACCTACCATATCAAGGAACATTATATAAACATAATTAGATAATTTAAAGCAAAGCTCTTGAACATTTTTTTACACCCCTCTGAATTTTCCAAAACATAATGAAAGGTGTTCATCATAGATTTACCATCAGATCTTAAAAAGGAAAAGCAAATCATATTAGTTTCTTCAATAAATAAAGAAAATGTCATTCTCAAAAAAGAGACACGCACAGCCTTAATATTATGAACATCATGCAAACCCTGTTCATCTACGAATAATACTGCACTGTAGTTAGAAAACACCATTTAAATAAGATTATTACAGCAATAATACGAAACGTCAAAATTCCCAACAAACCTACATATCTAACAACACTCAACAATACAAACACACAGTACATTATAATATAGTGTATTAATGGAAGATGACACTGTATATGATCAAACCTCACTCCAAATCCTCGCCTAATAAATATGGTAGACATTTGATGAATATACATTTCATCAAATCAGCTTTGCCTTGAATACATGGCAATAAAACACACTCCCTTACATGCAAGAAACACAACAATCTCATTTGCCTCAATTACCATAGGCTTTACTTTAATACTTATAACCATACCCAAATTTATGCAATCTCAGTTAACAAACATTAACTATGTCAAACGGTAGACATTTTTCTGAGTTTTGTAGTTTATGTAACCATTGTATATGTTCAAGTCGTATATTTAACCAACATTTTTAACAATTCTGTTTTTCCCAATGAAAATGCTTTCGATCAAGCTAACTTTTATCCAGAAAACTGCATTGTCTTTTTAATATTGCATTGAATGTAAAAAATTGTCATGGAAATGCGTTTTACATAGGCTTCTTTCATTAACATCCAAGCCAACATCCTTTCTCAGAACATGACACCAGGAATGAAGCTAGTTGTGCGGGTTTTTATGGTAGTGCAACAAAAGTACATGCAAAAACAAGGTGAATAAAAAATAGCACTTAATACCAGAGTAATTTATAGAAATTGACACCAAAACCAAGAAAAAAAAAATAAATATGCTTGTTTCATTGGGAAGCAAGTAATAAGGTGAAAAATGAAAGTTCCATGTGTGAGAGTATCATTCTCAAGAAGGCATGTTGCTTAGCAGTTACTACAAAAAGGATTGTCAATAATGCCCAAAAACATTAACATTGTAGAAATTTTGCAAAAGGCATGAGATTAACAGACACTCGTGGCCAATAAGACCAAAGACACACAAGACAATCACTCACAAATGCCACATTTAATATATTTCAGGTACTGTGTCTATTATTAGTTATGTTATGAAAGAAAATATATGCATTAGGAAAACTGCTTTTCTACAATACTCCATCATAGCAAGGCTTTATTTACTAATCTGTGGAAAATAATTTATTCTGGGACCAAGTGAGGCAAAATTTTTGTTTTAATATATAATTTATTCAATTACTGAGACAAACACAACCAAACATCAGTTGTGTTTAAAAATTGAATGTGCTCCCTTTTAACATATGCTTCCACTACATCATATGACTGAGTAGTCACATGATAGGGAGTGCACACACTTGTATAAACTGATGTTCCAAGGCACCCTTTATGGCTCACAAAAGCATTTTACATTTCAAACAAGGCCGGGGGTCTTGAAATATTAACCATACATGCAAACAAGGGCCATCACATTGAATAATCTGATCACCCACAGCTCTGCACATATGGCCATCTAGGATCAAGATGCATATTCTCAGCTCAATAAGTGCCTTTTGTTCAGTCTTGCAATCAACTGATGGAATTTGCTGCCACAGCATGAAACAAAAATTTACTGACAGGTTGTGCAAGTTCTCCCTGAATACCAATATATACCATCAAAGGGATCACCAGAGTCAATTATGACCAAATAATAATTAGAGTAAAATCGTTAAAGATCACAGCACTTTTTAGGAATAGAAACTTTGTCTTAAAATGTCAAACCAGTAAAAACTTTGAGGCGAAGTCATCAAACATTTCTTCAATAACATGGAGATTTAGTTGTGAAGTTCATGTAGCCATCAAGTCACTGGGCTACAAAAATGTTTTAACCAAGGGATTCTAAATGAAGCCTGGAGGTAGAGATTTTCCATCAGCCTATGGTGCAACATTATGGATTTGTCAGCAAATATTTCTCCCCACCTTTGCGTATACACCCCACCAACTTTTCCAACAAACTAACACAAGTTCTTTATACACAAATACAGAACAAAAAATACTGTCAGTCACACACTATGCCTTAAAGGGATAGCTTTCCTTCCATCAACAAGGATCCAAATCTGGAGTTTAGCATCATGGCAAGCCAACGGGACTGCGCCAACCCCTATTGGCTTTTGCCCTACCTCAGTAACTTGCAGCCACAGAGGAGTGGCGAGGCTGTCTTGTGTTCCCTAAGCTTCTTGGCTGAGGTGTAACCTCGCTCTTGTCCCCACTATTTGCTGCAGGAGATGTGGACATAGAATGGGAAGTTGTGGATAAAGGTCCAGGGCTCAGTACAACATAGTGTGTGAGCCGAGTTGGCAGGCACCCAGCATTCAGCTGATAAAATTCCACCAGTTGCAGCAGATCATAGAATTTAGTTGCCCCAGAATCAAGAGAGTAGCAAAGAGCATCTCGAACAGGATCCATCACCTATATCAAGAAAACATATTATTTCAGAAGCAAACTTTGCAACTTAATATAAAAACCTAAAGACTTTAGAACACGGGTGGAAAACAAACTTGGGATAACAGTCGATATCCTTCAAATAAATATGGAGGGCAAAGAATTTAAAACATCTTAATATTCAACAAGGTACACCAATTCCTACTGTCCGAGGGCCTCAAAGTAAACAACTCCATAAGGAAAGAATCGAAGAAAATTTCTTTATGGGTTTCAACACTCGTAAGAAAAATTACTTCGAGCCGACACGGAAACTATAATGAACTCACCGGTTGTATTTGCGAGTGGAGCACCTTTCCGCAAAACTTGAACGTCAGCACAAACGAGCCAGGCGTACTCCTACTTTCCCTCACGAGGAAAACACTGAAAAAATGCATAAATAAATCACCATTCGTTTTAAATGAGAATAGTACGATAGATGACATTGGAAGAAGCTTACCCATCCACCGTGCCATGTCTGCTCACTAGCTGCGCCGCCTGCTCCCTCGTCATGCCGCTGTGGAACCACGGCTGCGTTATGTGGATGCCGGACTCGATTCCTTGCACGTGCACCTGGGTCACCGAAGCCGGCCTCGAGTGGACGTTGCTTGCGTAGATGCCTGCGGTTCCACCGCCTCCGCCGCTCTTGCCCCCGTCGGTGCTGCCGACGCCCACGGAGCCACCGACGCACCCGGTGCCACCGCCAGTTCCGACATTATTATTGTTGTTGTTATTGGGGTACTGCCTGGCAGTCGGCCGCCAGCGTCTCTTCCACGAGTAGCCCTCGGCCATGGCGATGGCGCGCGCTTCTTTCGGGTCTTCCACGATACGGCCAACGCTACCGGTGAAGTCCATGGCAACACGGGAACGAACACTTTCCTAAAAACGAAAAAGGCAAATAACGCAACGGCCGCCGACTTCCACAGAATATTTTTCCTATACGAAGTAAAGCCCCAACAGGGTTGGTCAATATCTGTCCGAGTACAACGCTAAAATTGTACGAGCCTGCAACTAGGCAAAATGAACAATCAACCTCAACTAGATCGCGTGAAAAGACGCCGTAATTTTAAAATGTAAAGACTGTTTGCCAATTATTAGTCGCATTTATGGAGAAGCATGTCCCATTGCCCGATCACCTGTGGCACAGAACAAAACGTGATGAGTGAGCCGGCTCGAGGTTTGCATTGAGATCGGTACGATACTTTCGAATAAACTAGAGTATCAAATAATATCAGATTGGTAATTGGGTAAATTACCGTAAGGCATTTGGCGCATCTGCTGTAAAAGTAACCCAATGTTAATATTTTTAAATCTAATATCTACTAAAATGATCTTGTCAATGTCATTCAAATTTACTAAAATGACAATTAGATTAAAATGAAGGCAGAGAAAGAAAATAAAGAAATTCTACTTACATTTGGAACATGATAGCTGTTGTATTCCTTCGGACTCATAGACTCCACCTGTTTATTCTTGAAGGCTCGGTAATTTTCACGCAGCTGTTTTCCATACTGCAAGGATAAATATAGATTTATAGATAATATATAATTATAGATAAGTTATTGACAGCTATTTGATTTTAAGCGTCACCCTACTGTTACGAGATTAAAAATTTAAGTGCTCATTTATCAGAAAAGATGTTTCCTCATCGGCATTGTTCAGAATCAATTATTTTTTAATATAAAAAACGGAATGGAATGATTATACATCGTATTTTGACTTGTTTAATTCGGACAAATAGAAGCATGGAAGCTTGTCAGTAATTGCCGATTGTTATTATGGCGCCCGGACATCATAATAGTTAGTATTTTTTGCATGTCATAATGGGGTCAATGAAAACTACGCGCATTCGCCACCGAGAGGGGGCGTAGCGTTCGGAACGTTATCGAGAAAATTTTCTCGATGTGATTATCGAAGGCACTACATTAATTCACGATAACGAATACATACTAAACGAAGTACGGACACCGCAAGATGAGATTAAAAACTCCCGAATCACTATCAACCAATTATGATAGAAAAGCCAATACATTTGCATCATGTAATACCACAATTCTAGAACGTGATTATCAGTACATAAAATAAAAAGTATTTGACGCACTTTCGCCAAGATGTAACACCTCAACGCCCAAGTCCTTGGCTGCGGCTTCTCCAAAGTCATACTTCCTAGTAAAACAAGGAACCGAGATAAACGCTCACTTATCACGCACTCGCAGAACATAAAGATGCGTATCGCACTGAAACGTCTACGAACTCAGTCGAAGGAACTCCAACCTACACCGGCAAAAGACTCGACTCGTCTGAACTTGAGTACAGGCCTACAGGGAGCCCGGGAGAGGCTAACCGTTATATTCGCGCGACCGGAGAGTCAGCCAATGGGATCACAGAAACGAATCGAAAGGAGAGGGGAAGTCGGTAGTTGCTAGGGAGGGGAGCAGAGGGGATAGTAAGAGTACTGGGCACAGAACTGATAAAAAAATCTTTTCACCACGAAGTTGGAATTGTGCGTGACTATGACTTCGATCCGTTTCGAACATAGAAATACATTATTCTGTGGTAATATATTTTTGAGTAAGTCAGTAGATGATGCAAAAAATGGCACTCAAACGTCATTTGATGAATCTTTCCAAGGAGCATAAAATGTTGAGCATAGTTACATCTATATTATTAATCAATGGACGCGATTTTTTAATCTAACGATTAACTATTTGACCTAACCGTAATTTTTTATAAATAATGCCTTATGCGATTGCAATCGTTTCGTAAAGAACAGTTGAGTGGACATGATGTGGTCAAGATATTGTAAGGGTTGGCAGCAGGGGCGAGTAACTTGGATGGCAAAGACTGGAATAGTGTTTTACCGCCATCTATGAACCGTAACAAGAACTAAAGTCGGAAGTCAAGTAATTTTAACGGAAATGTATAGCTGGGAGTTGGTAACACAGTGGTTGCAGGGCCGCGCCTAGGGTGTCTGGCTAGCGAATTTTGCGGTATGAACAAATACGACTTTTTTCATCGATAGAGAGTGCAGACAAGCTGATGGATTTCTGTCGATGTACCCCAGAACGAACTGATTGAAATAATTCGTTGTATAAATACAAAGATAAACATATAATATAAAATCTGCTTGAACGAAACTTATAAAACACCGCACATTTGATTAAAAGCCAATACTTTGTCCCCTTACCTTATTTAACAATCAGAAATTCCAATATTTTTGGGTTATTTTATCAATTTACAAACCTAATTAGATGCGATATTTATTTCGACTATAAGAAAACAAAACTTCAACTATTTATGCATTTCTACGTCAAAGTCCCGACTTCGTATTTTCATTTTAAAAGGAAAGTGCTCCAGCGCTCCCGTCCGTAAATTTTTGTATAGATATTTTTAGAAGAACTTGCTCATTTATCTATTGCTCTGTAAAATAATTGATAATGAAAGTAAATAGGAATTCCATGTAGATTTGATGTAAATTTGTTTCCAAATTGTGTTCACTTGCAAGTAATATATACATAGATGATCGATTTAGTGCCCATAATACATTGGCGTCCCGAGCAGCCAACCTGCTCGCCCCTACCTCGGGCCGACCCTGATGGTACTTTGCGAAAGGATCGCCGCCTTAGCTGGAGCTCCTCGCTAGGGTCGGGGCAGCAATTAACTGAGTAGCGCCCCCACCTCCTGGCAATTCCTACGGTGAACCCATTTTCGGTCGCCACTGAGACGTGTTCTAGCGTCCTTAAGTCACGCATCCGCGTATCGCAAAGGATCGGAAAAATTTTGCTTAGAAAATTTCGTGTCATTTTAGTATCTCCCATTTTCCCTTTTCACTCTGACCAAGGATGAAACATTCCCAAACAGAATGCACAACTCGATTTACAGCAATATATAGATATAAATACCTTAATGGGAAGGCGCCCCGGCAAGTCGGCGCCAGGGTGCATTGCACCCACTGCACCCCGGGTAGGCGCGTCCCTGCATGGTTGGCAACACTGAATTAACCAGGGGATTTCCAGAGGGGCGAGATTTGAAGCCGTTTTTGTTTTCCGTTGAATTCGTTGACAACTGACAACGAAAGTGAAAAGTAATGTTCGGAAGGAATTGTGCAGTCAACGGTTGTGACGGTAGAAGACCCAGCGTCCAGCTGCATCGATTCTCGCAAACGAAAGACAGGTTAGTTTTGTTTTATTATGTATTATTGTATTATAGAGTAAATGTGTCGATTTAATTATTGCGATTTCTTCAATTCTTTACTTTCGTTCGCACTTTCTTATGACAGCGTTGTTATTACTATAGCCTTCACATAATTCACGTTAGCAAAATAAACGTATTATTATCCTCGATATGCCCCACTTTGTTCATTGATTGGCCGCGTGAAAACGTCAAGCAATAGGTACACATAGACAAATTAATATATGTATACATATTCCGCATATAACTCCTTTCCCAACGATTCCATTAGATATGTAAATAACTATCAAAGTAATTAATGTGAAACTTAGGATATTTTGGTACTATCCCTCGGCTGCATATCCTAAGTAAGCGAAATAATTTGTGATTTTGGAAGGAATTTCCATACATTTCTGTATAGAGGATAATTAATGCATTTACTGCCTCACATCTCTATAATTTTTAATTACATCATCGTAGGGATCCCAAAGAAAGCATAGTAATTGGTGAATCATCGAAGCGTAAAAGAATTTTAAACCTGATGCCGTTTTAATATGCTCGTCATTCATGTTACCGCGGTAAATCAATTGCAAAAATATACAACACTTTCGAGAGAGCATTTTGAGAAATATTCAATATCAGATCAGTTAAACAGTTTTTGAAAGTGCGAATGACAAGGGATACATCATAAATATAAGTATTTATGTAAGATTTTCTTAAAACAATGAACATTTATTTTACTGGAATTAACCTTTTTGTTTATCATAGATATCTTTAACTGAACCGGAATTTTTACAAATAATGTAAATGCCTAATTATAAGTGATGAGGAATTTCATCGTAGTATTTAAAAATATTTGCTAGCCAAAAGTTATCCTTTTTTATACAAAAAGAATACCCATACATGTGCATGTATATATGTTACGGTAAAGGTACATATCGGGAAATGTGTGCATTTAGCATTAAATATACACATTTACCACCAAGCTCGGTAAATGTAAGTTGAAGTTTCCATAAATACCTATTATCCGTACATTTCTCGGTAAATGTGACTTTTACCGATGTGCCTTGGTAAATATGGAAATAAGTAAGAATGAGAAATACTACACGTTAATAATTAGGTTAAGTTATAATAAAAATCATAGAGGGTTCGGCTCCACTGGTATATATTAAGATGAAACTTCCCAACCCGAGGGGGTAACACAGTGAACGTGAGGAGGAACCAAAAACACTTCAACTAACTAACCCAACCCGGTGGGGCCGAGTAAAATTTGCCTTCATGTTCAAATTTAGTTTAGTTAATTGTGCACATTTACCACGAAATTTACATATTTACCGGACAATGCACATTTACCGTATTTCTAAACTGCAACAGATGTTCGCGACGCCACCAAACTGTGGTCTGTGTTGCGACATTTATCCACATTTACCAGTGTCTCTAGGTAAATGTGTACATTTCCCCAATCCAATCGGTAAAAGTATGTTATACTTACATTTACCGAACTTGGTGGTAAATGTGCACATTAACCGGGAAAGGTACATATTTACCGGATTACGCACATTTACCGTGACACACACGTGTGTGTGTGTGTGTGTGTGTATATATATATATATATATATATATATATATATATATATATATATATATATACATACATATATATATATGGATGTCAACAAGGTGTTGGGATGAGGAAACCCGGGGCCTCGCCAACCTGAAGTCGTCTGATTGGTGAGTGCTCACTGGGTTTCCTCATCCCAACACCTTGTTGACATCCATATATCTATTTTACCTTTCCTTTTCCGTAAGTTGTTATATATGTATATATATATATATATATATATATATATATATATATATATATATATATATATATATATATATATATATATTCATTGCCTAATACTTTGTTTCGTTTCCTATTCAGGGCTGAGCAGTGGAGAATTTTTTGTCAAAAACCTTTGCTAAGTGGAAGTGTAAAGTTATAAACAAAATGATTGTTTGAGTTGTCATTGTTAATTTGAAATTATTTCTCCTGATTAAATACATGTCTAACATTCTTTGATTTCTTAATTATTTAATGTATATATCCCAGTAATAAATTTAAGGAAGCCAGTAAATAACGCGTTAAGGTTTAAAAGAGCAATGGAGGTTGGGACTACGATACCTGTACTAGCAACAGCGCCATCTATCAATTTCCTGTGTAACTAATTCTATTCAACGACAGAGAGCGCCGTCTATGAACTGATCCACGAAACAAGGGGCTACGTAAATTTCCTTAAATTTCCCACCCCTGGCTGGCAGTCAATGTGTAAAAATACAGGACTTGGTGCGGTCACAGGTATATCGCATGATTTTATAGACGTGGAATTTCGTTATAATATCCGACCTCGCACGCAGAGTAGCTGCTTCTAGCGTCTTTACCAGTAGTTACTGGGTTCGATGAAATTGTCTAATGTGACAAAGCAGGACCTCGCTCAAGCAATGGGTTGAAGACCACAAATAGCTCCATCACTCTTTGTGATATTTTCGCTTATTTTCTCTGTCATGGCATTTTAAAAAATAACGATGATATATGGATGCTTTTTATTGTAAGATTAGAAGAATATTACTATAAGACACCTGAATCGATATACAACCTGAAAATATACTTTATATTAAATAGGAATTATTCTCCTATTTTATCATTTTTTGATTGGGTTTATCTCAAACGGTAGAATCTACTTAATGGTTGCTAAATAGCTCTAATCCAAATTTTAAAAACTTAGCCTAGATTAATTTAAAATTATACTCATCCGAAACTTGGTTTTTTAGTTATAAGAACACTTGACTCGGCTAGCTACTAAAATTTTAAAGTTAATCCAAGATAATCACGGATTCATCAAGATAATCGAAATTTGACGACTGTATGGAATACGTTACATTCCTATAGTACGATCACAGGAAACTGCGATGAGGATTGCATCTAGATTGATAAACAGCGATAGAAAATTCCCTTGGACAGTGGCGAGAAGACATGGAGGAGCAAAGGCCAATTGTCTATCTATCGTCACTCGACATTCGTCGAATAAGTCACTATCTAATTCTCAAGTTCATAAAATCAGACATTCGGTTAATACAACGAATACTGAAGACAAATGCAAAGAGATTACGAAGAATGCATTAAGGCTCAAGTTTTTTTCTCATTCTCTTTCCCCTCTATCCTTGTTGCAGATTCCTCCGCGGATTGCTAACATTGCGTTTTCAACAGACGCGTGACTCAAGGCTCTGACGACATTCGCTCTTGTTTTACGCAAACGTGCAACATTGCTAATATTCAATCACGCGAGCACCAAAACCCAATTAGGTAAACTGTGGGAATGAACAGACATATACAAACGACAATTTAGGCGTAGACTAGCGGTTCCTAAACTACGGCCCGAGGGGTCATTTTCGGACCTCGCAGTAATTTCATCCGATCCGGCTAATTTCATCAAATGTTATAACACTTTATAAGGCAGTAGAGAGAAACATAAGGTAAAGTCATACCTATTTTCACCTAAATATCATGTAAGTAAACTTCTGCACTCCAAAAGAGTACCGGTAACAACGCAATTGAAAATGTGTTCTATTATGTTTTATTAGCGCTCAAACCAAACTTTCTCCGGGTTAAGACATGCATGTTCGCATATTTGCCAGGAGGAGGTGTCTTTAGACATCATTTATGGAATCTAATCGATATTTTATAAAGGCGTATGACATATAACATAAACTTAAAAATTCTCGAAATCTGAAATGTACAGGGGGCCCGCATCTGAGAGGCTGTATATGGCCTTCACAGTGCTATACAAAGCTTCATGTGGTCCTAATAATAAAAACTTTAGTTACCAATGACGTAGACGTCCAAACGCCTATATTATAGCTCTCGAGTGTCCGTCCGTCATGCTTTTTCCTCTAAATTTAGAAAGAATTGAAAGCTGAAATTTTGCAACCGCACCGGCGCTCTTAAGTTATGAAAAGTATATCCGATTCGATTTTCTGATTTCTATACACTTAAGACGGAAATCAGCGCAGACAAATTCAAAATAGAAACCCAGATATTAAACATGTGTGTGGATAAATTTCGTAGTATTTTAATACCTTTCAAACTATCCTAAAAATTGGCTTTGAATAAAAAAAACTATTATTTCCAGAAGTCTTCGGTTTAAGGAATCGGAATTTTTGTTGGAATCATTTCATGTTAGGTCGGATTCGGTTTAATTGGAATCACCGTCTTCATAAAATATTCTTTAGAATTGAGAAACTATCTTGGTATTTCCGAATGAAATTAAAACATTGGAAAAGCACCTTATAGTAAATTTCGTTCAACATATAGCAGAGTAAAATTTTTTCAAGTCCCTATCATGTAAGCAGATAAATGCATGTATTATAATAATTTTCAGGAAACTAACCGTTAGAAATCAACGCTAGTACAAATAAAATTGCATACAAATACGAATGGAGCCCTAAGAATTTTCGAGTGTATGTAGGTATATGATCGGAAAACGATTCGCATGATTATGGATTGCGTAGTACATCATGTCATAAATATTCGGGATATCAATTTATATTCATTAACGTTGGATAAAAGTTCGTGATAATACTATGGAAAATTTTGGATCAACTAGTTATATTTGGAACTATTGTACTTTTCTATTTATCCTAAATTTTGCATTTAACGAAAGCAGCTCCGAAAGGAAGACGGAAAACGGCAAAAATGTTCCCTAAATCCGTAGCATCGCTAATTTTCAATTATGTAACAGAAACGATTGAATAAGTTTTAGGCAACAACTTTCAGGTTTTGTAATTTTGATACTAATAAATTAATTACAGCTTTGAGACAAAGACTAATGAAATATTTCACAGGCTTAACGATTGCAATGTTCATTAAAATGACTGCAATAATGTTGGGGTAAAAACTGTAGATGATTTCGTGGACAGTATGATTAATTTTACAGTAGAATGAACCGGTTCCATCAAATCAAAAACTCTTCACAATTACCCGCACAAAACATGAAAAATAATTTAGTATTTTCCAATAAACAGTAAGAGAAAAAGCTGAGACACTTTCAGAAATATGGTAACACTGTAGTGACAAAATATGTATTAACCAGTCACGAGAGTCAAGAATAAAAGAAACGGTCATTTGCCTATGTCGTATGGACACAAAAGCAGTAAAGACGTGTGACAAAAAAGCCCTTTTCCGCTATCTTCAATCTTAAAGTCCTTGGATTTGTAAGCGTCGCACTTCCCACAAAGATGTGTCCCTCATTCATACTGGTCTCTCCTTTAATCTTCTATCTAATCTTTCCAAATAGATTTGTCCTTGGATCCGCGAAATTGGGTCGCGGACAGGGACTACGGCCGAGATAATAGATGACGCCATAGGGATGAATTCTCCAAAATATATTCCTATTCTAGAATAAAAACTCGAAGCCGAAATATAAAAGAGATAACACATTTTGCGATAATATATCTTTCTATTTAAATGTGTCCCTTGATCACTGCTCGCCTTTAATGAGTAACGAATATGTTAATACAATTCATGAATATAAAAAACCCGGTGACAACTAGAACTTGTCCATTGGAAAATTTTGGTCATTAGGTTCGAATCAAGCCAAATATGAACTGTATGAATGCAACACTTATTATGTCTACGACATCTTTTCCAAATTCATGAAATATTTACTATTTGATATGGTGGTGATTTCCGGGAATCTGCCGTGTTGATCCATTTCCTGGACAATATTTCGCCGACGTTCCAGTCGGCTTCTTCAGGTCCGAAGTTCTTCGGACCTGAAGAAGCCGACTGGAACGTCGGCGAAATATTGTCCAGGAAATGGATCAACACGGCAGATTCCCGGAAATCACCACCATATCAACAGCACGCCGTGGAAGCCTTCGTACTAATATTTACTATTTATTATATTTATTAATTATAATGTCCATAACTCGATTCAATAAATAAATCAATTTAAAGTAACTTCTGCTTAATCTTATTTTTAAATGCTTATAAGGGTCGAATCTTTCAGACACTATTGGCGATTACACCCGCATTTTCTGCATAAACGTGTCATTTCCTCAAGACCAAACTTAACGCGCATAGCGAAATGTTTTCGCTTTGCACCGAACATAGGGCAAAAATTAAATTGATAATGACAACTTCAGAGCCAGGTGAAGCAAAAATGATCCGCTCGACTGGAGTGGATTTCAAGGTTTCATATGAAGGTTGGGGATCGATAGACATATAGGTAGAAGCAGAGGAGGGAGAGGAAATCTTCATTTGTCTTTCAAGGAAACGCAAAGGACTATTTACAATGGCTGTAAGCGTTCGTTCTATGGTCATCAATTTCAGGAAAAAAGAAGTACAAAGCCGAAACTTGGATTATATAAACGTAAAAAGGACGTTATATAGGAGAAATTTAGCGCTGAAATGTAGTAATTCCACATCTTCGTTCTCCAAATCCGTTATACTCGCGTCCGCTATGCGCGAGGTTCACCGATAATCATTTATTCTGAACCAGCCCAAGTACCCGGGGTTAGCCGCGGCGATCACGCAAAGCAAACCTAATGGACCTCTTCGATCGATTTTATTAGCGGTGCGGAAAAACCGAGTGAATGACAGCACGTAATCAAAACTCTTCCGCGATGGGCGTGTGCGAAGGCACGCGTTTCCATCGAGTAGAGAGCGATCGGCGACCCGAGTGCCTTACGGGGCAGGCGGTGGTCGGGGCGGGAGAGGCGGGCCACTCACCTTCGCCAGCCTCATGGCTGTGACCCAGCAGAGTCTGGAACTCTCGGAGTCGCAGGCGAGGCAACGGAGGGACCTCGGGGCCAGGACCCCGTCCTCGGAGGGGGCGGCCGATGGCGAAGGACCGCCGCCGCAGTCGAGGGAGGATGTGGAAGAGGTGGGCGAGGAGTAGGCGGTGGGACGGAGGCAGAGTCCGAACTCGGTAGGCGCCCTGAACTGGTTCTTGGCGTTTAGGGTCGAGTAAACGCTAAAGTCCTGCAAATGGGCGAACACTTGCAGTTGCGTCCCTCCTGCAGAGGAGCTGCAACCGGCGCCCGGGGCGGCGTCACCGCCATCGCTGCCCTGCTGGGAGAGAAAGAAAAGGACGGGATGAGAATGAGTGGCGCCATCTCGCTGCTTCAAACCGATTCAAATGGCTGACTTTCTCCTATCCAAGCCATCGTAACGATGGTACGATCGGTTACGTACTCTAGCAGCGAAGTTATCTTCAAATAGGGTAACTCAACTGATAATAAAGACGACCATGAAACATTCCGAAAAACAAACGAGCATTTTGTCCAAAAAGTGGCCTTCGTTAGAACCAAATCTCGAGTATAAAAAAGCAACTCGTGAATCGCTACTGACGAACTGTCGATTTGGTTTTCGAGCGTTACATGACCGTCGAAGTTAACACTTGATTCTCAGGCGTAAGTGGAGATGGAATCGAAGGAAACATGAATAATAATCAAATTCGTAGAACCGAGGGGTGTGTCACCAGGACACGAATTGCGATTCATCGCTCAGTCGACAACCATTAAGAATGTTGGATGGAAAAAAGACGTACACATCCACCAATAGTCTGATACTATTTATTGGTTTCATTAATCCGTAAAGGTATTTTTTAAGCCGATTAGGCAGACAGATTTGCAGATTTAGTTGTCACTGAGGGATGCGCTTCAAAGAGTCGAGGGCGACATCGAAAAATGTAGAAAAGCGGGAATTTACGTTCGCTAGGGCGCCATTTCAGCATTATCAGTCATCGAGTTAATGTTTCGTGGAATCCGATTCGTTTAACAACCGTAATTGTGAGACAAGGCGAGAAAACGAGAGTCGAATTCACAAGAAGGACGACATACTGAGTATAATACTCCCGCAGATATGAAATGATTCATTATCCTAGAACATGAAAGCTGTAAGCTTCCACCGATTCCGATAAGAAGAGTATCACTGAAATGTCTTACTTTTAAAGTTGAATTTCTCATCATCGTTACCTCAACCGATTGACAGCTACGGGAATTACACATGTCATTTACTTGATATAAGCAAGAGACCGGTATTCCATTTTCAGAACGAGGAAGGATGACTATTCGAGGCAACGCTTACTCAGAACGTATTGATGATATTAAGATTGAGGACTTTTAATTTACGTTGTTCCGATTTTTTTTCGAGCGACCCAATTATTTTAACTTTGCACTTTCGATTCGCGCGATTACTATAAGCAGAACACGCGTAAAGTAGCAGATATCGTCAGTATATTATTTCAATTTCAATTTCGATTAGTTAACGTGATTGTGGAATCCAAGAGCGAAGGAAATATGCCGTCACACATCCGCCGCCATTTAAGCTTTCAAAGCCAACGTCTCTCTCATCTCCATTAAAGCATTTCAGAAATGGAGCTTTTAAATTTCTAGCAGTCTGTTCAGGTGGCCAGTTGCAACAAATCGAGGAAACGACATCGAGAAAGAGTTTCAAAGGCAGAAGAGGGAGAATGTGTGAGGGAGGGTACTCTTATCTCTTCATAGAACAAAAATGTCTCAGAAATTAAAACTGCAAAGAAATAAGCTTTTATCAATCCTAAAACATTTCTCTCGCTCTCACTCCCGAAAGGCCCTCGCCTGCTCGACGCCCAAAAATAGACAGCTAAGAGGGGAAAGTGAAAGGATGGCTTCAAGTGAAGGAAAGGGGAGAGAGGGGGAGAGGGAGGGAGGGAGAGAGGGAGGGAGAGAGGGAGGGAGAGGAAGGGAGAGAGGGAGAGGAAGGGAGAGAGGGGGGAGAGAGGGGGGAGAGAGGGAGGGAGAGAGGGAGGGAGAGAGGGAGGGAGAGACGGAGACGGGGAGAGAGGGAGGGAGAGAGGGATGGAGAGACGGGGAGAGAGGGAGGGAGAGGGGGAGAGAGGGAGGGAGATAGATAGATAGATAGATAATCGTCTTTATTCGGGCGAAATTTAGACCATAAGGTCCATTCTTACATTTAACCCTTCGTCAATATAAAAAATATAAAAAAATGGTAAAGTAAGATATATATATATATATATATACAATACGCATAACATAAACAGTATATACCTAAATCATACAGAGTAAAAAAATATATATATATAAAATTGAAGACAGATTAGAGATTGTGGGGAAAACCTAGGTAAAACAGGCATGTCCTCCCTAGTAAAACCCACGCAGGAAAACACCCACTGAGAAGGGGGGTGTGAAAAACCTGCGAAAACCCTAGATAGTGTACATATAATGATATAGTAATACAACATTAAATAGAAAGGAGTATGTACAGTAAGTCTTCGTATATACAGCATCGTTGTATACCGTCATAAACACTATAACATAGTAGACACTAAGACAATGAAAAGGTAACAGTCGAAGGAGGCGTACACTTTGCGAACTCGATAACCTGCAAAAAAAAATAATTAATGTTAATTAAGTAAGGAAGAGTGAAGGAAGCCGTCTTGCAATTGGTAAGAAGAAAATGTTAAAGCTGACCTGAATTTTGGGCAGAGAACAGCAATTTAAAGTATTTATGTTTGAATATGTGGAGAGATGTTGCGTTTTGGAGGTCAGTAGGTAGGGCGTTCCAAAGTCTACAAGCTGTAACATGGAAGGATTTATTATAAATTTCCGTCCTGTGATGTGGGATCTGGAAGAGATTGGTGCCCCTAGTGTTGGCGTTGTGTACAGAGTTCATTTGGGAAAATTTGGAGTTCAGATACTGCGGGTTTTGAAGAGTTATAATTCGGTAAAATAACGAGAGGAGGTGAAGACGTCTACGAGCTTCAGTGCGAAGCCAGCCTAACGTATATAGAGGTTGAGTGGCATGGTCTCTCTTTTGGAGATCACAAATGAATCTTACGCAGGAATTTTGTGCACGCTGCAATTTTAGAGATAGCTCGTTAGATAGATCTTGATAGACCGTATCGCAGTAATCAAGGTGAGGAAGGACAAGAGCGGTGATAAGTCGCTTGCGAAGGGAGAAATGGGTAATGCTTTTAATTCTTTTAAGTGAGTGAAGTGAACTGTTAACAGTATTACGTATTTTAGTTATATGATCAGTCCAGGTCAATGTGTCATTGAATACTAACCCGAGATTGGTTGCAGTTTTTTGGAAACGAATGACAGAGTTATTGAGCAGAATTGGGGGAAGTTCTGAGAAGTTTAGTGACGAGAGAAGTTTGGGATACCCAATAATAATAGACTGACTTTTTAAAGGATTAATTTTGAGGAAATTTACATTGCTCCATTTGGATAAAGAAGTGAGGTCATGGTTCATTTTATCAATGATAAGATGGAGATCAATAGAGCGAGAGTGCATATAGATTTGGAGATCATCAGCATAAAGGTGGTATTTACAGTGAGCAAGCTGAGAAGATATATCATTAATGTACAGAGAGAAGAGCAGTGGCCCGAGGGTGGAACCTTGTGGTACGCCACGTGACACTTTAATCCATCTTGAGGAATGATTGTCAGTTACGACCTTTTGATAGCGATCATTCAGGTAAGAACTAATTAAGTTTAGGGAATCTGAGGAGAAGTTCATGAGGCGCAGTTTGGTTAGAAGTATGTTTACATCTACAGAGTCAAAAGCTTTACTAAAGTCAAGAAGAGTCATAATAGTGACTTCTCTTTTGTCCATTGCTAATCTGATATCGTCAGTGATTTTGAGGAGTGCTGTGGTAGTGCTGTGTGATTTTCGGAATCCTGATTGTAGAGAATCGAGGATATTATTACTAATTAGAAAATGTGTGATTTGTTCATGTAAAACCTTTTCAAATGCCTTTGATAATACAGGAAGTAAACTGATGGGCCGAAAGTCGGTTATGTCAGAAGTAAGACTTTTCTTAGGTATGGGACGGACTATGGCGAGTTTCCATTGCGATGGGAATTTGTTTTGCATAAGCGACCAATTGAATATATGAGTGATGACGGGTAGCACTAGATGAATAATCTTATGAAGGAAAACTATTGGAATTTCGTCAGCACCTTGTGCTCTGGACTTGATTTTACGTAAACAATTCAGTACTTCCAGCTGAGTTACAGGAGAAAATTGGAATGGTGGTGATGCTGTGGTGGGAGGAGTGTGTTGAAGTAGGTGGTGTATGTGATTCTGTTTTATTTCGTTGTCATCAGGAGTTGGGGGAGTGGTGAATAGAGTGTTAAGTGTATCAAGGCAAATATGAGGAGGAAGTTGTGTATCCTTAGATTTTCCAATACCAAATAATTTTAAGTTACTCCATAGAGCAGATTGTGAAGAATTTGGACGGGACAGTGAATGAATGTACCGAGTTTTAGAGTTTCTGATAAGTTGCTTAGTTTTATTTCTTAGTTTTTTAAATTGGTTGAATGAGATCTGTGTTTTTGTATTTTTGAAAATGCGGAAGGCATTGTCAAGTCTCTTCATTATCAGTTTGATGTCTGTTGTGAGCCATGTTGCATGGGGCTTAGAGACTCTTTTAGTCTTTAGTGGAGCGTGAGTGTTGATTAATGACTGTGCAAAATTGTTGAAAGTCTCAACCTTGTCGTTAATGTCGTCCATGTACTCAATAGAATACCAAGGCATGGCAGACGCGTCAGCAATTAACTTCTCATTGTTGATGTTTTTGAAGTCCCTATAGGTGATATATTTCGGCTTGTGAGTTGGGCTCCTTATTGAATATGCAATGTATATTATGTCATGTGCGGAGATTCCCGGAGCAGAGAGTTGGCCATGCGCGAGAACCTTGTCAGGATTGGCGGTAACGGCTAAATCAATTAGGGTAGAGGAAGTAGGAGTATGGTGAGTAGCATTTAGAGGTAGAATACTAAGGCCTAGAGAGTTGAAGGAGTTATATAAATATGTCGAATCAGGGTTTGGTGCGAGTATATTGGCATTAAAATCGCCAGTAATTATTAAATGATTGTAATCGTTAATGTGATTAGAGATGACTTCATCAATATCGGATCGATGACCAATTTTGGGTGGACGGTAGAAAATACCGAAAAGTATTTTCTGTGAATAGATTTTCAATTCAAGAAAGAGAAATTCGGGTCTTTTGCTGTAATTACATTCGCTACTTTCAATAAATTTAGTTGAAATATCGTTTCTTACATATACTCCGACACCGCCGCCGCCTTTGCCAACGCGATCGTTGCGGTAAAGTTTAAAACCGTCAATGTTAACAGTAGAGGAAGACATAGATGGTTTCAACCAGGTCTCAGCAATAGCGATGATGTGTACTTTATTGTTAGGTAGTATACCACGGAGTTCTTCGATATGTGCTGTTAGGCTTTAAGCATTTAAATATAAGATCTGGAGGGAGCGTGGAAAGGGCTTAAACTGTTCAGATAGAATGGCCTTTGTATTGGAATTGCAATATGAGGATAAGCTTTTATTAGTGATAGGGAGAAGATTAGAAGATGCGGAACCAGGAGATACGTATGGGTAGAATTCAGAGGCATTTGGGTCTAAGGAAGGACGCGGTTGAGTTAGGGAAGGAATGAAATCAGGAGCATGTGGGTTAAAGTAGGTACGGATTGTGGCTGGATGTATAGCAGGTAGTGAGGGGGGTGGGGACGGGAGTGGAATGGAGGGGGGGGGTAAGAATTCTGCTGCCTCTGGGTTGAGGGTGTGAGGACCATGCGTATTAAGGTTATATGGTGGGACAGGGGAAGAGGTGATGGGCGAGAGAGGGCATGTGTTGTTATTTTGAGTGCAATGGGAAAAGCGGGGGAAAGGGTGGTCAGCGGGGGGTGGAGAGTCAGAAGAGCTAATGCGCGTCATAACGTCCTGCTGGGAGGGTCTACTGATGGGAGGTACGAACGGGAAAGAAGTGCTATTAGTGGGCACGATTCCAGGGGAAGAATTAAACATAGGTGAGGATATTTTATAGAGTAGGATGCGCAAAGTTAGGAATACAAGACACAATACAATATTGCAATGTATAATGAAAAAGCAGGAAAATACACACAGGTCAAGTAAAGGATAAGTTATAAACTAATTGCAAAGGAAAACAGAGGAGCACAGGAAGGCGCGAGCACTGCACTGTAGGGATATGAGAACTGCCCTAGAGAGCTAAAGGAACTTATCGAGTGAGTGGAATAAAACACTTAGTGGAACACTAACACTGTGGAGTAAGAGCTATTGGGAAACGGCTTTGGGAGCACTAAGGGTGGAAGGGAGACAGATAACTACAGACACTTATTTGCACTGGTGAGATGATTGGAATAAAACACTACGTGGAGCACTAGCACTGGGAAATAGGGGCTCTTTGGATTAGATTTTGGGAGAAATTGCACTAGAGAGAACCGAAAATGAAAACACTGTGGGGAGAACTGACACTAGAGAAATGAGGGGCTATGAATGAATTAACTTGGGAGAACTAGGGATGTAGGGGAGACAGATAAATACAGGCACTAATATACACAGGCACTAATATACACAAGCACTAATAAACACAGGCACTAATATAAACAGACACTAATATACACAGGCACTAATTTTCACTTGGAACGCCACGTAAGGGAGGGAAAGAAAGAAAGAAAAGAGAAAAAAAAAGAAAGAAAAGAAACTCGCTGCTAAAGAAGGGGGGACGGAAACGCACAGGGAGCTTCTTTCTTCTCTCAGGAACACGGAAAACAGCCGAGAATCAGCAAATGCAGGAACGGGGATGCCAGGCGATGACAAAAACGGAGTTAGTGGAAAACAGGAACTCAAGTAGCACAATGCAGTACGCACGACAGATGTTACCTAATGATTATGCCGTAGTGGTCTTTGTCAGTTTCTAAGCAAATCCAAAGTCTTGCTCGTAAGGTTACTTAGCGACGTCCGTCCCCCGGAGTTGATTTCTGAGAGGGCCAGGCCCGCTTCAATGCCTCTAAATCTCTCATGGTGGAGATAAACCGTCTGCTGCCGTCATGCAGGACAACTATTTTCCCGTCTTGCGTCCAGACCCCACGTGGTCCTGTCAACATTTTTACCTCTTGCAATAACTTTTTTCGCGTAGAGGTAAGCGACTCGGTGACAAGAAAATTGGTACCTTTGAGGCGTCTCTTGTTTCTCCACACCTTGTCTCTTTCCTGATAGGATAAAAACCTGACGATGATAGCTCTGGGGTGAGGATTGGAGCTTCTGGGAACACCGATTCTGTGAGCTCTGGAAAGACGCTGCATGTCGATCTCTTCTTTTACTTCGTCCTTGAAGAATTTAGTCACTAGAAGTAAGCAATCTTCATTCTCCTTCTCCGTTACACCATGAATGAGAAGACAGTTGCGTCGGGAATACTGCTCTAAGGCGTCTTGTCTCTCATCCAATTCCACGCCTTTCTTCTCTAGATCACTAAGGCGGTCAGAGAGACGGCGGAAGTCTTCGATCACTTTTGTTCGGAAGCTGTTGAATCTATCCTCTAAGGATGAAAGGGATTCTTTTCTCTTAGGAGTATCTTCCTTATGGATTTGGCTCAGTTCATCTTGAAATGAAGACATAGTCTTCATAACCGTTTCCATCATAGCACGGAACTCCGTGCTATCGGACTCAACGTCCTTCTTTAAAGCCTTCGGCGGCATATTCAGCGGTCAGGATGGCTAAAAATGGAAAGTGAAAGGGGACGGAGCGACCTGAAGGCACGTCAGGCTACCACGAGCATTAGACTAAGACTAAGAGGAGGGAAGAAGGGAGGGAGAGGGGGGGAGAAAGGGAGGGAGAGAGGGGGGAGGGGGGGAGGGGGGGAGAGAGGGGGAGGGGGAAGGAGGGAGGGGGGAGAGGGAAGGGAGATGGAGGACAGAAGGAGGGAGGGATAGGGAGGGAGTGGGAGGGAAGGAGGGGGAGGGAGATAGATAGATAGATAATCGTCTTTATTCGGGCGAAATTTAGACCATAAGGTCCATTCTTACATTTAACCCTTGAGAGAGGGGAGACAGACAGACAGACAGACAGACAAACGACTTTATTAGGGCGAAATTGAGACTATGTAGTCCCTTCTTACATTTAGCCCTTTCGTCATATAAGTAATTACAATATTTACAAAATAAGAGGAATTAATTACATACAGATTTTAACAAAATACAAATTAATTACAAGTTAATATATTTGTTAGTATATAACAGAGCATTACCAAAGAATGTTAGTTTTGTGGGTCATAAAAAACTGTGTATCGGTTATGTTTTAACACAGAAAAAATTTCCCGCTGCGGAAAACACCTACGAAGAGAAGAGAGGTTTAAAAAACAGCGAAAAATTCCTAAATAGTTCAGAGAAAGAGGAAAAAACAACAATAATTTGAGAAAGCGAGAAAAAATCTTATATAAATACATACATTAATATCCATATAAGGGAGGGGGTGAGAGGGAAATAGGGATTGTAGGGTAAGATATGCCTGGGAAATTACATCGTAATTATGATACAGGAAAATAAAGTAAAACAAAATTATGAATTTATGCCTAATAAGCGCATCCTTGTGACAACCAGAAAGAGAAGATAAGGGAGTGGTTCAATGCATGGAGAGTGAAAGGAGATACTTGTGATACAAGCGTTTAAAAGTGCCTCGAGATAAAGTTTTTTATTAACGTTGGAAGGCCATTCCAGAGTTTACAAGCAGTGACAGTAAAGGATTTGTTGTAAATTTCTGTTCTATGAAGTGGAGTTAGCAGTTTATCACATCCTCTGGTATTGCAATGGTGAACTGTATTAATGGTGACAAAATTAGATGAAAGATAACAAGGGATGTTGTTATTTAGAATTTGATACAATAGAGAGAGAAGGTGAAGGTTTCTTCGGGAATCAAGTTTTAGCCAGGAGAGTCGACGGAAGTATTCTGAGACATGGTCAGATTTTTTAAGATTAAATATGAATCTGATGCAGGCGTTATGAGAACGTTGTAGCTTAATGGCGAGTTCCTTTGATAAGTCCTGGTATACAACATCACAATAATCGAAGTGAGGAAAAAATAGGGAGGTCACTAGCTGTATTTTTAGTGACGAGGGAAGAATGTTAACGAGAGGCCTTAGAGTGTGTAAGGAGGAGTTTACCGTCTTGCAGATTTTTATTATATGATTATTCCAGGTGAGCGTTTCATTAATTAGAATCCCGAGATTTTTTACGATTTTGCAATAGGGTATAACTGAGCCGTTCAAAGACAGAGGAACTGATTCTGCAAGGTTTATAGATGCCAGTAGTTTCGGATAACCGATTAAAATGGCTTGAGATTTCAAGGGGTTTATGGTGAGAAAATTATCGTAGCTCCATTCTTGAAGTTGGGCCAAGTCATGATTTATGTTAGCTATGGAAAAAGATAAGTTATTGGGTTTTGTGTCTAAGTAGATTTGGAGATCATCGGCGTACAAATGATGCTTGGAGTAAGTTAAGTATTGAGAACAATCATTTATGAATAAAGAGAACAATAGAGGACCTAAAATTGAGCCCTGCGGTACGCCTTGGTTAACATTAAGCCGAGAGGACGAGGAATCGTTGTAGATGACTTGCTGGGAACGGTTGCTAAGGTACGAAGAGAAGCACTCTATTGAAGGTGAAGAGAATCTCATGCAGCGGAGTTTTGCTAGGAGTATGTCTTTGTCTACTGAGTCGAACGCTTTGCTAAAGTCAAGCAACACTAGTACTGTAAGTTTTCTGTCATTCATGTGTCTGCGTATATAATCGGTGATTTTAATTAGCTCGGCGGTGGTGCTATGTGACTTCCGAAAGCCAGATTGATGGGAGTCAAGAAGATTATTTGCGCAAGTCGCTCAAGAGCTTTTGATAAAGTGGGTAGGAAGCTAATCGGCCGATAGTCATTGTTTGCGGAGAGAGATTTCTTAGGGATTTGGCAAACTCACGGGCATTTCCATTGCGATGGGAATTTTCCCTGTAATAAGGAGTGGTTGAAAATGTCAGTGAGCACTGGGAGTATTAAATGTATTAATTTTTTTATGATCATGGTAGGAATACCATCAGCACCCTGGGCTTTAATTCTGATTCTGCGTATTACTGAAAGTACGTTAAATTGCGTATTCAACTTTTTCGTCTATGTCGTCAGCATATTCAACGGTGTGCCACGGAAGACGCGCCGCATCGGCAGTAAGACTATCACAATCAAGGTTTTTTTTAAATATCGTTGAGAGATGAATTTCTGCTTAAATGAAATTCCAGGGGCAGGTAGTTGACCATGGGTGCAGACTTTATCTGGGTTAGCGGTAAATAATATATCAAACCAAGTGGAAGAGTTTTTGGTGTTATTTGTTGGTTTTAATAGTAGTATACTGAGGTTGTGCAATGTAAAAGATTTTTTAAAAAAGACTGCATCGGAGGAGCTTGAGGCGAAATTGGCATTAAAATCACCAGATATGATTAGGTCACCAGATATGAAAGAGGGAGGGGGAGAGGGGGGAGAAAGGGAGGGAGGGAGAGGGAGGGAAAGGGAGAGAAAGGGAGAGAAAGGGAGAGGGACGGAGAGGGAGGGAAGGAAAGGGAGAGAGAGAGGGAGGAATGAAGAGAGTGAGTGAGGGAGGGAGGGAGAAAGTAATAGTGAGACTAGGGGGGTAAGTAAGTCTTGAAATTTTCGTTACGCATTAACGAGGAATTTTTGTCGTTAAGATGACGTCAATCGATGAGTTTTTTTCGTACGACGGTATGAGTGAGTCATGAAAATTATCGTTAATAACGACATTACTGCTACGACAAATTATCATCGGACGCGTCACAATGAGCCATGAGGTGTCGTTAAATACGCTAATGAGAAATATTTATTCGAGTTAGTAAAAACGACCGCGTATATACGTTTGCATTTACTTGTGGGAGCCGCTGCAGAGGAAAGGAGGGCAATAAGGAGGGATTGATTTCTTCGTGACCGGCAAAACGCGTTCCATTTGCCAGAGGAAGATTTTCGTTTATAATTTAGTCTTTCAATCAAGAAGCTGCGATGTATGTTTGCGATATGTTAAGACCTCATGTAAAAGCTACGAGGAAATCATCGCTGCCCGTAGAATTAAAGGTAATTAGCTATAGTGGTTATTAATAGTATTCGTGGTTATAAAGCACTTATTTATGACTGGTTAATATGACCTGTTATTTATACATTTTTAATTTTAATAATATCGAGTAAACCAAATATGTAAACAGGTCAGCGTTTAGTGGACTCAACGATTTAATTTATTTAAGTATTTGTTATCTTATTTCTGGAAAGGTCCAAACAGTGTTGAACTTTTCAGCTACTGGCAGTTACCCGAGGCCAGTTGGACTGAATTTATATTTGACTGTCAGTCAAAAAACTGCCAGTAGATGTATAATAGAGGTGACAAATGTAGTTAACAAATACATGCTGAAAAATTGGGTGATTTATTCCATGTCACAGGCTGAACAAACAACTATTAAAACTGTGGAAAAAATTACTATTAGTGTATATAACATATTTTACGGTTTCCTCTCATTAATATTTTTTCTTCGACTTAAGATTTATGACAAACAAAGATTTTTTTGGGGTAATTTGAGCAATAGACTGCACCCATATAAAAATTAAAGCTCCAAAATTAACAGACAGAGAGAGAACTCTCTCTGTAGCTGAAGAAGGAGTAGTTCCGAAAGCTTTACGTTTGTGATGTTTCTGTGTTTTTGTGTTATTTTACGTGTGTCGCTTCGACATCCCCGGGGCCTCGCCAACCTGAAGTCGTCTGATTGGTGAGTGCTCACTGGGTTTCCTCATCCCAACACCTTGTTGACATCCATATATTCATTTTACCTTTCCTTTTCCGTAAGTTGTTATATATATATATATATTTCTCTCGCTGAAGAAGGGCGTGTGTTGCCCGAAAGCTCCAAATTACAAGCCTTCCTCTATCGCTGTGGACGTCCACCACCGTATGGTAAGTGTTCACTGGCTCCTTCCTATCCCTCTCAACCTCTCGTTGCATTTATTTTATCATATTATTTCTTTTTCCGTATCGTTATATTATATACAGTCAAACTCGGCTATAACGAGCGCCACGGGACCGTTTAGTTTTGCTCGTTATAGCCGTTAAACTTAATATCCGTGAAGGCAAAAGCATGCATGCGTATGGTGAAATAAGACATAAGAAGTAAAAGTGAATATATAAACAGAAAGGTTATTTAGTAAATTTATGAAAAAACCTAAAAATGAGAATAAACTAGAAAATTTAAAGTAAACATACGTACATATAAAATTTACTCACAGCTGCATCCTTAATCACTACCCAAGTCGCACTTCCTCATTTTCTTGTTCGTTGTTAGGTTGTTCTCTAGTGCATATAAAATAGTTTCTTTGTTTTTCCATAAGGTTGAAACCGTAGACGATGATAAATTAAATTTTTTACACACTTCAACATTTTTTTACCACGTTCTAACTCTCGAATAATATCAACCTTTTCGCGAATAGACAAACACTTCCTTTTATGTACGGACATGTTACTCGTTCAAGGGCAAAATCTCAACTGATTTTTGTGATCAACGCTACGAACTTTCTTTGCAAACTGTGAGCATACCAATTCCAGGAAGAGTTAATGAGGAGACGGATTAAACGTGGGATTTCCCATCTTTACGTGGGAAAGGGTGTTGGGTGCATTCGGCTGAGCGACGGGGGTGGGCGCCATTGTACATGCCCTCAGCCCCTTACCCCCTTCCAAACATAACCTCCTGGCTGTAAAAGAGCTGGGGGTTGGGAGGAGAGGACAAAGGACCTCCGCGAGTGCCACTGTACCTGCAAGTTGGGAGTTCTTGGTTTGGACGAAGGGATTATTTTTTAACAACAACGCCGCGGTCTTTAACCTCCCCGAGGGATAGGGTGTAGAGGCTGGACTCAAGAACACAAGGTTACATATTTTGGGTCACTATGAGGATTTAAGGGGCTGACCGCCACCGCGTTTGAGACAGTGAGAAGTAGTCAAAGTTTGCTCGATATATCCGTGAAGCGTGCTCGTTATATACGTGAAATATTTGTATGTAAATGCTCGTAAACTTATCTTGGAGGTAGCATTTGCTCACTATAGCCGTGAACTCGTTACAACCGTGCTCGTTATAAACGAGTTTGACTGTATATATATTTATATATACATATATATAATTAAATAACTAAAATTTCAGTTCACGATTATTAGATGCATTCTAATTATAAACAAACTCTTCGATGAATCAACCTATACTAAGTCCACAATTAATTCCTTATTTATAACATTACACTATATTTGTAACGAAAGAGAGAAACAATATTGAGCTTTCTCATTAAATCATTAACAAATTTCAATTAATAATCTAAATGGCTCACTAGAGAATAAAATACTACCATCTTAATAGAAATTAGAAATAATAGTAAATTAGTACAATATAAATAACACCTATTGAAAACATTTTACAATGATGATCTTTTAAGTGGTTTCGGAAAAAATTACATAATAGGAAATAATATTATATAAAACCTTGCTCGTTCAATAAAGATACATAAAGGAGTATATTTTGCGCATTAACTATAACCTTCTTCCCCTTATCCATATCTCTTTCAGGACCTTTCCCGTCGCTATTTAGAATCGCTGCCAATTCCTCCCAGAATTTCTGTTGCGTTTTATAAGAGAAGGTAGCTGTGATTTTGCCTGAACGAAATTCTTTTTGGCTTGACATATACTCTATTAATATTTTCTGCTGTCTTTCCGTAATTTTGGAGTCTCCATACTTATTATTTCCAATATTATTGTTATTGTGAATTGGCGCTTGCACTTTCTGATTGTCAGATGTTTTATTTTTTTACCTTCGTTAGCAAACCAATGGACGAAATTTTACATTCAGTCGTAACGATAAATTTTAAGACTCGCAAAAAAGTTAGCCGAGTGATCGTTCGTTATCAGGCTAACGAAAATTTCGTCAATAACGAAACCGACAATATTTCATCGAACCGTAATGAAAATTTGAAGACTTGCCCCCCAGTACCGTTACTGCAAACGATGATTAACATAAACCGTGCAATGATATATGCAGTGCAAACGCCATTACGGATTTTTTTCTGTGAACCCCCTGAGCTATATCGAAACCTATAGCGCATTCCACACTTACATTAGTTGATAGTATGGTGTCTTATGGGCTATCGCTATCTCTCTCTTTTCCATTGCTTTTCCCTGTCCTCTAATCCCGCTCAATGATAAATATATAATAATTATCAAACGCCTTTTAAAAAATAAATAACATTGTTATTTCTCCAAAATCATGTCTTGGGACATGAAAAAGTCGATCTGTGGGATTCTTTTTTCCTAATTAATTCAGAAGATATATTGAGCGAGCGAAATATGCAAAAATATTGACATTTATTTTAAAAAAAGACTCCAATCCAATAACATTTGTAGTTCTTATGATACGGACATTTAAACAAAACCGCGTTACAGCGCCGAGAAACGGACCGGCGCACAATGGGACAAATGACCGAAAAGGAGGTCATAAATTAAATTATTGAAATGTAACATTTCTCGTGTTTATTATTATACAAGTGTTCTACAATGACCCTGACACTAATTACCGTTAATTCCACTCTTTTGTCTTGAACACAACTTTATTGTATCAATTCAAAATTGGCTGTAATTTGCGACGTGTGCTTAGTGCATTGTTCATTTGTGAGTGGAATACGCGCGGTTGTATTTTTAATTCAGTTAACATTTATATTTTAACTTAACTACAAGATGGATTCTGTTCCTGGAGGTATGCAGAAAATTTACCCTATATTGATTTTTATTTTCATTACGTTTGTTTTTAATTTTTGCTGTGACCTAGCGAAAAGTGGGAATTTATTTTTTAATTCTCATGTTCATCAGGACTTTTAGTATAGTATAAAGCATTATTAAGCAAACTTTTGTACTAAGTAATAAAGCTCATTTATCCTACTGTCCGAAAGTGTGAAAATATTTTGCGCATATTTACGCTAACAAAAATTTTACCTACTTATATGTCCGTGTATCACTATTAAATGAATATTTCCGATAGCTACTGTCTTTTAGTAAAACTAGTTCATTAACAAGAAATTGTAATGGTAACTTTTCCTTGAAATATTGTAGATATATAATATTCCAAATCATGTGCTACTTCACACAGTGAATCATAGTATCTTTACAGGATCACGTAATGTACACATCATCATGTTGAAGAGGAGGGCGTCATTTAAAATAATCTAAGAGTCACAAAAAAAACATTCAGTGACAAATGTGAATATCTTACTAGACGCATTATGGAAATTACCCATCTTTGTCAGCAGCGAATTTATAAATATCAGTGTTAACTCATCAGATTAAAAGAAGATGGATTGCAGCCCAAAGAAAAAAGGAAAGGTTTCTGCATCAAAATAAAGAGTGGCTGGAACTGGAAAATCTTCCCCTAGTGGTGATGTTCATACGAGAAATGATGGTCAAGGAGGACCAAAAAAGATTTTAGTGACATTAATGAGCGGTCTAAGAGGCGAAGGACTTAAGCTTTACGTTCGGAATTCCATGTATCTGAACTGTCTTATGCAACGCAAATGAGCCTCCTAGCAGAAGGAAGTGTGGACAGCGCATGTGTCGTGAAAGATGTGACTTGTACTACACCAACAAGAGTATCAAAATACAGAAGAATTTTTCGACAGAAAGATAATCGCGTCATTCCACCTTCAGGAAATCAAGCACTGTCAGCGATGGTCGAGGCAAAATTAACAAAAAAACAATATTATTTTCTCAGACTTCAAACAAAAAAACTGCTATTTGTATCCTTCTTACCATGTAGTGAAAGAAGCGAAGAAACGTTACCCTGTTAGTTCTTCCATTACAGTAACGGACAAAAGTGCAGAATTAATATTACGCGCCTTTTAAACCAGACAACCGAACGCTTTATACAGGTTCAGAGTCAGTATAAGCAGAAATTTGACGACCCAATGGATTCCGATGAAAATTTGTTCTTCACATCTCTTGTTCCTCTGCAGCTTATATGTGGCAAACACGAGTCCAATAATAAAATTATCCTTTGGAATAATCCTCGGCCCTCATCACCTCGTTATGAATATAAACAATGGAGGATCTCATCAAGAGAGTCTTCATATCTTCTGATCCTGTTATCTCCAGCATGAAAAAACTACCTCAAATGAAAAAAACATCCTTTCCTAAAGACGATTTGGAATTATTGTCGGCATCGCACATAGAATCATCTGCAACAGAAGAGGCGGAGACAGATTCCGAATACAGTGACAGAGATTAACTCGGGACATTTTGTAAATACCTTTTTTATTCTACATTTTCTATATTTTTTAATTACAATTTGTAAAAACCTACGAAAGCAAATTGTTTTTACTTCTTCAAACTTTTTAGACAAGTAATAAAAGCACCATTTTAATTGTTTTTTGTTTTATAAATTCTAATTAATATTTACCGAGTATTTTTCTTAAATTATCAAATGTTATGCATTTATGCCATCTTTTATTTTTAGATTCTTAATGCTAATAAGTAAGACTCTAAAGTAAAAGACAGCTTAACGACTGGATTACATTACATACATATTTTTAATTTGATATCAATATAGTTAGCTAAATTTAAGTGTGGTGTGTTGCGTTTCTTGTATCGATTTAACTACAGATGGCCGCTAAGTGGACACATGGAATTCACCAATAAATGTTCCAACTTCCCTAAATTTTATTTTGTATTTAATTTCTTTCTTTATTATGACTCCTTAGTTGGTATTTTTGAGAATATATATCCTCCCTATTTATGACCACCTTTTCGGTAATTTGTCCCACTGTGCGGCGGCTGAGACGCTGCGCCAAATCGAGATATTGTGACGTTGTAACTCCCAAACTTTTTTAAAGACTGTATAAAACCAATCAACATATTTCGTGATACCCACCACCAAAAGTAAATAAAAATTGAAGCGAGAAGCATTCATCATGAATAAATTTCCATGTTTTGTAATATAAAAGCTGAATATCAGTAATTTTAATAATTTCATTAGAAAATAACGTCAAATTTATATAAAAAGTTTCTGTCCGATCACGCATTGACATTTGTAATAAAAAATAAGTATTACGCAAATGAACTTATAAATGTAAAATTGTAATATAAAGCTCATTTACAATGCATTAGATATAATTTGGCTAATGACTTAATTTAAAATCAATGAATAAATAAATAAATCGGATTCCACGAAAACTAGTATTCCAATCTGGAACAAAAATAAAGATCTTTCTTATAAAAATTATAAGACCTTGTTCAGGGTTCATAAAATCATATTTTATTGTTTTAGCCACGTTTTAAAGAATGCAAGTATGACTATAATTATGTAAATATATATGCATGTATGTATATATATGTATATACGGGCAGCTAAAAATACAACGCTTCACAATTCTGATTTTATGTTTCCTCCACCTTATTCCCAAAAACAGTTTTGAAGCCACAAAAATATCTCGAAGAAATGAGACGCAAAAAAATTATAAAAACCTCTCAAGCTATGAAGAAAGTGGCTTCGTTAGAAGTGAACACAGACCCAAATTCGTTTGGAAATCCTCACCAGGGAGGATTTATGACACTTTAGTGAATAGACGAGAGGTTTGCACTCGTATGTTTCTAAGGAGTTGGTCTATAGGTGTCAGCTTTTTGGTTCCTCTGTAAAATGTGTTTTATGATGGAAGGAAGGGACTAACCCGACGTGGCACGTGTCGAAGAATTATCCCAAGGGAGAAGGACCCAATGTTTGACACAATGAAACAGTTTCGCGCGAGAGTTCATGTTGTGTGATGTGTAATTATACGATTCAGTGCGCCTTGCAGATTGTTGGTGAGATATATATATATATATATATAAATATATATATATATATATATAACAACTTACGGAAAAGGAAAGGTAAAATGAATATATGGATGTCAACAAGGTGTTGGGATGAGGAAACCCAGTGAGCACTCACCAATCAGACGACTTCAGGTTGGCGAGGCCCCGGGGATGTCGAAGCGACACACGTAAAATAACACAAAAACACAGAAACATCACAAACGTAAAGCTTTCGGAACTACTCCTTCTTCAGCTACAGAGAGAGAACACCTTGTTGACATCCATATATATATATATATATATATATATATATATATATATATATATATATATATAAGTGAAGTGTTTCAATTGCATCGGCATGGCGTGATTTTTTCCAAGTTAGCTATTACACTCAACTGTTTTTGTTTCCGAGTCAGTGTATCTCATAAATTATTTTTTGCTGTTGTAGGTAGATAATAGGTTCGACAATATTTCAATTCAGTCGTTGTGAAATCACCTTAATCAGCATGGAATCTGGATCAAGCTGGAAGTTTAAAGGGATAGGCGCTAGAACTAATTCACGGGAAATTTGGCAAATGCGCGCGCCATAAGCGCAATACTGTCAACTCAGGGTGAAATGGGGGTTTGACAACCACCCGAGCCATCTCCCGAACCTCCTAGGGGTTCGCGAAGCCTCTGAGACATCTCGCGAACCTCCTAGGGGTTCGCAAACCAGTTTGGGAATCTCTTACCTAGAAGGTTGAAGTTTCGCATGTGGTACCTTGACGAAATTTATCGATGGGAAAAATCCGAAAACTCCATATTTATTAGTTTAAGTAGAACAAAAAAATTTTAATCTTGGAAAATAGCCTTAGTTCAGTTTTTCAACGCGTGATGGGGCTGATGAAATTTGTGTATCGAGATTTCGAAAAATGAAGTGCATCGCTCTTTATTGTAGCTAGGGTCTTCCATCTTAAAGTGATTAAGGCGATGGAATTATCAACAAAATGGCATATTTTTGGCAGTACTAATCATCACATGTATACCACTGAATGGCGGAAAAGGGGGGACACATATTTAAGCCTGGGAATAGGAAATAATTAATTCAAACCAATAAGAATTTTTCATAAGCTTTGAACTTCCAAATCCTCAAGCAGAGCATAATTTAATAGAAGTTATTAGAACGAATACGATTCAAGGACACAGCGGGAAACTAAACCGCGAATCAGTAAGCAGAATATGCAATCAAAAGCAGAGATTATCGGATGACATAGGTCAGCGTAAAAATATCTGTTCACTGATGTACTATATCGATAAATTCATTCAACTGCGTCGATAAACTGCAGGTAATAATTACAGAGTAGATATTTTTATAAAACAAATGGCTTTAAAAAAGCACTCGATTTCCTGAGAAATTTATGCATTTGTTGTTCAAACAGGCAGTGTCCAAGAAATCCACTAATTTTCCTGACAAAATCGGGCGAGAGGAGTATAATACCATTTGTCAGAGTGAAATATTCGAAACGAAAGCGCGATTCTCTTCTCCAGGATAAATTCTATTTTTCTGACATGAAAATAGATAATCGATTTTCAAGGAGGGAGCGATAGGTGAGTAGAGGGGAAGAGAAGGAAATGGCAAGGAAGAGGAGATGAGAGGGAAGGGTAGGAGATGAAAAGGAAGGTGAGGAGATGAGATGTAAGAGGGGGAAGAGGAGATGTGGATGAGGAGATGTGAAGGAAGAGGAGATGAGAAGGGAAGGAAAAGGAGATGAGGATATAGGAATGAAGAGGAGATGAGAAGGAAGAGATGATGAGGAAGAGGAGATGATGAGGAAGAGGAGATAAGAAGAACGAGGAGGAGATGAGGAAGAAGAGGAGGAGATGGGAAGAAAGAGATGAGAAGGAATAGGAGATGGGAAGGAAGAGTAGATGAGGAGGAGATGGGAAGAAAGAGATGAGGAATAGGAGGAGATGGGAAGGAAGAGGATATGAGAAGGAAGAGGAGATGTGGAGGAATAGGAGATGAGGAAGAAGAGGAGGAGATGGGAAGAAAGAGATGAGAAGGTATAGGAGGAGATGGGAAGGAAGAGGAAATGAGGAGGAAGAGATGACGATAAAGAGATGAGGAGGAGAGGAGAAGAAAGAGGAGATGACACGGAAGAGGAGATGATGAGGAAGAGGAGGAGATGGGAAGAAAGAGGAGGAAATGAGAAGGAAAAAGAGGAGATGGGAAGGAAGAGGAGGATATGAGAAGGAATAGGAGGAGATGGGAAGGAAGAGGAGAAGATGAGAGGAGAAGATGAGAGGAGAAGATGAGAGGGAAAGGAGATGAGAAGGAAGAGATGAGAAAAAAGAGGAGATGAGGGGGAAAAGGAAAAGATGGGAAGGATGAGAATGAGATGAGAGGTAAGATGAGATTTGAAGTAAGAGGAGATGAGAAGTAAGAGGAAGAGATGAGAAAGAAGAGGAAATAAGAAGGAAGAGGAGAAGAGAAGGAAGAGGAGATGAGGAGGAATAGGAGGAGATGGTAAGCAAGAGGAGATCAGAAGGAATAGAAGGAGATAGGAAGGAAGAGGATGATATGAGGAGATGAGAAGGAAGAGGAGTAGATGAGAGGGAAGAGGAAATGAGGGGGAAGATGTGGAGATGGGAAGGAAGAGGAGGTGAGGAGGAGATGGGAAAAAAGAGATGAGAAGGAGTAGGAGGAGATGGGAAGGAAGAGGAGAAGAAAGAGGAGGAGAGGAGGAGGAGGAGATGAGGAAGAAGAGGAGATGGGAAGAAAGAGATGAGAAGGAATAGGAGGAGATGGGAAGAAAGAGATGAGAAGGAATAGGAGGAGATGGGAAGGAAGAGGAGATGAGGAGGAAGAGGAGATGTGGAGGAAGAGGAGATGAGGAAGAAGAGGAGATGGGAAGAAAGAGATGAGAAGGAATAGGAGGAGATGGGAAGGAAGAGGAGATGAGGAGGAAGAGATGACGATAAAGAGATGAGGAGGAGATGAGAAGGAAGAGGAGGAGTTGAGAAGGAAGAGGAGGAGATTAAAAAAAGGGGAGGAGATGAGAGGGAAGAGGAGTTGAGAGGAAAGCGGAGGAGATGAGTAGGAATAGGAGGAGATGAGAGGGGAGAGGAGATGAGAGTGAAGAGCAGATGAGAGGGAAGAGGAGATATGAAGGAAGATGGGATTAGATCGAAGAGGAGATGGGAAGGAAGAAGAGAAAGGAAGAGAAGAGGAGATGAGAAGGAAAAGTTGGAGATTAGAAACAAGAGGAGATGAGAAGAAAGAGGAGATGAGAGAGAAGAGGAGATGAGAAGGAAGAGAAGAAGAGAAGGAAGAGAAGAAGAGAAGGAAGAGGAGGATATGAGAAGGTAGAGGAGAATGGAAAGAAGAGAATGAGATGAGAAGGAAAAAGAGATGAGAAGGAAAAAGAGATGAGAAGGAATAGGAGATGAGAGAGGAGGAGATAAGAGTGAATAGGAGATGAGAAGAGGTGGAAATGAAGGGAAAGGGGCGATGAGTGGGAGGAGTATGAGATGAAAAAGAAATGGATAAAATGCGAAAGAAGAGGCGATGAGGAAGAGAAGGAGATGAGAGGGAATTCGAGATGGGAAGAAAGAGGTGATGAGAACGAAGAGGAGACAAAAAGGCATAGGAGATGAAAGGGAAAAGGAAGAAGGGGTGTGGAGGAAGAGGAGATAAGAAGGAAGAGGAGAGGAGAAGAAAGAAGACAGCAGAAGAAAGAAGAGAGGAGAAGAAAGAAAGAGGAAGAATGAAAGGAGAAGAAAGATGAGAGAGAAGAAAGAGATGAGAGAGAAGAGGAGATGAGAAGGAAGAGGAGGAAATGGGAAGAAATAGGAGATGAGAAGAAGGAGGATGAGATGAGTAGGAAAAGGAGATGAAGGGGTAGAGGAGGAAATAAGAAGGAAGAGGAGATGAGGAGGAAGAGAAGATGAGAAGGAAGAGGAGATGAGACCGAATAGGAGATGAGACGGAATAGGAGATGAGAAGGAAGAGGAGTAGATGAGAGGGAAGATGAAATGAGGGGGAAGAGGTGGAGTTGGGAAGGAAGAGGTGGAGATGGGAAGGAAGAGGAGGAGATGAGAAGGAAGAGGAGGAGATGAGAAGGAAAGGATGAGAAGAGTAGGAAAAGGAGATGAGAGGGTAGAGGAGATAAGAAGGAAGAGGAGATGAGAGGGAAGAATAGGATGAGAAATAAGAGGAGGAGATGAGGAGGAAGAAGAGATGAGGAGGGAGAGGAGATGAGGAGGGAGAGGAGATGAGGAGGAGATGAGGAGGAGATGAGGAGGAAGAGGAGGAGATGAGAAGGAAGAGGAGATTAGAGAGAAAAGGATATGAGAACCAAGATGATCAGATGAGAAGAAAGAGGATAGAGGAGATGAGAAGGAAGAGTAGGAGATGAGAGGTGTTTGGAGAAGATGGGAAGGAATTGATGGGAATGAAGAGGATGAGATGAGGAGGAAGAGGAGAAGTGAGAAGAGGAGAAGATGAGAAGGAAGGGAAGAGCAGGAGCGTAAATTCCGATCATATCAGTTTATGCAAAGGAAAGGTTCAAAATGGATGTACAATTTTCGTTATAACCATAGAGAAATCATAACCTCAAATTATACCTCTCGCATATTATTTTGCATGTAATGCTGTCTATTAAACCCAACATCATTAATTTAAAATGGTATTTTCGCAAAGGAGGCTACATCGTATTCCTGCCAGAACAAATGGCGATCAAATTGGCGCACTTGACTGTCGCACGCGCAACAATCGAAGGGATTCACAGATCACCCTAATTTCAACAATGTTAATTGTTGTTTGC
Source organism: Tanypteryx hageni (assembly GCA_028673005.1). Classification (NCBI taxonomy): domain Eukaryota; kingdom Metazoa; phylum Arthropoda; class Insecta; order Odonata; family Petaluridae; genus Tanypteryx; species Tanypteryx hageni. Next base: position 10,871,086 of record CM054115.1, on the reverse strand, counting down.
ATTAATAAATTAGAGCAAATTTATCGAGTCCCGAAAATAAAGAAGTAAAAACTTCAAAATGCCAAGAGTTAATGACGTAACAGAGGTTTCTATTAGCACAGTGTCGAAATGCGACCTTTATAGCCTCGCAAGACCATAATCCCTTGCGAATGGGACCGCCAACGATATATGTACCGTCAATACATCGCGGTCAATTCATCGCCCGTCAATTTGTCACACGACAAACTAGTCGCGTGTCAATACATCGCACGACTCACTCATCGCGCGTCTATACATAGCTCGACAAACTAAACCCGCGTCAATTCATCGCTCGACAAATTTGAAGACGAAACACCATGAGTGGTGTACCCAGCGCCGGCCCGAGGTACGAGCGACCCGGCCGCACAAGTATAGGGGGCGCTTGCAAGTGAATAAATGTTGGATACCAGTTCATGTAGAGGAATATACGGAAATCTAGTTGAAATTCCTTTACTTTTCATTACCAATTCTTTTATGGAGCTATGAACACGTTCTTTTAAAATTATCATAACTGTTGTTTACGGAAGGGGGCTGAAGCGGTTTCTCGCCAGGGGGCGCCAAAATACCTCGGGCCGCCCCTTGGTGGACGACAGGGGGAGTCACTTTTCCACAGCAAAACTTTTATTATTTTTCGGTAATACCAGGATGGACCGCAACTCTACTTGCGAATTACGAAAGGCGAGACACATTGGATGGCGTATGGCAGGGGGTGACACGTTCCCACAGCAAAACATTTTTTTTAAATTTTGTGTTAGATCAGGTTTTTGGAGTGAAAAAGTGTCATTGCCTCCCACACTCCTTACATAATTTGCAAAGATAATTGGGATTCATCCTGGTATTATCGAAATATTAAGGAAAAATCTGTTGTGGAAGAGTCCACCCTTGACGCAAAGCAGTCATGGTAACTCGCCTTTCAATTTGTCTCGCGAAGAAATTGTGTCGCGACGAATTTGCCAAGCGATGAATCGACGAGCGACGAACTGACCACCACGGGTTGTAGAACCTCCGCCCATACCCATTGGTGAGTCTCGTTCGGTCTGACTCTCGAGTTAAGCGACCTCGGCATGCGAAAATGAAGACACCACGAGAAACGAACCACTTGTTGGCCCTTGTATTTCCCTGCAAGGAAGAAGGAAAAGGCGTTTTGAATTCCTAGGGCTAAAATTAAGCAATATTTCCAAGTGAATTGTCGATAGGAAATCTCACTTTACACTTCTTAGGCTCGAGTGGCGGATGTCAGTAATAATAGTTGACTCGCAAAACATGATGAAACTATTGAACTAAAGATGGGAAAGAAAGGACAATTTAGTTGCAAATGGCTTCGGAAAACCTTTCGAATACAAGAGCCTAATTAAAATATTAACGTAAATAGTAACCTATGCATAATTGATGGAATAAAACGTAAAAATACATGTTAATGAACATTAAAAATTAATTAACTTGGAGGGAAAATGGAGGCTATGTCTGGAAGAGAACAAAGATTTATAGTTGCGGTGTAAGAATATCCATAGATTCGATTCGTGGGATTCAAGGCTTCCTCGGGGCCAAATAAGTGCTCGCACGCGGGACCATCGCCAGTGCGAGCGATCGAACGAGCTGGGCAGGTTTGCCCCGAGTTGGACGGGAGCCTAGAATACCCGAGTTCGAATCACGGTCATTACGCGGAGGGAATCTCTCGAGGCCACCGACTGTTACTTTATTTTGCATTTTTCGGATTGCTTTTTCATGATAGCTTTCTGGGCCGAACAAAAACCCTTCGCGTGAGTAGGTTGAGTAGTGCTGCTCCAGAAAGTAACCGAGCACATCTTATTGCTGAAAACAATTCCTAAAAATAAGAACTTCGATAGCAAAAAAGTAAGTACATACTTATCTTAGCTATCACCAATTGGCAAAACAAGGTTATGAAAAAAACAAGCTTTATACATTGGCTACAAAGCAGCCGCCTTCAGTGGCGATTCTTTTTCTAGACTCAACTTTCGGTGAATTAAAGATACCTAAGTAATTCTTCAATTTTTGATATTTAAGTATTTATTCTAGAATTTATTACCTAGACCAGTTACTACCGCAATTTTTCAAACCATCGTATTCGATACCGGAGATTAAAAATAAGTGCATAAAATAATTACCGTATTAATCCTCAGATAGTTATTGATAATAAAAATTCGACAGAAAAAAGTTTTCTATGAAATAGAAAGTCCCAACGTCATCAGCGAAGAGCGGAAGAAACAAAAACGAAGTATTCTTCGACAGTGACTACATATACGTATGAATGGAAGGTTAAAATAACGGCTTGCTATGACGCTTCGAGGTTAGGAGGAAGAAAAACAAGTGCCGAGGAAGAGGTGGGAAGGAAGGAAGGGGAAGAGAAAGAGGGAGGGGGGAGGGAGGAAGGGAGGGAGGGAGGGGGAAGGAGGGAGGAGGAGGGAGGGAAGAGGAGGGAGAGGAGGGGAGAGAGAGGGGAGCAGAAAGAGGGGAGAGAGAAAGGAGGGGCGAGAAATGGAGGGGAGAGAGAAAGGATGGCCGAGAAATGGAGGGGAGAGAGAGGAGGGAGAAGAGAGGAGGGGGAAGGGAGAGAGGGGATGGAAGAGAGAGAAAAGGGGGGAGAGAGAGAGGAGGGGAGAGAGAGGAAAGAGAGGAGGGGAGAGAGAGAGAGGAGGGGAGAGAGAGAGGAGGGGAGAGAGAGAGAGGAGGGGAGAGAAAGAGAGGAGGGCAGAGAGAGGAGGGTAGAGAGAGAGAGGAGGGGAGAGAGAGAGGAGAGGAGAAAGAGAGAAGAGGGGAGAGAGAAAGAGGAGGGGGGAGAGAGAGAGGAGGGGAGAGAGAGGAAGGAGAGAGAGGTGAGAGAGGAGGGGATAGAGAGAGGAGATAGAGGAGGGGAGAGAAAAAGAGGAGGGGGGGAGAGAGAGGATGGGGAAGAGAGAGAGGAGGGGATAGAGAGAGGAGATAGAGGAGGGGATAGAAAAAGAGGAGGGGGAAGAGAGAGAGGATGGGGAAGAGAGAGAGGAGGGGGAGAGAGAGAGAGGAGGGGCGAGAGAGGAGGGGAGAGAGAGGAGGGGGAGAGAGAGGAGGGGAGAGAGAGAGAGGAGGGGAGAGAGAGAGGGGGAGAAAGAGGAGGGGAGAGAGGGGAGGGGGGGAGAGAGAGGAGTGGAGAGAGGAGGGGAGAATG